>CM067358.1:12383898-12900822 GCA_034190875.2 Urechis unicinctus
CTGGTTATTTGACTTTAAAATATCGACGGGATATCCATCATGGTGCGCTTATAATTCACCTATATAGTCTACAAAATGAGCTAACATATTACTGGATTTGTCTATTCATATACGAATAGGGGGCCCTAGCAAAAGCGGATGAATATCATATCATGCTACTTGCTGTGCATATACCATTCCATCTATCATCTATGCGTTTTGTCTATCTGCAAGGTCAAGTTAGTGATGCACTGAGGGCCTGTGTGTGTTTTCAATCACTACCATGTATAGGATTATATTACATCTAGAATTATGACAAGGTGGATGTCTATGGATCAACGTGATATGCAAGAGAGGTCGCGCGGGTGGTGTTCAGTTATTACAGTACAGAATATTTAAGATAGCGTGTTACGAATGAACATTTCTGAACGCCCAGAACTTAATCACATCAGGACATCGAGTGTACATATTTGTAGGATGTTTTTCACAAATATAATGCCAGAAAAAGTTTGTAAGACAAATTGCCAATTGTAAAGCATAAAATGCCCGAGACAGGAAGTTCACATCTTATAAAACGGCATCTTGGGCTTAAATGATGGGCTAACTATCACTGAAATAGTTTACCTTGACTGGTATTGCCTATCTTTCCTTCTTCGAAACATTTCACGAAAAGGTTTACATGGTTAGTGAGAAAGGACTAGCTAAGTTGATGGCAAAGCGGTACACTTTACTTGAGGAAGTTGTTCAAAGTTTATTTACTACAGAGACAAAGCTGTATCTTGCGCATAACAACTGCGTCTGACGTTTATTAATGTACCCTATTTGCGAAATAGAGCGATTATATATGCCGAAGGAATATTAATTAGCCATCTGCAGTGCGCAAACTACTCGTCAAATTTTCGATCGACCTACGTGAGGTAAATTAATATATTTGAATGCTGAACTATCCTACACAGACACAAACTATTCCACTACCACCATGCGCAGCATATAGTACTAAAGATAAATTTCTTTTACCTAGACGTGATCATATAGCTAAAAATACACTTGAGACAATGCTGTAGTATCTTGTGATGCTTACGTGTAGATGAATATTAAAAAAGCCGTTCTCCTTCAGTAACCAATTGTTGTATCAAATGTGAAAGGTTTTAATAACAGCCCATTTCGTAAAAGACATTTAACAGTCCTGATAATGCATTAGAATATTAACTGCATCCACATTTGAACCATATAACACCGTGCCACGGTGGCATAAACTAGACTTCTACAGCTTGCGATATATTTTTTCCCTTAGCTTTGTTACATCGATGGTGGAAATGTCTGCTGGTGTGCACTTGTGTATGTTAAAGATATGTAAGGACAAGGGGGCAAGTAGGCGTCTCATTGTATGTCAGTAACACAGGGCTACAGTACTTCCCTTTGCTTCATGAAATTGCTATTGTATCGGCTGCTTGCTCTATGATGTCAATTGTCTTCATAAAAAAATGGCGTATAATATGATAAAAATCAGTTGGAAAATATTGAAGGTCGCTAGCTTATTGCTCGAGGCAGCAACATATTTCACGAGCCTTTTGCTGCATTGCATAGTTGACAAAAGTATTATTTTACCGAAAGAACCAAATCTCCAATCCTTAATCACTTCTCCCTTGCTTCAAAAACAATAACTACAAACCGCTTATGATGGGAAATACTGCGTAATTCTTTTGTTGTACATGATGACAAGACAGGGTGGTATTCATATATTTACCTGTGATAAGAATCTTGAGGAGACATTTGGTGATTGCAGCTTAGTATTGAAACCTCAGATCATAAAACGGTCCTCAATCCCATATCTGATTTGCCAGTGTATATATATATATATATATGTGATTATCTGATTTGCCTTTTTCTGTGTTATTGTGTTAATGCACCATGACAGTAGGTTCCTCGGGATGAGTGCAGTTCACACGGAAAACGACTGTAGGAAGAGATACATTGTGTGTTTATCTCACTAAATTTTCTACCAAATGAAATCTTTATGTATTCATTGATATCAGAAGTGATTTCTCACATTTATCTTATTACAACTTAGATAAAGTGAGGGACAAACTCTGCCGTAACTACCAACCCTCTCCTACTGACCTACCTGCAAGTATCGAAGTGCCATCACGTACCTTAGCCTGTATATGCATTAAGCAAGCTCTAAGGCTTAAGTATCATGGCTGCTTGTGCAAGAGTCAATAGTTTATATACAAAGACAATGATAGCAGCATGGGTTTGGGAGATTGTCACTACAATTGTCACTCACAAATTTCTATTTCTCGTGCCATAGGTAAGGTGGGTATAAGGTTAAGCGGCACACCAGCAGGCTGTCTGCCATCAATTCATATACGTGGCCAAGTTCCTAGCACTGCTCTTGTATGACGGATACGCCCGCTCCGATATGATAAAAATTGATAACGATAATGTTTATTGATGTCTTTCGTAATAGTGCACGATTGCCATCCGTTGGTGATTACTGTATGTTATCCATCTAACGGTAGCCAAATTAAAGAAGTTATAGGACACATTTGCTTATCCGCACATTATCAGATTTACCTTATACATCCATGCTGCTTGAAAGGTACCTCCGTAATACGTGCTTTACATTTGCTCCTAGTTATTACGGTGCTGAAACTATCATCATAAATGTGCGTACTGTTTCAACACTCGTGTATTAATTGCCGCTCATTCTGAGGATCAAAGTAGTGGCAGATATTAGACCATAACAGCATGTTGTGACAAAATGCAGCTTCAATTGATATTGCCCTGTACCACAGAAAAAATTAGCGACTATTTGAGTGCTTTGGGGTAACTAAGCAGCGAGTGCCTACGAGGTAACATAATGACGAAAATGGTAGTCACTCTTAAACATAGCCTTGGTCAACGGCCAGAATGCAGTGGACGGATTGACTCTTATTATCTATACGTCGGATGTTACCAGTTAATAGCTACGACACTTATTACAATCATATTTTGAAGTAAGTACTCCTTACACTGCCAAAACAATTTGATATACGCATGTGGTACTTATGATAACGACATTAATGCACTAACATGGCGTACAAGACACGCCTGTGAAATTCTTTCCATCATTTTTCAGTTGATCAAGGGCACTGTAACAATATTGGACAGGGTTATTCCCAAACGATGTCTCTGAATACTAATTCAGAAATGCAAAGCACAAAGGGACCAAAGTAAATGTAATTTGAGCCTGGCTCATAGTACAAATGTATTTGTCTGTTGTCACCTCGTTGCGAAGAAGTAAAGAGATAATTAGGGTTTTTTATGTGTCTGAGTAAATGTGGCGTTGTACTATAGGAGAGAACCTGTAGTATATACATAGCCAGTTTGGTATGAGCAAGACGTTAAACATCGGGCATACCTGCTCCGCAGAATCATCGTCACTTACTATCAAGCATCATTCATCATATTTTTAAGGTCAATAAAAGTATCTGCATATATTAGAGCGTTCAGCTCTTTTTGAATGACATTGTTCGCTCGCTACTAATCTGCTGCTTATTCAATATGGTCAATCTAATGAAGTATAATAATATCACTGCATATATTATGTCGAGCGTTCAGCTCTTTTTGAAGTGCGACATTGTAGTTACTCATAGATTATTGTACATAGTTTGCTGACGATAAGTACTAAAACGCTGCTGCAAATGTGATGACTGGCATACTGTAACGATTATATCAAACAAGTCGGTGATGAAAAAACGACAAATCGACCTATTGCTACAAAGAAATGTAGGTTTAAAATATAATAAGAAAGCTACAATGAGTTTGAGTGATGGGTTATACAATTACAAGTTGGTCAAACTAAAATAATCCGATAGCAACATGTCGAACAGCCTATCATAGCATACTCTTTTGTTAGATAATTGAAAAATTTACAAATTTGCTCGCGTTTGGAACAAGCGTGGCACACGGTTAAAAGTTTCTTATTAAATTTCTTAAAAAATCGCCCCGTGATTGATGCATAAAGGCAATAGCAAGCTCATATAATAACGTCATTTCGTTTGGATTTATAACTAGCAAATTCGTGCGCGGCGCATAGAGTAAGAGGAAAGACCGATTTCAATTTGATTGATTTGGCATTCGGATGTGAGGGCTTGGCGTCAATCGGTTCAGCCTGCTAGGCTCAGAGAGGGGTTATGAATTTATCCACATGTAATGCATGCGATTCAGCGGTTAATGCAGCTCCAGATGGTAAACATTATACAATATTTATCACTGCGCCATTAGTTTATATTTTTGGACTGTATACACGACAGTTATTGCGTACAGTATTTTTTTGCTTCTGTTTATAATATTTAAATCTAGCTTCCTGACTAATTCGGCGCCTCATGACCGTTGGCCTTTCAAAGTCTGCATTGCATGAATCCTCCTAACACAAAACTGCAATTACTGTTTAACATTTTAGAAAAGTTTACTACGTGCTTTCGTTACATAAGCTGCTGACTCACTAGTGTCAGAAACCAACGTTGCCTATCGCAGTGGGATTTAGAATATCATTTACACATAGACATTTCGCATATTAACAACAGTATTTCTATTTGAATTCGTGAGACGTTCCTTCCTCAATTTGTCGACCCTAGGTCAACAATGACATTTACTGTAGAGGTTTCTCTCGTTGTTTCATGTACGAAAACAAGTGTATTGGCAACTTAAAATATTTAAAAAGCAGTTTCTACCTTTTTACAATGAAGTCTATTCATTACTTCCGAAGTCCTAAAGACGTATGGTGTTCATATTTTAATTTACGTGTTTCAAATTCAATGGAGGATCATGATCGTTAGATAAAAATCAACATAATTCGCAACAAAGATACGTAGAAGTTATCTTCACTCGGCTGACATACGCGGCTAATGAAAATGCATGACATCCCATAAATAAGTGTTTCAGACCATCTGACGTCAACGGCAATCAGATAATATAATCGACTGGCTATCCATCATGTGACTTGTATCATGAGTGTTATATGTAGCCAAAAACTAGCCCATATCACACCGGATTATGCAAATTATACCCATATATAGGGGCCCTTGCAATGTTTTCATATTTAAGCCGGTTGCAAAGACTATTGAATAGATCACCACCTCCTATGCATTTCGTTAGTCAGTCTACAAGGCACGATGATGATATGCTCAGGCCTTATTCACTGCAAGGCCTTATTTACTTTAATCACTGCAATGCTTGTGACCACATTGGATGAAGAACATTGACGACGAACACTGAGAGATATGCCTGTAATAAGTCACTAATGTAACTCAGCAGTATGCTAACATAGACACAGAGGCAACCTTCGTCATAATCAAAGTCAGCATCATTACAACTCGTACTAGGCCTTGAAAAATGTATTATAATTTCACAGGTGCAAACACCTTTGTAAGTACAGTGCTTTATTTAACACAATATTGTTATTATATCAGTATGAATTTACCTCGATGTTATTAATCCTGTGCCCTACATAGAGCTACACTCGACGCGAGTGTACCTCTGGTAGTCGCTAAGGATGAACACGCTTGTATCAAATGAAGTAGAAAGTTATGTTCAAAAGATGGTATTCGATTTATTGATTGTGCAACGTTTGCCAGGTGACCTTCGAATGGTTCATTTAACTGCCATAAACAGTACTCAATGAGGATCATGTCGAAAGCATTTTCGACGATGCTATAAAAGAGTGCATTATGTAACGTCCCACATTGACATGAGCTGCTTAACTGTTAGTTCTCTCCCGAATGCACAAGACGTACCATACGTACCATAACTATCCTTGGTTGCTTATGTCTATTGTGATGTTTTAAAAGTTATTTTTGTTTTTACTACTTACCTTGAAAATTGTTTTGTTCTTTTTGCAATTATATGATAACAAAACACGGATCGTCCGTTACGCATATTTACGTTGGTAATGTATCAACATTTGTTTGGGTACATTATTATCTACGTCTACGTCACTACACATCTAATGGCGCCATTAGTAACACTGTGCCAACATGACCAAGTTGTAGTGTCAGAGAACGTGAGGAACTGTCGCCCAAACGCGATGAAAGTTTAAGGTCGATACAACTGTTAAAATAACAGCTAAAGCATTGTGGTTTCGGTAGAGCCAAACCCTTTGTAGCGCACCATCGGTGCACAAGTCATTGCCATGTAATGCAGCTGTTAAGCAATTTCAGGCTCAGGATAGGTAGGTAGGTAGGTAGGTAGGTAGGTAGGTAGGTAGGTAGGTAGGTAGGTAGGTAGGTAGGTAGGTAGGTAGGTAGGTAGGTAGGTAGGTAGGTAGGTAGGTAGGTAGGTAGGTAGTAGGTAGGTAGGTAGGTAGGTAGGTAGGTAGGTAGGTAGGTAGGTAGGTAGGTAGGTAGGTAGGTAGGTAGGTAGGTAGGTAGGTAGGTTGGTAGGTAGGTATGTAGGTAGGTAGGTAGGTAAGAAGGTAGGTAGCAAGGTAGGTAGGTAGGTAGGTAGGTAGGTAGGTAGGTAGGTAGGTAGGTAGGTAGGTAGGTAGGTAGGTAGGTAGGTAGGTAGGTAGGTAGGTAGGTAGTAGGTAGGTAGGTAGGTAGGTAGGTAGGTAGGTAGGTAGGTAGGTAGGTAGGTAGGTAGGTAGGTAGGTAGGTAGGTAGGTAGGTAGGTAGGTAGGTAGTAGGTAGGTAGGTAGGTAGGTAGATTCCCTAGACCACCCACACAATTTTTTAATTCTTGTTGTAGTATTTTTTAATGTAATATCTTTTTCGTGTAGTGGTGTTTGTTTTTTCCCCCACCTTTGCTGCGTGCGATGTATGTTGTTCACCTTATTATATATATATATGCACCTGGCTTCTAATAAATAAGCCCATCTGTCAATTCTATATGTCTTATCTCTCGCAGCAAACTAGCTGCAAGGTTTTTGATTACTCTCTCAAACTTATTCATTTTATTTTATTACTGTATGACCACCCAACATAAATAGCTTTATTGCTGCATACTATGAAACATGAGGATGATTCTGTTTCCTGGTAGGAAATGAAAAAATTGTTATATTGAACATATGCAGCAACTCTTTACAAGACCTGGTATCGGGTATGGTGTGTGCTGTGCTGATGTCCAGATCTTTTCCTGATGCGGGAATAACTGCAATCCAAGTTACCTAAACCAGACCAAGCTAGTTTGCAGCCAGAAAGACGTCTGCTGGTTTGAGCCGTAGCCACCTTTTTATGTGTAGATATGTGAAATTAGTAAGTTAAGCCGATTATGTCTGCGTTTGATGTCATAATGTCTAGGCAACGATAAGGAGAATTCAAATGTTCTTAGCAAAGAAGAGCTCGAGGAAGGCAGATAGAGGATAATATGTATGCGCTGCTTGGTCTACGGAAATTATTGCACATAGTTGGCTTTAAAACAAGTTATATTATTTGTTTAATAAAAATGGCCTGACTAGAAACCGGTCTGGCTCTCATTATTCCAGTCATCGTATTTTCGCTTTGGCATTATATTGCAATACCGTTATACTCGTTGGTTTAAATATAGATGAGAACTCTTAATCAAAATATCAGCATTATTTTCTTTCATGCCTCTACACGGTCATGCTATAAAAGCCTCAGCATACAAGTTACTTTGATTATGTTGGTGAATCTTTGTGTTACTATAATACAAATCGCATTTGGGACGAAACAAATGGTTACATTCATGCAATTCCAAACCCAATTTGTAGCATTATTTGTTTTAACAAAATGCTCACTTTCGAAATGTTTTGATCTCATCATCATAATCCTCTAAACTACACGAGTTAAATCAACCGAATATTAGTTTCTTATAACAACATCTGAAAGATGAATAGGCAATGTAGATCAATGGATCTTTGACCGTATTGAACAGGGCCAGCACAGAATGTTGTTATTGAAACAATGTTTTGTCTATCGAGCCTTTAGCAAATCTAATAATCGCCGAACGCAACCTCTATGCGTTATAAAGCAACGAAAATGCATGCGCGTAAGTGATTAACGCAGTGCACGGAATTATATGCCCTGTGTCCTGAAACATAAGTCATTTGAACGCAATAACTGAAACTGTTAGCAGTTGTACGACATGGTGCACCTGCAGTGGTAGACGGGGGAGGAATAAGTTATATTCAGGTGTTGCGGGACATGTCCCTGAACAGTTAGATTCGGAATAATTCTGTAGAAATAAATGATCAGCTACATTGTAACTGATGCATTATGCTCAGACATATTTCTCGTTAGGTTGTGTGAGTTTCTGTGCGAATTGGCAATAATTGATTTTCCACTAGCTTGCTGCCGCATTTATTAGAAAAATATATTCTTTGAATAATTTACAGATAACAGTATTGCTTTAACATGTATGATAAGCTAGAGGAGAGCAAGCAACTCGCGCTCAATTTGTTTATGAACATATACCTCTTCATAAGACATGTAATTTGAAGAAGGATATATTTACCGGTTGGCTCATTATTATATGTACTGAAATGGACAGGCATCGCAGACTAGATTGGGAAACGAACTGTGTCTGGAGAGCACCGGCACTTATGGGGGAATTGTCTCAGCATCATAGTCAACCACAACCTTTGCCGATGCAATAATTTCGCGTTTTAGGAAATGACGAAACGTCCAAAAATCACCATTCTCTGTCGCTTAATGTTAGAAACTTCGAACCGCTTCAGGACGTTATTGCACTACGTATTCAGGCTAGTGCTATTATCGTCGCACCACCACTCTGATATACCGTACCATTAGCATACAGGTATTATCATAGCTCATTGCTTATGATAAGTAACGCTGTTCAGTTCAATGGTCGCTCCGCATATAATCGCTAGTTCATGCACATTTGGCCCTTCTGACCACAGCAAAACATAATTCACCTTGTTTTCGCACATAATCATTTATGTTAAGTAGTTTTGCATTATGATATAAATAATATCATTTATGCAAAAATAGTGAATTTGTACGAAAAATATTAGCTATAAGTTCATTTTTGTTATTGTCACACCATAATTCTTACTATAGCTCAATGCAAATGAATATTAACAATAATCGATTCAATGGTCACAATTATCACATTGATCAAATATGATCATGGATAGTGTGCAACTAACCATTTTGTTTCACCGGATTGATTGTGCGAATAATGTTTCTTATAAAAGCAGATATAATGCGTTAAGAAATTATAGACATTAAGCTGTTGAATGGGATTAAGGTCAATGCATGCTAACTTAACAAACGAGAATGGATCATCCGACAGATCGACATCATATATGGTCCAAACTGCCATTTCGAATTCTAATCAAACCAGCGCATGATGATAAAACATCCACTGCCCACCATACATATTTACTGATGATATTGCATGTAAAAACAACATTTGGCATGATCAAAATTTATATGCAGTTAGGGAGCTAACTATAAACCGTTCGCAAAGCATTACCAACACCAGGGTAGTTAGCAGATTAGGTGATTTTAAACTCAATTCCCGTTGGCTAAGATGATGTATTTTAGCTACATCACTTCACTTTGGTTCATGAAATTGTTATAGTATCAGCTGTGAGCTGTGTGATGTAAATTGTCTACATAAAACACCCAAAACTTGCGCTTCAATAATATTATACAAATCAGTTTGAAAAAGGTGTAATGAAAATGTAATCGCAAGCTGATTTCATCAGGAAGCAATATGCTTCACAAGCTGTTTGCTTCCTTGCATTTTTGACAGAAGTATTATGTTACTCATGGACCAAATTTCCAGTCTTTATTCTGTACTTCCCTGATACAATAACAAAAACAACAAACCGCGTTACCTTATTATTGTACACAATGACAAGACAGTAAACGGCGAACGGGCCGGCACCGCTGACATTTGGTGATTGCAGCTTGGTATTGAAAGCTCAGGTCATAGAACGGTTCTATATCCCCGATCTGATTTGCCAGTGAATATAGATGTAACTTTTGACTATCTGATTTACCTTTGTCTGTGTTTTGGGCGCCATTTCACCCATTTAGATATGGCACTAGGTTTGTTATCAGCCAAGCTTTAGTTGTACTAGTTTTTGTAGTTAGGTACATTGTGTTTGTCTATAGCCTATTTCACTAAATTTTTCGCCAAATGAAATCTTATTACATACATTGATATCCGAAGTTATTTCCCACATTTACCCTATTGCCTGCTAGATCGAGTGAGGGACAAGCTCAGATGAAAACTACAAACCCTCTCCTACTGGCCTACCTGCAAGTAAAGGAATGCTGTCAGGAACCTTAGCCGTATTTATTTATATTTAGCGCTGTTATTGGACCTGATTAATTGGGTTTTTTGCAGTTGCAGTATGCTGTCGATACCTTTTTTTGTGTCGCAATTTCGACGAGGGTAATTCATAACAGATCTGGGCAATCGCAGGCGGCAAACTGTAGACATGTACCTCTCTTTAGACCCTTGCGAGTTATTATTTACATGGACCTATAATCCCGCGCTTAGAATATGGAGGAAGTTACCTGTATACGCTTGTGCGGCTCATGGTCTACATATGATATTGGTCCAAAAAAACATCCACGTACTTTACCAGAGACCATTTATAGAAAAAATACGAAGAAATATTTCTAAATCGATATCACATTCCAACATTACTTAACATTTATGACCCTGAGACTTCATGGTTTAATGCGTCAGTATGCATTTGAATATGATATTCTTAAGCATCCATAGTAACGGAAATTATAACGCAAGTGATATACCCTGATGCTGTTCAAAATATCTTGCAGCATTGTGAAAGGCAAGCATGGTTAGCAAATAAAAAGCCAGTTATATGCATTAAGCAAGCTAAAAGACTCCTTCCCACATTGCAAGCGTCGGTAAGTTTAAATACACTGATACCTTAAAGAGATTCACAGATGCATGAATTGCATTTATTACTGAGTAGCGCAGAAAAAATGGACAGATTGGTAAAATATGGCGGATATTTTTGCTGATGCTTCAAATGCTAGAGTCATCCTATACCGGCTTAATTACACATTCTATCATCGGGGGTCGTCCACTGAGTTGATGATGACACAATGATGGACTGCATGCCGCACGATCAATATATCTTCATTTGTCTTGCCCTTCACAGACAGGTGGGTGTAGCTCATTGGAAAACGAATAATGTTGTAACACAACATGTTGCCTCCCCCCCTCATAAAAAGCTCACGCAATCAAAGAGTGTATTGTTTCATTACGTAATGCTTTGAAGTATAGTGGGAAATCGGCTGACAGAATCATGCATATTTCGACGAATTGACATGGTTGGCAAAACATAATGCACTGAGCGGCTAGATAACATTTCTCGCGCTATTGAACTGTCAACTATGCGAAATTTTCTTTGGGCTATTCGGGCATTATTCGGGTTAACTGATGACTCCAATTATTGTCACAGACGTACATGCTTTCACCCATAGCTTTGCGGCACCATCATGCACAGTTACATTCTGGTGGCGTATCGATCTTCAGCAGTTTAAAAACAATCACATGCTGTTTAACTTACGGCAAACTCTTTAAATCGGAAGTCTGATAGACACATTTCAGGTACAAATGACGTTTTGCTCAACGAAAATATCAAGTTCTTTTACTTGGTGTCATGCGTTCCATCATGTTTTCACATTGTGCTCACGATTGCGCCCGGAAACAAAATTTTTGAATTAAACGCATTGAGTCAAGTAGGATAATACGCCCTGTGGTTAAACGGAATTTATGATATTGTGATCTTGTTATACCAAATCAAACACATCTTCAGCTGCAAACAACTGGATTACGGCTCTCAACTGCTGTGTACGGATGAGCTTGAACAAGCCGGTGTGCGCTGTAAAACACAAGAGTCGCTGGTGTCTCACAATATGTGCTGACACTTGTAAATAACAGCGATATCAGATAAGGCGGGGATCCGTGTTGCGCAGATGCATAACAGGGTATAATATCTCTGACATATATAACCCTCACAGTGGAGCAGCAGTAATCGCAGCTTTTCAGGTGATTACACATAAACAGCGCTGTTATCCATGTGGAGTACCATGCCAATTATTTTCGCCCGGCATTCGACAGTAATGTAGATACTCCAGTCCAAATCACACAACTGATAGAAAAAAAGGGGGGCCATATGGTAACCCTAACTTTGTCTTTGTAAAAAAAAGGGAATCCCACGACCTTATCATTTCATTTGTTTCAATACATCTAATACATTGTGGATTAAGCACCCAAACGTCGATTGGGCAGAGTCTGGCTTTGCAATAATGCACAACTGTCATGCTTACCCAGTAGAAAAGTGCGCTTTATTGCATAAAGGTGGTAAAATCGTCATGAAGTCGTTGCGTCCATGTTACTGGACAAAATGAATAAGTAGAGCAATTTAAAATGGAAAAGGGTGCATCTCATGATAATGAATTGCCATGCGGGTCCAGATGCGTATAATATATAGGTAAACGACTTCGTGATCCGTTGGGAATTGTAACACCGGTATCCTTTAGCATCTTAAAGTCTTGTGCAATGTGTTGTCTGTTTTATTGCCTATAATAAGACCATTGAATTCGGAAGTGATCTTTGGCTATACAGGTGCTTGTTGAGGTATCAATCCATTTTCTGCATTACATATTGCATTTGCGAGTAGCTCTATGAGAGCAACAAGCAAGACTAAGCAATGCCGCAGGATGCAGCAAATCACACAATTGAATATACATTAATTTGACGAAGATATTATTGATTTCGTTTGCTTTCAAGAACCAGCGTCAGCCATTTTTTTCCGCGCTATATTAATATATTTGTGCGATGAAGTTGATATCATACTTCAACGACCCTTTATGCGTCGCAAGATGCATTCGAGTTGACGAACGTTTGTGCACACATACACAGCGTAGCTAACACATCGTAAGAAGTACGGTGAATCATTTAGTTGATCTTGTGTTCCCACAGGGAAAAGCTATATAAAAAGCTAGATGCCGTTTGAGCGGTATAATCGATTATGGCGCAAAAATGTAAAATATTCAGGCATCTTGCATTCCAAAATGATAAATTTATCAATGATAATCATACATATGGAGCAGAGCGGAGAGTACTGGTTGTCAAAATGTGCTTTATTGTTGAAAACATCACGATGAGCACCGACAAACATATCACTCTAAGTCCTTAAAATGTCCATGCAATATTATAATCACCCGATTTGCCAGAATATGTAGGCGCATATAATATGCTTGGCCATCATTGACTGTCAAATACTAGTAATTAAGCCGGTATTTGTTTTCAATCGCTACTTCCCACTTGCAGGCTACGGTAGCGACTAACCATCATTGAACAAGTGTTACTTAATCAAACGCATATAATTCTATGTGCTGATATTTATGGGACCGACCAGGATATGTACATCGACACTTCAGCACACCATTATGTATAAAAAGACAACTCAGCAAAGCCGGCCCCAAAGGTTCATAATAGAATAATTCATGGCAGAAGATAGATGAGCAGCCCCTGATCATCTTAACTGCAATATTCATTACCACTATAACAATGATTTGTAACCAAGTTAACGACGCCAAAAACGTAGCACAGCTTCGCGTTGCAGAAGTCAGTACCTTGCCACCAGTTAAGTTGGATGATCTTATCCGCGTTATTTTGCAGTTCAAATGGCGCGCTTGTATTTATAATAAATATTAAGCGCCTAAATTCACACTCAATAACTGATTGAGATGCATCTCAAGACACACACATTCGATGGGATACATAAATGTTTTGTTAATAGCTGATAGGGTTATTCCAAGTACATTAAATGATTGCCAAAGAGTGAATGATCGTCACATATCACAAATAACCGCCGGTGAATCTTGCGCGAGATGATTGTTATCTTGAAATACCAGACGATACGAATTATTACTTGGGCAAATGATCACATATGTTAGTCAACGGCTATGAATATATCTGTAATTTCATGAATAAATTTACTGCCAGCACTCAATCAATGGAAAATCATTAGATATGCGCTTCTATGCACCTATACATAGCGTTAGGCCCATAGCTTATTTGTCTCCAGGTTGTAATGTTTAGGCCGGTTATTGGTGTGAAACACGGATCCCTATGCACGATATGTATATTCAGAACCAGCTATTGGACACGATACCATTTGTTATATGAACTTTGTAATCTCTCTGATCAGTGATATCATGCATTTTAAATCTGCACAATAAAAGCCGATCGGAAATCAATAACCAGCCGCACGTTTTCTTGTATTGTGTTCACTGCCAGGGCGGAGAAGGCTGTTAATTTATCAGAAATATGGCTGCATGGTGCTATAGTGGCAAATGATTACATCATCCCTTTCATGGCATTGCCTGGTTCTGGTGTAAAATAACCGTTAAGTAGACTGAACGTGCCTTGCAATGCATAAGGAGGCATGGGTTGCCAAAAGACTCTTAATATGAAATCCAGGACGTTTTGATGTTCATGTATGTTTGAACGTAACAAAGTCAAATATTCGCGACTTGCATGTCGGCGAATCTAGCGCGAGATGACTGTTATCTTGAAATGTTGATCTATACAAATCATCACTTGGAAAATGGTCAAATCTGTTCCAATTTATTTACATAACCATTATAACTATACTTAAAGTACACTATTGAGTATATTTATGCTGATCTTGTTCTTTGTAATCCAGCTCTGTAAAACTATCAAAAGAAATATGGTAAAAAAGACCAAATTTGTGCCGCAGAGCTGTTGTAGCTGAGTGTGATGCTTCAGATTGTTTTAGGCGCGATGGTAGTGACATTGGTTTTCTTTTCGGAATGGTATAGTATGACACTGTTGCTGATTGTTTCAGGCGCAAGTGGGTCAACAATGGTCATCCGATGGAAATTACTAAACATGCCTTCTTTGTGATTTAAACCAACAGGCATTCTTTATCAGAGGATTGTGATGATGATAGTTATACAGGTGCCTTTTGGGAGGTAACGTGTTTGGTTAGACAATAGGACAGTAGCTTTAACTTTGGTCTGATAGCCATAGTGAGCCTAATAAGATGAACAGGAATATGCGAGTTACGCATATCTATACGATTATTAAGAGCCGAGATATGTATTCAAATACAACAATAAATGGGCTAATGTACGAACCATCAATGTCTTATCACAACTCCAAGCAGACGTTTAATTGTTGGCCGTAGTGAAGGCAGTATGAAAGACGCATTAAGCGACGTAACCCCCTCGTTTAACAGGGACATTACTTTTATTGTCTGCTCCAAAGAGACTCTTAACCATTTACATATACCATGTAAGCAACATCAAAACACTGCAACGGGTCTCAGGCAAAGAGTATATATTTGATAATACTTACTTTTTCGGGAAGAATATACAATTACCTTAACCGAGTGCAATAGCATCTCAAGATATACACAATCAATGAGATAAATAACTGAGATAAATAACTTATTCCTGAAAACAGATACGGTTATTCAGACCGTATGCAACAGTGCGTTGGATAATGCAAATAGTAGGTTAATATCAATTCATAATATATCCAATTAGACCGGCTAATATATGTGAGCACTTGGATGGGAGATTGATTCACCTAAGTTTCACCTCTATGCATTAAATTAACCCTTCGGCACATGATCTGATTTGTTTATATATCATTCACATGGCTGTCGATTGCAAAATTCATTGATTTAGTGATTATGGCAAATAGCGCCGAAGGATATGATGAAACAAATTAATGATGCCGTTATAAATTAATGATAGACACCACTTTGCAAAACGCGCATCAGAAATGCTTTGGCGTAACCGAAGACCCTGGCAATAGGTTGAACTATAAACGCTTCCTGACAACAATGGTCGATTCCTGCTTATTGTCAACATGTTCAGCAGTGACAGACAATGCTTTGTTGTTGTAGATATGACTGACCGGCAATCATAACAATATTAGCCTCGGTTATCTGCTGTAACTAAACAAATCAGCATGTACTAATAACAATTATCAACAAAGGTCGAACAACGCCGTAGAATTAGCAAATTGTGGATATTGCTTGTATAACCTACAGCAGTCGACGCTGAAATATAGGTGAAAGATATATTAATAAGTACAATTCATACCTTCTGTCTGACATACGAATACAAGAAAAAAAAGGTAAAGTCGACCTACTCGTCGTCCTTGGAATAACATACAGTATAACTGATCAATGAATTGATGATGCAAGTGTTGATTTTGTGTTTTTAGTCCTGCAGTTCTTCAACCTCATGACTCAAGAGAAATTGGAAACCTGTTGTCACCGTTTAGCTCAGGATGATACTAGGGCTGTAATTACCTAATGAACGGCCATTTCATGCATTTTGCTTGTCCCTAGACTGCATTCTCTATGTTGCGCTTCCATGCCGCACATCATTTGTCGTTGTCAATGCAATAAATCGCGCGTATGTCGAGTGGAAGAAATGCCCATTTGTAATAATACAAATCATTATGGTTTAATTTACCAAGCAGCTTGGCTATGTTATCTTGCTTGCTGTTTTGTTTTTGTTAAGGCATCAGCCCACTCAAAACACACAATATGCACACTAATTCAAGCAGTGACTTGATGTAAGTCATTGTTCCATACGACGATTATTTTTGTGGTTGTCTATTCAAATATACGATGAAAAATTCGGTGATCTTCATAATTAAGCATAAAAGCAAATTGATTTCCATATTCGAATGTACCTGAAATATCGGTCAGGCCGTCTCAGTAACCTGACTGATGGTATATATAAGATTCAAATTGCCTAATCTAGTGGTAGTGTTCTCAATATCAAACAAAAGAGGTAATGACATGCATGAGTTTAAAACGCATGATATACGCCAATGGTAAATGTCTTGTTAAATGAATGATTCATTCCTTTTATTAAGACGGCTGCAACTATCACAGGAAAGTCAATACATGTCTTGGTGATTAGTATATATTATTCTGTGGTTGCTATGAACAATATGGATCGGTAAACTGATTACTATTTAAACCTTCTATACTGTTCCTAGGAAGCAATGTCGAACAAACGGCCATAGCTGCTGTGTAGATGAAAGCCTAGTTCCGTTTGAATATCACTTCCGTCAAACTGAAAAATTCATGACATACTTGAGAAGCTGCCCGTAAAACCAGCCGGTATAACAAACTGCAATCACGATTTCCAACATCCCCGTTCCAACATTGCGGGTTTCAGCCGTGTGAGCGGCTTTCGTTGACATAATTTCATCGCATCAAAGCTTTATCGGTTTGACAGAACTTGTTTCCCATGGTCATATTCGCGCAATAAGTCACATTATATTTGGATACACCGCAATGCATATTTCAATCGTGTACTATGCTGGAAAACGCTACTGAACAATGTCCATTCCACTCCGGGGGACGTCGTATGTTTTTTTTGTTGATGGCCTAGTTGCCATCTCCACTATATTTCGCAGCGTCAACTACATATTGCATATAAAAACTGAATTGCCAAATATATCTAGCATGATGCCTCTATATTTAACCTGTAATTAATATTGACCACACCTTTTTACCTTCATGTAAGTCAACATATAACGCGCATGTTATAGGCCTTGCGTAATATATGGTAAACACTGGTTGAGCTGAAAGTCTTCCCAAATTGCAAGCGTCGGTAGGTTTAAAGGTATTGATAACTGAAAGAGATCAACATATGTATGAATTGCATTTATTACTGAGCAGCGCAGATACAATGAACAAGTTGGTAAAATATGGCAGTTATTTTTGCTGGTACTTTCTTGCTAGAGTCCAAACTACATCGGCATAATTACACATCCGTCATCGGGGGTCGCCAACTCATTTGCGGGTGACAAAATAATGGATTTCATGCGCACGATCCGTATATTTTCATTTGTCTTGCCCTTTACAGACAGGTGATTTTAGCTAATTTGAATATGAATAATGTGGTAACACAACATGTTGCCCCCCTCCCCATATAAAGCACACACAATCCAAGAGCTGAATGTCTCATTACGCGATGCTTTGATATATATATATGGGAAATCGGCTGCCATAATCATGCAAATTTCGACGAATTGACCTGGTTGGCAAAACCTGATGCACTGAGCGGCTTAAAACATTTCTAACGCTAGTGAACTGTCAACTACGGCGAAAGGTTGGTCGTTCGAATACTAACAGAACATGGGTTGTTGAATTACTTTCCATGTGCAGCGTTAACTACCTGATTTATGGCCTGTATTATTTGCTTCATATTCTGTTAAACGTATGCCTCAAATTAATGTCACAGACGTACATGCTTTAGCCCACTGATTTGCGACACTATTATACTCACCTTGATACACCGTCAAAAGTAAAAAGAAATCGCATTGTGCTTGAAATTTATGTTTATAAATTGCCTTAGACTAAAATTTGTCGCCGCTAATTTACTATATAACGTCGCCCTATGTTTTCACTCTTCGTAAAACATCTAAACAGCGACTTTATACTACTTACCGTGAGTAGCATTAGTCATATTAACCTTAAACTTCCGGCCTGAAGAATCCCCCCATGTGGTGGTAATGTCATTTGTGGCACATAAAACAATTAAAATGTATACTAAAAAATATTCCCTAGCTGCATGAGCACTTTACCGAGCATCCGAATAAATAAACGCAGTAATGCTAGATCATTGGCAATTTGCCGATTCCAAAAGCAGGTAATTCCCGCTAGATGTAAAAAGAAACACTTTCCTATTGCATCTCATTTTAGGAAGACTTTTAGCAGGGTATAAAATCAACAAGCCATAAATTGAGGCATTGTGCTTTGTGGCACTTAAGTTAACACAAGCAGTATAATGTCGGTACTGCTGTAAGCTTGGGAGACCAACGATTGCTGCGCTTAAACGTTTTACGATCACCATTATTTGTGCCTCGTAAGATGTTGATAGTTCATAAGCATGCAATGGCTCAGTGGTTAATCTACTTTTTTAAAATCATAGTCAAGCAACGTGGAGTGATAACTATGCATAATGTAATGTTGGTTGTTCGTGCTAGGACGAACAAAGACTAGAATATACATATGACAGAAAAATAGAATAACACTAATGACTGGCTGACTGAAACAGAAATCTTGAAGCTATGTTTGCTGACAAGTACATTAATAAGAGCCAAAATAGAAAAAGCAACGGTGGGGGAACACATCCATCTATTAAAGAAATAGCAAGTAAACAAAAGATACATAAAAAAAATACAATACATAAACAAGGTTGAGGCGGGATGGGAAAAGCAAAGATGGTGGTCGTCGAAAATGCCAAGGCCGACTGGCGGAAGTCCAGTGAGGACGAACATTCAGTGATTTAAAAATTGCACAGCGTAAGGTTGAACCTTTACCAAAACAAGAAATATAAAGCGTAAGCAATGCAGACCCATCGGAAGAGGAATAACAAGAAAAAACAAGGTCATAAAATTCTAAAATATACATATGACCTAGAAACAAAATTACACTTATGAATGGCTGACGGAAACAGAAACCGTGAAGCTATGTTTGCTGCCAAGTAAATGAATAGGGGCTGTTGAGCTGAAAAACGGATTTTTATTCAAACCCCATAATAGAAAAAAACTACAATGATAAAAATCACATTGAACAGCTAAGGTGAGGGTACACATCAACACATGTGAGGCCCTAGACCATGCCCCCAACCAAAAACGTTCTTTGGGGCAGCCACGTCACGATGATCATAGAGAAAGATAATATAATGGTGTGACCACTCAAGACACGAAACCATCATATAAAGAGACGTTATCACGAAAAACGAAATACAATAATATTATGAACCATCACGACTCGAAAAAGAACTTTAAATCATGTGCAATACCTTGTATAAAGTATAATGAACTAGAACGTCTGCAAGAATAATACAATATAATGATGTACCAAATAGCTGAGTTAGATTCATCCTGAATCAAGTACAAAATCAACCTTGTAATATACAGATAAACATAGATCACTAGAATAACACATATTGTGACAATAATGTGAGCAACCCAAGCAAAGTGGAAGCCTGTCGTGAAGTAAATACAAAACGAAATGTGTCAATTATAGCGGCCCAACCTATAGTAAACGCTAAATACAACGACACAAGTAGAAATGCAGACCAACTTCAGTAAAATGCCGCTAAAAAGAAACAAATAGTTTGACTCGATGGGAAGTTGTAGATATATCGGAAAATGAATGGAATGGATGAAGGACGAGAACTACTAGATGGTAGGAAGTGCATGTATTCGAACGTACTTCTTAAAAGTGTAGGGCGTCGGTGGTAGCAGCGCCGATTCGGAAACTATGGCCCATGACTCCGGTTCGCGATAGACCTGCCCAGCCCAGCGAGCTATGAAGAAATTGGGTAAAACATGCTTTGAACACAGCTTATGAGCCGCTGTTCGTCGCAAAGGTTCGATGTTTAAAGAAATCATTCTAACAACGATTATCAAATAAGTTTAATGCGTTCGCCGTTTAGTTTTGATAATATATCACCAGGCCCTTTTTAAGCTGTAGAAAGCAAATAATAATGTGTATTTATATGCATTAAATAAGTTGTTCCCGTATAAATAAAATCTCTTTTCAACGTAAACGTGGTGCATTACTGAGCATTCACTCAAAAGAAGAGGGTCAGTCTAGAACATGTGCAATCAACATTTCCCAAATCCGTAAATCCTCTCTCGATGTGAAAAGAAAAAAAAACGGCATGAAATATTTATGAAGTAAGATTTGTGGGATTCATGTGGCTTAATTGGTGCGGATGCGGTTTAATTGCTTTCAGCTATGTTTTGTCACCACTCCCTTTGGCATTGCTTACCAAGTTTGATGTCGTAACCGATGTAAATTACGCTGATATTTGTTTTGCCAATCACATAAATTGGCATAGTAACCAAATCTTCAATCGGGATGATCAACGCACATTTCCTGATGTATATTTCTCTCCTTGCTAGGCTGCAGTCATATTAGCCACGCAAACATAGCAATTAAGGTAGTGGTTTGTTATTTCAAAGCTAAACGAAAATCTGGAATAGATACCCACTTTATGTAAGCCAGATCGACAGATACGAGTTCAAATATGTCTCGTGATAGGTAGATTCTAGTTGTGAATGTCAACATCAATCACTGATAACTGTTTTGCTGGTAAATATAGGTTTGCTTTTAATTGATGCGACATTGACAGAGAGATTAAGGTTTAAACTAAATAGTTATATTTGAGAATATGGCGTTAGTCATTATTTTACACCTTGGGGAACTGCGTTACTACTCTGTGTTGAGACAGGCTTAGAGTACCTTCACTATTACACATGGTAAGATTTCGAAGTCATATGTTATTTCTGCAAGTATGGTTGTTGAAAACGTGCCTTCTGGAAGCTTTTACAATTGTTGGTTATCAATATGTACCGTGTGGCTCAGTGTAGTAAATAGGCTGCATTCTTAAACTGGCGGATAGTGCGGAAAATATTGTAACACAATTGGCACCTTAAGCCTGTATATGAATTGATAAGGGTGCTTAGTTAATAAAACTCGAATTGAGGACTTTATAATACGACCAGCAAGCGCTAAAATGCGGGGAAAAAACATTCGATGTTAATAGCATTTTGGGTTTGAATTGCCCTTCATTCGAATTTATCGCGTGCGTTTTCAACTTTACTCAAACTGATATTATATATTAGTCATGCATGTTGTATTGGCCTAATAAGTACGCTAAAGTTATAAGTATCCACAAAACAACTGTGCTTATCCTTTAAATCCATTGGGATGGTAAAAGCGTGATTTTGGTGACCTGTGACCTTGACTTCGTTCTTGCTTTAATGAAGTGTTGGGTCGTTTTCATTCATTACCGTTGCAAACTCAAATCACTTATTGCGTACTTAATATAAATACATTTTATGTTGAATTAGACTGTTTTGACATAGTTAAACATCTCATTGCTTGACACAGAGGGTAGTATAGAACAATCATTGTATACAACTCATTTGCTATTATCCTTATTCGTTATCAACCTCACATGTGTCAAATAACTGCCATGAGATGAACGTATTAGGTCCCTGCGAGTATAAAGGCCACGTTTCACAGAAAACCAATTTACTTAGCAACATATAGTGGTTGAGTGACTTAATATTCAATAATTGGTCTGCAAACCTCTCAGTTTTAATATGTTGTATTGTTATTGTTGCTGATAAGTTTGCAAATATTTTAAGCTTTATGCAATTTTCTCAGAGAATCGATCCCGTGATATCAAACCAGTATGAAGTATACACTAGGTAAAAATGGCAAGTGTGCTATGCATATGTTGTCACCCTTACTGCAACATCTCTATTAATTTAACCGAACATGTGTGAGATGGAGTCTTTCCCGTCATCTCTTACGAGTGCGCCGCATGCAGCTGCATAATCAAAGGCTGTAACTGTGTTAACACAGCACATGCATCACACATTAACGAACTATTTTGCTGTTGAAATGCTAAATGTTCAACCAAAGCCGAAAGCAATGTGCTATAAAAATAAATTACGTTCATGTAGGTATGTGATTAACATGATGAAGTTACAGAAGTGCACTGTTGAATGAAATATCTTTATTTACGGCACCATGATTGTAACCAGAAAGGTATTAATTGATGATACTTGAAGATGCACTAATCCATGCCTCATATCAGGAGTACCAATCACCAACCTGAAGCCGGTAAACATGCAACTTGCATCATGTTACCGTTCTCCTAGATTCTAGCTACCGAGAGGTTTCCTGCCATGAGAGTTCAACCATGGATCAAACAATGATCAGTAATATTACTTTTCGTGCCTTTACGCTAAGAATAAAGATTACTAGAGCACCTTTACTTTTGCGTACCTAGAGAGAATATTACATTTCTCTTGTTCTCAACTCTATTTTTGCCATTATTTATCTGAAATGGAATGAATTTCACAAAAAGCCTCTCGTTGTCAGTATAATTGTTCTATTGCAATATATAATTACTATGTCATTACACATGCATATATGGGCATCTTGGCAGCGATAATGATCAATGGCCATCATCACATTTACCTGCTCAAAAGTTAAATTTGCCGGGAGACATAGGCTCTTATGTTGCACATTGCTGGTTTGTTGAGTATTGCCTGCATGTTTTTTTAATGGTTGTCTTCCTAGACGATTGTTGATGGCGAAGTTAATTCGGCGAGACTACTGAAGCTTGCATCAATAGCAAAGCAGCATTAATCCACTGATTTTGAAGTGGTCATAGAAGAAGTCCAACGCATCGGTGTTATATTGATTATTTTTGTTGGAAGCGGATTACATCAACATTATCATAGACCTCGGAAATAATCACAATCACCATTAAATAGGAAACAGATTGAACTGTGCATGAAATGCTTATCAAAAGGTTTCCCGGATATCGTAATTAACAATAATTTTAGGTAAATGTATTCCCAATCTGTACTTTTGAACAACTCTTACGTATTTCAAATTGTCCAAGTGGTCACGGTTGTCTTTTCTGGGCATTATAAATGTTGATATAATAACCATATAACCAACACTCAGATGGTAGAGCAAATAAGTATATTATGCTCTTTAACAAGGGTAAACGTCCCATTATTCTTAATCAAGTGTGTCCATCTGGATATAAAAAATGACCCTTCCCCCCATTGCCATAAATATTTTTATCCGGGTTTCGGTGTGTATCGTAGACTAAGCGAAATCATTCAACATCGGCTTTTTTACCTGCATATCTTATATTTGTATCTTAATGTATGACAACTAATCCATAAATTGCCTCTCAAACTGGATTAAGGATTCATAACAGTCGTCATAATCATTACAAAATGTACATCACTCTTCGTGGGATTTCTGACTTAAATTGCGGCGGTTTATATGTGGGATATCTTTACTCTGCCATGCAGAAAATGTGAACACACTTTCTGCGAACGTTGATATATTCCGAGCGTCCGAATGCACAAACGATACTTTGTGCAAGGCTTCAAAGATATTTAATCGCTCTTGCTTAGGTTGTGATGCATTGTACACAGCGAGTCGGGATTTGAGATGATTGCTACGTTCACGATGATAACTCTAGCCGGTACAGATTCGTAACATCGGCCGTACATTTAGCAGGTCACGCATTGTCTAACCTACAATTTACACACGCAATATATCATGTCACGCTATTTACCAGACATCTATATATTGGTGGTTGCACTTGTTACCACCCAAGTCCTGGGAATGAATTATTGGCAGTGTCGGTGTCTTAATGGCAATATGTACACGCGTATTTTTCGAGAAAGGCTCTCGTCAATTCAAGCCATAGAACCAATGTCCGGCCTTGATATTTCATTATCTAAATGCTTCACTAGCTTCATTTGGTACATGATAAGTAAGATGATTCAAGTAATTTATATTTGATGTTTCTGAACTTACAAAGTAATCAACACCAAAATACATAATAGCACGATGTTGAAGAAGCTTGTAGCGCCTCAAAGCTTAGATGTTCTAGTTAAATAGTAGCTTAAAATATACAATCCGGATTAGCGCGACCTTGAACGACCTCGGCAAATTATCTCTTTTCACAGCTTTTGGATATTGTGGTAATGCGCATTTACCATAAATTCATGAACTGTTGGCATGTGCTGTACGGTAACTACCAGTCAAGTTTGTGTTATTATTGGAATATTTGCATGTTTTGACCATAATTCACAGGAGCTGATGTGATCACCAGTCAGATGTGAGTGAATAATCAGATATTGTATCAAATTATATGATGTGTGGCGTCGTAGCGGCGCGTTGGACAAATCAACCAAGCTTGAATTCATTTAATGATTAAGACCATGTGGTATTAAAATACATTGGCAATAGGCACCAACCAATACTGCCGAGAGGAACGTGTAAATATCGAAGAAAAGCTTAATTAGTAACGCCATCAAGTGGTACGGATGTGACTTTTCCGCAATTTGATTTGGTTACGGGGGCTGGGGTAAATATGTGGGTTGTAGGGGTTAGTTAAACATCTGAAGTAATAATCTTCAACCCATCATTGACTAGGCATAGACGGTAATTTGCACGTAAACAACTTTATATCGTGCGCTGCAATACATCAGGGCAATACATCCCATTACTGATGGTGATGGTTCTACTGTGTCTGTTGGGTACCTTACTTTTCTGCATGCTGTCAACCAACTGCTTGTTTACTTGAAAACCTCGCATATTTCAAGCAATGGTTTGTCACGATGTGATAATTAAATCCATGACTACCGTAATACATGCGACTGGCTATATTGCTTGTACATCTACAGAGCAAGTAGAATATTACACAGTTTGCTTTAGATTGGCTTACCATTTAAAGCAGAATCATATCGTCGTGTTTGTTTATCATTGTGCAGATCATCGTTATTACGATGGAAATATCGGATGTCAATAATTGTCACATAATGAGATATTCATTAACATCTGTTAATTGCACAGAGATTAATCGACACTTATGACTTGAAATATCAATCGGTGCTGGCAAATTGAGGTCCTTTGAATGTGCGCAAATAGTAACGACAATACGTCTTGGCTTACAAAACAGCATTTGGTTCAAAGTGTATAGGATAAAATCAACAAGCCATAAATTGAGGCATCGTGCTTTGTGGCATTTCAGTTCAAACAAGCAGTATAATGTCGGTACTGCTAAGCTCGAAGCCTTTTCCCTTTATTAATATCACCGTTACATTTTTTACCAATGCATGCTCATTTATTTAGTTATCGCCGTTCGTGCTTGATAAGTGGTATTAACAGCATACTAGTCCATATAAAACTATGGTAATTCGAGAACTACATTTCTAGGTTAGTTGCTTCAAGGGGGTCGGGGCACTGATATATTATAGCTAATTGTGTATCATGCTCTAGGTCTATTGTTCGCAGCAAAGAGATAAATTATACAACATGAATGCATGATCCAACAAGTAGAGCGTGCCGGCTCCATAAAACCAACTCCTTAAACATCGCTGCCTAACGTCTTTATGTACTCATTAGGGCAGATAATCATAACACCTAATGAGTACTGCCGTAAATATTCGTTCTGGATGATTCCCCGACAGTTATGATTGAGCTCTCATCATTAGACAGTAGTCTGAAGTCTGTATAAATAGTTGGCTAACGAAATGCTGAAATCCTTTCGTGTAATTACAATATGGATCTAAGCACCTATATAAGTACTTGGTTTGTAATGACATTCTTACGCGATATATATTGATTTTTAATGTTAAAAGAGGCAATATCACGCAAACATAAAAGTAATGTTAACAGAGGCAAAGACGTATCAACTGCCGTATATAAAAACGATTTTGACAGTATATGATCTGCGTGCTGTCGGACCTGTATGCGACATTCGTGACAACGCAAGAGTGATCGAATTTGCGAGCAGGATGACAGAACAGCACTAGAGCACACTTTTGTAATCAAAAGATGTTTTACGGGCAGTTTTGTTGTTGCATGAGAATAAACGACACAATGATTCACTTATGCACCCGACACATTTAATATATATGTCTTATCAATCCATCGAGACATAATGAATCATATAGATGGTTGCTGTAAGACTGGCCACGCACATAAATGCGGGAGATTAAAGGAGGTAACAAAGGGAATTATGTGTTAAAATTATCCTGCGTAAATACTCTCCGTTGTGATCAATGGCAGAACCGTATGATTCAAGAACGCTTTAATATAAATTAACATGCGTAACATAGTCACCATTTTGCGCCGTCCCAAGTACCCATTTTGCATAAGTATCAGCACTAAGTTTCACGACCTTGCGTTTGCGTTGTTAAATCATTTATATTGCACGATTAGCTCTATTAGTCTGGCATAATTGGCAAGAAAGAGGACCAAAGTAAACGAAAACTCTTTCATGGCTGGCGAAGGCTCTTTCTTTGACGCTGAAGGGTCTAGATTTCTTGAATCAGACGAGCAAATATTCAATATGGTAGATCTGTTAGGGTACATAAGGATGTCAGACGGTTCGGCATGACCAACCAGAACAACCATGACCGACGCTCGTTGTTTTTCACTTCAAAGAGACATATAAATAGCTCTTACAGAGAGAAATCCCCCAATAGTTATCATTACACTACGTCCAACTTTGCTGTTTTAAGATTGAAGGTTGCACGCTGTCATAACGAACAAATATATCATACTGATTCCGTTTCATAAGTTTTATAAATTGCTGGATACTAAAGCATTTAACCAGCAGCTGTCCATGGCAGTAATACAGCCTTGCAGCGATTATGTATTTGGCTGGACCTCCTACATCAAATAACCTGTCACCAAAAGCAACAGATCTGAGGTCATTCATCAATTTCGTTATGATTAATCAGCAATAAATAGGATGCAGGTTTTGAAATTATAATGGAGCATTTGAATGTTGTGAAACAATTGCGTTTCGGACAAGTAAGCTATAGGATAGGAATGCTAAAGTCACTTTGCTGATTGGCCTTAATATTAGTTTTGAAGATGTGAAGGCAGACAATAAACCAGGAATGAACGATTGATGATGGGGTTTATGCTCAATGCATAACAGAATACAGCGGTATTTAAAGGTGTTTCTGCGAAATGCCCTCTGCCATGTACCATTGCCAGTGGTTTAGCCACCATCTTTGTAGCAGCTGGAATGCGCATGCTCATTCAAAATTGACCTATTGTTCTTAATTGTGTTTTTAAAGGAGTTGGATAACCAGTGAAAATTTTGGTGAGTCGTCTTGGAAATCTACCGTTGTTAATGAACTGTGGAACATTCATGTGTGAACAGACGATGAGTGGGTGCCTGTGGCACCCTTGGCTAGGTCATATGCAAGCAACATTTGGTGTCGCGAGGTTGGTGATGAATAGGTAAACGGTGTAGACGGTGCTTAATGTAGGCGCTGCAATTGTTGATGACAACAATGGTCGATGCTTGTTTGTTAAACATGTTGGCTATACATGTACCGGACATGTGCATAGTAATTTCATGTCATAAAATGTCTAGGATTTAAAAAATAATCAAATGAATTGAATTCACTAGCCCTGACTCAAGATAGCAAATAGAGGTTTATATTATCTATTTACTGACGTTGCTTGGGTAACAATTAGTCAACATTTATCTGGGGTTTTTTGGCGGTATGGCAACACATATATAGTGTAGTTGCGAATCTTAGAGTGGAAAATTATTGGCCAATATATGTCCTAAACCGAGGAAAATGCTCCGGCTAGAGTGATCATCTGCCGCGTATAATACATCCCTATTGAGGATTCGCCCATTTGTTATCCTGACGACTAAGAAATGTACGGAACGTAATCGAACAGTCAAATATGTAAAGAGCGTGTCGTAAAAAGCTCTTAGGAATGATCATGGTCGACATGGCCTATGACATTGAGCAGGAATCAATTGTTAATTTAATCGCTTTGATATTGATAAAAGTCAGAAGGACATTCATTTCTCTTTTACATACTCTAAAGGGGATGTATAGGTTTGACTATCAAAATATGATAACATTGACAACGAGGCATACGTCAATGCTCGTAAGTTAACACAAGACCGGGTGAAGAGCAGTTGCTCCTACACCCTAGAAGTTATCAACTCAAACCTAAAACATTTTCCAGCGCGGTGCATTTGTTTTATATAATCCACATGCATTATATGATTCTACTACTTTGGCGGACCCGCCATTTATCATTGGAACGCACAAAAATTTTCTGTGCTGGCAGCAATATTTTTTTTCTGTGAAGAAGACAAAAAATAGCACGCATTAAGAACATTTGCCATGCCGTATTTTCATCTGGCTCTCTTTCCTAGTTGAGGCACCCGATCATGGTACAGAACATGAAGTAATATGGGCATCACTGTGCATGCCGCATTGTAGTGGTAATCTTAATGCCGATAAGTAATTGCCAACAATTGTGCCATTGAACTTGCTAATCTATCATCTGTAGCGTAGTTGGTATTTTAGGCCTCCTGGGACACGAGAAATAGACGACCTTCCTTCCCCTAGTCAAAGTTTACCTTTGAGTGCCCGATTTTTTCCCTGCCGCAGTGACCTGCGTCAAAGGTCTAGGACCGTTATGTCTTAATTTCTCTGGGGACAGCTTCATCAACTTTGTATATATCTTAGTGTTTTTGCTTGACGTCAAATCATCACGCATACTGAACAAGCTGTCCGTAACGCGAACCAGAATGAACAAGCTGCATTCATTATTTCTACCATCGTCATTTCCACATAATGGGATTCAGCATTGCACGTGTGATTCAGCTCGCTTTAACATAACGTCATCGCACTATATACTTAAATATTTGATAGATCATGCTCGCAAAGCAATATTTTGCAATACGTCATATTATTATTCTGCAACACATAACTCATATTCCGATCGGAGAATGTTCTTGTGTTACAACGCATTACCGATGCAATATCCATGAATCACGCGAGAAGGGGTCATATACGTTTCGTTGGTGTTATCAACCATGAGATAATTGTCACATTGCATGAGTTTGTGATGATCCCGTGTTTCCTTTATGTGAAAATATTATTTGCCCTGAGATTATTTTGTCAAAGAGCGTGTGATGGTCTCATGTGTATCTCATAAAAGCAATAAACTAGCCCCGAGACCATTAAGTACAGTCACGGATGGTCATTTAAGTACCAGGTATGACATTAAAGGTGGTTTATGGATGTTAAAGAATGAGGAGATCATCAACAACCCCGCACCATACCATAAAGTCGCGGCTAAAATATGTATTCCTAAATTATGTTGTCACGTCACACATGGATCTTTATATAAACAAAACTTAAATGGCCGTTTTATTATATCATTTTTACTCATATGTAATGTGATTCGTCCACATAAGCTATGCTCATTACATAGACAATGCTACTTAAAGTGATAGAGCCATAACTTATATAGTATACTGCGAAGTGCAGCTGATGAAATAACAGATATGTTCAGCAGAGGTTTGACATGTAAATTAACAAAATGTCGCTTTACCTTACTACTTTCGCTCGTTTCCATGCCTCGTTAACCGCAAATCTCTCTGAAACATTATGCAACAATTGGGCCGAGAAGCAAGCAAAAATTTAGGTACTTGGTATGTGTTTAGCGGAATCCCGGTGAATTGACTGTAATGCTATAGCGTCGTAGCAGCTAATTTCTACTTGAATAAATTTCTTATCCTGAAGCATTCAACTGGGCGTTTACAAAACTTACTGAGGGCCGATATGGTGTGTAAATACATCTTTATCACAAGGCCTCATTATGAACTTAGTTCAATGCGTTCGCCGTTTATATTTTACGATATCACTAAGCTCTGTTTGAGATGTGGAAAGCACCGAAAAGCGTGCATTAATATACCTTTAAATATTTGGGTTTTTTTCCGCTGAAGTTAAAGTAAACGTGCAGCATTACTTAGTATTCACGCAAAGAGCGAGGGTAATTTGAAAACATGTGCAATGAACAGATTCCCCTATCAGTAAATGCTCCCTCGATCTGAAAAGAAAACGAGTGAGGACTTTTTGAATTCACGTAGGTTAATTGGTGCTCCATTTGACATTGCTTTCCCAGATTAATGTCTAAATCGAGGTAATATCCGCTGCTATTTGCTTAGCCCATCGCAGCAATTTGCATGTTATCCGAAACTTGAATAAGGATGATCGCAAAAAAAAGTTTCCACTGCACATGATTAATACCCTATGTATAAATTTATCAACCAAATGCTTCGGGAAAGTTTGCCGGTCATGTAGGCCGTACAGACTCTCTAATCTGATACAGCTATTCGTTTTATGTAACCTGAACGGAAGAAACGAAATGTCGACGGTCGGTGTACATTAACATGTCGATATGAGTCGATTTTAGATTTGAATATTCACTGGTAATAAGAGTTGACATTTTAGGTTTAAGCAATTAATCATTGTAGCAAATATGACGTTAGTTCTTTCATTCTGTAATTTAGCTAATTGTGTGTAAATCTGTGTGTAGCGTTGCTTTATTGCTTCGTGTCAAAACAGAATGAGGAAATCCTGAAGGTTTTCTGCCTGGGACAATTTCAAAACTACATATTACTGCGACTTTTTGTATGCCTTCGCGTTGTGTTGCGAACCTGCGCACGCCTTCTCGACTGTTGGTTATGGAAACATTTTTGTAACGTGCGGCTCAGTAAATGCGCTACATTCTTATCACAGATTTCTGTGAGAGAGGATGTAACTCATTTTGATGCCTGAGATTTTACATGAAATATGAGGGTTGCCCGTTTAAAGAATAATTCTCGACGCTTTAACAAATGTTGTTAATGGAAACATTATTGTACCGTGCGGCTAAGTAAATGCGCTACATTATTAAGACAGATTTGTATGAGAGAGGATGTAACTAATTTTGATGCCTGAGATTCTATATGAAATATGAGGGATGCCCGTTTATAGAATTATAATACACCTAACGCAGAAATAAGGGAAGCGAGCTCGATGTTAATAGCTCTTGGGTTAAATGCCCTTCGCTCGAATCCTTTACGCATATTTTCAAAACGTAAAAAGTATCCAAACTGAGCTGCATCAAATAAACAACGGTGCCTATCCTGTAAATCTATCGGTATGGCAATAGCAGGAGTTTGATGACCCGAAACATCGACGTCGTTTATTACGTTCTATAAAGTCTTAGACTAAATGCATTAATTACATGATATTGATTGCAACTCCCAATGTGTATACACACTAGTTTAACGCCGCTCAACTCACCCGCTAAACAAATCACTGCGCTATTAATGTTACCTCACTTCTTCAATTACAGACAATAAGGCAAGCAACCATCACACCGAGTCGTGATTGGCAATGACCATACGAAGCTAGAACGGATAAACGGCTAATTGTAATATTGTTGACTTAAAAGGAAAATAACTCGAAAATACGTCCTTATATATAATACGGCACATATGCATGCTGTTCCATTATGTCGAGTAGTAATAGGCTAACCCTTTCCATTTGTAAACACCTAGTAATGCACGAGCATCCCCTGCAAGCTTGGATCAGTTATTGCGCCCTTGAAACATCTCAAATACGCGGTGTATGTGTTATTTTCCTTGGTAATGTTAAGACATATATCGCCATCGAGTTAATCAACACATGCATGAGTTATGGCTGCAATACAACATTAAACAGAAATACATTGGTGTTTCTCGGCGCCTTTGTTACGAAATTCATATGTATTTATCATTTTGGCAATTTGTCACTTATCATAAGAACGTCAGCCCCTGTTATCGCAGCAATACTCCTTTTTGGAAAGTTAAGAAGATTATACTTTTAACAATAGTCAAACGCAGCAATGCTCTTAATGAAATGTGGGATATTGTTTAGGTTATAATACACCTCATACTACGGTATTAAGTACAAGGGCAACGGAAATATAGATAACACTATATCACAATTTGCACGCAGTACCACAACAAAGATAGCCGTATTTGGCTTGAGAAAAAACGGACAATTATTTGGTAGCCGAATAGTTTTGTGTCCAGACAACACAGGAAATACCCATGCAGAACGCCAAAAGTTTCATAATTGACTATGTAAATTATGCATAAATTCCAGAACTGGGCCTTCTGTTATTATACGGAAGTTGAACTAAGCAGCCTGACAATCATCAAACAACTCCGATTATATCTTTCAAAGTAAAGATGACTTGAACCCTTCTTTGTTAAAACTAAATTAAAAATTGATATATCGAAAATACGACGTGGAATTTTTTTTCGCAATTAAAACACCGAGTCACACCATATAGTACACCAGGAAACCGTGTGAACGGTTTTGTACGTTACTGAATATCAGCACAGATAGCTCAACCCTGTATGTTACGCTTGATGTGGCTCAATCACTGTTACTAGCGAAAATGATTAGGTTGTACATGCTTGTATGGTTTGTAGTAATGCATTAATTCGCTTGGTAGGCATGAGGAGCTCATCATCATTCACATCAATTAATAGTTACTCAACTGATCAACAAACGAACATGGGTATGAACGATTATGTTTTCCGTTTCACGTCTTGTAATTGTGTACGGATTTGTAATGATGCAACACTAGCCGATTTAATACCTTGACAAGTTTTATCATAGTATTCATTGTGTTTGTCAATTAATACAAGTCAATAAGCGGTGCACGCGTACTAAGCACTTGTATTAAAGCTAAGAGCTCAGTGTTTGTGTAGGCTGTAGGATAAGGCCTGTAGTATTCAACTTTCTGTGATGCCTGCCCAGACTTCGAGAAACCACTGATGTTTGTGTTAAATTCTACCACAGCCCGGTTATTCGGGCTCACACTTTCGCCTCCGACAACTGTAGCAAACGTGACGTTCGTCATATGAACGGTACTAAGAACTCTTTCCAAGACAACTTCCTTTCACTGTTTCTGCAGACGAAATAGCAACTTATGGACAACCAGCTCAAAATTTTTTAACGCTCCTGTCTCTTTAGAGACTATTCCAAAAATATTGCGATCGCGGATGTAACGCTGACATATGTTCTTTAAATAGTTCAAGAATCTCCCGTGAGGCTTGACAAAATCATGACACATGTTACTGTTAAATGCACAGTATCATAGCATATGTATTAAGCCAGTCCAATCATTTTGATTGTCCCCAGTCTGCATTCTCTATTTTGTGCTTCCATGCCGCACGTCATTTTTCGTTGTTAAATGCGATAAATTGCGAAGACTTAGCGACAGGTCGAGTGGAATGCACAATTGCAACTTTACAAATCATTATGGTTTCATTTACCTAGCAGCTTTGGTATGTTATCTTGCTCGCTGATTTTGTGTTAAGGCATGGGCCCACTCACAACACACAATATCCACCCTAATTCAAGCAGTTTCCCTCACTTGATGTAAGTCATTGTTCCATACGACGATTATTTTATTGGTTGTATATTCAAATTTACGATGACAAATTCGTTGATCCTCATATTTAAGCATAATAGCAAATGGATTTTCATTTTCAATAGTATCTGATATATCAGTCATCCAGTAACGATGTCTGATGATACATATAACTGCACAATGCAAAATCTAGTGGTTGTGCTCTCAATATCTGAAAAAAGAAGAAATGCATGATATAGGACAACTGTATATGCCGTTATAAAATGAATGATTCATTCCCCTAACTACGACGGCTGCATGTATCCACGGAAAGTCAATACATGACTTAGTGATTAGCAGATATTATTCTGTGGTTGCTATAAATAGTATGGACCGGTAAACTGATAACTATTGAAACCTACTATACTGTAGTTAGGAAGCAATGTCGAACTATCGACGATAGCTGCGGTGTACATGAATGCCTAGTTCCGTTTAAAACTCACTTCCGTCACACTCAAGAAGTTATAACATACTTGAGAAGCTGTCCGTAAAAGCAAACTGGTATAAACAAAATGCAATCAAGATTTCCAACATCCCCGTTCCAACAATGCGGGTTTCAGCCTCGCGAGCGTGTTTCACATAATGTCATCACACCTTATCTTTATCAGTGGGATAGAACTTATTTGCCGAGGTCATATTCGCGCAATAAGTCACATTATATTTGGAGACACCGCAATGCATATTTCAATCGTGGCAGAGTAATGTGCTGGTAAACAAAACTAAACAATATTCAATAATTTTTGTTGATGGCCCAATTGTCGTCTCCACAATATTTCGCAGCGTCAACTACAAATTTAATATAAAAATAGAATTGCCAAACATATCTAGCCTGAAACCTCGATATTTAACCTGTAATTAATATTAACCACACGCATGTACCTGCCTGTAAGGTACCTTAATAAGGTCACACAACATTTTGCCCCCCCGCCTACCCTCAAAATTACAACCTTCTCTATCTTAGCACTGAAAACCACAAAAGTTCCTAAAGTCAATTGGCTTGCGATTAGTTAACCAATAAGGCGAATTGTGTTGCGCTTCGGCTTCCTGGAATCAGTCATCTATCTTCTTATCGAGAACATTAAAGCATTTCACCCTTGCCAACATGTTCACTCAAATAGCCTTGCTAAAATCATCAACAGTTAACACACAATCAGATGATGTTTAACTGTCTCTCATTTTATCGGCTAACTCTTTAAATCGGAAGTGGCGCATAACAGGGTATAACATCTTTGACTGAAACTCTAAAATAGAGGGTCATATGATAACTTAACTTCGTCTGTTGCGATGTCCATAATCATGGACTAGCTTCTTTTCCTTTGCGACGTGTCAAAAAGCACAGAAACCTGCTTAAATATATTGCGGGGGTAGAAACATTTATCTGAATTCGGAAGAACTCTTTGGCTATGCAAGTGTATGTTGAGGTAGCAATCCAATGTCTGCACAACATTAAAATTCACACTCAATAACTGATTTGAGTAGGATGTCAAGATACACACCTTCGATGGGATAAATAAATCTCTTGTTAAGAGGTAATAGGGGTATTCCAAATAAAATAAATTATTGCAACAGAATGAATGATTGTCACAAATCACAAATATTCGCAACCTGCGCAAGATGACAATTATCTTGAAATACAAGACGACACTAATTATTACCTGGAATCACTTGCATATCGTAATACTATATTCAAGAATTCTAGCGTTAACTAGTCTGCATTCCAGACTCTAGTGTATCCGCTAAGCTTTTAGCCCTAGAGTCTAAGACAGGACAAGGTCTAAAACTGGCGCCTCCGTATATTCATTTGACACGTTCGTTAATCTTCGTGACAGTCCCTGCTTGATCAATCAACACAAAGGTTGTGACCTGGATTGACCTTAGTTACGCGCGTCTGGCTCATGAAAGTGGCTTGTGATACGCACCCCCGGTTTTATGTGACGTAATGTACATTGTATTGGTCTGCGTCCAATGAGATCACACTGAATATCTTCTGGAATTATGGGGCGTCTCAAAAGTTCAAATTGGCACCATAACAAGCCCCATCGCTGTCAGCATCATGATAGTATGCTTACGTAATACAGTCAGGGAAAACGACTACTTGTGTGTCTGCTTCTCTCGCCGACTGTGTGATTAAGGAAGCCGCTCAGAGTGAAACAACAAATGGGGATATTGTAGAATGCGTGCGCGGCTCATAAAAATCACTAGTCCGGCTGGACAACTTGACTTGGCAAGTCACTTGTCCGACATGACAAATCACTTGTCCTTAGCAAGCGGACAACCATTGGTGTCGAACCCTGACCCATTCAAAGCATTGCATCGAGAGCAGTAGGCACATTCACAAAACAGTCCAGACCCACCAAGCAGCCGAGCGAACAAGTCATTCGATACAACGCCATGTGACTTTTGCTCGTAATTGACGGCTTACGTTGAGTCATTTCCATGTTAAACAAGAGAATATACTTCAGTTCTAGTGAAACGAGGACAAAAACGGAGCGTACCAAAACAAACATGGCGCTGAATCTTCAGAAAATGTATGAGAGACAATGACTCAAAAGTACCCAAAAGTGACCGAGAGACACGGCTTCTGATTCCAAATCTGGGATGCTAGTCCACTTCAAGATTATTAAATATCATTCACATGTAAACAGGGCCCGCAGCCAAGGGGCTAGGGGACCTCGACTAAGGCGTAAATTAGAAACGCCAATATGCAACAACTAAATACTAACTGTACATGCATTAACAGAGCCGCGGTTGTGATCACTTTCAAAGCATTAATAGTCAAACACTGTTATGTTCTTATTTCACTCGGGACAGTATCACCAACATGGCTTGCATCTGAGTGTTTTTACGGAATGTAAAATCATCACGCATATTTAACAAGCTAGCCATGAATCGCAGCTGAATAAACATACTGCAGTTATGATTTCCAGCATCGCCATTCCAACACCGCGTGAGCCAGCTTTGTATGCGTGTTTCAGCTTTACTTTGACGTCATGTCATCACACTTACTGATTTTAAGTTTGTCGAGTATGTCTGTAATACGTCACATTATACTTCGTTGGACCGCAGTACTTATTCCAATCGTGGCAAAATAATGTGCTATAAAACACTACTGAACCAATTAACCTGACCAGCCCATAGAACGGTCATACACGTTCTGTTGACATAATAAACCATGGGTGACAAAGGCATTTACGAATATATAACCTTGCCGCGACTATATGTCAAACGTGTTGCGCCGGGTGAATTTCTATCGGCATGCGAACGTTACCGAGCATCCCCCTAAGTAATAACGGTAATGCTAGAACATGGGCAATTTGCCGACCCCGCTTGATGTAAATCAAAAGCAAAACCCTATTGCATGTTAAGGTTGGAAGACGTAACGGATTCATGAGGTGCAATTGAAAAGCATGTGATTCAAATAGATACTAGAATATGATGCCAACATTCCTCTAGTCGCAGAGATGGGTCTAGAGTTATTAAATTATTAAATTATCCCTTTCAAGGCATTGCCTGGCCTTGGTGCAAAATGGCCGTATAGTTGACTGTACGTGCCAGGCAATGCTGTGGGGGCTATGGGCTGCCAAAAGACTTTTCTTATGAAATCCAAGACGTTTTTATGTACATACATGTTGGAACGTGAGTGACGAAATATTCGCGACTTGCATGTCGGCGAATCTTGGGCAAGATGACTGTTATCTTGAAATATTGAACTATACGAATAATCACTGAGCAAAATGATCTTTTAGTTCCAATGTATATACTTAGACATTGTAGCTATATTTCCAGCACACCATTGAGTATATTGATACTAATCTCGTTCTTTGTAATCCAGCTCTGTGAAGCTATCAGAAGTTATATGGTAAAACAGACCAAATGTATGATGCAGAGCTGCCATTAGTACCTAGCGTAAACTGTAACAGATACGAAAGGTAAATAATTGGCAGCAAAAAGACAAACAAGCAGGTATGCTTGAAACGATTTGAATAATAAATGGAGCAACCACTTTGTAGTGAGCAGCTTGATGGTTTTCTGCGAAGTGAGGCTACTTAACTTGGAGTTAATGCGTGCATCCAGTGGGTGTTATTTGACAGGTGTCCTGTTAGTTATGCATGCAGACAATAACACATAGGTTTTATGCAATACACAAATTGCTTGGATTGTCTTCCAAGCCAACCAATCAGAAGGCGAATAATGTATGAACATCACTACGTAGCATAACTTCTGAAATTGTATATTTGCATGCAATTACTTATATCGGGCGTATGCATTCCTAGTGAACTTTCCAAGTGAATATCAATGACTGTGCGTTCGGCAGAAAATACCAGTACTAAGGTCTAGAATGTTTCGCGCTGAAGTGCACGAGCTCAGTTTTAATTACGTTGCCAGCAGCTTGCGTCGAATAATTCCAAATATGGGCCATTCAGGTTAGCAAGTAAGCTGCAGAGACTTTGCAACAATTATATATTCACTTCCTTACAGTTTCTTGTCCCGTCTTATTTGACAAATCATTTCAGTTGCATTAACCAGAGCCAAACAAGCGTTATTACTACAAGTTCAAAGCGTTTTTATTGTGCTGGTGTGCAGAACAGTCTTGTTTCGGTTTTTTATGATACTCCGCAATCCACAATTCCTCACCCTGTTATAATGAATTGTGAATCATATCTGTCTTGATTATGCAGGTTGATTTATCTCCGAGACGAATCAAACTTTATACAGAAAACATTGTCAGTAGAAATGATAACACATTACCAGTCCTGCTCGCTGTGTTATAAGAACAGTTTGTTTTAACAAAAAACCGTTTGCGGAACCTGCATCTCCAGTGCATCACCGCTACTCTTGGTTTCCAGATTTTGTTTTATAGATTTTGCACGTTGATATTACTTATCATATTGTGCATTTTTGATGTTATTTGATGTCACATAAACTATGTTAAAACCGTGGTTTAAAAACTCGATGCACGATACGCCCCCAGTTCATAAGGCATAATTTTAAATGACAAGGACCATATATTCTGCCTTCGTGTATCCAGGGCTGGATGAACCGTCTTATGCAGGATTGTAGTTTCTGTTTTAGATATGTTTCCAATTGAATCGTTTGACAAAGCGAACAGCTGACTGATTGCTGCTTCTTACATGTGTTGTATGCTTCTGACCGTTTATTTAAATAATTACGTAACATGTATTGGAGGTCAGTCCGAGTATGTTCGTGGTTGACACTGATTGGTCAACCAGTTAAGGAAGAGGGCTGGCCCGAGTGAGGTAATGTGATGTGTGTGGTATATAAGTGAATGATACGGGTTGGCTCGAGAGTTCTGATTGAGGGAATGTAAGCGTAAGACTGATATAATTGTAGTACAATAAATATATATTGCGCTCACCGAAGTCTTTATATATCTGAGTATACGGCTCAGGCCACTACAAAAGAGAAACCGGACTTACAACACATGTCCATTTTGACTGGCGAATTTCTGAGAAATAAATGCACCAAAAACTCACTTCTGTGAGTTTGAATACTTTGTGTATTTTTCATTCGGCGTATTAACGCAATTTTATTGACAAGTTGCAAACCTCATTACTGCTGTCATTATGTGGGTTTCGTCATTGCGCTCATCAGTGCAAACAATGTCATAAAGGAATGATGTAAATAACGCAATTCCATCTAATTAAACTACAGGCATGCCAGTGATACCTCATGAATCCCAAATAGCTTCTTCATGAATATTGCATGGATTTTCTTTTCTTTTTACGTCGAGCAGGGATAAACTGCTGTCAGTATTTGCATATTACCCTCGATTGGACATTACCTTAATTTTCTGGGTGAATGCTCGGTAACACGCACGTTTGATTCAGCAAAATTCCCGCTTGCAGCCATAAATCATAACGAGTAAGATTCGAGCCTGAATATATTTGGAGTAGGATGTGCATATTGCTCAATTTTTTTACGCATCACAATCATGTTTGAATAGCTATGATTGGATGGATAGTTAAGCGGCATGTCGCAAGTAAACATATGTGATCCTGCAGTTGAAATACCTTTCAAGACCAAGCAACGTAATTGCTAAACACTTTGAATGCACCTTTTCTATTATTTCTTTTATCTACACTAGCAGCCTATGGCGAAGGATAGTTGTTGCGTCTAGTACACATTTTGGTAACCGTTATCAACTGGATGGAGTCTACCCTGATTATATACATAAAGTGGTATTTTTTATACTACGGAAGCAATAGTTGAACCAGGAACGTACAGTAAATCATATCATGGTCACATTTATCAGAACCAGGTATAGGAATGTATTGCAAGACAATAATAGTTAATCATAAATACATTTTTGCGAATCAAATTAATTAAAATTGATCTTAATGGTGCCCTGGTAGAGACAAACAAGTCCGCTCTAGCGAAGAAATTTTCACTTTTGCCTCACTCGGCTGAGATTGCTGCTAAAATATAATTCATGAGTTCAACAACAAGATAATAAGCTATAATTCATGAGTTCAACAACAAGATATATAGCTGTACTTATAACTAGTATCGCATAACAGAATATAAAGTCGATTCGAAGGATACATAAGGACGATAACTTTATGTTTTTTAGTTGTTAATGCTTATGTTTTGGTCGTTTACGCATTCAGCATAAGCGATCGATCCGTTGATAGGAGAGCTTAATAGCTTTGACAAAATTGCTAACCGCGTAAATACCTATGTTTGAACATAGCTGGCTCTGTGGGAATGCATACGAGTCGTTATTTTGTCACAGGAAAGATCCCTACTGACTGATTTGGCCGGAAGCGTCTGTGAACCGATAAAAGAGAGTCGATACATTTCGGCGTGGTGCAAGTTGCAATATTTGACACCGTTAATCGAATATAGCCTGTGAATAGGCTCCAGTATTCTCGATATGCTTCAATATTGCCCTTCATCAGAATGCTATGGATCCTGTAGGATTTCATACAATATAGTGATGCAAGGTTACTCCGTAGGTTATAATGCATAGTCTTCGTGGCTAAAACAGAGACATATTAAGAGAATATGAGTTAGTCGACCCAATGGGATTGCAGGTAGCTATACCGGTAATGACTATTAACATTTTGGGAATTATATGTAACCAAACTTCTGTCTTTCGGTCGCTTAAGTGTTCGTGTGCTGTTGAATCCTATTCTTACCAACCGTCGTCTGTTTCGTTGTCGACAAGTATGGAAAAGCTATCTATTATATGCGACGGTCTGTCCATATAAGCTATGGTTTATATGAACATTGTCTCTATTTATGATATAACTGTTATGGTTATACATAACTCATGTAACCGCTAGATAATTGATGGTAAAGTGCAATTATCTTGCATTAAATATATCAATCAACATGGCAGATGCGTTATTTGGAATGAATAAAAAAGTATCTGACGCATACTAAGCGTCAGGTGTATCGTGGCTTTGTTTGAAACAAATTTAATGCCTGACGTCAATGTAACAACAAATGCTTCGATTCCGTCATCTCTGACATTTAGAACAGTTTCCTGCTTATAAGATCAATTCCTCATCACCATGCACAATGTTGTGAAGAAAAAACATTGCAAATATACAGTTGATAACTGCAACAAGGCACCAATATGTATTATCCCATTGTGTATCGCACCATATAATCGATTGATTGCATCTCACTGTTCCCAGTCGTATGATCAATAACACTATCCCCATATCACGAAATAACATGCAACAAAAGCTGAATTTATAGTTTGGATATCATTGTTTGAGAACTAGCATTGAATGTACTCTGTGACAAAGCTCGTGAAGTAATGCATAATGCAACAAAATAAAGCAAAAATTTCGCAACAATCCCATAGAGCTTCCGTTATGCACAAGCTCTCGTGTTTGATAAGTTATACGGTAATTTTAGTTGAGTTTCCTGCCCTGTTACTCTTATTCGTACATGACGGATCAATACGCATTGACTCGGTAAATGCCCTACTGATTCAGTGATGTTCTACTTTATGCTGGTGAAGACGCATATGAGTGTGCGTGCATATCAGTATCGCTGTCTCTTCATTTGTGTGCGCAATACTAAAAATCGTAGCGCCTAGTATTTGATGTATATCAGTATCCTCTAGGGCAGTTGACTGCTGAATACATTAAGATAAGTGACGTTTGCTACCAAAGCCGGCTAAAATACATTAAAACCACATTATCGGGGGTCGCCCACTGATTTGATGGCGATAAATTGATTGATTGCTTGCAGCGCGATCCATATATCGTCATCTGCCTCGCCCGTTTACAGGCAGATGTTTGTAGCAAATTTAAACATGAATAATAGAGTAACGCAACATATTGTCACCCCCCCCCCCCCCTCCCACCTCCCTCCAATCAAGAAAATTACACCCAATCCACGAGCTGAATGTCTCATTAACTGCTTTAAATGTATACACGGGAGAGCGGCTGATATCGAATTCGGCGAGCTAGCCTAGACTGCAGAACCTGATACACTGGGTACAACCATTCTATTCTTGCTCGAATGAACTGTGTGCAATTCCTGCTTTGTTCAGAATCTCAAACTCTGGCAAAGGCGATTAAAACAATGGTTATTCTTATTAAGTTACAGAACTTCCATTGTTGTTATTACCTCCCACCCTCAGCGCTAATTGACTTATATTCTGTATTACCTAGCTCAAATAATTGTCAGGGTCGCCCACTCACAAACGACGCCAATATGCACCTGGTCACACGATTAGATGTTGGTACCTCCTGCAGATTCTACAACGCTGTAAATTTGCAGGATAAACATATGAGCGGAAACAAAAATCGCTTGATGCATTACAATTTCTGCGCCATAAAACTGGCATTAATATTGATTATTGCCCTAGGATAATCCTTGTTGTAGCAAATTTAGTGTACTACGTCACCCTAGGCGAACGTTATATTGTGTTTAGCAGTTATTGACCATAAATCGTACACATCAACTATAGCGGTGTACCATCACAACCGCGACGTTTTTACCACTTAATGTGTGCCGTATTTGCCACATGTCATTGTTTGCAGACGTCTATTGAAGACGCTTATTAAGCCTCAGAGGAAGTTGATTCAGTGGTTTGAGGGACTTGACAAACTATATATGTCTCATGTTATTGTTATGTGATCATGTGGCTGGAATATAATTTAATCGACGTTTAATGCGGATTACTGCCACTGTAATAGGTCTTGTACCTCACAGCATCCAATATCTACCTAAGGATTTCAATCAGAGCAAATACGTTGTGTTAAGAAAGCTAATTAAAAGCGCCGTAACTCTGTAATAAATCGAGTGTGTACGAGGGTTTATTTGTGGATAATACATCGCGCATTTTCTAAGAACCAGCTAATACATAGTTTGCATGAATCTGAACTGATGAAATTGTATGCATATGAATAAAAACTATTTCCTAGCTACAGGAGCGTCCCCCTTTAGAAGGAGGGTAACGCTAGAACCTTGGCAATTTGCTGATACCAAAAGCAGTAAATTCGTACTAGATGTGAAAAGAAACAAAACCATATGGCTTATTCAACATAAAGGCGTTTGGGATTCATCATGGTGTTATTGCCACACATGTGGTTACATTGGTTGAGAAATACTGTGCTGCCAAGTTCTTTAATTCAATGTTCCTTTCATCACAGAGTTGTGGCAATATGCATAATTCGAGCACTGCAGGTACGATTCTCATTTCATGAATTGTTCGATTATATGCGTTCAATATCATGCTCATATTGAATGCAACACTTGTATTTTTTGCTAACCAGCTCCTCATTCTATGGAATATAATGCTAACCTATACAGACACCGACTAGTAGTTTCGCAAGTGGAACATCACGAATATGAGTTTGGTATGTTTTTATTATTGATGATTGTACATTTTGGAACGGAGGCCTCTCGAAAAATCATCCTGGCGTAACATACCACGAAGTGGCAGACTCTCCGTTTTACCCTCTCCGTCTTAGATTCATTATATTAGACTTGTGTTTAGTTTAGCGATGATTTTGTCGATTTGTTCATGATATAGCTTGAAAGACATATCCTCCAAGACTGAACCGATGACTATCCTATTACCAGCTAATAGCCAGATTCATTGCGTCATTGCAAACGATATGCTACAAGACATCACGAGATGCAGATAATTGACAATGAAACGTACTCTGAAATGTGATTTCGAATACACAAAGTATTGCGCAGGGAATATTATGGAGCCGTTCATGCGTCCTCGAGTTATAGAACTTTCTGCAGTCAATGCGTTGATCAATATAATCAATCTATATGCGTAGCACTTCCCCCTACGCAATCGATATTTTGATGCGTTGTGAAATAAAGCATTGAAACGATATGGGTATCAAAGCCAATAATAGCTGCTTCCATTGATAGCTCCCCTCAAATGTTATTTGACTGCAAATGTATTGTGTTTCATCCACTTACGCTGAGCTCATTACATTAACCATGCTAATTGATGTGATGGATATCAATTCGTTATGATGCTTCTGTGCCGGCAATGCCAAGTTCCGCGGTGGACATAACCATAACATGCATAGTTCAATGCGTTGTGCAGTTAATGACATTGCAAGTAGGTTAGATAACAGCTTGACAAGCTACGTAACAATATTTCTGTTCACAACTACATGGGTTCGTTTTGTATACAAATGAGGCAACAATTGGACCGAGTAGCAAGCAATACATTAGGACTTTTGTTTGTGGCACAACGGAATCCTGGTAATGTGACTGAAATGCTGATGAGCAGACTTTCGCAGCTTATCGCCAAAGAAATGAGTTGCTTATAATAAGGCATTCAAGGAATAACGCGTTATTATGATTAAATGAGAGCTGATTCGAGTTTAATGCGTTCGCCATTTATTTTTGACAATATCACCAGGCCTGTTTTAAGAAGTAGAAAGCACAGAATAATGTGTATTAATATGCATTAAATAAGTAGTACCCTTCTAATTAAAATCTATTTTCAACGTAAGCGAGGTGAATTACTGAGCATTCACGAAAAAGAAGAGGGTAATTCCAAAACATGTGCAATAAACATTTCCCTAATCCGTAAATCTTCTCTCGATGTGAAAAGACAAAAAACGCCATAAAATATTCACAAGGTAACACCTTTGGGATTCCGTTGCGTAATTGGTGCGGATGTGGTTTAATTGCTTTCACCTATGTTTTGTCACCACTCCCTTTGGTTATGTTTACCAAGATTAATATCTTAACCGAGGCAATATACGCTAGTATTTGTTCTGCCAATCACAGCAATTGGCATTTTAACCGAATCTTAAATCAGGATGTCCAACGCACATTTCCTGATGAATAATTCTCTTATTGCAGTCATATTTGCCATGCAAACACAGCAGTTAAGGTAGTGGTTTGCACTATCACTTGCAAAGCTAAACGAAAATCTGGAATAGATACCCGCTTTAAGTATGCCGGATCGACACAAACGAAATATTGACTAAGTACAAATGTGTCTCGTTATACCTCGTTTGCTCGTAAATATAGGTTTGCTTTCAATTGATGCGACCTTGACAGACCAGTTACACACATATCGCGGTATCTACCAGGCACCTGCATATGGGAAGTTACACGCTGTTACCATACAAGTCCTATGAATGAATTATCGGTATTGTCTGGTGTAAGATGATATAGATGGGATTTTGATTTGTCGGAGTCGATCCTACAATAAAGTTGTTTTCATTACTAAAAATAAGTGAATACAATACACCGTGTCCGCCTTATATAGTTACCGTTGTCTGAATGGCTATATATACATGCGGGAAAGGCTCTCGTCAATTCAAGCCATATTACAACTGTCCGTCCTTGATATTTCATTACCCAAATGCATCACTAGCTTTTTTTGGTACCTGATAAGGTAAGGTGATTTAATTAACTATTCTATGATGTTTCCAGACTTACAAAGAAATCCACACCAAAATACAAAGTAGCAAGATGGTAACGATGCTTGTAGTGCATCTAAGCTTATATATTCTATTTAAATAGTCGCTGAAAATATACAATCCGGATTGGCGCGACCTTGAACGCCCACAGCATATTATCTCCTTTCACAGCTATTTGATATTACGGTTATGTTCATATATCGTACACTTATGCACTGTTGGCGCTGTCAAGCTTTTCCTATTATTGCATTATTTGCTGGGCAATAACTAATCGCAATATTGAAAAAATAGTTGGTCGGTATATCTGAAATCAGTAGTAGGCTTATGGTTAAAATACACAGATAGTGTGGGAATCATGTACCTAAAAATCGTACAAAGGACACGCATAAGGGCTGTTAGTACAGTAATCGATAGATCTGCGGGGAATTGAATATTTGGAAATTGTGCAAAAGTCGGCAACAACAGAGGTTATCAGGGACAAATAGCAGTTACAATCAACAAATTGCAAGAACTCTTTGCCGCAACCCCGTGTCAACATTTTGAGGTGGTCGCATACGGCACTGCATGCGCATATATGTTCCCAATTCAGCTCGAAGTAGAATATAGCAAGATGCTCTCTGTGTTTATGGATTATTCGTTACAAACCGCTTGGTTAAATGATCAATATTTTATGTCGAATTCGTCTACAGATGAGAAGCCAATGCATTCTATTCACCTCTTACTCCGATAATTACTTTCGCTAAATGAGCAAACTATAAAAATGTACGGCCTTTTTATACAATTTGAGAGTGAAATGATAAGTACGAGTACGCACTTGTAATCATTTGCATAATTGTCGTTGAATATATCAGGCGAAATAAACCGGGTCAACGACCGTTCTATATGTCCAGTAAATTTACTAGTACTAGCTGAGGCCCGGAATATAATTATAATCGATGCTTTGTATTGAATCGTCTGCTCATAATATGCAAAATAACATATAATGAGAATTAATGAAGACTCGGCTGCGGCGTCACTTTCCTGTTTCGTGTGAATGTCCCTCGAAAAATAATTGAGTGCCTACCATCAATCGTTTCATGAGATGGTACTCTTTATCGTCAGAACTTGGAATGTGCCTTCTTTAATATGCGATCGCCGGATGTAACTAATATCACCTTTGTTATTAAAGTGAATGTCGCTGTACATTTGAATCGATTTGGTTACAGGGGCTGGGGGTTAATATATAGGCTGTAGGGGTGAGTTAATTCACTGAAATGAAAATGCACCACCCATCATTGTCTTAGCAAAGACGGTAATATCCACCTAGATAACTTTTATCCCGCGCTGGAATCCATAAGGGTAATAAATCGCAATTATGATGGTGATGGTGCTACAGTGTCTGTTGGGTAACTTACTTGTCTGCATGCTGTCAACAAGCTACTTGTTACTGGATAACTTGCATATTTCCAGCTGTGGTTTGGAACGATGTGATTCATAAATCCATGACTACCGTACTGCATGCTATTGGCTATGTTGCTTGTACATGAACAGAGCAAGTAGAATATTACACAGTATGCTTTAGAGTGTCTTATCATTTTATGATGGGAATATGGTATGTCACAATATGAGAAATTGATTAACATTTGTTAGTTCTTTTGCGCTGTACATGCTTTAACTTCACAGAGATTAAACGATACTTTTGGCTTACACTATCAACCGGCGATTGCAAACTGAGGTCGGTTAAATGTGTGCCTTTAGTAACAATTGTACGTCTCTTGGCTGAGTATAAAATCAACAAGCCATATATTTAGTCATCGTGCTTTCTGGCACTTCAGTTCATACAAGCAGTATAATGTCGGTACTGGCAAGAGTTTGGGAGACTAACGATTGCTGCGCACGAACGTTTTACGATCACCATTATTTGTGCCTCGCAAAATGTTGATGTCAAGCCATGTGCAGTGATAACTATGTATAATGTTATGTTGGATGTTCTTGTTAGTTCATAAAAGACTTAAATTTACGTATTACAGAAACATTCAATTGCAGTTATGACAGGCTGACTGAAACGGTACACCTGAAGCTATGTTTGCTTACAAGTATGTTAATAAGAGCTGTTAATTGCAAACAATGCTTTTCATTTAAAAACCAGAATAAAAAACCAAAAATGATACAAATAGCATTAAACAGAATAGGTGGGGATACACATCCATCCATAAAAGGAATAGCAAGTAAACAAAAGGTACATAAATAAAATACAATACATAAACCAGGTTTAGGCGGGATGGGACAAGCAAAGATGGTGGTCGACGAAAAAGCAAAGGCCGACTGGCGGAAGTCCAGAAAGGACAAACACTCAGCGATTTGTTCCTTGGATACATGTATTACATGTATTAGGATGATTTGCCATGAAAACCGATAAATCAATACTGAATATTCAAACATAATTTGTATTATCGGGGGACCATTTAATGAAATACTTTTGCACGATAAGTAAGTAGTTGTCACAACTGAACTGACCCTTTAACTACATAAACATGAATTCACATCTCACGTGCCTGAGTGAAAAATTACAAAATGGATGAAATGAAGCCATTAATGTAGTTACAGAAGACATGTTTAAACACAAAACTCAACTAAAAGATTCCAACGCAAGCAGTGCATTAAATGAAGAGAGCACGCATTGAGACGTATAAGCATTCGTTACATTTATAAACGATCGAGAAAATAGCTTTTCTAAACCGCATATTATAACCCTTGTCACAGATTGTAGTTGTGTACGTAGTACGAGACTATAAATAAACCAAATTAAATTGGGATACTTTGATTTTTTTGATAATGTATGATTTTCAAAATTATCTACTATTACGCCAATTATCACCCCTCACTATTTTGAACATTTATACCAATGCACGTTCAAAATTTAAGTTTCATTTATTTTACACGATTGGCTTTATTAGACTGGTATAATGGCAAGAACGAAGACCAAAGTAAACAAAAACTTGTTCATGGCTGGAGAAAGCACTTTCTGTGACGCTGAAGGGTCTGGAGTTCTTGAATCGGACGATCAAATATTCACTATGGTTGATCTGATGGGATACGTAAGGATGTCAGACGGTGCCTCATGAAAACAAAACAACTGTGACCGACGCTCGATGTTTTTCACTTGTGACAAAACGCTTTTAAGAGACATATAAATAGCTCTTAAAGAAATCCCCAATGGTTATCATTGAACTACATCCAACTTTGCTGTTTTAAGATTTTTTTTTTGCACGGTACACACTGTTATATCGAAAAAATATATTATGCTGATTCCATTTTAGCAGTTTGATAAATTATCGGATACTTATGCACAGAGCCAGTAGCAGTCCATGACAGTAATACAGTCTTGTAGCGATTATGTACTTGGCAGATGATTGCTGGACCCCAAACATCAAATGCCCTGTCACCACAAGCAACACCTCAAAAGTCATCCATCATTTTATTTCTGATTAGTCAGCAAGTGATAGGTTGCAGGTCCTGAAAGTATCGTGGTGCATTGTAATGCCGTGCCACAAGCGCGTCTCGGACAAGTAAGCTTTAGGATATAAATGCCACAGTCACTTTGCTTATTGGCCTTATTACTAGTTGTGAAGACTATCATCTTGTAAAGGTACGGCATTACAGATATATTCTCTATCAATAAATCTACTGCAGGGGCGTTGTCCGCAGACAATAAGCCATAAATGAACGATTGATGTGGGGTATATTCACAATGCATACCACAATACAGCGGTATTTAAAGGTGCTTCAGCGAAACGCCTTCTGCCACACGTGCCATTGCCAGCAAGGGAAGAGTTACTGGATTGTGGAATGGCATGTCTGAATAGCAGTAGCGGGCACATTGTAACATTAATGTCCACTAGCAAGCGAATGTAATTTCGTTAAAGCGATGACTGGCGCATTAACCAGATTTTTGGAAAGAAAATGTTTGGCTTTTGTAGTTTTGTAGAATGGTTTGTCATGTTGCGTAGAGATATAGATATTTATACAAAATGTATTCGTCAAATACTGTGATGTCACAAAAGGAGAAATGAAACACACCACGATGTCTGACCGAGATGTCTCTCCCGCAGCCACTCAATTTTGAACAATTTAGACATAGCGATGCATGACACACAGATAACGAGTATTATGTTGAGGGGCTTTGCACTCCTTACGTTGAGCAGAGAATCTATGTGCGCAGCGCGAATAGGTAGGCGGTAGATATTCTGGCTCAAGCTTTAATTTTAGCAGCCAGTTAACCATGCTATCACACAAAATGATGCAGGCAGTATGTTACGAAACAATTAGAACAAGCAATTTTCGAATCCTGGCTGTTTGTTGTTAAGCTGTCGGATACAGTTGAAGTTGCAGGCAGTTTACAAAACTGAAAACCATTACGCATATCATAATGGCATGAAATTAGCTGTTCAGTGTATCAGGCTTAGAGCATTCTAAGCGCATTGGTCAAACTGGGGGTTTTAGGCGACTTTTAACGTCACAGCAATTCCTATGGCTTACAGATGAACTTTCTTGCATGAAATCATGGTTTATATATCAAGTAGATTAAAGTGTGCCTCTTAATATGGCTGATGACTATTTTGCATTCATCAAACCCTGAAAAGATCTGCTTGAACAATTCTTGTATGTATGCGACGCTTTCTTTGATATGTCTCTGTGGTTGATTTGATGCAATGCATTTTCACATTGGTAAAAAATAATGACAGACTTAATACATTTTTATATGTTAAAACTAATTAAAAAAGAGATACATATGTTGCTCGGAGGACTATTTCAGCAAATTGTTAGCGATTATATGAGATGAGTTATTAATGTTTGAATATTTCTGCAGCATGCCGTACAAATGCATTCAAGCCTTTTTAAGAATTCCGCGCAACATGGCTTGAACGGCGCTGTACGTTCTTCGTATAAAAAATATGGCGCATTGTTGACAAGCTCTGGCCGATGTTATAATATTCCAAACCATAATGCAATAATGCAAGTCAGCGTTTTTACCTACATTGCAACTGTCGTAACTGTACGGTATCTAACGAAACAGGTTAAGCAGTTTTTTAAGTCATACAAAGAGTCAGGATCGCTGCAATTGCATATCGAGCTGTTTAAACGCAATAATGTATTGCAACACACGGAGCTAAATTCTGCGCATTCAGCCACAATAACAGCATAAAAAAATAACGTTTGCAAAACCAACATTCGCAATTGAACGACAGATTTACTCTGGTCTAAGAGATTATATTCATAACTAATACTTTTTTATATTTGTTGTGATTATATTTTGGAAGGGTGTTACATTGTTCGAACCCTAAAACACCTGTTCAGCAGCTCTTTTGGCTATACATTCTAGTAAACTGTCAACGAGACGCTCTTACGTAGTCTTTTCAAAAATACATGATTGTCGCTTTTAAGTGATTTTTTAGCTCAACGTTTCGGTTTGCCCCATTAATGTGTTTTGAGCATGTTTTTCTTATCCAAATCAGTATTTCAACACTAGAAGTGTCACTGCAGGCACTTGGTAAAGTAACGGGTCTTTATGACTGTATTTTTACTGCATGTTCAGTAACTTCACTGTCACTTAATAGCAATTTAGTAGCAATGAGGCTTCTTTGCGGGTCGTTCAAGCAGCAATTGAGTAACCGCGTAGAAGCGCATGCATCTGCATCAGCATTCTTCAGCTGATGCATTTGAAGCGTTTTGCTATTACGTTAGTAGGTTTTGAATGTTACGACTTAATGTGTTTTTGCATAAGCAACTGGTTAATTTATTCCTGTTTTATGTCGTGTGTGCAGGTGGCACAATATCATTACAGACGACAAACCCGGAGTGCGTTACTTGGCCTCCATGAATCCCATGAAAAATATATAGTGGTAACAAACCACATTGTAGATTCGACCTTAAGAAAATTATGCTGTAATGCGACTACTACCATTTTCGAATGCACCCCAGGGCGCAAAAAATCTCCGTGATCCAAGGAGATACCATAATTACCATTGTTTTCATCTGAGAGCAGATATGACCTGTGATCAGGTGAAAACGTCCTCCAGCAGTGTCGATTCTAATGCGGCATGCCATGTGATCTGGCTCCTGACTGGTCACACGCGTGATGCAGTCACATAACGGATGCATTATTAATATTGACGAGCTATGGCCGGGTATGGTTAGGCTTGTCTGCTGGCCACAGAAATAATGAGCCTGATAGTGAATGCGGATATCGCCAGACTTCTCCACTACATACCAGCACATGACTGTCCATTAGACATTTATTATCAAATTGAACGTAAGTTCAGCACGAGTGGGGGTAATTAAATTGATTTTCGTGCTCATTTGGCGATTTAATGGTCGATCGCCAGAGATGATGGAGTTATATATGTGTTTTGCTATTTAAGGTCGAATCTACAATGTGGTTTGTTTAACGATCTGTGTGTGTGCTGGTTAAAAAAGACCATTGATCTTCTCATTCGCAATCAGATATTTGTTCTCATACAATCCTATTTTAGTTACTTACATACTTGTAGAGTAACAGCATTGTTTTCAGTTGTTGATGACATCTGACGTTTGATTATAAAGAATAAAATTAATGAGCAATACAACGATTTACTGGAGTTAATTTTACCTTTTTGCAGAGTCTACAGCATATATATATGCGAATAGTAAGCGAAAAAAACGAAAAACGCATCTCATGACAAACTGTTCACTTATTTAACAAGATCAAAGTCATTCCAAATCCAATAGCCTTTCTTGTGGTTGCTCTGATCCATTATTTTCAATTAACATCCTCATCTTGTGGAAGGAATCCATACTTTGCTTGTTGAAGGACCATTTCTTAAACTTTAACTGAATGACTTTACCTTGCTCTTGCCTCGTAAATTCTGGCAAATAAAGACAAACTAATTGGCTTAGCGTCGACACGTATTTCTGGTATGCGTACCACATATTAAGGGTCAATGTTGCTCGATGGAACCAAGAAAACGCTGAGATGCAAGTTTGCTAGTTAATCAATAGAGCCACGGTGTTAATTGGCCAGCATTTCACTACGGCACATAATTGCAATCATATACCATCGAAGTTCGAATTCCGGAATTATCCGGAATTAATGTGTCCATAGCTGAATTTGTCCGTTATCAGGGGTTCTGTGTCGCACTCACATTATGTGGCTTATTTGCTAGCACTTAGAGAGCATTTCACAATTGTAGAACAGCAATACGGAATATCGTAGATGGCATTTAACCTCCATGCGCAGAATAGCAACTCATGTCAATGGCGTAGATGATGCACTCATAATTCTTCCGGATAATATTGCATACAACACAACCACTTTTAGACAATACAGTTGTATCTTACGTATATTCGTGGTGGTCATCATTGGGAAAAATACCAACAATACTGCGCCAAGTGAGATCGAATCATTAACTTAATTTACGACGTCATCTATCGGACATGTCGTCTGCATTATTAAATGATTTAACACATCCTTGTCTATTATGGTTTGCAAGTGCACATGACTAAGTAATGGTATATTCGCTCATTTACTCAATCATACATTCTCATGAGACATACATTCTCTCACTCGCTCGTTTACTCAATCATGAATTCTGATCAGGCATGCATATTGGCCTGCAACATAGGCAATATTAATATTGTCTTTTTATATTGCAATAACAGACCTACTGTAGCTTGCCATTCTTAATGTAAACAAATATAAATGCATCAGAGGAAATGAAGCAGAAGAACACTGGTCTTGTGGTCGTCAAATGACAGCTACATTCTGAATAAAATGGGGCATGTGTGTTTTGATATCCTCTCGCAATACCTTACTTTACGTATCCAGCAACATCATGTTGCCACTCATTTCATTACGGCATCAACTGCAACCATTGATTATGTAATTATCAATGGTTTAACGAAAGCTCAGTAATTGATGAGTTGAAATTAATACAGCTTTTATCAGTTAATAAGTGTAAAAGGACTTTTATATGTAAAAGTGTTTGAAAGAGCCTCCGTACAAAACTGTCGGTTCCTCGCTACATAAGTTTATAACAAGGGTTGAAAACTAAGAGGTAAAAGATTTTGCTATCATAAGTGAATAACATTGTACGAAAGCATTATGGGTGCATTGGTCAAAGCAGAGATTATGTTTTACGAATGCAATGGCTTACAACGCATCATATCTGCCTCAGTTTGTGAAATATGGAAGTTAATTATTTTGGAAATGTATAGGATGAATAGGCTGTACGGGAAACTATTGGGGAAAGTTGTTGGCCAATATGTCAGATTGTTCATTATTATATCATATATCGGTTTGAATCACATATATAGCGCACTAATGCTAGAAAATTAAGCCTATTGAGCACGAATTTCTCTCTCTCCAAATGACTTAAATGGAATAAGCTCTGTATATTTTTTCGTGTGAATACAGTTGTGCATCATTGACAAGTGTTTGCCAAAGTAAATCATTGAATACCGTAGACAAGGATGAAGTTTTCATATTAAAACCCTACACAACTACATTCATCAACAAAGCTACCGCCACAATGAAAATTCGGCAACAGACCACTAGCAACAACGTGCCCGATGTGTCGTGAATATCTCATTTCTCAATGTTCAAATTGATTTAATAATCGTTCAACGTTTGGGAAATCGACTGTTGCTTATCAAACAGAACAACTGTGCTGGAGCGTCAGATTTCATTTGTGTACATATCCATTGCATTATTCATACTTGTATTTGCAACGATGTTCCATTGATCAGACACTGAAACACCTGTTCAGCAGATCTGTTGGCATTCATTCTGGTCATTGTCAGCGAGACGCTTTTACGCGGTATTTTCTAACATTCATGAGTTTCGTTTGTCCGGTCATGCTTTCTTCTCCAAGTTCCTATACATACTATTAATGGGCTTTATACACATTTTTTCTACTCCAAAATGTTTTCAGTCCCTATAGTTTTACTCCAGGTAAATGGCAAAAGAAACTGGCCTTGTTTTTACTGCTTGTACATTTACTGTCTCGTACAAGCAAAGGTTTAATTAATGCTAAGTAGTGCAAGCAACTGCGTCCGCATTTTTATAGTTGGTATTTGATTTTTGTGTGCGTCGGAAACTAGTTTTGTTCGTCATTTGGAGCGCGTATCATTATTGTTCCTCAATGTAGGATAAAACCTGGCTACCATCTCTTTGCTTTTTCATGGGATGATATGCATAGCACAGAACGTTATGGTTTCATGATGACTGATGACGTGTAAACAATAACCTTGAGGTTAATGTACAGGCATATTTAAGACCGTCTCATTGTTCAGTCAGAGGCCAATGTATCATAAGACGAAAAGATAGTGAAATTGTTAGCGTGAGCAAATTGCGCATATGCGTGTTTGGTGGGGCGCGCAAACGACTTAGTCGACTGACATAGATTGCACGTTGCCATTTGCTAGGATTATATGTTCAATAGTAAGTGAGATACAAGATGCATTTTTAATTGTCAACTCATTCATTTTAGTCCTGGTTAAGGGATGCAGATATGGCCTCCCCGTGTCCTTATAGTGGTTGAATGGAACTATATTGCCGATGCTACGGGCAGAACAACCATACCAAGGGATTTGGTTTGGACTGCATCTTATCAAACGCGTTCAATGACATCATGAATGATTGGCTGTAGATCATTGGCTAAAATGCAGAGATCAGATCATTGATGAAACTTCTTATGAAATGGAGTAATTGCGGGACGACAGCGCATCCGGAAAATAACTACTATTTGGCTGGCACACTAATGCTTCTTTCTCTAATCCTGTTCACCCCATTCATGTGTTTTGAGCATGTTTTCTTGTCCCAATCAATTTTTCAGCCCGAAAGAGTGTCACTGCAGGCGCGTTGGTAAAGTAACGGGTCTTTATGACGGTATTTGTACTGCAATTTCAGTTGCTTCACTGCCACTTAATTGCAATTAAGGAGCAATGAGGCTTTTTTATGGGTCGTTCAAGCAGCAATTGCGTAAACTGCGTAGGAGCGCATGCATCGGCACCAGCATTGTTCAGCTGATGCATATGAATCGTTTTGGTATTACGTAAGATGATTTTTAAACAACTGGTTTTGTTTTTGCATATACAACTGGTTATTTTATATCTGTTTTATGTCGTGTGTGCAGGTGGCACAATTTCATTGCAAACGACAAACCACGATTTGCACTACCTGTCTGCCATGCATCCCATGAAATATATAGTGGTAACAAACCACATTTTGGAATAGATGTCGTCAGTAGACTATAAACCATACTGATATGACTGCAAAATAGTTGCCTGAACAATTGCAGAGGGTGCGTTCTACCTCAAATAAAGTCCGCAAGCGAGCGAATGTAATTTCGTTTTCGCGACAACTATTGCAATAATCAGGTTTTTGTATGAGATTGTTTGGCCTCCGGCTGTTATGCATGCAGTTTTGTCCGTTGCATATGCTTTGATGATGTAAATATTCATACAAAATGTATCCATCAAGTATTTGGGTGTCACAAAATGAGCAATCAAGTTCACATAGCATTTCATCTTGAAGAGGGCAGTACAAGAAGACAAGCTTTTAAATGAGAAATTCAATAGCTTTCTGAGTCTACAATAACTACATCAATTTACCTAGAACTATTTATTGCTGTAAGGATGACTATTGGGCATTTGGGTAGAAGTATAACGGCCAAAGACTACTAAATTTATAATCTAAGCTATGGTAGGAGTCGAATGTAGTGAGATTGCAAAATGCGAGAGAGGATTATTCTCGTTCAGTGTCTTTACATCTGCTGCTCGGACGCGCTATTACTACATAGGCCATTTCAAATTCGTCAGATATATGTCCAAATAGTTTGACACTTCATTCACAGATGCAATACCTATTAGACACGCGTCGTCGTTTTTTTGCGATTTGTTGACACCATATGCCATTGCATTACTACGATTGAGAATAATACTACTACTACTAATAATAATAGTAAAATCAAGGCATCTAAGAGTGATATTCTACGCACACTGGCGAGATGCTATTCGATCATTGAAATCACAAATAATCCAACCTATTCTCGGGCTTACACTGTCAACCATCGCATAGTAGTCAATGCCCGTTACAATATCACGGCTTGGATAGTAATAGGTATCCCACACTAGCGGCTGTATATACAGACGGCGCAGATCTTGAATAAAATATTAGTAGCCCGCAGAATTAACAAGATGTAATATTTGTTAGGAACTGAAAATGTTTGATAATTTGAAAACAAAGCCAGACCATTATGGATTTTGGTTAAAAATCCTAAACGTTTTCCTCTCCTGTCTACCCATCTCCTCGCATTCCAATCTGTTTGATCAGTTGCCTCTCTCGCTCGTCATTCTCGTACACCTGTATACCCTTTCTAGACGCAAATCTTCCCCCACCCCAACCCCGTCCTTCTTTGATTCCACCCCATTCGCTTCTTGCAGTGTGACATTTTATATTCTCTACAACCTATCACCCTCCCGATTCCATGCATTTCCGTTATGATTTTCCTTCTTCACAACGTTCCTATCCTATTTCGCACCCCCCCCCCCCCCCACTACCCCTTTCTTAACACGACCCTCCCCGCCCGGCCTCGCCGCGCCATAATGTACCACCCTTGCCTCTGTTTTTAACTGCGTTCAAGACCCCGAACGATTAGTCCCAACCTAACGCGAAACACAGGACCCCTTCAATGTACAGGCTCCCCCACCGGCTACAAAACACACGTTAATTGCTTAATCTTAACCCCCCCCCCCCTTTCATCACGCCCACATTTCATTCTATGAACTTTATATTTTAATGCCTACCTTCTGATCGGACCCCATGCCGTTCTGTCTAATACCATCGTCGCTACGGATTTCTCTCCCGCCTCCCCCACAATCCGTCTTCGCCCCCCCCCAACCACCACCACCAGCTCCTTCTCTATCGTAATATGCACTCCAATATCAAAAATTATTCCATTCATATTCTTTCTATCTAAACCTCGGTCTTTACTGAACACCTATTCGCCATACCCATGCTCCAACCGCCCACGCAGCAGACATCACCACTAATCCCCAACCAAAACCCAAAAAACCCAGCCACACATTACTCCCCGCCCAAGTCAACCCCCGCTGCACTGCACTCGTTCTCATTTCCAGCATGCAACGCCCAGCGGCGCCCTTGAGAAAAAACAAAATGGTCCCTGTGGAACGCATGGCATTGAATACTGAAAATTAAATATCCATATAAATTTATATATATATATCATATTCTGCTATAGTTTATCGTGACTGACAGCATGTCCTCGTCCAATGATGGTAGGTTTGAAATACATTTATGTGTGACAACATATGCTTGGTCATTTCTGTAAGTGTCAGAGGTCAAATGATTTTCGTATGACAGGGGATGGTAGCAGCCACAGGGATTAGCATTGGCTCGGCCGCAGCTATCTTCTATGCCAGAGACTGCGGCCGAGCCGATGGTAACCCCTGTCCTCAAAGCGAGGGAATTAGTCGATCATGCCGTTTTTCGTTGTCACATTAAAAGTGATGCTGCCATATGATTAATGTCACATGTACCGATGGATAATTTCTCAATTTGCCTTTCCTATAGAGTGAATGAAAGTTTCTGGTAAATCATGTGATCAGTTCATGCAAGTCCAACAGCACTCACTAGCTATCACTAGTTACTGTTTCTAGCTCTTCATAGCTTAGCTGCATTTAGTATTTGATTGTAAATCAACCAATGTTGCTCAATGAAAATTTGTGGTAAATTTTGGTTTCAGATAAAACTGAAATGTTCAAGACACCTTGTTCATCATGTGATTTCCTGAATCACTCTCAAAGGTATTCTTATGAGTGTGAGTATAGCCTCAGGGAGCATTCGCAAAGAAGGCGGGAATCAGCAAATGAAAAGAGAGCCAGAAAAGAGGGCCAGTATGCACCTCAGCAATGTTTAGAGAATTATGAATTATATTGAAAACAAGGCAAGTGATTGTTATTCAGTGACCGTGGGGAACCATATTGCAAAAATACACCTATTTTGAAATTCAATTTGGTTATTATTATTTCTCATTGGTAAATAAACTTTAAGATGACACAGCTGAAGGGGGCTGGGTATGACTGCCTCTCCCTTACCAGGCCTACAGAGGCAAGAAAGTGGGTGAACGTAACCATGAGGCTAGCAGTAAAGTAGTTGCTGCAGGGATGGCATCCCACCGAAATTACTTAAAAGATGTGACATACCACAAAAAGGGTAAGATACTACACATTTGACAGCAAGTTAAGTTCAAATTGACCTTGTATGTGATTAGTGACATCATGGAGCAGCTAAACATGATTATAACGCAGTACATTAACTTGCTGTACTTTACATACAATGTGCATATTTACATTAACATTGCACTTATGAGACATCATTCAATAATATAATACCCGATACAGTTGTGGTGTCACTCATCTGCCAGGTGGTTACTCGCTCTTGCTGATTGTAAAAAAGGCGCCATCTGTATGCTAGGTAAAACTAGCATGTGCGCTTTGGTTCATTGCCTTTCAGAGAATCAGATGAATTCTGTGGGCCATCCACAATCCGCAGCTGTCAATGATAGTAAGAACAGAGTATATGCATAGTTCGCATATTTAGTATTTGGCTTTTTCAAAATATAAATTCCCCAATTGCAATAACCTTTTGATTTAATGTAACTCAAGTATGTGCGTTGATGCAGGTGTGGAGAGTAAAAAGAGAACCACTGGTAGGTGTATGCATTTATTGTTTCAATTATCCACCCAAGAATTGGCTATATCATCAAAACGCCCAGATAAAATATAACTGGTCTAAAGCAACCACTTATATGCTTTATTCTATTCAGCAGTCGGCGCTCAGACGTCTTGTTGGTAAGTGTTTACTTTTATTAGGTCTGTGATCATACATGGATGTCTTTTTCATGATAACATAACTAGAATGGAAATACACCATTATAACCTGGTACAAACTTGATTTGATTCAGATGACAAACCAACCGAAATTTCAGTCGGTAAGTGCATGCTTTTATTGGTCACGTAATATGTTGGTAAACCACATGCCAACCTTCAGGCTGTGAGACCATACAATTTAACAAAAAAACATAAGTTTTGATCCATATTCAACCTTTTAGAGCCTATACTGTGGAAATGCAATCCTCAGTTGAGGTGAATGGATATCCCAAATAAACAAGGCAAATATGTAAATGTATATACAAGGTATCGTGTTTGTTTAACCATCCAATTATTTATATTTTTCAGCTCCTGGAAATGCACAGTGGGACGAGGAAGTGTCAGAAGAGGACATCCCACTAAGTTTGTTAAGATTTGTCGCAATTGGAGAGAATCAATATATATGGAAAGGTTCAGATAATCTGTCCACATCATGGGCTTCATCATCATCTAAGTATACACAACAACACCAGAGGAAGTTTTTATATATATGTATGACATTCGATGAGAAAAGATGCATATCTGTTTAAACATATCACTTAAGAAGGTGGGTGTTGTTGGTGTTCGTCATCACCTATTGTAAAGATAATATCTGTATTATAGGTGATGACAAACACCAACAACATCCACCTTCTGAGATAGACAGGCTCATGTCAGACTTGGAGACTATCCGATACAACTGCTAATGGACCATCGACATTGCGTCAGAAGGAGCATGGAGTAATGTTGTAGATCCTACGGCCAGGCCGAGTTGTATGTTTTGAAAAGGGGTTGATTAATACGTTAAACAATTGGCAATAGATACATATGAGGACAATACCGATACAGTAACGATACAATGAAGGGAAATGTCGATGGTCCATTAGATAAGTAAAAAAAACCTTCTCTAACCTGAAATGATTTCTCGAATAATTCAGCCTTTAATTAAGCTACTTAATAGAAACTACGTTTCTCTGGTCCTCTTGAACCATTTGAAATAAATTTCAAAGAATTCATACAAAGTGGGTAAACAAATAGACTCGGATACATATGTTTCATTGTAGCCTACTTCTGACATATAAGACTTTTAGAGTGAATATTTGCTTGTTTTTTGATTATTTGTAGCTCTTTCAACAAAGTAGAGCTTGTGCTCCCTCTGGACAAGGTAGTACTCTATCGACTGTTGGGGTATTTTTTTTTTTTTTTTTTCTGTGTCGTCAACCTTCTTCTCCACAACCAATTGCAAACGGTTTCACAAATTCGACGTTATACTGGTGAGCTGAGGATCTGCTGCTGTGGATTACAGATTGCACAATATCGTTGCATTCAAGGCTATAAGCATTCAAGGCTATATCTTTAACTTCATATCACGAATTAGACACCAGACTTGCATATCCGTCTTGGGGCATTTGGGTGGGCAACGTCATGTTGTAAAGGGATTAGGGTCGGGACATAGTGTGGGTAAAGGTGTGGAGATTATGGTAACTAGGGTCATGGTGGGGACCCGGGGATGGGGATAAAAGTTTGGTCACGGAAGGAATCCCGTAATCCAGCAAACAACAATTCATTGTCATTTTTATGTATGGTTTTAGATTGGGCTGCTACAGCTAGGTACTTAGTCTGCTAGTACAAAATAAGACTAGTGTCCACCTTGTACACCACTAGACTGAAAAAGTAGATTGATTTTAGTTAAAAGGGAAAACTAGATTAACTCGAGAAGGAAAAACGAGTCACTTAAAAATTACTGTGTTAACACTATGGATGCAGTGATAACTTCAATGCGAGATGAATCGCACTGCAGAATGCAGTATATGCATTAGCGCAGATAATAAAATAACGAACGTTTACGCACACTGCATATTGATTTCAACGGTGTTTCAGTAGTATATAACTGTTCATTAGCGCAGATAATAGATAGTCGACTCACGAGCTTGCATGGTTTCACAGTTTGAATGAGTAAGCAAGGTACCTCGCTCCTAATGGTTGACTCTCTGATATATTGGCAGCATAGACATGATAATCAAAACTAGTCAACAACACGGAATCTGTCCAAGGTGACATTTATTTGCCTATGGAATAAGCGATCTATTCTTTAAGTAAGAATAATTAATAACCGAACAGCGTCAGTACATGGGTATATGTCGCCCAAGCGAGTTACATATTGACGATTGATTTTGACCGCGGATTATGGTTACATCCGATCGTAATTAATTGTCAGGGGCGAGTAGTTACAGAGGTGTTTTCCATTTAACTGTATAGTGTTGTCGTGGCTACGGTGTTGTAGCACGGGAGAATGACACTTGCTTGGCAGAAGTCAATATGGCGATAGCTTATGTAGTAACTAAGGTAATGTGACTTACTTAGACAAAGTGTACAATCCCAAAATGAATAAGTCGAGTTTGGTTGGAGATTAACTGGTCTGGTCTTTAGTTCTGATGCAGCAAGTCCCTTACTTCGCTTTATCAATAAGGCTCAATATTTATTCCATGGAGTACATTTTGTAGGTGTTAAGGGATACTGAACACATGTAATATACCATTTGGTCGACATATGGCCTAAGGATAAGCTGCTTAATTGCAATTAGCTTCTAATCTTCGTTTGTTTACACAAACGATAGCTGACAGATACAAAACCTCGCATCATGGTGAATTTCACTTGGCATGCAAACTGTATGGGATTTTTCAAGGAATCTTGCTTAACATCAAAATAACATTTTTTTCCTTTACTGCATGACTTCCAGCTCATACAGTTTGTTGTTGTGAGGTATGAACCATCCATGTTTTCAGGTCTTGTTTAGGAACTGGGAAGTTACAAATTACATCAACAACACGTTTCGCACTTGCTTTCAATCAATATTTTATTAAAAAGTCCAGATTTTACTCATAGTGCACACTGTTCATGTATTACATGGTAAAGAACCTATGGTAAACGATTTACGCCAGGATAAACACACCTTAGTTAATGCATGACGAACCGCATAATGACTTAGTAACAATGCATACATAAAAAGTAATGCTGCCATGGGTCACCATTCGAAACCCAATCATTAAATTGTTTGGGATAAGCGTCAATATGTTTATGCCATTTACATTCTGAACAATTGACAATATTCTGCGGTTTATTAAAAACAATTCATACTCAATTGTGTATATCTGTGATCATAACTGACAGAGCTGTCCTTTAAAGGTCAACTGGGCTCCATAGCTCCAATATTGTACTTATTCTGTTTAACAAGAGCTCGCTTTTTTTAGAGGTATCTGTTCTGTCACAATTCTTTTAGAATCGAGTGAGAATATAATTCAAAATCATTTTCCCATGAGCATAGCAGGTAAAAAAAAAACCTGCTAACCCGCTCTTAGCAGACATGGCAAAGAGTCTTGACTCTCAGGTACACCCTTGAGAAGAGGGACATGCAAGATATTTTGTATGAATTGTTTTGTACACCAGATCGATCCGATGTGTAAAGCATTACTCTGTGCCTCTTTTTTTAGGTCTTGGTACCATTGCCTTAAGGTATCAGTTTGGACAGTGCCAATGCTGGTGGATGCCATGGATCTGACTAGATCATCAGTAAGTTCTTTGACTTTGTCTTCGGTCTGATTATAGATAAGCCCAACTGAATGATGACAATTAACAGACACAAAACTGAACATCCTTTTCAATTGCTAGAGGTTTAACATCCCAAAACATTACCAACAAATTACCCTTCTTATCCAGAATTGAAACAGTGAAATGCATTGAGTGTCAGATTTTCGTCACGTCCTGTTTGATATACATTAATTAATACAAAAGAGTAATCAAATTATTTCAATCACCAGATTGATATGTCCCCTTCTTTAACAGTCACAAAGAAACACATCTGTTTTGGTTATAGTCAATGCACCATGGCGACAGCATATCATTGCGAGGCCAGTTTCACTCTGTTTCTATATAGTCTTTGATCTTTTCTTTGCAGCTTTCCAATGGTTATTACCACAAGCACCATTACCACCATTCACATTGCAAAGACAATTTAAGACTCATATTGGTATCTACGCAGGTAAAAATATGTGCACACGATATGGAGTGCCAATCTACTCACTTCAATATTCATATCCTTGACTTCTTTGAAAAACAAATCGATTTTGGCATCATGATCGATGAATACATCGCAATAATATTTGCCAGAACCTAAGGCAGTCCTGTAGGTGTAACATATAAAAAAATATGGTTCATAGCACCCATGTTTATACACACAGTTATATCCATACACATACATATACCATTTTTCAAAAATATTATGCATCCAGACATCAGTTTACTCACTTCTTTGGGATATCAAATCGGTACAGCTTCCTATTGCCATCCACATGACATACATGCTTGTCATCAACACAGGCTGGGCAAGCCAGGTGATCAACAGCTTGGTGCTTGTACAACTTTTATGAGCATCTCTGTCATTCTATTAGGGCTCATGTAAACGCTGTTTGCACAATGAAGCTTTTCTGCAACAGAGCGAACAAAAGTTTAAACTCATGTCAATTATTCAAAACTGATAATTACTCTTCCGTGGCTTCTAGATATTTGATTCAAGGTCTACAAAAACCCTCGCACGGATGTCCCTGGTAGCTCACACTTTAGGGTGTAAAAGGTCTCCAATAGACCAGTTTCAAATATATACATTTCTAGTGAAAGAATGATAACTAACATTATATTTGGAACCACCGAAAATACCAAATGTTAAAAGGTTATGTATATTAGATGCTGTAACAAAACTTACTTTGGGTTATTCTAAGAAGTGATGGCCAAAGCTTTGGAGATATCAAATCAGTGATATTCAATGGATCCTTGTAACCAGAGGATTCGCAAATGAAATTTGGCAAGAGAAGATCATATCTCCCTGCAAATGCACATTGGAATATGTCACAATATGTTATCGTAGCATGTCATATGGAAGATTTGAAAATAAGGGTAATGCATAACAAACCTGTAATAGTAATTAGAATACAATTCACACCATGAACCAAATACAGCTTAAGATGCAGGCAATTCATAACAAGGGCTGAAATCCAAAAGGCATAAGATTTTGGCATTATGAGTGTATAAATTTTGCCAAAGCATTATGAGTGCATTTGTCAAAGCACTGATTGTGTTTTGCAGATGAACCTGCTTACTTTGCATCATATCTGCCTCAATTTGTCAAAAATGAAAGTAAATTATACCTGAACTTTACATCTACAAACCAAGAATAAATATGCTGTATTGGGAACTATTGCGGCAAATTGTAGGCCAATATGAGAGATTTGTCAATAATGTATCATGCGGTTGGAATCCAATGTATAGCGCACTACTGCTAGAAAATTAAACCAATTAAACACGAATCCCACCCAAAATGGCTTGAATGGAATAAGCTAGGTTATTTCCAGTGTTAATACAGTTATGCATCATTAACAAGGGCTTGCCAAGGTAAAACATTGAATATCATAGACAATAATGAATTGTTTCGATAATCACTGCACTTTAATTACAAATATTGTACAGTCTGGGATTAGCTGCTATTGTATGGTATCCAACAACATAGCCGGTATCGTTTATTAACATAAACGAGAATTCAAGAACATTCGAATTGCATATCAAAATGCAAAACTGTTGTAGTACATGCAGCGAATTCAGCAAATCAGCTGCTGGCACAGTGAGCATTTGGTCACATACCATAAGCAACAAAGCTATTGCACGCTGGATGGTGAATATCACATTTCTCCATGTACACCAATGAAGTAATGATTCAACGTTTGGAAAAACGGCTATTGCTTATCAAACAGAACAACATATGCGCTGTAGCTTTAGATTTCATTTATGCACATATCCATTGCATTATTCATATTTGTTATAACAGTATTTGCAACGGTATTGCACTGTTCCGTCATGGAGACACCTGTACAGCGGATCAATTGGCAATACATTATGATCACTTGCATCGATAAGCTCTTGCGCGGTATATTCTAACAAACACGAGCGTCGCTTGTCCTGTGATGTTTTCGGCTCCCATTTATACTATTAATGTGCTTTTAGCGTGTTTACTGTTCCAATCTTTATTCAGTCGCTATAGTGTCACTCTAGGCACATGGGAAAAGCAACGAGCTATTATCTTTTTGTTTTTACAGCTTGTTCATTTACTGTCTCTCTCACCTAACTGCAAATTAGGGGTCTGCTTTTTATAATGGATCGTTCAAACAAAGGGTGAATAAAAAGTGCATGCAACTGCGTCAGAATTTTTAAGTTGATTCATTTAAATTTATTTGGTATTAGGATCGTAGGCTTTGTTGAATGATTGACCGAAGGAGTGTATCTGTGTTATATCATTTAACGCGTCGTCGTGCATGACCTCTCTTGTGTATAAAAACCACATTTAATTTACGCCATCTGAACCCGTACTCGGTATGTCATGCTGAAACTGATAAACAAGGAGCATTGTGGCTTGGCAATGTAGCTCTTATTGACCAATACACGATGTAGAGATGGATAAGGGCCTGATTGAAATTCTTGTCCACTCATGACCTATTCTATTCACCGGCTAGGATAAACTTTAGCTGTTAATTGCTCTGCGCAGCTCATATATTTCCTCTGACACGATTGCAGCATGAACTAAAATGGGATGTTGCTTGTGATTGCTTCTCCACTAATATCTACGGTTTCGTTCTGTTAATTATAAGATACAGGATAACAAGAGGTGTGAGAATGTCTTGAAAGAGCTTCGCAGCTTACAGTCAAATATCCATTCATGAGTTCAGAATATGCGCTTTCAGAATGTATATCTGCAGCACGCTATTAGTATTATCTAAAGGTAACCTCAGAGGTATCATGGGTACTAGTGTACGCCTACAATGCGTAACGCAAATTCAAATGTTTGTCATCTGATGCGGGTTTATTGTGCACCACTTTATCAAACTTAGTGCGACGCATATCATCTAAAAAAGCGCAACCTGCTTCCAGAACTTTCCTACCATTCAGTATTAACGTGCTCACCATATATTTGTATCCGGGTGAAGTTGTTTTACATCTTGACAACTAGATGCTTATTGTTAAGTCGGAGGTCTATATCGAAGTCAGGTGTGATTGGTGCTTTATTACGACCGTACAAAGGGTTGGCATGATCCCACTAAGGGTAGTCAGGGGATTTCGTAATTACTATACTACTCACTTGAAAGCCGGTATGGCGTGCGACCAGGCGTAAACGTCTATCATCAGTGTCGATTCTAATGCATGGTCATAACGTGCTCGTCTTCTTAACTGGTCATAAATCTTGGACAGCCATGAAACTGTTTTATTACAAAAGATGAAGATTTTTGACCGGGAATGGCTAGTATTGTCTTTTTTTCCACAAAAGAGCACGATATATATATGACAAAATTATATCGTTAGCCTTCTTTATTGCAACCAGGGAATATATCATAATACGACAAGATTGTGAAATGGTTAGCGTAAGCAAATTGCCGCATATGCGTGTTAGGCGAAGCACGCAAATCCTGTCAAAGCTTTTATAGACAGTTTGAGAATGCATTTGATGAATCTTTTGTCAAATCCAAGAGATGGTGGAGGCTTATCTGCTATTTAATCTTGTTCTGTTGATGCACTGGTAATAAAAGGACAACTAATCTGCCCATATGCAAAAACAATTGGTAACATACCTAAATATTTCGATGAACTTTCTTGCAGATTAGAAGCTTTTTCATACTCTAATTATGGCAGATACATCTGCAACAAACATGGCATCGAACATTATCCAACTGGTTAATAAGAATTATGAGCAGTAAGCAGAGTACCGTCACAAAGTGAAATTGCCGCCTTGACTATTTTTATTCCGCCGATTTCCCTAGGCTGGCGCGAATTGTGGGCTGTCATCGTGAAAAGATGCGCTATTTAAAAGATGGAACGTATATTATTTACCCCATATTTCGCGTGCGAGATAACTGCTCCCAACAACAGAGCTTCTTCGAGTAGTACGTATATGATTGGTTGGATCACATCTGGAGGAGAGCACTGCAAAATATTATTAAAACACATTTTATTGATAAATAAACATTTACAGTTTAACGCGCATATATCACTTGTGTCAAACAGGTCAGTATTTCATAGTTAGCTGAACGGAAGGCGTTACAATGTCAATATATGCGTGTGGAATCAACTTACAGAAGCAACAGATCATTATTCACAACCTTCGCCTCTAAAGTAATTAAAGTTTCACTAACATCATATAGGTTGAACAGTTGGTGTATTTGTCAGGTGTGGCAATAAAGTTTTTAAAATACGATATGTTCCGGTCCTATTTAAACAAACTATACGAAAATGATCGGAAATACTCGTGGCTTAGCAGGTCTTAGATATATGCAGCGTCCTTAAATGCCAACCAGAACAGCCCCCCTCCAAAAACAGTTTGAAAGGTTTTAATGTCCTGGTGGCATACAGTTTGCATTAAGTGCATGTAATATGCAGCAAATGGTTGCGAAGCACTGCATATTTTAATTGTGTTTAATCTTGCGCCGTTGCAGAAAGGCATATTCGCAAACGTTTTTCCCCCCAGATATTGCAGTTTTGCGATTGAGATGTCATTGTTTTATGATTAAATAAAGCCTGCCAATGAGCAAGATTCGTAGTTAGGATCAATATGGGATTGCATTGGTTGATACAGGTGACAATCTGAGCTTAGACGGACAGAAAAGATGGGTGCGATGAGTATACATCTGATATTTATATACTAAAATAACCAACCGTGTGCCATCGAACTGACCATACGCTTAAATGACACACATTTAACCAGCCGGTGGAGTATATTTGTGTACAACTGAGAGCTTGTAGGCTCCAGCAATTAATTAATTATCAAAGTTGAGAATCTCATGTTAATGTCTACACGAAGAAGATTCTACAATATATGGGTGGATATCCTTGCTTCTATAACTTAACAAACTAGACATTATCTATCGTCGAAATCCTCTTTTGTACTGCAGCTGCACCCATAATGCGATTCTATGAAGCTATAGAAATGCCAAAATCGCGTACATACCATGCGTTTAAGAGGCCTACGGAATGCCAACCAGGCTGAATGTCAGATTACCAAACAGATTCCATATTTCATTCCAACCTCTGTATATATGCATCAGATATGTAGGTCTCACAAAATGAGAACGACGAATGTCCTTCTGATCAATTTATGAAAAAGCAATTAATCGCAGAGAGGTTTGACAACTGTTGTACATAATAGGAAGCGACTGAACGAAACAATAAAAGGCTTTCTCTGTTCAAAGATAGTACTCCGCAACCAGAACAAAGCACGTGCCTTTAGGTGTTTGTCGCTAAAATGACGAAGAAAGGGAATGTGAGTTGGTGTTATAAGTTGACAGCAGTATGAAACTAACGTCCTTGTAACTGTCACATTTTCGTAAGTTATTTAAAAGATTAGAACGTAATGAGATTGCTGAAAGTGTAGTCCTTAATCAGTTGATCGGACGCGTTTTCATTTCGTTGATTATTTCCAAATAATCACATACATGTCCCTATTTTCTGATCCTATTTTATTAATTTTAAAGTCATTAGTCCCACCATAACTGATGGCGGAATAATTTTATCATATCAAGTCATTTTGGATGGTAATAGACGGTAGAATTGATATATTACATAAAAACATTTTCCTTAAAATGCATTTCAAGTTGGTGTTTAAAAAAGTTCAATGTACTGGCTGAAACTATCTTGGATGGTAAGCTGTTCAGTTGTGTTACAACGCCAGTGAAAAAAGGCATTTATGGAACAAAGCCTCGTTTGGTGCTATAATACGACAGTTGCTGCCTATACGAAGGGGTACTAAGGGTTTACGGAGTAGCCGCAGGATTTGATAATCACCATAATGCGGTACTGTATATTTTATGGCATAAACGTCCATCAGCATTACCGATACGGTTCCTTCAATAATAGACTATATTAAATAGAGTACAGATTTTGTGATGCATGTGCTGCAACCACCTATCGTTACCATTTGACATTCATATGGTTAGCTTGGCACCGTCGCTTTCTGGGGGAAACAATCGACGTATTCTTCATTGAATGATTGTTACATTATTTAAATGACCTTAGAAAATTCTTTGTCTCGTAAATGTTTGGCAATTAAAGACATAACAATAGGCTTAGCGTCGACACATGCCACGATACGAATCTGCGTTAGTTAAATAAATATTATGATAGCATGCTGCTCGATTAAATCCACAGAAAGGCTGTAATGCTCACATATCGAAATTAAAACAATTTGTCAACTAACAAATGTAAATGAATAATTCAACAAACTGATCTGGTAGTATTTCATAGCGGAATCTTGTTATCATCGAATCTCGTCGTGGGTTTAGAATAATCTAAACATAAACAATCATGTGTATTCCATATGCATGTTTAAGACTAATTAATGCGTCCATAGCTTTATTTGAGTATTCAGAATCAGTGCTACTATAGAGCAAACGGAGAAATGCGATTGCTTAATGTCGTAAAAAAAGAATCCAACATGCATGTGTAGATTTCAAAACCGTGTCAATGGCGTAGTTGATGCACTCACACTGTGGTCGTCATTATGAAAACCGATTCGCACCAAGGGCCTTCTGATCTTTAATTACATTGATAACGATATGAACTGTACGTGATGTTCACATCATTCAATGATTGATAGCATTCTAGTTTATTTCTGTTTGTTATTGCATATGACAAACAAATTAGTCATTCACTCACTCATTTGGTAACTCACTCATCACTTCCGTGTGTCACGTGGGTTTTCGTGCAACAGGTACAATATCAATATTGTCAGTTGATAATGCCTGATTAAGCCAGCCGTGACATATTACATAGATTGCCATTCTAGTCGCAAAAGATAAGAAATGCAATAGCGGAAATGCACCAATGTAACCATAATTAAACCAAAATATCACTTAATTTGCACTGATAGGTCGACCTATCAAATAAACCACGTGGTCTCCAACAGGCGCTTACTAGCCAGCAGCAATATCAATTGCAGTGGTTATATAGGTTAACACCCCACCCCCTCCAAACTGTTTTACCTACTTTACATGTGCTGCATCTTCTATTTGCCTCTTAAATCCTGACCGTAATAACTGCCACTATAAAGTGCACTTTATTATTTCGGACGACCACTAACCTGCCTCGGAGGAAATATCCAATTTGTATAGTCTAAGCTACAGGGATGTTTATTAAGACTATATTTTATATGTTTGTGCTTGGCTTCTCCCTCGCTTAACCGACTGTCTAACATTTTATTATAACTCTATCGTTAGCTCTTTCCTAACGATTACATGATAACATCATTTTCCATTGTCATTGCCCCACCGCATTATGCATGCTTGCATTTGTCTCTCAAAGCCAGCCAAAACCAAGCGACACAGCCTTGGGTATATTTTGCTTCTTGGACAATTATAATTATGGCTTATTTCTAGTGACACAATGTTCTCAAGTTGGCTCGATTTTTTCTTCACGGCTTACATTCCTGTGTATCTGTAATCAACATAATATCGCTTGTGTTCGTGGCGTCATAATATTCACGCTAGGCAAGCAAATATGACTGTCCTTCATCTGCATGATGATTTGGCACCATTAGATTCGTTTGTATTGCAAAATATAGTTGGCTGATTGAGCATGTTTAAAGGCAACTCGTGTTTGTGCGATTGAGTGTGATCACCCACGCAGCCGCTGTGATAGGATCATTGATATTACTTCAAAAAGGATGGTGTTTAAGGGTCCACATGATAATATGACAGATCGATGCAACCTCGGCTCTTTTTTCTGTTTAACTATTGCTGCGTCATAATGGTAACGTTGTCACTGTAGGATGTAGCACGCAACACTCCACTGCGTTTAATCTATGAATGATGTAGGACGTGCTACTAGGGAGTAATTAAGCTCATATTAAATTAATAAGTCCTTAAACACCCAATCCACGCACCCGACGAAGGAAGAAAGCAATTAGAGTCTCTAACGTTTACGCTGGTAGAAATGCGAGCGAAACTGTTTAGTGACCTTAATATTGTACAAAACGATTCAGATAAAATGAGATTGCCAAATACAATGTTGTAGAATTTTGCGAGGGAGTCATCTGGCCACAAGTTACTTTGCGCTGCGGAGAGACATTTATCAGAAAACATTCTGAAGCTTCCTACATGAGCACAACATACTAATTAATCCTCGAAACTCAAATTTGAGCTTATGGATGCATGCCCCTCATTAAAAAACTACTTGGCAGCAAAAACAGTATAAGGTTTTGCTAATGCAGTCTATGTGAGCACGTTAAACGCTTTCGTTCTGCACGATTCTGCCATTTGTTTTCCAACGTCATAAATGTGTCATGTTTCCCAGATGATCTGGCTCCATTACACGCTTTGCTACCAATGCCTCAATTTGTGTGGAACTTGAGAAACATAATGTTCTTAATGATTGCAGCAAGATTGAAAATCAAGTAGCTCATTTAGGTGGGTTGATATATTTTATCTCACTGAATTGAACATCAGGCAGAGGTTTTTGTTTGCCTTAGAGAAATTACACTGCCTCATGAATAGTTTAGCACCGCTAACAGTATGGCGCAGTGCTTAGTTTTTATTGATGAACGAGGTAATATAATCAGTACAACCACTAGCATAATACTCTGCATTCAACCTCTGACCATTTAGGATAGAATAGTGATCGCTCTATCGCGATAGCCTACATGGATGGGACAATACATTTCTTCTTATCTACCTAAACATTTGGGTGCTTTGCGTGCATCCTGCGAAGTTGGCAAGTAGCACAGCCGACACGATTATCCCTGCGTCTTGGCGAAATCAATGGTTTTCGAATGTTTATCAATCAGCCTAAGCGTATATGCTTTAAGGTATGATTAACGTAAGCCCACACCACTTGAGCGAAAACGGCGATACTTGGCTAGCTCCCGAAGTCGAAAAGTTGAACGGCACAAACCTATTAGTTAACCAATTGGAATATTCTTTGTCCATGTAAGCAACAAGAATGATATTAAAGTCCTCGTTCCGATTTAATCAATTATTGATAATTACATCGTAAAATTTGTCCATGGTTACCATACCACGTCATACTGAATGCGAATGTGCAAACAAGATTTGAACAGAGCGGTCTGGTGTCGACGGCTGCACCATCCGATATTTACATAAGCAAAAATGGCTGATCCAACACAACCGCGTTGTCGCAAGAGTCAATAAACTTAACTGCGTTGTTACTAAAAGAGTCGTCACTTAACAAGATAACATTTTAAATAGATGGTGTTCATATGTAGACCATTGGTATTTCATTGCTCACAATTCATCGACGAAGTAAAACTGGCCAAAACGATGAGCCGCATTGTCTGAATACAGCGTATAACTTCATTGATGAAAAGGAATTAAAAGCACTACGAGGGCATTTTTCAATACTATTAATATCATGTCCGGCACTTAAGACAACATCAGAAATAAGTTAGTAGATATTGTAAGCAGTATGTGGCCCATCACAGACTTCTATCCGCATAATTTGCAACTTTAAAACCATGCCATCATGTTAGTAAACGAATTCGTACAGCTTCTTTCTCTGAGCATTGCATGAAACGAAAATTCATGAATCGTTCAAACAATACTTAAGAACTGAATATAGTATTCAATACAAAATAGTTATTTTTCAATAGTCTACGCCCAGAGCATTTCACCCAACAAGACGTTAGTTAAGGTGAAATTGACAACATTTTTCAATAGCTCTGCGGTGAATGCACCGCCGTGCGCAGCATATTATCTTGCGAAATGCATTTATTTTAATGTGAAGGCATCGCAAATCCTCATGATGATTCTTGGCCAGGACAAAATGACCGTTAGTTGCCCTGCCAACGGCCATCAGCAATTTATTACTAATTTAGTAGAATTAAAACACATAATCAAACCTTTTTTTCGAAAATATATATCAAGTTGGAGATCCAAAGAGTTCAGGGTATTGGCTAAAACTATCATGGTTGGCAAGCTATTCAATGGTGTCACAACAAAGTAAAAAACGTTATTTCCTCTCAATATTTGGTTTTTATTTACCAAAGCCTCGTTTTATGCTATATTGTGACAGTTGCTGCCTGCCTACCTAAAAAGTGTTTAAGGAGTAGTCATAGGGTTAGATAATCACCATATTGCCGGTATGGCATGTATTCTGGCATAAACGTCCATCAGAATTACCGATACTAATGGGTCAGGCAACGGTTACTTCTTTTTAACTGCTCATACACAGATGCTTTATACCTGGTAAAGAGCTGTGATTGTCCGTTTATGACTGGGCTTGCCTGTTTGCCATTAAAGGAATGAATGATTGCGAAACACTGTAATCATATCGCTAGCCTTCTCCTATGCAAACCACCAGATGATTAAACACAGGGCATGTATTATGAGAATGCAAGTATAATGTTTCGCGTTAGAATAGTTTGCATGTTTTGTACTGCACACATTTTGGAGAAACCAGATTGATATCTGCGCTCATTCGATAGCTATATTGTCAAACACAAGGGTGGTGCAGCCATATCTGTTATATGCTCTAATACCGTCATAGGCTACGTATGAATGCGTGGTAAGGACTGGTGATGTATCAGCTGTAACCACATTTTCGTTACCATTTAGCATTCATATTCTTTTCTTTGATTGAGTCGGTCAATTATTTTCAAATATTTCATTCCTCAGAGAGAAGCAGTCTTGTATTGCTCGTGAAATGTCTTTTACTTTTCCATTATAACTGCAAACAATATCGAGATTCGCTCGCGAAAATGCATCTGTGGAACGCTGACGAGATAAGAATATCGCTTAATTTTTACTGATACGTTGACACATTCAGCAAACCATGTGGTCTGCAATAGACGCTCGGCAGACGGCAATTGCAGAACTGCATGTGATCTGTATGTCGCCCCCGACTCGACATTACTCCACCTTACTGAGCATAAACAGCAACTTAATTTTGCACATGCATCATGAAAGCAATAACTGCCGCGATAAAGTGCACATCATTATTTCGGACGACAACAGAAACACGTCGCTGAGGATGAATCCAGTTGATACAGCTGCAGCGATAGGGATGTGTATTTAGCCTTTATATTCTGCTTCAGTAACCTAAAAACATTCCAGTCGTTTTTGATTTAAGTGCAAAGAATTAAATGGAGCTCCGTTCCTCCCTCGACTAGCCGAATGAGCAACTTTTTATTGATGGCTTAACCATTAGTTCCTGTCTCACAATCAGATAATTTATTTTTGGAAGGAGTGCGTCATAGTTTGTCGGGTTGATGCAACCTGGGTTTTCTATTCATCATAGTCAAAAATGTTGTGTATCGGCTCGTCTGACTTCATCACTTGTGACGTTTGAGTATGGTAAAAGCTTATATAAACAGCTTGTTACCCTTGAAAGATGTATGAATTAATACTAGCGAGTAACGAAGCTCCAGTTAAATACATTAGTCAGCCAAAACCCAACGCACGCATCAGACGCATTGACATAGCAAAGAGTCTTTCAATGTTACATTATTCAAAGTGCAGGATAAGCATGTTGCGGTCTTCAGCGTTTTGAGCGAGACAGGATTCGTACCCAAATGAGATTGCCTTATAATATGTTGTTGCCATTTGAGTGGTTTTTCCGCTGACCAAATGTTAATGTACTGAGCTATGGTTGCATCCGATGCATCTGATAACTCGACCTGTTGCGCTCTTGTTACTAAGAAAGTCAACGATAGTCAACTGAAACAGGTATTTTACTGATGGTGCGCTGCTTTCACCAAGACGTCTTGTAATTTCGTGCTGAACGCAAATCTGAGAATTTTTTAAACCACGACACAGGACAAATTTGCAAGAGATTGTATGTTAAGGTTCAATGCCACTCTTACAAATATCCCCTTTTTGTCTGATACATGGGCAATCAGTTAATTAAGATCGGCCGCGTATCGTGCACGCCATAAGGCAGTTGATTGGGGCTGCAAATGGACATTTACCGGGAACGTTCTAAATCCACCTGCATGAACAAAACATACTATCTAATCCAAGTTTCTTACATGTGAGGTTACGGATACAGCATTCGAAGCAAGCAGCTCGTTCACGGACTAAAATTGTGGCGCAAACATGCATCAGGCTCTGCCAACGCAATCTATGTAAAATAGGTCAACAAACCTCAGTTCTGAACGACCCAATCTCCCATATCATTTAACGTTTCATGATTTGCGGATGATCTAGCTTCGCTAAACACTATCAACTCAGTTTGCAAGTATATGTATCCAAACAAATTACCTTGATGATTGCTGCCAGATTTATAACCAAATAAACTGTTTTCGTTGGTAGATGAATTTTATAGTAAACATTACCTCTCTGAAGCGAAAATTACACGTCAAGATGGGCAGATGCATTCGCGTGCCTTGGGGAAATTATACTGCCTTGTAGCAGAAAATGATGATATGCCTTGCTTAAATAATGATACTAGACGCAACGTTGCCATTAATGTAATTTCGTCAGTAAAAAACCCCGGTTTTGTAGCATCCATGTGTGTCACTAATTGTTCATGAAAGGGCATCTGGGGATGTTTGTAATCCAATTACTAATGTTTGGGGATTCATAATGCCAAAAGGCAACCCATGGGGTTAAAAACTGTATTTCAACTTTGTATATAGACATGTTATATAAGTACATGTTCGAGGCCGTTGCAATTGCATTTAGCACAGATCAGCAGATGTGCCCTGGCGTTGAATGTGATTTGTTTGTGCACCTGTTGCATTATTTGTTACGCGCTTACATTGGTCCGACAGCGCAGCACATTTAGAAAAGGGTTTTGTGGCGTTATATCTAAGACACTTGTCAACTACCCGATTCAAACATGGCTTTTCCAGCACAAACAAGTGTCACTTAATCAGTGTAGTTGGAAGATTTAGTATCACATTTACGCCATTCAAGTGCTGTCGACATTGCCTCAGTCCCAATTGTCGTCAATCTATGTAGGTTAACGCCAGACACAACACAAAAGATAATGGCCTTTCCGTTGTCATTTAAGCAGCTAGTCAACACTCGGAAAAAAAACTCACAAACGCGCATAACACTGCCTCGTTGTTGTATACTACCTCTCTTGCAGGGCTAATATCTAATGATCGCAATACTACGCAATGTGGATACATGATATTCAATATGGCCTGGAATGCAATGACATTTCATTGGATTGCCTTATATGCAAGACACGCTATGCACGTTGGACTAATTTTGCAGCGTCAGATAACGAGTTAGACACGTAAATTATGTAGTGGAAGGATCGAAGGGGCTTGTGGCCGGTCAAACGAGCAGAGCAAATTCCAAAATACGGAAGTGCTGTATATGCTTCGATTCATGCTCTTTTAGCACTCCATTTGTTATTCCCGATACTAAGCACAAAAAATTACAAAAGCATAACAAGGACATCCCTCCCCGTGTTCCATTTGGTTCGCAATCGTTATAAAGAAACATTACTGAAATATTGTAGGATATTGTTAATACAAGTTGGAGGTCGTGTTTGTGCCCATTAAACAATGCTTCACCTAGTATTCAGCATACAATAAGGTATGTATTAACGAATGAAATTCAGCGTGCCAGCCACTTTGTGTCTAGATGTTCGGATAAGTTGCCATTAGTTCCTCTCTGAGGAATAAAGCTAATGTGCCGCAGAAACTGCTTCATAAAATATCTCTTGCTCTCACGTGGTTTGTTCGGTTTAACAAGAACTAGATTACGACGATTCAAATAAGCTTGTCGATAAAATGCAAGGGGTCAGTTCTTGAAGCTCAGTAGTTAGAGGTACAGATATATTAAGACTATAGAAACAAATGTATGACGACAAGTGGTATCAAATCAGCCCATGAAGGCCTATAATGGTCATTTTTATGCTAGCTCCGGGGTAGCTGAACATCAAAAATATAGTACAGTTGCGTTAAGCTGCTTGCGCAGCAAGCATGAAAGATTTACTTTAAGGATAATGGTTGACGCTTTCATTGACCAAAGAGTCGGTTGTAGATATGTTGACATCCGCAAGTAGCTGCAGTTTGACAACTGCCATCAACTAGATACATTCCAACTGTGAAGTGCATTCTATCAGCTTACAGAATGAGCTTTAAAAGAAAGTGATACATAATGGACACCGATATTCAACACGACATATGTGGTACAAGCCACACAACATTCTCTAACAGATAGGTCCATATTATGTATAAGTTCGCAGTTACAGTGTAAGTAAGACGTGACATATAAGGTGTATATGTTTCGAAGAACGGTATTAATAAAACAAGTGTGATAAACGACTAGACCGTAAGATACTTACGGATCTTGAGGCAGCATTGTGATCTAATACTGATTGCAACGGCAAAGTGTCGGTGAATCTCAAACAAAATTTTGAATAGCTGATCACCGAACAGCATAACATTTTTGTGGTGAATTTGTTGTTAACAATTGCACCATTTTATCTAAATATATATTGTGAGCATCTTGGTATCTACATATTCAGCTAACAAACATTCCAAGGTGACAAATTCGAGGACTTTAACCACTTCGGGAGTATAGATGACTGCCATTTCGAGACTTGTAAGTTTAGTCTACAATCATGTATAAAGACAGAGTGCTTATTGGCAAGAACGGCGAGAGTATTCTCAACTACCTGTTATTGCAGTGGAAATATATCCCTTACATTGAACGACGAATCATCATCTCATCTATTGCCAACTCTTTCAATAAGACCATTAATATGTACGCCATTAATGGATATATTCATTTAGCGAAGGTCTACTTACACTATTCCTGGGATCGAACAAACAACATATGGGGCAAAAGGTGACGCGGTTAACCACTACGTCACGGGAACTGCCTAGAATCAAAAAGGTTTCAGCAATCATAATTTGGAATCTTATACGGATAGAAATCACGATACAGCTGGTGAAATGTTAGAATTTATAGCCGTAGAATCTTCAGCATCACGTCCATCAGTAAGATATTTCATTTCATGATTTTCTTCCCTTTACTTTATCAAAATAATAATATTTGTTCAGATTGATCTATTCGTTCATCCTAGTCGTGGTCTCCCTGATAATGTCTTGTGTGAGAATTTTTACCTATGTTCATTTAGTCTTGTGACTGACTTTTCACTAAAGTGCTAGCCCGGTTTCACTGTCACCAACTGTACCCACTGACGTCCGACACACCCTCTCTTGCATCATGCTTTAATAACCTCCTAGTATCGTAGCAAATAATGTAGAAGGCAGCTAAAAGCTTACGGATGGGTACATATTGCTATGGTTAAAACCTAAAATTTTAAGGGGACTGTTATAATCACATCACGATTTGTGATATCAGGTGATACACATAACGACAGCACCACGGAAAAATTCCCGATGCGCAGAAAAATGACGCCAGAATCGGTTCTTATAACTGAAAAAATATAAAAAAAATTGCATTTTACGATTTCTTCAGTTCTTTTATTTTGCTTGATTACGTGGATACATAACGACATTTTCGCATTACGCTTTATTGTATTTACTCAATGCGCCTGATTCAAAAGTTTAACCAGCCTGAAAGCAGAGGATGATATTTTGTAATATGGCAGATTATTCAGGCCAGGAACTTTCGTGTCCTCAGAGCACTTTTGCATATAATCTGGAGAAGCACTCTTACGTACATAATATCAATAAAACGATTTTTTGAATATCATCCAAGTTGTCCATGCCATGGTGTGTGTGGAGATCTTATGCGAATACATAATGAAGCGAGTATATTTTACAAGCGCGAGATGTACCACAAACGGCCGTATCTTAATGACACAAGCGGTGCGTTTGATACAATAACTGATGATTAGGGCGCGCGATAATGAAGAAATATGTGACATATTTAATAGTTGCAAAGCTTGAGTTGTTTATGTCATTTAGTGACCACTAGAAGTTGACGATGAGACTAACTTAGGACCAAGTGAATCTTTTTCAAAGGAGGAGCAAAATTGCATTTCATAGAGAGAGACAGGGAGAAAGAAAGAGAGAGACAGATAGCGCGAGAGAGTTAATGATGATTTAATTAAACTGCATCAATGTTTTAGTGTGTGATATGTCCTGAAATAATTCATTATTACATTGGTATTCAAAATAAGCAAGAATACATGTTACAGTACTACTTAATAAAATCATACGTCTGCACAGGGCACCCCATCAACCGACAATGCTGCTTGTTGTTTCGGTGGAGGTTCGGGTGACAAATCGGTTATATTTCAATCGGTAAATCATGAGCATGTATTAAAATCAAATTCTTATATTCGCCGAAAATATGTCCACACTAATGACAAAACCAATATGATTCTTATCAATCGTTTAACATAAAATAAGGGTAGACTAGACGTCCGATGGTGTCTTAAAAAGGGGTAAATTCAGCCATTTATGACGTATGTGTAAGTATGTATTTTACCGTTCGATCCTGGCTAGGCCTGGGGTAAATACTGATATATGCGACTTCGTTCAAACGTTCATTAAAAAATATTGTAGGTAATAAATCGTCATACAAATTGATAAAAAGGTGTCAATAGTATTGGCTTTGTTTTTATGTGTTAGCTCTATAAAAAAATCGTTAATTGTTGGAAATACAGCGGTATTTTGTAATAGACACCATCGCCGATCGATCTTTTTCCATGGAGCCACGCGCTTTCGTTTACATTTTAGCTTCCACGAAATTAGGTCGCGCACTGGTCGCGAGCTTCACAACAGAAACATCCGAGTTGGGTATCTTATTATAACAAGATCTTTGGATGAGGTACAAACCCACAGTGCAATAATTGTTGATAATTGCAGGATCTTTGGTGCGATTTCGTCAATATACCTGCTCATATTGAGTAATGGTGTTGACCTTCCCTTCCGTTATTGTTTAGAAAAACGGCCGCTACAAACTGCACCTGCCACTTGCCACAGCGTACAACGCTGATGCAGGCTGTATAAAACGGTGTGTAATATATCGAAGCGACAAACAACAATTCTAGAACATCTACATAATGGTTTACACTAATTAAGTGCAATACAGCGCCTGATTAGCTATGCATTGAACCGTTACCTGTTATACAGCAAAACGTCTTATTATCGGCCGTTTGATCATGATTCATGCCTCGATATACATGGTGCGTGTAACATTATTACGTATTGGTAACTACTGCACGTACAAACCAATGAAATGTGTTGCATATGGCCACAAGAGTTGTTTTTTCTTTGATCTCTAGTAATTACTCTATCTGCAGTCCGCGCAATTGATTACCGGCTTCGATTGATCACAGGGCGGGAGCATGTATTCTATAATAATGCAATTTCGGGACCGCTGATGTCAATGTTTTGTGTAAACTTGGCTTGATGTATGATTGACCCGTGTTAAACGCCGGAGCAATAAATCATAACGCAAAAGGATTTTAATTAATTAGCGATTATACAAAATTATTTAAGTTGCTTGGGATTGATCATCGGCAGTAAGCCATTCGCCTTTTGGCTAAGGTCAGTCAATGATGTGAGCTCAATATATTGCCAAAGCACTTCTAACACTAATATGTCTAAATATGACAAGCATATTGATACTGAAAAACACAAACTTACATTTGTGGCGACCAGTCTATAATGACACTGATGGTAACACAAGATAGTATAAACTCAATGCATATAGACCACCGATCGACTGAGCACAATTAAGAAATATGATATAGCAGAAAAAATATCTGTACACTTCTGATAGCGATTGACGAATAAAGTGCCATATTACATGATTCATCACAGTCAACGGATGTGTTCCAGATGCGTTTAATGTGAAAAATGAATGAGACTCAACGCTTAGATGCATATCACTGGGAATGAAGTTTATATCTTCACAAACTTTAAGCCTGCAACAGAAGATTTATGTTACGTTGTATGTTTTGCGTATTTTACGACATTCGACAGTCTCGAGAAAGACGCAACAAGGGATATGCTTTTTAATCATGACTTTCCATCGATATTTTAGCTGGGTGTTGTATTCAAATTGCAATGCTGTTGAATGCATTGTCAATAGCACATGATAGAAGACTATTCGTATCTGAGTATAGACAAAATGATCTATTGAATACTTTTGTGACACGAGAACCAACGCTAGGTAGTAAACCACCGAAGCAAGTTGATGACAAAATAATTTGAGATTTACCCTGCAACCTTAGATCAAAACAGAGATATGAGCAACGTCTGTACAGACTATGCGTGCCAAACATCTAACTTGTGTGAGCCCTGGGCTAGTGATAATCCATCTCAGTTTTTTTAGATAAAGGGTAGATAAGAATAAATGTACCCGGAACAATCATCAAAGACAGAACTTAGGATATTTTGAAGCAGTCAAAAAGGAAAGGACCAGCTGCTTCTTGTTCGTTAATGGGACCCTGATGAAGATAAATGTCTTTCAAACATGATTAAGCGCCCGGTTCCGGCAACGGTCAAAAGTCTCTTGGTACTATGCGATTCATCAAATCGTGATACATTATAAGCTGTTATATCCCAGACATCGAGTTATTTGGTGCGAGGTGATACAATATAAATTTTGCAGTGACAAAATAAGAGCAATATTTAGAAGAATACTATTTGTGGGTGATGCAAATGCAGCAGCAATGTCATGGGTATTTCATGGACCTGGTTATGAGAACACCATTCAACAGATATATGCAAGTGCATCGAAAACATCTTCCCTCTTAAAAAATAAAGATAACCACATATTGACAAGCAGAAACGAACTGACTAGATGTCTGCCTCTGGTTTAAAGCTTGTGGCTACGTGGAGGTCATATGAAATCATTTGCTGAGGCTTGATTGGCATTTTGTATACAGACACAAGAGTCACAGACCGTTGGCTCGATGTTTTTGCGCTTGCTTGCGTGTTGGTATTGTAATACAGCCCTTAATACTTACACAGATGTGTGCGTGGAGGCCGCAGGGACAAGCATGAAAGCATACAAGTCCATCATCAGTATTGGATTGAATGCGGCGTGCAATACGAGAAGCGTTTAGTGATGGGCATTTATATGCCAATGATCCTTCGTTCATGTTGAAAAAAAACTTATAACTATTCAATGAGTTGACTCCCCTCGCTATCACAAATGTAATATATAATAAATGCGGCATGTAGGGCATGTGTCTGTGGCACGCTGTTGTGCATGCGTATCTAACACTCTTAGAAGCTAGGTATCATAACTATTTTTAATGCGCCATTGTGATCGCACGCAAGTGAAGATTGACCAATTGCGCTCCTACTACTGCTGCCAGTTTTTACTCATACTCGTACATTGCATGCAATCAAAACGCATGAAAACAAATATATTGGTTTGCAAAAAATTAACGTAGCAATTGTTGTGACAGGAAAATTGACACCCAATCAATAATTGAGCATTTCTGCAACGGTTGCAAAACACATATCAGACGGAGTATTCAATTCACAATACTGAGCATCATTGTCTGCTTTTGTATTGACCTGTCTTGGCGAAACAAAGATGGTCCCACTAAAACAAAGATGCGTAGTGCTGTCCCACAAAAAAATATATGCAATATGTTTGCCTAGTGTCTCGACCCTCCTGGGGGTTTAAACAGCATAAGCAGGTTAATCTTGTGATTAATTTTACTCCGAGCCGTTACTGCTGTATAAAGTATCGTAGCCAGCGCTATCAGTTCGCTGCTGCAGCTGAGTGCTGATACCCTGAGTCACTGACTTATTTCAACGGTGCGACAAAGCAGACAAACAGTATCATTGGGCAATTAGACTACATTCAACAATAAATATACAATAATTCACAGAAGAAACTACAAAGCTTATATATTAGCTGGTAAGCAAAACTGAAACAGGTTAGCGGAGACAAATAAGGCGTATGGCTGGCATTGAGGAACCAGAGCGCATTTTATAAATCATTAATTGGGGCACGATTATCCGAATGTATCCATGGCTTCTTCGAAACAAATTGCTTATAATGTTAAATAGTCTGGTGATTCATAGTCAGGGAAAGATATGTGGTAAATGTGTGTGAACCGAAACCATTTGATCATATTTTAGCGCTTTATTTTGTTCAATTTACGTAAGTTCCAGATGTGTGATCCAGGTAATGAGCGAAAACAAGGCTGAAAAAAGGAAACAAATGCATCAGACTGGAGCTGAATCAAAAATATCATCAGATGCGAAGCAGAACGACTGCTAATAAGCTGTGCAAAACAAAGCTTAACATAACATATACTTATTATTTATCGATGGTTTGCAGCTCGGTTTTCACTTCCAGTAGCCGCACACAGCTCAAAATCCCTCGTTATATTGCGTACTGCATTTAAAGGTAGTATTTGTAATATAATAACGCGTTCAAATTAGTAATTCTATCTCCATAACGTCACATAAAAATCACTTCTAACCGCGAGCGGTTAATCCAATAGTTGAATGCCTACTGGATTGTCAATCAAACATAATGTATGAATGAACCATTAGAGCCTATCGGTCTGTGTAGCGTTGACATGGTCGTAAATAGTCTATTATTGCACGAAGATATAGTCCTATATTAAGATTTGCATAAAAAAGTAGTCACCATTTATGTCTTTTAATAAGTTTGATAGAAGCTAAATGAATATCGTGCATTAATTACTCTGAGACTAATGATAAAGCTAAAACATATATTCAATTCAATTTCCTGATGTATGTAATCCAGGCAAAACGTGTTTGCAACGAACAAGAATGGGCGTCATGTGATAGACTGTTAGCTAACAAATATTACTGCTATGCGTATGGGCAAAAGTTTTCTTTTATTTTTGTGCGCGCAGACAGCACACGCCAGTCGGTATCGGTGAAAGAATACATGGATGATACTTGTGCATTTATCACGATCAAATGGTGGATTGGTAATTGATCATGTTTAATAGATTGCTTTCTTACGTTCTGATCTAATCCAGACTATCTGCTTTATTGCACATCTGTAGAGTGGGTTATGTAACTGTGCTAGCAATGTGGCGTGTTCCTTGTAATAAATCATCGGAGTTTTATAACAATCCGCGCGTACACATTGTAGCTGATGCAATGTCGTGTTTCTCCAAACAGATGAAGTTCTAGAGCATGACATTAAATGAATTGGATGCTTGGACTGGTCTGTAATTGTTTAAGATAAGTGTTTGTTGGAAGAGTCAGTGCTCGCTGTTTACATTAACAAGGCACGTAACGTCATATCATAACAAAATTATCGATGCGATTGTCATCTAAACGTCCACATACGAGTTGTGCCCAGCAAACATTTCCAACATCCTAATGTTAAGCAACAATATATAGACAGGATAATATCACTCGTATGTAGCTGTAAAATACTATTAAAGTGATGCAATCTGTTTCTCTAGTTCACTGTTGCCTTACTTTTCAATGGGCTCTGAAAAAAAATATTATGGGTAAATTTTAAAGGAATTAACAATTGTCCAATTAACCATATGATGAAACATCTAGCATCTCAGTTTCAATGGTGTTTGACAATGAAAATGACAAGCGATTTGGACTACTGCAAACACTTATGTGACTAAATTAGATCGGTTATGGATGAAGCTTAAAGAGACTGTTCAGCCCCATATAAGGAAAGTGGTTGCCTAGCAAGCTGCTTGGTAACAGCACCTTGGAAACCAAAAATGTGTTTACATTTTCAGACTTTCAGTCGCTACGATTCGACTGTGGTCTCAGAAAAAAGATCCTTGCTTCGACAGTCGCCATTTATGTTGTCGGACATTATCCTTCCTGCTGGTCGGTCTAATGTGTGCACAATTATGCCCACAACTTGAATGAGTGAAGATTTTATGAAATCTACATTATGTAACTAAAGCGGAAGAATACACATTCGTTAGCGAGGTAAATTCAGAGCGCGTTATGATTTAGAGCTAACATTCGTGTAGTTCATGGTTTTAGGGAGGCACCGTTATCGATGGAACAAAAATAACTGAAAAAACAGATCTCCACAGTATATCATGAACATTTCCAGTCAAATAATAATGTTGTTAAAATCTTATCAACATAACTTTCATTATGTAAACTCGGCGGCACAAATTAGAAGATGTCATTAATTACGTCTGCGTTAATCGTAGTAATGTAATAACGAAATGATCCCTGATTGCCTTATATGTGGCTGAACAGTCTCTTTAACATGTCAAACATAGAGGCTCCTCTGATAAGTATTATTAAGTCCCTAATGCCATCCGAAACCCAAGCTCGCGAGAGAAGATCTTAGATAGTCTAACTAAGGCGGAGCAATAACGCAAAAATGCCCGGCCGATTTCGCTATAATCCATATTTTGCGCAGCGCTATTTTTACCCACTAGTACCAAAGCATACGATTCTCAAGTTCGGATTTCGAACACGTCACTTTAAGGACATGGCTTTGTCTTTACCAAAATAGAAATGCCAAGTCACAAGACCGAGAAGGTCATTTTTATAAGGAATAGTTCGACCACTTCAGGGCACTTTTGTTTAGTGTTTGGGCACTTTCACACATGCTTGGTCTCCAAAGACCATTCATCTGCAAACCACAACTGAGAAATCCTGTTAAGTACTTGTTATCTTGCAGTTTACACAAATAGTTGAAAATTCTACCAGCGCCATATACTTTATCGCAGCGAACCGAATAATAGCAAGATGTCAAACCCCTTTGGTACATTAGTATTGCTTTTTATCATATCATCAAAATGGCAATCTGTAGTTAAGAGTAAGACAGCTGTAAATGACGTGTCATCTGAAAATATTTCGATTGCTTCAGTATTTTGCGCGTTTTATTGTAAGAAAATAAACGCTGTCTCATATATGCGACCAAAATATGGTTACATGGAGCTATCCAGCTGTATCTTGAAGAGCTTAGCGGTTACATATCGTTTATTTACATAATGTCTTAAACATTTAAGAAAGTTATGAGGTGTCTGTGCAAAGCAGCCATATGTTAACTCATTTTCGTAATGGCCCCACGGAATGCTTAAAATGATGATCCTTAAATGGCATTTCTTATAGTCACCAATGTTTGTAAATCGGAAGTAGCAGACATACCTAACGGATCATGCAAGCTGCAAAGTGATCAAACTAGCATGCATTTGGATATATTTGCCGTAGGCCAAGATTCTGGAAGATTAAGACACGAGTAATGGACGAAGGGTAGTTGTAAATTATTTTGTACAATTGTTAGTGTTGGATGGTATTTTCTAAACTGCAGCACACTGCTATAAACAGAGCTGGCAAGAACATCAGAAGAGAGATGATGCAAACGTTAAGCACAATAAAGCCTGCATGTAAAATTTGTCTGCACGTCATATCATGCATATATTCATGTGAATGTTACTTTAGGGCTAGTCAATTGCGATTATTACATTTCAAATACCGCGAAACTGATCGTGCATTCTTGTGGATGTTTCCAAGGTCCACAAGCTAATGTGTAAGCACTGAGCTGGTATTGTATGACTGCAATCTATCATAAATGGATGATCTCTAAGACATGCACGCTATAGTGTCCCTTCATGATGCACATGGACGCAGCGTTTTGCAGGCAGAATAGCATTTGCCCGTTAACCAAAAATCATTATCTCATTGCCTGTCATCTCACTGTTCATATATCGAATCAAAAGATCCTAGGGGGCAATTCCGTGTTACGCAGCATTAATCAGCCTTACCATTAATCTAACTATTTTAAACCGACAACAAATGATCATATTACTCTAGTCAAGCGCAAATGTCTCCCACTACTTAATTAACAGCTTGCTCAGCTTCGTCGTGAATAATTTAGAACACAGCATTATAACTTACAACATGACAATTGTGTAGCTTTATTCCCTTGTACAAAGCATAAACGGTCAACAGCGATAAAGTTATGCGCCACTTTGTAACTCGGCTACTGGTCTATTTTGAAATCTAAATCATTTTACTTGGGCCAAAGCAACATATACAATCAGTTCGCCGTGAGAATGAGTTCAATGCCAGGTAGGAGAGAACTCATAATCTTATGTGATGTATACAATGCATCAATGAAATCAGCATTAATGGTTCAAAGCAAGTCATACAAAACATATCAATAACTCAGAGTACACTTTGCTATAAATCAGTTGCATATGGGGGATTTATTGCAGGTTCGAAGGTTGCATTTCGAAACACAACGAATACTGCAACGAACATTACATTAACAATGGTAATATGTACTTTACTGCGTTTTGGCGGCTTCTATGTGTGGTTTTAAAAAGTGAGGTAGAAATCATAATGTTGTGCGTCATTGTCGCCTTCTGTATTGACCCTTCTTGACGTAACACTAAAACAGTTTGACATATTGTCAAGTTTTGGCACGTTCATTAACTTGTGGATGGGAGTCATTATATGTCATGTGTCTCTTCACAAAGCAAATCGGCAAAGTCGTTTACCTATTTCGTTACTGCGCAAAACCAGTTTAAGCATGCATCTACTTACACAGGCAAGTGTCTCGACCCTCAAATTTGGGAGGTAAATGATAGCAAATGCAGGTTAATCTTGCAGAATGGATAAACATTCTTAGATAACATGAATGGATGGTTCATTTCAACGGTGTGGTGGAGCGGACAAGCCTACAAATTGGCCATTAATAAACAATAGTCCACAGAAGAAACTACAAAATTAAAATGTTATCTGGCACGCTAATCTGATACAAGTAAGCAGTGTCAATTTTAGATTAGATTACTCATTACGAACTTGTGCATATTGTAAATGTCATAACTACCTGAGGTTCATTCAAAGGATAGTTTGCGTCCGTTCTAATCTGCCTATTTATGATGCTTTGAGGAACAAGGTTCAATATACTAGCACAAAAGGGGATTCTTCAAGCTTTTATAGGTTTGACTTACATAGATTACCGACTGCTATGTGAACATTATCTTCCTTAACGGCATCAATTAGCACGTGACAAATTGTTTCGCATCTGCAAATGTTACTAACAGTCCGCTCGTGTACTATCCAAAATCGTCGCCATCATGGTCGAGAAAGGGTCAGCACGCGACATCGATTACTTGCACAAAAATATAAGTTCCAATTATAGCATGAGACATTTTTAGGCAATTGCGATATGGGATAAATATGACAACACTTACAGAGCTTCATACATTGCTACTGCACTTTTGTATGTTTACATGCTTTGTCATTCATAATGCCTATTGGGTAAAATAGGCATTAGAACTCAATATAGCACTGACCGAGATTGCACTATTTTACATGAACCCAGGTTTTGGCAATTAACCGCAATATTCCCTCCGAGCCCTTTTAAACGGTGCATTACCTATCTTCATTTCATGACAGTATCTGTGCCATGCATAAGCAAATTGGGATATAACCCATCTACCCGTGCATACTACAAATCAGGGTTGCCTGCATAGCTTAAAAATAGGTTCATATCATTCTGGTTTGTTTTGTAGAAAAACTAAAGTGTTTTATTATGCCCATTATTTACCAGTCACCATACACAAGTAAATTTATCTTTGGCTTCTGCGAGAAAAAAACTGCTAATAGTGTTAAATAATCTGGTGATTCAAGGGCAGTGAAAATACGTTGTAAACAAGTTAGAGCCGCTATTTTTGGCGCTTTCGTTGGTCTAATTTGGGTTCACGCTCCAAATGTTTTATCAAAGTAATGATAAGAACAAAGGCTGAAAAAGGAAACAAGTGCATGAGACTGGCGCTGATCAAAACTATTATCCGATGCAAAGCAGAATGGCCGCTAATAAGCTATGCAAAATAAAACATAACCTAACGTATGCTCATGTTGCATCCATGGTTTGCTACACGTTCCCACTATAATCACGCGTTCAAAATCATTAATACTCCATAACGTTACATATAAACCACTTTCAATCGCGTGCAGATGATCCATTAGTTGATTGTCAATCGAACATATTTGATGAATTACACAAAAGACCTTATCGATATATGTAGTGTTGACATGCGTCGTAAGTAGTTTAATATCGCACGAAAGCCACCTATATTATGATTATCATAAGGTAATGAAGTTAACTTTTATGTGATTGAATAAACTTGATCGAAACTAAATAATGTATCGTGTATTAGTTACTTTAAGACCAATAATAAAACGAAAACAAATATTCATTTTAATTTCCCGATGTACGATCCAGGCAAAACGTGATTGCATCGAACAAGAATGGGCGTCGTGTGATTGACTGTTAGCTAACAAATAATACTGTTATGTATTAGCACTGAGCTGGTATTGTATGACTAAAATATTTCGTAACCGGATTGTGAAATATACGACTTCTTTTAGACATACACGCTACGTTGACCCTTCATGACGCACATTGACACAGCGTTTTGTAGGCAGATATCTTAAATCATGCGATCCTGGGAAGCAATTCCGGGTTACACAGCATTCATCAGCCTTACCATAAATCTAGTGATTTCAAACAGACCACAAATGACCATATTACTCTTTGCAAGCATATAACGGTAGCCTATCATGACAATTTCATCATACACATACCGATGTGCATATGTCATTCGCCACAAAGCCCTCCTTACTTGAAACTTTAATATCGACAACGGTGAAACCAATTAAATTATAATGCAATATTTCTGTAATATCTGCAGTAAATTGCAAGGCATAGTTGTCGTTTGTATTTGATGTGGCTTTGCCATAGATTATTTCACTGATGTCATGTGATGTGGAAAGATTTAAGTACTATCGTTGTTTAATTCTGCAAATAAGTTTTCGGGGAATCTTCACATCGGGCAGAAGGTACTTGTTTATTCTGTTCTGACTGATTGATTATTGATGAGATGCTCTTTTTATCAGGATTTTTTCGTCCTATGCCGTCAAGTTACTTCCAGTTCTATTTGCAATATCACACTGCACTAAATTGACCTCAGAACATTCCCGGGTGCATCATGTACCCCGTAACAGTTAGCTTACGATGGATTAATCAGGTAATTACGTTATCGGTCCATGGACAATTCTGCCTTAGATGCCACAACGTTAGTTGATGGATGCGCGATGTAGTTAATATTAAACATATGCGGTATTCGGCACTGTCTCGGCACATTCACCAGGAGACCAACAGTACTGTCAGCAATACTCAATCCATTTTGATTAGTCATTCCCTCATTTTCGCTTCTACCAGGTTTCATATACTACCTATGTCAAAGCGCAAAACTATGTAAGATGGTGTCTACAGTTATCGATAATAAATCAACCAACATGTAAGCTTTGATAAACCTAGCCCTAGCTAAATGCAACGGAATATTCATAGCAGGTAGTTGTGAGGATTCATTTCCATTCTATTTTGGCCTCGCCTGGATAAATTTAAAGCTGATACCCACGAAATGGCATCAATGTTGATCATTATTCGTCGGATGTCGCTTCAGAATGCTAGTCGGCCTGGTCTTTTACCTAGTGCGTTACCGGGCGAAACCCTCGAATTTGGGGGTTATGTCAGCGAATGCAAGTTAATCTAGCGGATCGGTTAAATATTGTGTGAGTAATTTTTCCGAGCTGATACTGCTGAATATAGTATCGTAGCCAGCACTATCAGTTCGCTGCTGCAGCTGAGTGCTGATACCCTGAGTCACTGACTTATTTCAACGGTGTGGCGAAGCGGACAAACAGTAACATTGGGCAATTAGACTACATTCAACAATAAATATACTTTAATCTACAGAAGAAACTACACAGCTAATATGTTAGCTGGTAAGCAAGGCTGATACAAGTAAGCATAGACAAACATTGCAAATAATGTTGAATAGACTGGTAATTCAGGGGCAGTAAAAAATACTTGGTAAAAGTGTTAGAGCCAAAATAATTCGATCATATTTTTCGCGCTTTCTTTTGTCTAATTTGGGTTCACGTTCCAGATGTTTTATCGAACTAATGGGTAGAACAAAGGCTGAAAAGGCAAAATATGCATAAGACTGGAGCTGGAAAAAAACTATTATCAGATGCAAAGCAGAACGGCTGCTAATAATCTATGCAAAATAAAACATTACGTAACATATATCCTCGTTATGCATCCATGGTTTGCTACATGGTCTCCACTATAATAACGCGTTCAATAAAACGCCATAACGTTACATATAAACCGCTTTTTATCGCGCGCAGATGATCCATCAGTTGATTGTCAATCGTACATATTGTATGAATTACCAATAAAAGCCTATCGGTATGTGTAGTGTTGACACTGGTGGTAAATAGTCTAATATTGCACGAAGACCCCCTATATTATTATTATCATAAAATAATGCAATCACCATTTATGTGATTGAATAAGTTTGATCGCAACTAAATAATTTATCGTGCATTAGTTACTCCGAGACCATTAATAAATCGAAAACAAACATTCACGTGATTGCAACGCACAAGAATGGGCCTCGTGTGATCGACTGTTAGGTAACAAATATTTCTGCAATGGATATTGGCAAGTTTGCTCTTAATTTTGCTTGCGGACAGCACACGCTAGTCGATAAAAAAAACACATAGATGATACTGATACATGCATCACGATCAAACGGGCGATTGCAAATCGTCCGAGCTTGAAATATAACTTTCCTACGTTCTTATCTAATCCATACGTATGCTTCGTTGCACATCCGTAGAGTGGGTTATGTTACCGTGCTAGCAATGTGGTTTGTCCCTTTAAATCCTGTGAATGTTACTGTGGTGCTAGTCAATTGCAATTATTGCATTTCCAATACCGCGAAACTGATTTCGAATCCTCATTGATGTTCCACTGGTCCACAAGCTGATGTATTGGCACTGAGCTGGTATTGTAAGACTACAATCTGTCATAACTAGATTGAAAATTAAAGGACTTCTCTAAGACATACACGCTACATTGACCCTTCATGACGCATATAGACACAGGGTTTTGTGGCTGTTATCTGGAATCATGAGGTCCAAGGAGGCAATTCCGTGTTACACAGCAGTCTTACCATAAATCTAGTTATTTTAAACCGACAACAAATGATCATATTACTCTTCACCAGCACTGATGACAGAAGCGATCCATTTGCAGTTAATATGAACACTCATATCGAGAAATTTCACAATGATTATAACACCTTCACAACGAGTAAATTGAGTAATAATTATTGCGCATTTAATCCACTGTTTAGCGCGAACTGATTTTTTTAGGGTTTAACAACGGTTTTCTTGCTACGTTTCATGCAAAGCAGAATTTTATGAAACTTGAAAAAAAAGTGTATGTAATAGGTTCTGTGACATCTGTCAGAGATCAACATAATATGATATGAAGCATTTGATTAAGCATGATAATTGAACACTAAATTCTACCAATGCCAATGTTATCATTCTGAGGTATAATACCGTTACAGATGTAATTGCCAAACAACCCTGCAATAATTCCTGAGGAATGAACACTTTGAAATCATACATTTTTAGAATGCTACATATGAGTAGCATTTATAAGGAAACACTGATTCATCAATGCATAATAAATGATATATGAAATGTTGCTAGAAAATTTGTCTCATTAAGTGAACCTTGGTTAGATTACAAATTAGGCCTACATGTCATCGAGTAAATTACAATTTGACTCGTAAGACATTCAGTGTGCTACAAGCAGACAAAAAGCAATACAGTAAAACAATGGTGCAACACTACCAAAAAGTTTTTAGACGTTATGAATATTGTGCTTAATCTGGCATCATACATGAACATTTGTTCAATTCATATTACTCAGATATTATCCAAGAACGATTTATTTTTGCAATGTAATGTAAAGGCGAACCTAGTATTGTCTCGCACGACCACAACCGAGGATTAAATTTGTAAACGTTGGTTAAACGGCTACCATGTAGAGAACGGCTGGTTTGTAGTGCCAGCATAACTGTATTGCTAGAGTTGAAATCCCATTGAGCTGTGATAGAGTCGGTAAGGCAATGAACAGAATCGTGCCAATGCCGAAATTTGTGCATCTGAATTGTATTGCGATCAGATTTCTCGCACATTGGAGTGATACGTACAGCACATTTGATACGCTCATGAATTACAAAGAAACTGTTATGTTTTTGCTAAGCCCCGAGTTCAAAACTAAACAAAGCAAACGAATCGTAAATGTCAATACTAGTCGAGCGTCATCATCAAAAAGCGCAAAACAGAAAACGGGAATCCAGTGGGATTCACATATATAATCGTGTGACTGGTAAGCAGGCAGTGGATAAATTGTACAATATTCATACCTGTCAAGTGTGCACGCATCGTTGAAGATTTGCATCGATTCTGTATTGGCATGAAACAGTTAAAATGATACGATACTCATTTTTTTTTAATCAGAGTAAGTCAGAGCTTACACAGTTTGAACATTCATTCAATACCAGTCACGTACACGAACTTATAAAGACAAATGGCAGATTCGTTACATCGTGTGCTATAATTAAGATACAAACATTGTGTCAACGCTACGGTATGTGAGGAGGCAGCTTAGAACAATTTAACGCTAAAAGGCATATAAGGAGCACTGGATATGATGCGCTTTTCAACGCGAAATACTATAAGATAGCGGTCATAAGCGTAAGACTGTAATACAACGGTTACACCGCTCACTGGCGATGGTTTTATAACAATGGCGAAGGTGTGGCATATCAGGACTTCTTATTTAGAAACCGATCGATTTATAGAATGGGGCTTATTTCATCCAGCGTTGAAATGGTGCTTGCATTGACACATGCCCTCAATGTCGCCATGAGGTGCTCTATCATATTTTGGAACAACATTGTCGATTAACCTTAACCATAAGTGAGTTCCATTGTGCTTCTAGACAGCTAGAAGACGTTTAACAATATGGATTCAAAATAATTATCGTCCAAACCAACATTTTTAATAGCGTCGATTTCGTTAATAATCAGCTTATAATACGAAAAAAAATGCTTATTACTTTCCCTTTCTTTATTGTGTAGATAACGACCGCTATAAAATACAAAAACCACTTGCAACAATATAAAACGCTAAAGCAGGCTATATAAAACGCTGTATATTATAACGGAGCGACAAACAATTTAGCCAGGATAGATACAACTTTTTCAAATAAGTTCAGTGGGCGCTTGATCAGCTAAATAGGAACCATTACCTGTTTTAGAGCAAAACGACTACATATGGTCCGTTTGATCATGATTCATGCGCCAATATAATCTATGATGCGTGTAAAAAGTATTTGTAACCACTGCACGTACAATCCAAGAAAATATATTGCCTTTGACCACTATAGCTGTTTTTGCATTCCGTGCAATCGACTTACTGCTACGAATGCTCTCGGGACGGTGCATGTATTCTGTAATTACGCAATTTGGGGACTGCTGGTGTCAGGTGCCTGTGAAAACTGAGTTTAATGTATGAACGACCCGAGTTAAATGCTGGAGCAATTAATCATAAGGCAATATTGAAAAATAACGCAAAAGGATCTTAATTAATTAGCGATTATACAAAACATTATTTAAGAGGCTTGTGATAGATCATCGGGAATAAACCATCCGACCTTTGGTTAGGGTCACAAAATAATGTGAACCCAATATATTGGCAAAGTACCAAAAACATCAATACGCCTAGGTATGACAGAAATATTCGTGCTCAAAAACACAATTATACTTATATTTGAGGCGATCAATTAACAATGACACTGTTGCCATATTGATTTTACCTATAAAGAGAGATATGGTTACACAAGATAGTATGAATTTAATGCATATAGACCACCGATCGGCGTTGCATGATTATGAAATACATTAAAACAGAACAAATGTACACTTCTGATAGCCATTGACGGTTGAAACGCTGTAAAAAACATCATTCATCGCAATCAACGGATGCGTTCCAGAAGCTTCTAGTCTGAAAAATGCGTATTTAGTATTAAAAGCCTAGTATTGCTGCAATGAGTGTGAAATATCTACACATCTGGTCAACCATGCCGTTATTATTATTTTCGATCCGGCGAGACGACCTGTTTTTCTGCTCGTAGTTTAGGATAATGGACCACAAACAGAATAGTTTTGTGTTTTTTATTGTCAAGGCAATACACCTTAAAGATCACCAGAAAAGAGACTCCACGCTTAGAGCAGTGCATATGGAATAAAGTAAATATCGTCACAACCTTGAATCCCGCCACAGAAGATTTATGTTAACTGGTATTTTTTTGGTATATTTTACGGCCTGTAACAGTCTTGCAATAGACACTACATGTGATACGCATTTAAATCATCACATTCAATCAATACTATTTTGTCAGTATCTGAGTATCAACCTAAATTCTCTTACCAAACTTTGTAAGAACATTCCAAAAGGATGGCTCGGCAGCCTGCGACAATTGTCTGCGTCACATATTCCATGGGTTCCGTTTGGCTTCCTACCCTAGAGTCTACGACAAGATAAGGTATAAAACTTGTGCGTCCGAATATTCATTTGACACTTACGTTAATCTTCGTGACCAATTAACGCAAAGGTTGTGACCCGGATTGACCTTAGTTGTGCGCATCGGGCTCATAAAAATGTCTTGGGATGTGCACTCTCGGTTTTATGTGACGTCATGTACATTGTTGTGGTCTGTGTCTAATGAGAACACACTGAAAGTCTTCTGGAATTATGGGGCGTCTCAAAAGTTCACATTGGCACCAAAACAAGCACTTTAGCCGCTTAGCTGCATGATTGTATGTTTACGCAATACAGTCAGTTAAAGACCAGTTGTGTGTCTGCTTCTCTAGCCGACTGTGGGTGTTGTAGAATGCGTGCCCGGCTCAATAAAATCACTGGTCCGGTTGGATAAGTTGACTTGGCTAGTCACTTGTCCGACCTAACAAATCTCTTGTCCCGGCATGCGGACAACCATTAGTGTTGAACCCTGACCCATTCGAAGCATTGCATCGAGGGCAGTAGCTAACAATGTATAGCAAAATGTTTCCCCGCTCCAGCGGGCACATTCACAAAACAGTCACGACCCATCAAGCAGCTGAGCGAACAAGTCTTTCAATACTAAGCCATGTGCCCGTTGCGCGTAATCAAGGGCTTCCGTTGGAGCCATTACCGTGTTATGCAGGAGAATGATTAAGGATGGTGTGCAAAATAGGTTCGACCTGACATGCTTTCTGGTATGATTCAGTCATCGTATGCGCATCTGTTCACATTATTTGCACGCTGTTTTCTCAGTTGCGGGCTGCAAAAAAGAACTTGCAGGTACATACAGGTTTCTACACGTTTGTGTCTTACTATGCGTGCGCAAATGTTTTGCATGTATAATGCCTTTCAATTTTGGCTCGTAAAGAGCCCATCAGCTTCCGCCGATGGTACTTAATGTGTGCTTTTGGGTCAATACAAGTACATTTGCCAGGATACATGTCTTCGTAATATCTGCCCCGCTCCCTAATGTGTACTTAACAACAGGGAAAACGTTTTTTGTCCCACTAAACGTTTCATGCTAAAATTGACGCAGACCCATCAAACTGGCGAACATCGGAAAACATTGATCAAAAGAACTTCAACATGATTCGACTCTGTCTCAATTTATGAGGCTTCCTTAGCAGCAAATATTCACTATATGAGCTCGATGTATAAAATATGCAGCTGCTTGTGCCGATGATTGGTTGGATGAAATATAATATCAACAGCACACATTGACACCGAGAGAAGCGAACTTGCACGCAAACGAGCGGGCATAACTTGTAAGGATCTCTGAAAGAGCTTTCACATCATGTGGTTAAAACGGCATTCATGCCGACAATTCACGGTTTAAAAGATTACGAGTATAGGATAAGCTTACTATGTGTATTTCAGAGCGCATGATCTCCTTTGTTTCCCATCATTGTCTTTTGTTTCCCATCATTGTCGGCTAACTGACAACAGGCATCAATGTTAATCGGGTAGCAGGTGTACTGTTTCCAGATTCCAGCCTATTTATCGCTCTTTGTGCATTAGTCATGTCAACCCTGGTCAATTCTGTTGAGATATATGGTTTGCAGATAGTGAATAAACTAAGACGCATGTTGAGGACAAGTAAGATCGATTTATGGAACACCCTTCGTTGATCGCGCTTGGATGTCAAAGATTAAGATAGCGAGCTGATGTGATATTTCCTCACGTAACATGAGTAATGAGCTGTTTGGCACTTCGTACATCGGGGGATGACTGTTAGTCTTCGTCGACTCATCATTTATTTGAGGCATGTGATATTTCCTCACGTAACATGAGTAATGAGCTGTTTGGCACTTCGTACATCGGGGGATGACATGCCGTGGTGTGGAGTATCCGTTCGTTTCGTGTTGCTGAGACTTGGGCATTTATAGTCTTTTTTCATTCGATTCCACTGACATCTGCCATACAAACGCACCAGATTTATCTTAACATCGTCCCTGCTTGGCAACAGCTCGGGTAAGAATATAATCAGCTGTTTCATGGTTTCCGCTACGACAAAGTTTCCGTGCGGTGAATTCAGAATCAAACCAGCTTTCATATAAATATATTTCGACTCATATACAGATCCATGTGCTGGAAACAACCAGCAGCGGTTTCACTGAAAGCATTATATATATATATATGCTACATAGGCTATATTATATAGCTTGTCATATTATATATATATATATATATATATATATATATACGAAGAGTATATATATATATATATATATATATATTTTGTGGTATATATATATATATGATATTATATATATGCACTATATATATATATATATATATATATATATAGTATATATATATATATATATATATATATATATATATACGTATATATATATATATATATGTATATTATATATATATATATATACATATATATGTGTATATATATGTATTTCTATATATAAATATTTATATATATACTCATATATGTATGATATATTATATATATATATAATATATATATACTAGATATATGTTATATATGCATGAAGAATTACGCAACTAAGTGTTCACTGATCATGAGCATATCAATATCCCATGAAGACGCTGGTAATGTTAATATACATCGGCAATAGAGATGAAGGTAGCTCATCGTATATGAATACGCCCAGTCTATATATTTGTCGCGTTACAAATGATAGTGTATATGGTTCTAAAAATGTTCAGCTCATTCATGAGCAAAACCGGTGAAATCTGAAATCACTTTCATGCTACATAGGCTATATGCCATGTGTTGCTGTAGCTTGTCAGAGCATCAACAGCAAAAAAGCAATATTATATAGCAGCAGCATGTATATTTGCTGAATACACATGTGTTTCCAATGTTTGCACCTTAAAAGACCATACTAAGAGTATGCATGGTAATTTTGACGCATAAGCTGTGGGGTTTATGGGTATTAAACAGGTGCTGCTTTAATCACCTCACATTTTGTGGTTGCCTTAGAATAAATTTTGATGTCATCTTTACCGCGTCTCACACCGAATACGAAAGAAAAAATCTGTGAATAAAGCACCGAGGGTTGATTCTAGTGGCAAGGCAGCTGATATTTCTAGTTAATGGATGGTGTGCACTATCAATACATTTCAATCGATTTTTGCAAGACCGTTTAAGTGCTTGTTCGGCACGTATCTTCCTCCCACTATGGGCGATTGCTGAAAGCGTATGATACGTTGTTGCGTTGACACCTCGTCCACTGAACCATTTAGCTATACAATTGCAGTAGACAGCGCAAGATATATTTTAGTTAGGATGATGATTAACTGCACCTTAATAGCCGCGCAAAGTACCTAACTGTGCTAATTAACTATGACAAATAGCATTAGCATTCAACATTGATCTGTCACTAAACTGGACTGTATTAAACAGGTAACCTAATTAATATAGCTACATAAGACTAATATTCATAAAAAGCAGTGCGTTTTTCCACATAACGTATTTTGCACATGATTATGAAGCAACTATCTATTTGTAATATAGTGATACATGGAACTATGACTCATTGATTTTTCTGTAAAGCATCAAACTTCATTGGTTTAGACAATATTCTTCGCACGGTCCACACAATTTGAAACTAAAACATCACAAATACCCTCAAGCAAATGGATCATATATCTCGAGCTCAAAGATGCAGTCACTGAATATTGCACTGCAATAACATCCCAAGACACTTTCTTGATATGGACGGTGATACAAGGAGATCGGATGATAAATATGGCACGAATGTTATCCTGTTGCATTAAAATATTTGCTGTGGGTGTTATATGTTCAATATTTGTCTCATAACGGATGCCGTAACCATACCATGGAGTTAAATGGCCACAAATATTTCTCGGCTATCTGGTTAGATTGGGTTATATGCTGTCCGTGAGTCAAACTGATACGCATAAACATCAAATGCCATCCAAAATTGCAAAAGAGATTATTCCGATCGCTTAACATCCGCCACTTTGCAGGTAATAATTTTGAACATATTTTCAGCAAGCAGATCTCATTTACCATCATGTCCATTTTAAACCAAATAATATAATCAATATGTGATTGCCACATACTACTAAGCTTAGTGGCAGTTTATGTGCGTCATTCATGGAGTTCATTGCAAAATGAAAATCCATAAGTGATGACAAGCAGCAGAAACGCCTTTACGATGTTTTCTGATGGTCTACTACTCTTAATCTTCTAATATGTTAATCAACACAAGGTCTACAGGTTCATACATGAAACAAAGTATGCAACCAGTTGTAGGACAATACCCGCAGCAATAATCACCATTCAAGAAATTGAATATAACTCTTGAGCTCAACTCATATATATTTCATGATCAAATGAACTATCCAATAAAACCTTTTCTAAATATGTATCAATATATATATATAGTCTAACATCAGCACTTACATATTTCTAGTGAAGAATGTTAGCCTTATGAATTAGAAACCTTATGCATTCCGATAGCTTTCATATCATTCAGCAAGCACATCTATCATTTTATCCCAGTGGATATAAAACATATATTACATGTTTAAATCGAATATCCATACGTCAAATTATGTACGGTGGTTATACTACTTTAACTCCGTAAAGATGCAGTATGCATAGTGATATTTCCTTTATATATTACATGTATCATTACCAGTACATATGGTCAAATACCATCCCCATACCATCCCATACAACCTACCATTGAATGTCGCAACAAAGCTCATGCCATGATTGCAAGCGCCAGCATATATTTACGTCTTTGCATGACTGAGTCTTATGCCATCTCTTATTATGTAAAAACTTTTATGTTTGATAATTTTCACCATCATGTCCATTGCCATATGGGAATCTATCCACATACTACTAAGCAACGCCAGTTTATCATCTATGCATCGAAAATGCACATCATTGCGACGTGGTCTACTCTCTTAACTTCTAATATGTAGGGTTATAAGCAGCTAATATCATATATATATATATATATATATATATATATATATATAGATATATATATATATATATATATATATATATAGAGTTATTTTGGCCCATATGTAGCGCATGACGGCTTTCGGGGTAATTCGGTGTGTACGTTCGTTTGTTATATGTAGCAAGAAAAAGCGCATTCATGATATGCATTTTCTCCATACATGATTTATTGATTGACGTTACCCACGAATACTCGCATTGCGAAAGATTATATGAGGCAAATTATCCATCATATCAAGTTATCATCAGCACTATGCTTCACAAGCAGATCACAGCATCGATGCACATCATTGCGACGTTGTAGGGATAAGCAGCTAAATCAGAGAGTTATTTTGGCCCATATGTAGCGCATGACGGCTTTCGGGGTAATTCGGTGTTAGTGCCACGAACAACATTGCTACACAAGTCCATGTCGCATATGTGAAATATAGAATTTGATTTGCGTCAGCAAAATGATACTCAAATAATTTCATCATTTGACTATATTTATCGATCGTCCTTATGTCTGAAACCAACGCCACAATCATAGCTGTTGTTAACATTAATACGTATGAAAACGTGATGGATGCATTACACATTTTGCTGAGAACAAATGAGAACCCCAGGGCAATACTAAGAGGAATATTTACCATTGGGTTATGCATATGCAGCGATGATGTCATTAGGTATTTCAATAACTTGGTTTTTGGATCAACATTCCGCAGATATATGCAGTTGCATCGGAAACGTCTCTTTTATGAATACATGTAGATAACAACACATTGACACCCAGAAACAAACTGAAAAAAGTATGCCTCTGGTTAAAAGACTAGGTTAACTCTTTGTTGAAACATTAGCTAATGCTTTATTAATCTTTTTAACACAGATGCATGGGTAACAGGCTGCCCGCTCGATGCTTTTCTGAGTTGCTTGCGTGGTTTTACTGCAATACGGTCCTTTGTACTTACACCGTTGTGTGCAAGGAGACCGCAGGGACATGCATGTAAGCATAAACGTCCGTCATCATTGTGGGATCGCATGCTTCATGCAACTCGAGCAGCGTTTAAAGATGGGCATTCTTATGCCAATGATGCTTCATTCATGTCGAACGAAAACTTATGTATATCGAATGCAATGACTCAACAAACGTAATATATAGGCATGGAATTGGAAACCCAATTCATAATTGAGCAGTTATTTGACCGTTAACTACTAGCATCGCAAACGGGCAATACGCTAGCGTTTACCTCAACTGGGGGCTGGGGTGCAGAACACATGACAGACGTAGTATTCACATCACAATTGACGTTTCTAAGACGGTTCCACTAAAACCAGATCGGCACATGGTCAAGATTTCGAACGTTCATTGGCAATTTGCGCATGTCGGACATTATATGTAAGGCGTATTTTCTTAGTATGTCAAACGGCCCAGTCATTTACCTAGTGCACTACTACGCCAAACCAGTTTAAGCAGGCATATGCTGACACAGGAAAGTACCTCGAACCTCCTATTCTTGGGTCTGTGACAGCAAATGCATGCAAGTCTGGCGGATTGGATGAAATTTCCCTGAGATGTGTTAATGCGAGCTGTTGCCAGAGGTTTATTCAAATGATAGTTTGTATCTGCTCTTATCTGCCGATTTATGATGCATAGCGGAGCATGGTTTAAATATACTAGCAAAAAAGAGGATTCTTCAAGCTTTTGTAGATATGTTTTGCATATATATATAATACATATGACTACACTTACAGCGGTTCAATCATAATGCATTGTAATTAAAATGCGCACGAGAGCTTAATATTGCACTGACCGAAATGGCACTGTCAACACAAACTCAGGTTTTGGCAGGCAACGAAAATCGTTATGAGATCATCTAGGCATTTTATACGCTGCATTACCTAGACAATCTATGTAAACGTGAAACCAATCTCTTCTATTTGTGCTCCTGAACGACTTATCCATTACTCTGCTTACGTGATTTATGACAGTCCCTGCACCATGTATGAATAAATATGGATATAACACATCGACCTCTGCATACTACAAATCCGGGCATCTGCTGACAAAGGCAAGTATCTCGAACCTCGTATTATGTGATCTGTGACAACAAATGCATATAAATCTGGCGGATTGGATGAAATTTCTTTGAGATATGTTGATACGAGCTGTTGCTTGTTGAATAATGTTTCGTTTCAAGAGGTTTATTCGAGTGATATTTTGCATCTGTCTTTATCTGCCTATTAACGATGCACGGACGAGCATGGTTTCCTAGCAAATAAGGGGATTCTTCAAGCTTTTGTACATATGTTTTCCTTAGATTATCGACTACTATGGGAATATTATCCTCCCTAACGGCTGAACTTAGTCAGCTTGTGTAATATGCAGGGGGAAAACAGTCAACATCAAGGCCGAAACACGGTTCAGCATAGATGACACCGATTGCTTGTACCAAAATATCACTTAACTAGCTCCGATTATAGCATGAGGCCGTTTTTAGCCATTTGCGATATCAAATAAATACGACAACGCAAACAACGGTTCAATCAAAATGCACAGTGATTGAAATGCGCATGAGAACTCAATATGGCACTGACCGAGAATGCCCTGTTTACACAAGCCCAGGTTTTGGCAAGTAACCGAAAAGTTCATCCAGGCCATTTTATACGCTGCATTACTAAGACAATCTACAAAATCTTTCTCTTCTATTTGTGCTCCTGAACGACTTATCTATTACCATGCTCACGTGATTTAGGAAAGTCCTTGTGCCATGTATGAACAAATTAGGATATAACACATCGACCTTTGCATACTACAGAACAGGGTTGCTTGCATGGCTTAATAATTTTGTCTATATGATGATGGTTTTTTTGTAGAAATAAGGTTCATGTGTGCAATCATCAGCTTTATAGTTAAAGCGTATGTTATTATATCAAGCTTGTACTGGCTTTATATTGTAACAATAAACATCCGTGGTTAAAGTTTCATTGTCAAACGCTTTTATACCATTATTGGTGCTTTCCTTTGTCTCATAATCGTTTACGTTTCAAATGTTTTATCGGAGTAATGAGTAGAACAGAAGCCATGAAAGGACAATTATACCTAAAGCTGGTGATGGTAGATAAATATAATCACGTACGAAGCAGCACGGCTGCATAGAAACCGTGCAAAACAAAAGATGACATAAAATATCCTAATTATGCATCCATGATTTGCTACACGGTTTCTGCTTTCAATAGCCTCACACATTTTTTAATCCCTCGTTACATTACGTACTGCATTTTGAGGCAACATTTTTTATTTAATAACGCGTTAAAAATTAGAAATGCTGATCTCTATAACGTTCAATGAAAATCATTGAAATAAATCGTGCGCAGATGATCCAATACCCACTGGATTGTCAATCGAACATATTGCATGGACAACCTAATATAACCTATTGGTATATGTAGTGTTTGTATGGGTCGCTTATAGTCAAATATCGCACGAAGACTACTTATATCGTGATTGTCATGAAATAGTTCAGCCACCATTTATGCAATTAAATATGTTCAATAGTAACTCAATACGGAATGTTGTATCAGTTACTCTGAAGCCGACAAAAATTCGACAACAAACATTCAATTCAATTCCCTGATGTAACATTCTGGCAAAACGTGGCCATAAAGAATAAGAATGGGCGATGTGTGATTGACTGTAACGTAACTAATAATACGCCTATGGTTAGAGGCAAGGTTTTTCTCTTGATTTTGCGCGCAGACAGCGCATCCAGTCGATGAAAAAAAACCATGGAGGATACTGTTACATTTATCACGGTCGATTTGGAATTGTCCAGGCTTGACATATAAGTTTCTTGCGTTCTTATCTCATCCGGACTTGCGCTTCGTTGCACATCTGTGTAATTGGTTATATAATCGTACTAGCAATGTGGTTTGTACCTCGTAATGAATCATCGGCGTTTTATAAAAACTCGCGCGTGCATTTTATAGCTGTTGCAATGATGTGTTTCTCAAAACCGATGAAGTTCTAGAGCATGACATTAAATCAACTGGTGTATTGAGCGATATCTAAATGTTCGGTTGAGTGCATGGATTACTGTTTATATTATTATGGCGCGGAACGTCATATCATTTAAAATTGTACTCGACATTAATCGCTACTTCTCTCCGAAGCTAGGCAGCTAAACAGAATTATCGACACAATTTACATCAAAGCGTCCATAAAACGAGTTGTGCTCAGCAAATGTTTGCAATATCCTAATGGTAAGCAACACGGAAAGGATTAAATCACTCGCAGGTAGTTGTCAATTACTATTAAAGTGATGCAATCTTTTTCTGTAATTACGAATAGTTGCCTAACCTTACGTTACAATAGGCTCTGAAATAATATATCAATTGCAAGATCTTGCTATTGGTAACTTTTAAAAGAGTGATAAATTGTTCAGCTTACTATTTGATGAAATATCTGCGCGCTCAGTTTAAATGGTGTTTAGCAATGTGACAATGACCAGCGAAGCGGACTATTGCATAAACTTATATATCTCAATTAGATTGGTTATGGTTGCAGTTTAATACTATATTTGATGCTTAAAAACTTGTAAGACAATAGAGGCCCTATGATAAGTATCAGTCATCCATTCATACCATCAGAACCCAAGCTCACAAGAGGAAATATAAAATACTCAAATTCCAAACAATGCTATCCACGAACTTGATATTGAATTTATCAATGATTGTTGTGAATCCAGTACCTTTTTAACAAACGGATGGATGTGAAATACAGAATATGGCCTTAACTTAATCTACAAATCGGTGTATATTTAACAAGCATCACATGTTAGACAAGCAACTCTTTGAAATCTGCTTAATTAAGTCAGACTGTATGTTGATTAATATTTCTTTAGTATATGCAGCTGACCATCAAAAGAGTGCATACATGTTACCGCTGCAATTAATGTGAAGCATTGGCGAAGAAGGGACATGAACGGTGCACAATGAATTGTGCGCTAGTGACTGAATAACTGCGAACAAAACAAAATGTAACAGGACGTGCACTTTAAAGAGCGTGTGTTTTTTTCGCAGGTTGATTGCTAACATGAAAACAATAAGATGGATTTAGATATCATGTATAAGCAAAATACAATGTCGCTGCATGATATTCTAATAGCATTGGGTAGAGTACAGGAAACGTTACATATATGATTATTCATTTCCTAATATGCAAGCATGGCAGGCCAACGAACAGTGAGAATCAGAAGTATTACTTAGCGGTCTTGCAGTCTAACCGCTGATTTCCCTATATGGCGTCTCACACATATAGAGCACAAATAACTATCAATGGCGATATGTCAATTTATGGAAAGTTAATGAATCTTGCTTATACAGATCATGCATGCCGTTAATCTTTTTTGTGAGGTCCTTTGGCTAGGGTTAAGTCTAGTTGGCCAATTACCAATTGTATAGGTTGATCGATCACTGAAGCAAATTATATTTGCCAATGCATATTTACTGTTACGACAGAATGATTTGCGCAATAATGGTAACGGTACGTTAAGGAAATGCAATATTGCATCCTGAGTGATCCAACTAACACAATTTTCCCAAGAAATTGCGAAATATTGTAGAGTCGATGTTATATACTACCACTTGGACAAGCCGAACCAATGTACCGGAATACAATGGGCAGATAAACATGTGTGGCAAACCTTGACGAATTCATGAAGTTGTCGCTAGACTTGATTGGGGATTAACTATGTTATCAACCTTGCGGCGCCTTGAAAAGACTCGTAAGTTCATAAATATATGGCTGAGTCAGTTGAATCAGCATATGTATCATTCTGCGTAAGACTTACAGACCTGTATGAAATTGGCCTTTGATGTTCCTAATCATTAGGTTAATGCCTAGTTCACGTTTGCAAATGGAAGACAGTGTCCATGTTGACCTTAGCGGAAAGATGTCTCTCCACGGTGTGTGTTTTACCCTGGTGCCATCTGTATATCATCTAGGTAAGATAATATGTTGTGCTTCAATGGCTTACGATGGAGGCAAAACGTCATACTTAAAATAATGAGCAAGCATATATTGGCACTCTTGCCGTTTTGCTATGACTGTGTGCGCCAAGGAGTGATATGAATTAAAAACACGTTATATACTTATGACTCAGTAATAGTATGCACAACGTTTATTTGCTCGCTTCAAAAATGCACATGTAGCTGCGTACTGAGATTGCCGGTTTCTTTGCGTTTGTATCATACTACGCATTCGCAAATGTCTTGCATATATATGGCCTTTCAATGTTAGCTCTTAAAGAGCACTTTAACTTCCGCCGATGGTTCTTACACTGTCTTTTTTTTTGTCATTGCAGGTACATTTGTCGTGATAAGTGTTGTCGTATTGTTTGCCTCCCTCCCTAAATTGCACTTTTCAACATGGATCACTTTTGGTGCCCTACTTTCCCTACTAAATTTATCGCCTAGTTGTCAAACTAGCAAACAACTGAAAACATATATAGAAAGCAATCGTTTAGTACCTGCACCACATCAGAAGACGACTTCATCTTAATTCGACTATGTTGCAATTTTTGTGGCTTGCTTGGCAGCAAACGTCTACAACATGAGCTCGATGTATGAAATATGCAAATGCTTGTGCGGATGATTGGTTTGATGAAATTGTTTTTTCTATGTGTTAACAGCTCACCCTGACACTGATAGGAGCTAATATGAACACAAATGACAGCACACACACCCCCGTTGTCATGCGCCGCTGATGCATTTGAGTGGCTTTTATATATTCAAGAAGTATAGAAACGTTAATGGCTGTCTAACTAATCCTCCTTCACACAAACAACACGATGTATTCAAGAGTTTAGCTTGCTCGCATTATCATTGAGCCTTCTATTGTCATTTTATCATTGCCTCATCCATCTTGTCTCGTAAACCGACAGGACCAAATCCTCAGAATATTAGGTCGTTGTTAACAGAAACGTTTAAGCAAATTATTCCAATTTACCTACCCCTGGAATTTCGAGCTGCTAAACTGATGGAACATTTACAGCACAAGACCGGATTGCGATCCACCTTTGTATTTGCTATGCCTGTAATTCAACAGTTGATTCCTAGACCTCTAGTTATATTCATGCAGATATCCCCAAAATGGCATCAATTGTTTCAGATCACAGTGATTAGCATATTATTTGTGAAAAATTGATCTAGTGTGTAATACCAACCTCAATAGCAAATATTGTTTATTGAAATTAACGTAGCATAATAATACATGTAAGCTGCCACACTCTCTGCTAGTTGACTCAAAGCCAACAATTGGCATCAGCGTTAACTTTTTTTCAAAACAATCCTTATGTTTCAGGAACACTCTTTTTGGCAACCTAAGGTTTAATCATTTCTAGTAGCGGCGCAGTTGGTAGTTACCTCGTTAGCAACCTGCTAACTTAATAGGTATCAGTTGAACAATCAGTATTCCGATATCATGCTAGTTAATGATATGCCGCCAAATTACTGATAGTGTTTGACCCGACTTTTTTGTTGACTTCTTTCAACTAATATCTTGTCTCGCCAATAATCTTATTATGAGTGCGGCAAAAACATTGTCGTATGGCTTATGTCGAAGTCTTGTTAGTGCGTTTTTCATGAGATATTCTACGTCATGGGTGAATCATTAACGTTAATGCACACCGTAATGGACCAAACGCTGCATATGAAATGCTACCATTTCAAATCTGTTTAGGTGAGTGGAAATTTATGAAAGTGGCATGTTTTATTTAATAGGACATACTAATTCAATCTTATTGAACAGCTAAGCTGAGCGAGAGTCTCTTAATCGTCGGCAGTACTTGTCGTGGTTTTTGGCATATGACTAGCGATTTTGCTAACTAAATGGATATCAAAGCTAGCACAACTTTTATTTTTAAATCATGCATTTACTTGATTTGTGCGATATGGGAAATCGATGTGTGTATCCCTGTTGGTGAATTGATAGCTGCCATGACGTAACAATATTGCACCTTTTGGGACATTTGAACATGATTATTACCACGTCACAACCGAGTTTATTTGGTGATAATTATTGGGCCCTTAATCCACGTTGAGCGCAAACTAATATTCATAGTAATTGAACATTAGATTTTACCGATGTCATTGTTATTAAGATGATGTATAACACCTTCACTGATGAAAATGCTTAAGTGCCGTGCAACTCTCACCGAGGAAAGAGGACTTTGAAATCATACATTTTCGGAATGCAACATATAATTAGTATTGATTCATCAATGCATAATAAATGATATATGCCTTGCTGTTGAAAATGTCAACGACAATTTGTCTTATTGAGTAAACCATGGTTGGATTATGAATTAGTCCGATTGTGTTAAGCTGTTGGATATTATATTATACATGTGCATTATCATTGAAAACGATAGATGTAAATTTCTATTATTAACTTTAAGGAATGTCAGCTATTTTTTTCTTTGCAGTATTAAATACTGCCTAGCAATGCTACAACGGTGATTTCCAGAGCAGTCTTCATATGGAACGACCCAGTGGTTGGATATTGCTTTGTAATAACGTTTTCGGTCGTAGTGTCACTTGCAAATATTGCTGTGTATTTTTGATTTAATGGATGGCGGCTACAGAATGCGTTTTGTGCTTCAACTAGTCTGTATCTTTATTTTCTTAACAAATTCCCGATGCAAATATGGTTGGTGATACACCGCGCCGTCCCCTTAACCTTTATCAAAATCTTTACGCTGTATTGATTCTTCAAGATATAAAGCATATAGAGCAATATAATGAACTTATAGATACAGCGCACATGGCGCTGCTGTAGATGAAGTAAACCCGAAGGGAATAATAGCTTGTCAATGTGTAGACCCTGAATCAACGATCACATTAATGGCATATAGTCATATAGTCTAGAATGTATCACACAATATACATAGAGCGTAAATTGAATAGAATAGAGTGTGTAAATGAATGACGAAGGAAGACATGGCAATCGATCTTTGCAATCCTGCTTGAGTACAAAGTAATTTTTCGGTGTGCATCTTGATCCTTCTATGGATCCTTGCTGACAAATCATTTGCAAATACAAATTAATACAAACTCATTTAAATAATTTCGCTACCTCACTGAGATTAACCCCGACTCGTCGACTCCGCAGACCTTACACTGTACGATTAGTGCCCCGTCCGCTTTTGGAGGCGAGGAAGTGTAGTCGTGGATACGGCGAGCGTTCCCTATACTATGTCGGCCTTTAAGCTATGAAACGAGTTCCCGGAACATATCCGGGATATCAGCGAGTTTGAGAGCTTCAAAAGATCTCTAAAGACGCACATCTTCAGGAAACATTTTAATCTTGTTTGATATTTTATTTATTTAATTGATTCAGTCCGATACGTACAGTTTTATCTTAATGCATCATATATATTTTAATATCTTTTTCTTCATTTTCTTGGTGTACAGCCTATTGTGATGCCGATGGAATGTGCGTAAAATAAACAATCATTCATTCATTCATTCATAAAAGTCAATAGACAGCGCAACAAACATATATTCCAGTTTTGTTGACGATTAACTGCACTTAAATAGCAACACAAAATGATTAATTGTGCAAATCAACTATCAGAAATCTCACTGACTTTTAATATTAAATGTAACAAAACTTGAATGTATCAATCAGATAACCTTATATAGGTCGTTTAAAGAATACCATGGCTACATGGTAATAATATTCACAAGGAATACGTTTTTCCGCAGAACGTATTTTGCACATGAATTGATATTATGAAGCAAATATCTATTAGTAATGTAGACATATATGAATCCAGGTTCATTGATTTTTCTATAAAGCATCAAATATCATCGGTTTAGCCATTATTTGTCGTAAGATCAACACAATGTAAAGCTAAAACTTTAAAAACACCTTAAAACAAAAGAAAAATTATATCTCGAGCTCAGAGATGGAGAAACGGAATATTGTACTACAATATCGTCAAGACGCTTGTTACGGACGGTGACATAAGAAGCTCGGTTAATAGATTTAGCGCGAATGTAATACCGTGGCAACTTAATATATGTGCTGGTGTTGTTATACGGTTAATATGTACCTAAGAAAGGATCCCTTTACCAGAGGGCAATGGAGTTAAACTGCCACAGATATATCTGGTTTTGCATGGTGTATGCGGCAATATAGTGTCAGTAAGTCACATTCACATAATGATCGATTAAAAACCGAGCACCATCCTTAATTGCAAAAGCAATACATGTCATACATATTGTTGATGTAATCAATTATGCATAGGTGATGAAAAGCATTAGATATCAAATATTATATACTGCTTTATATAAAAGCTGATTCGTAAGATGTCGGACAGCAGCACTTACATAAATAGGTTAGATAAGTGTCGTAGCCGTTTGCATTTGTAACCATTTACGCAAATGCTTAAACATAATTTCATCCCAGTCGTAAAATCTATAAATGTGCTCATATGTCAAATAAGCTATATTTTGCAGTACACATGTTCCGTTTTCTTTGTTAACGTGGCACACCCAATATATTTCCCCCACCAACTATTGGATTTCTGTCCGAAAAATGACCAAAAATGCAAGCACCTTTAACGTTTTTTCACGAGTGAGTCTTTCCAAAATATTTCGCCACTCAACACTAATAGAACCCTAGTACGTGTAAGATTTGCAGTAATGTCTGACCATTTTCACAACCATTCTCTGACCATCACCATAACCAATAGCTAGTGGATCAAGGTGGGCTCAGCAAATACTACCAAGCAACGCTAATTAGTCGCGTCATCTATGGCTTATCGCAAAATCGCATTTTCTCTTGGCATGATTTATGGTTCGCCGTGAGCGAAAAACTCGCATTGCGGAAGATGATATTAAGAAAATTTATCCATCATTTTAAGTTGGAATCGGGTCTATGCTTTACAACACAACCACATAGTTAGTGCATATTATGGTGACGCTGAGAGTCTAAACTGATTTGTGTCTATATGATGTATGCGACGGCTATTGGGGTAATTCAGTATGAGTGCCACGAACAAAACTGCTGTACCTAAGACCATGTAGCATATGTTGAACATAGAATTTCATTTGTGAGAGACAAAATGATACTTTAATAATTTTATCACTTGACTAAGTTTATAGCATCATCCTCATATATTAAACTGACTCTCATAGTTATTAATAACATTAAAGACGTATTAAAACATTGTGGATGCAATATACATTTTGCTGAGATAAACTTGGAATTTCGGGGCAACATTTAGGGGGATTCGTACCATTGGGTAATGCATATACAGCGACAATGTCATGGGTATATCAACGACTTGATTTTATGCGCAATATTCAACAGAGTTCTGTACAGTTGCATCAGATGCGTCTCTTTTCGAAATACATTAAGATAACCGCACATGGACAAACAAATCATGAATTTCAGCTTCCGGTTATAAGCTGCTGTTAACGTGCAGGTCTTGTTAAAACATTGCTGATGCATGAGTCGCCTTTGCTATTCAGACGAAAGATTTTGAGACAACTCGCTCGATGTTTTTTCCGACTTGCTAGCGTATTTTTACTAAAACACGGCCTGTAATGCCTACACGGTTGTGTGTGAGGAAACCGCAGTGATAAGCATATAAGCAAAAACTTCCATCATTAGTGTTGGATCGAATGCTTCGTGCATCAGGTGTCTCTTCTTATGATGCAAATCGGCCCAGTTGTGTACCCTAGTGCGCCATTGCGCGAAACTAGTCTTAGGATTCATTTGCTGACACAGCGTCTCGACCCTCTAATTCGGGGGTCTGTGACAGCAAATGCGTGTTAATCTTGCGTATTGGATCAACTTTCCATGCGTGATGTTATTACGAGCTGTTGGTTGCTGAATAAAGTATCGTAGCCAGCGCTACCAGTTAGCTACAGCGCCTGTTTGCTGATACCCTGACTCGCTGGCTCATTTCAACGGTGTGGTGGAGCGGACTGGCAGTATAATTGGCCAAACAACATGTGACACATTTGAGCCATTAATACACAATAATCCACAGAATAAACAACAAAGGTAATATGTTGACTGGAGGGCAAAATTAAACGAGGTTCATTCAAAAAATCGTCTGCATCTGTTCTGTTCTGCCTATTTATGATGCATGGAAGAACATGGCTTTAATAAAAAGCATTAAAGTGGTTTAATCAAGCTTTTATAGATTTGCTTTATCGACCACTTTAAGCCATTTCTCTTACTTAGCAAGTTGCTAATTGACTCGCCTCTACAAATGTAACTAACAGTTTGCTTGTGTACTATGCAGAAAGCAAAATCACCAAGGTCTAAACCATGTTCAGTTTTGAAGACATCAATGACTTGTTCCTTTATATCAGATAATTATCTCAAAGTATAGCATGGCTTAACAGTTTTAGTTTATACCATGATTTATTTTGTAGTAAAGTACTTGATATGCTTATCCTTCAGTAGGTAGCATACGCATATCAGGCATATTACTGGCATTGATGAACCGGAGTGCATATAGTCGATCGTTAATTGGGGCATGATTATCCATCACCTCTGAGAATTGTATTTTTGTTTAAACAATAGAATATACTGGTGATTCATGGGCAGTGGATGATACTATAAAATAATAAGATTCATCTGTGCAGTCACCAGCTGTACAGTTTTAGCGTATGTGGCATCGCCATAGCTACGTACGGTTGTGTCTGTTAATACACCCCGCTTGTAAGGTAATTGGCTGTATATCGTAACGATAAACATCCGTGGTTAAAGTGTTACAGCCAAAAGCATTTTGTACCATTAACGGCGCTTTTCGTTTGTCTCACCTGAGTAGCGAGTAAAACAAAGGCTGAGAAAGGAAATACATGCATAAAGCTGGAGCTGTAAGTTAAAAATAATCTGACGAGAATCAGAGCGATAGTCAAGAATCTGTGCAAATGAAAAAAAGAATTCGTCTCTCAGTGTGCATCCATTGTTTGCAACTCGGTTTCCGCTTCCAATAGCATCAAATAGTTCGGAATTCCTAGTTGTGTTACTGTCTGCGTTTTGAGGCAATGTTTTTAATGCAATAACGCGCTCAAAATAGAACTTATCAGTGTGTGTTATTTTTACATGGGTCGCTAAAAGACAAATATCGTACGCAGACCGCCTGAATGATGATTTTCAAACAATTATGCAGTCACCACTTATGGGATTGAATATGTTTGATAGATCCCCAACGATGAATCGTTCATCAGTTACTGGGACCAGAGACCAGAAATAAATCGGAAAAAAAAACCATTCAATTCGTTTCCCCCGTCAACAATACTGGTATGACGTGAGTACAACGATAAAGAATGGGCGTAACAAATATTACTGCTATGGTTATAGGCAAAGTTGTTCACTTGCTTTTGCGCGCAGTGTTAAGCAGCACACGCGAGTGGATGAGAAAAAAATCTAGATGATGCTGGTACATTAATCATGATTATACTGTCGATTGGGAATTGTCGAGGCTTGAACGTTTCTTACGTTTAGATCTGATCCAGACGTGTGCTTCGTTGCCAATCTGCAGAATGAGTTGTATAAAAGGTACTAGCACTGTTGTTTATCTCTAGTGATGAATCATCCGGATTTTATATAAACCTGCGCGTACATGTATTGGCTGTTGCAATGATGTGCTTCTCTAAGAAGCTGAAATTGTATAGCGTGACATTAAATGAAGTGATATATTGACTGGTCTGAATTTGTGTCAAGATATGTTTCTTGGTTGAATAGTGCATGGATAATATTTTATAGTAAAACGGCGCGGAACGTCGTATCGATTATGCTTGTACATGACATAAGTCGTTATTTCTCTCCCAAGCTATGAAGCTAGACAAAATGAGACGTTTGGGATTGTTGAAATGATTTTCATCGAAGCGTCCATACGAGCCGAGTAACCATTTGCAATATCCTAATGGCAGACAACAAGATATGGAAAGGATTAAATCACTCGCATTAAGTTGTTAATAAAATTTAAATGATCCAACATATTTTTTTATATCATAGTTGTAAAGTTGCCTAACCATGCTCTTTAATTGGTAATTTAAAAAGAGCGAACAATTGTCCAACTTACCAATGTCCTGAAATATCAGCCTCCTAAGTTTGAATGGTGATTGACAATGACAATGACCAGCGAAACTGTCTATTGTCCAAGCTTATGTGTCTCAATTAGATTGGCTATTGTTGAGTTGATTAATATCTTTTAAACTAAAAGAACATGCTAAACAGAAGAGGCCCTTCTGATGAGCTAAATTGCAGGAACAAGAGTCCAATAATACTTCAATCATGATTTGTTATTACTCCGGTAATCGGATAAAGGAAATTGTAACTTGTTTGGGCCAGTTGTCAGTGTTGCATGATCATTTATAAACTACGGCTCAACATTAAAAATGAGCTATCAAAATCATCAGCGGAGAGTCGACGCACACATTGAGTAAAGCCTGCATGCATAAAAATGTCATATCATGCAATAATTCCCATATTGCATATCGATGTTACTTTACGACTAGTTTATTGCAAATACTGCATATATTATATCGAGCAACTGATCTCACATGGGCGGTATGTTGCCTCGTGGATGTTTGCTGGGTGTGAGAGCTGACGTGTTAGCACTAAGCTGTTATTGTACGATTAAAATATATAATAGTGGATTGTGAAATATACGACTCCTCTAAGACATACATAATTTCCCTTCTTGGCGAACATGGGCACAGAGTTATACATGTAAAAATGTAGTAAAACATTTGCTCGTTAACCCAAAACATTATCTCATTGATTATCAGATTATAATTGTTTTCACAAGCACACGTGACAAAAAAAACAAGGGCAAATTGAGCTCACAATGCCGCTGCTCGAAATTTTAACCATATTAATTGGGGCGAATATCTTATCATAGAAGACGAAGCATACGTCGTTCGAAATATATAAAACCACATCTCTTTTTATATTGCTTTGAGGTACCTTTGGTAACCTTATGTCATAGACCGGTGCATATTAATGAGTGACTCGTGGCGTAATATTATTCACGGACCACAATAAGTAGAGATCCTTTGTGGATTTGATAAAAGCTACGGCAACTTGGAACTTAGACCGTATGTCAAGGCCACTACACATTCACACGCATTACGCTGTATTTGTACCTGTGAATTTTGACGAGCTCTATTTGTCATTATGCTTCTGGGGTGGCTGGACCGAGTAGTAGCTAGATGGCTCTTTTGTCTTCCACTTAATTTACATCTTAGCCATCATGACTTTTTGCTGTCAATACGCAATGGCGAACGGTGAAGATTCGTCTCAGGTAATTACGTAACAAAATGCGCAACTGCCCTAGTTAGCACATGATATAATAATCGACAACATGACAATTTCTCAGCTTTTTTTTTGTATTTATATTCCACATTGATGACATTGTGTGACACTGAATAATTCGGCCGTTAATATTCTAATGACTCAAGAGCATTACACAGAAATATTTTTAATCAGTCACGAGGATTTCGGTATGTGGTCAACATTTACTGGCCATATTGCTGCTCTGATCTAAATATCTCATTTTTATATAACAAGCATTATCATTGACAGTGATACAATGATAACGACAGCGATCTAAATTAATGATGATTATCACAAACAATTTGACTGCATATCTGTCCAAGGCTAAAAATATTAATGTGCCAATCTTGAAATATTCCCATTATTTGCATAATCGTCCGTAGCTACGTTAACAAATGCAATATTGCCGGTGTCGGCAATAGTTCTTTGATGGACATATAAATATAAAGAAGCGATCTGCAAGGCGGCTGACAATCTTCATGAATAGCCGCTGTCACATATTCGATATTACATATTAAGGTGTCACATACGGATTATATGATGTAACTGGTCCGGTTTCCATGTCAAAAGGTCGTTACTGCTTGAACCCCTATGACGTGTCGATAGGCGTAGATGACCATCTGCAGCGTCGCATCAAATCCATCATGCAACGCTAGTCGCATTCAGAGGAGGCTCATAAAAGTAACAATGTCTTAACTTATGGCCTCTTAAAATTCATGACTGACAAAAGCTTCGACTTCATGTTGCAATCAATAACGTAATAAGTGACCATCAAATGCCCTGATTAAATAGTGACATGCATCGGACTGAAACTGATACATGGTTGTACATGGAGTATAGTTTACTAAGTGTACATCGTATTATACAATTCATTAATAACGTAGCATATACGGACATGCCGAAAGGGGAGTGAACAGGATGTGACCCCATCAAGCATTAAACAAGCGGTAACACATGATATCGGACCCTGATGTTCGCATTTGTGCCGATAACGATACTAGACCAATACACAACATCGATTGTTTGAATTTTAGAGAACAAGGCCTAATAAAAAATGGATCCTGCTTACATTGATTGCTAACCAACACTTGCACCGCGTTTAAATGAGTTAACTTATATGTCGGAAAGAACCCATCCGCTGTTGCGATTTCTATGCTACACCAAAGAATTAAGTTTTACTGGTTCATCACAAGTGATGAAAACGGCCTCATCAACTAAAAGTGCAATTTGCTACAAATTAGTTGCACCTGTGAGATTGCAGGCTCTTTGGGCACATTTTGGAAATACGTGCCACAAACCGTACATTCCCAATCATAATATGTTCTTAAATCAAGAAATATAGTTAGCTTAAATTATTCTTGTAGATACTTTTGCTAAATTCAACCTGCCGCCTTATGTTATATTTGTTATGCAGTATTGCACATGCCCAGATAGTTGCATTCAAGTAGAAACAGGACGTGAGCATATTGTTACCACAGCAGCCGCTATCAATTGCAGACCTGCAACGCATAAATTACGTACGAATAGTTACCAGAACAGATGTCATGCTAATTAAGTTTGCGATGAAGTATGCAGACGGTCCATATGATGCACGTGTCGCATTACAAGTTTGCGCTGGTGTTTGACATGCTCCTACATTAAACCCATGCGCCGAAGACATGAAAGTATCTTATATTTTAAAGTTTAAGAAAAGAGCTAATATTTTCACCCATTGCTTATTAAATGTGGCTAGTTAAAATAATTTGCGGCATAAAGCAGTAATACTAACAAATAGTATTCCATGTACTCTCTAACTGATGCCGACATTAATAATATGTCTATTTGAGAACTGAGCGTTCGCGCATATGGACGCATTTGTGTGAATATCTATCTAGGGTTTGTTGCAACATGAGAACCAGCTTGCTAAGGGATATTTAAGCAAATGAGTATGTTGTTGAATAATTGTTCCATCATCTGCTTAATCTATGTACAAATTCAATTCACCAGTACGCAATATTCAGAATATTGCTGAAGATTATTAGAATGGAGAATGTATTGACTGACCGCACATGGCACTGTCGGTTGCAGTCAAAGTAATCCCTAACATATGTGTAGGCTCAAATGTGTCGTCCGGTACCCATGAAATGTTCGTCATATAACGTCAAGTAACTTCCTGCTACTACATGTCCTATTTGCCATATCATACTGCACTAAATTGACCTCAGAACATTCCCGAGTGCACCATGTACCCCGTAGCATTTGATCAATACTAGATATATCAGGTTATTACGTTAATGGTCCATGGGCAATTCAGCCTGAGATCGGGGGAAATTTTGACGTTTATCTGCCTTAGGGATGCATAATATGCTCATAAAACACACCTGTAGCATGTATGTTCTGAAGGATACGCAAAAAGAGGAATTTATCCGTCGCAACATGTTTATTGGTCCATCAATATTGCACTAGATTAGTCACAGGCTTGAAGCACCGTTAATGGTTCTTGCTTCTGAATTACAAGCTGTTACTTGTATCCGTTGCGTCATAAACATGTCCAGCTTACTCGTTAATATTAGTATGACACACGCAGAGCAAAATAGCTACATTTTCAATAAACAGCAATCAATATGAAACATATATGAATATTGTTAATGTTGCATGTCGCAGGCAGGTATAAACTATCAACATGTTAAGGCATCATCACATTAAACAGCGTTATGTATTATCGTGATACATCCTTGCTGTTTTAATGTAGTTTGTATGCAGAAAACAATGTATGTTGATCTCAAAATGTGAGTTTAACTTATAACGCATATGCGTAGAGCAGTATTCTTTACTAGACAACACAGATGTATGCAAGTTATCATTTCATTGTTGTTATTTACTTAGATATGGGAGTCTTTGTCGCTTCCAAATATATGCTGAATTATAAGAATGCATGTTTGTCTGCAATCGACATCATATATTTTGAGGTAGCACATGTCACGAATGTAGAGTACCTAGGTAAGCTTATCACTAAAACAAAAAAGTCTGAAGCCATATCCTTCATACTACGTTGAATGTATCTGATGCCCAGTTACTGCATTGCAATATTGAACGACCAAACCGAATGTAAGCTGACTAGCAATTTGGGTAATGAATGATTTGATGGTCCGCATACGGACGTGTATACCAGATAGCCTCGCGATCCCTGTGCAGCCATAATGCATCGTATCACGAATTTTTATCCAATCACTATTAAATGGCGTGAATAATTTTTTTTCACTGAGCACAATCGATCCATATGCGATGAATGTTTGCACGTGTTACCACTTTTTTGAGAATAGCTCAAGCTGGTATTTTATTACTGTCGCAATTAGCATATTATATGGACTATACAAAGTTATCGTGGCGGCTAAGGGGTTAAGTGGAGTACACTTTGCCAACACTCACCATACAACCCTTGAAGCATAATGAATTATATGACTAACCATGCACGCCAGAATGCACAGGTGCAAAAGAGAGTGTAATGCTTGTTAACGTGTAGTGGCACTGACGTTCTTGTTCTGTCACAAGTTTCCGTTGCAATGACCTAATTCCTATCAAGTTAACTCCCCTATGTTACTCAGCTGGTTAATGTGGCCCATGTATAACGATTGGTCACGTGTCATTCATTAAGCCGATGATAAAATTTGTGTTCCTAGCAGTATCAAACAAGTTCAACATCTAAAGAGAAGAGACTTTATATATTTCCAGCGACGTATGCTTGGACCACCATGATAAGTAATTCTAGGATCATGCAGATATCATCTGACCATCATTATTTACTCGTTTTCGTTACAATGTGAGGCTCAATGCTGGGCTATTGTGTTTTTGTTATGTGATTTAGCATTAACCCTTTCACAGTTTCTCACAAGGAATGCTAAATGTAAACATGATTAGAATACCTCAACAGTTTAGATGCGCTAGGTGAATGACAAATATTTGGTATGCGTATTGCTGTGTTGACGGGTGTTATAAAGGTTTTATTGTTATTTCTACATTGCCCAGCATTAGCGCCTACACCAGCCATTGAGCTCAGAAAAAGCAATTTGCGACACAAACCTTAAGTGGTGGGAAGACAATATGTGTTGCTGCATTTTTGAGTCGGCATACGATATTAATGTTAAGGACAAATATGTTGTCTACCTAAGCGATCCACTAAATGACGTTAGATAACAATATCAAAGAATGATCGCTGCAAATATCGTAAGTTATTGTACAGCTGACTGGTCAAGTCATCGCTAAACTACATTCACATAAATAGGACACACTGGAATTTAATATTGCATCGGGAATGTTTTATGGTATGCGCCAAACGCAATCGTGTGATAACATCATGTGCTACTAGTCCATTCGCACATTTAGGCTAATATAGTGAAGACATAGCGACCCGTAATACACGATGGTTATAACAGAGGGCATCCTTTTTCAAAAGAGCACACACTCTATAATATGTCTTCAATATTTCAAGTTATCTTGGTACCCAGATTTGAAGGATCTTTGCAGAGTATAAGGACATATTGTAAAAGTTCAAATAAGTGTTTGCATTGCCTTCGATATCTGCTTTTGCATTTGTGGTTGCATGTTGTAATTTATATTTTGCAACAAACTTATTTATGTCACCATTTGGTGACCTGACTGCGCCTTCCATCCTGCGACCAATGCTTGTCATACTGCACCATCATTGAGTTACTTTATAGTTGTCTGCGTTTATAAAAACATACCATACCAATTCGTTTGTGGTGTATCATTCCAGTTAATCCGGGAACCGTGGACTGGACCGGATAACAATCTCCCTAATAATGCAGAATGATTAACAGCTGCTCCACTACTGTTGTCATTGTTGCTATGACAACCAACAACTCCTGCAATTGAGTACCGTGAGCTTTGCTTTTATGCCTTATTTGCCGTCCAAACAACTTATTACAAGCCATGGGCCTGTCGGTTACGATTGCAATTTGAAACATGACACTGCAACCTGTGCGTCACACACTACCATGGATGCATCATAGACTTTGAACAAGTGGCCACACTATGCGCCACAATGTCAGGGTAATTGAAATTGCTAGAGCTGAATGCATATATGGCTCTGTTTGTGTCAGTCGTGAATAAATTCCAGCCATCACCGCATGCGGGGCATTTTTAGGGCTTGTTTGTTCTGATTGCTGGCACCTCCGAATGAAATCTACAACCTAAACATTTATCTGCTGATGTGTGATAACTGTAGCAACATTTGTCCCGATGTAATGGCACATTTAGCGAGATTCGGCGTCTGCAAAGTTAATGGAAAAGCAGAAATAAACACCAAAGAGGAGCAGTGATTGGCAATTACCATACATAACGCGCATTAACATAACAGGAATGGAAAGCCTCCGCATAAATACTGCCTCTTTGTAAGAACATTGCGATGCTGCACGTGGGATGAGATTGCCGACTTCATAGGAGCATGGCAATTAGTCCATGTACCTAAATCCTATGGCTGCGCGTGCGGTAATTGGGTCGATATTCGCACAGCATCAGATGCATGGCAAATTTATTTATTTATTTTTTATTCCATTTACTAGCAATGTTGGGTGGTTCATTGGTTGTATATCTACTCGCACACCAACTATTATCTAGTTCCATCCCTTGCGTCTCTTTAATAGAAGTGCGTTTATAAGGCAAATTCTACATTAATGGTCTCAAAAAAAGTTAATAGTGTAAGCTCCATCACCCGCACAAATCAACAAGTGGTGCTTTGGCAGTTGATGCACGGCTGATCCATGCATAAGTATGTTTTGTCGCTTAAGTGGAATATCAGGCGTGTTGTTGGCAGGTTTTATGCATTACACAAAATGATGAACTGAATAAATACTATCTAGTCTTTGTCGACACGTCTAAGATTTTGAATATAACCATGCATTAAACAAATCAGCAAGCTTTTATAAATGCGACAATTAAAGAATTTGGAGCCATGAGTGCTTGTAAATTGAAGTTAATTGTGAGAATATGTTGTTGTTGCCCCCCCCACCCCCCCTCACCATTTTATGCTCTATGGTGGTAACGAGGAAAGAAAACACAGAAATGCGCTTTGTAACGGTGGTTCTGTGTGATGTCACTCTATTGCAACCCACGTAAACACCGTTCTGAATTAATTTTTTCTTGGTTCCGGTTAACACTTAATGTAGGTCAAGAGTAAAGTTAAGATAGCTGTCGCAACTATCAGCATCTTCTATTTGATGTAAGGCTTTCTGATTGTCACCTGCCAACAGGGTGTATTTTAGCCTTTTGTGTCCTGCATGTATCTGTAACTAACTTACTAAGATAAGAGATAGTATATGGTAATTCCATTGCAATTATATATAACTTAAAAATCTCCGATGCCAATATTAAAAGCAAATCTGGCTACATGTAAACCACAATATATAAAGCGATACGCTATACAATGCGCAAATGTTGGAGAGATGAAATTCATTATGTTTTATCCACTCATATCGTCATCTTATCGCTCAATAAAACCGTTAACTTTATCTTGATTCCAATCTTGCTGATGGAAAACGATTCACTTATAAATGTAGTGTTACTTTTGCGATGCATGCCAGTTTATTGTTGTTTTAATGAAAATGCTATGCAAGAATAGATTATCGCTGTGTTTCCGGTTTCTATTAATTAATATTAGTTCAGAACCAGCGCATAGAGCTGATGAGTGTGCCGGACGGAGTTAAAATTATTACAATGGTTTTGGCTCAGCAATGTTAGGTTCATGAGTAGTGTATCCAGCTCTGGTCGAGTAGCGGCGGCTTTTGCCGATGGTAAAACTTCTCTTGGTGGTACCAAAGCTCTGCGGTGCCTATAGTAGTATTTTTTTTTCATATTTAGTATGTTTGTTTGCAAGTACTATAATATTGCTTTTATAGGAATGTTGGGTTGGCGTGCTATATTTTATTATAATTATATAACTGTTGGATTTGATATTCAACCTCTTGTGAAGCTTAAAGGTCATCATTACGCAGTGGTGGTGTTTTGCGAGTTATCCGCTTTCACTCTATGTTTCTTGCGGGCTGCTATGATTTATACGTGACAAAAACGGCGTGGCCCTAATTAAAGGGCTTGATCTCCGAGACGTGGAGAGTTCTGTAGTCGACGCTCGGGTGGGTGAATAAAACTTTTGATCCGTCCGTGTCAATTAACTTTTTCACTTTCTTAATCTCTGCCAACTAGATCATTCGTTATCGCCGTCGGTGCATACTGCTCTGGCGATCAGAGTAATGTTCGAATCAAAATTTAATACATAAAAACTTTCTCCTTCACACACATTAAACGTATTCTTGCAGAAGCAGTGTCCGATTTGAATATATAACATCTAATAGGCAGTGCTGCGAATGGGATAATTGCACTTTTATTGGGGTGGCGGGATGTGCAGCTCTACGTATTCACACTCAGCGATGGCATATAGTGGTGGTATTGTTGTACACCTACTAGACAAATGAAGACAGATAAATCTTGCCGCAACCAATTTATCTATGTAGCTTTTATGCCATCAACAACGCGGGGGTTGGGGAATCTTCCGATGGAGTTACTGTAATGCAATGTGGTCGATTAGCTCCGCACATTACTGCCACCGTAGCAGCTTGTCTATCATAATATATTCAGCACCCAACTTTTTGTGTGTACAACGTGAATACTTTGTATATACCTTGAACGCATGGGAGTTGGGGTGTGGTGAGGAAGTCTTCACACTAATTCAATTATGACAATTTGCTACGCATATTGCCTTCACTGTAGCAGCTGGATTATCCTGACGCATCCGCCAAACGGCTGCCGGGGTGGACAACATGATTGATGGCCAATAAGATTTCAAGTTGTAATTTTGTTGGAGCCGCACATAACCAACCGGACATGCTCACGGAACGACACATATATTCATGCACGTGTGCACACAAATAAACATAATGTACCAACCCTTTAAGTTTCACTTAAACACACGTACTAAAATATTAAAAAAGGCAGTCATTCGGAATAATTTAGTAAGAAGTATGTCCGAATTTGGTTCAACATATGATGTTTCTCCCTTACTATGCCTCGATCATTTTACTATTGACAGATACGAGTCGAGGCATCGTATTTTAAATGACGCATTAGATAATGGTTAACGGGGAAAAGCCTGCAGTAGCGACTTAAAAAACACATACGATGAAACGTTACAGGAAATAATGTTAAAGCCGAAGTAAGTTAAATCCTTGAGTCTAACAATTATTTGACGTAGGATTAACTCTTTAAAAAAACTACTTTTGTCCATCACAATTTATATCTTGTAATGATGCATTGTGTCTTAGATTTTGGACAGATATTACTGTGCATACGCGAAGGATGGATTTGCCTCGAAGCCCTCCTGGCTTTTTTCTCTTTGAACTGACCGTGTATGGTAAACTTAAACTAGTTTCAACATAATCCCGGTGGCTCCCTAAGTGCCCCCAATAACCTGCCCATTGCTTTGATTCTATTTTGAGGAATTGATATTCTCCCATTCTCGCTGATTTTTCCGATTACTCGTTCGAAACAATTTATGTCTTGAAATCTCATCAGAGTTTATCCTCTGAAGCAGAATTTATTTTCACATTTTTATGACAAACCTAAAATAATAGGTATTGACGTACAATTTGTAGTTTTACTAGTTTTTTCAACACATATCTAAATCAACTTTAGCATTATTATATCCTCGTTCAGAATAATTATGACAGGCGCTGTTGGCATAATGTACTTGTTATGTTAATACCAATATCGAAAAGCGGAAACTATTGTTGGACACCCGTGCTTTGACATGCAGGGGATATATAAAAGATATAGCACAATGTTGTAGGTCAGCACGATTCTGAGTTTATCCAGACAGCCAACTTGAAAATTGGTAACAGATAATATTTTGTATTTGACCCTCGTATCACTGGCGATGTAAAAAAATCAATCTTTATTCCACTGTTGATTCATGAAGGTTGGCTGGTATTTAGGTAAGATATAACTAGCAGGGAACCCAGCGCGTCTATATATAGTTGTTATAAAGTTCTATAATCCACTGCAGCATGAAAGACCTTGCTAAACGTGCATCACACGCACCGTCTGCATACATAAGCGATAACTTGCTTAGCATAACAACATTTTGTTCAGCTTTTCATTCGCGGTTAATGTGTTGCAGGTCTGCAATGGATAGCAGTTACCGTGGATCAACTCACCTTAACTCTGCTGCTACTTGAAGGCAACTTAAATCCCTCAATCACGACAGGTTATACATTATTTGTCAGTTGAGGATTGTGAAGGTCCTTCTTTCGCTAGCTTCATATCAACCTTACATTGGAGTATTACGTGAAGGACGTCATTACGCTCTCGAGGAAAGTGTTGAAAGTGGCGTGTCTCGTCATTAAATGATGAAAGGGGATTATAATCAATAATAAAAGAGTCGCAACAGAATATATAGGCATATAACTTTCTGCCTAATGTTGCAATCCCCTGGGAAATTGCAGGATTAAAATACCGATAGTACCAATATCTTTTCATCGCTCATGCAATCAGTGTTAAATTTTAAAGCAAAACCGTCACAGAATACAAGAGGATAACTATGCCTCGCAATTTACTGCCGACAGTATAGAAAGATGTTTGATCAGTAAATGTGCTTTATTGTCATTGATATGACTGATTAAAGGAAGGTGGGCTCTGTAGCACATGGCGCTTTTTGTAAATTCATATACTGACCTTATAATTTAAGCTGATATCATAGCCTGTTATGTTAGTCTCTCACGAGCGCTGTCCGAATATTGTGGAGCATTTGGCATCAACACAAACTCATAAATCAGGGTTAATGTGCCGATAATATATATATATGCAAAACACCATGTGCATAAAGTCATTTTAACGATAGTCTTACTTTATGCGTTTTTAGTGTAACTTAATATCTGAGAAATGTTATGGGCATGAGCAATTCTGCATGACAAAGATTGCACAAGGTGGCAGGTTTACTAATGCAATTCTAGAACGTCTTGTACACGATACCATGTATCCATGATGTAGTAAGAGAATGTAGGTTTGAGTACATATTATTAATGCAAATGTACAGTTTGTGGCGCGGATATATTTTCATTTGTTATTGCTCCCAAAGTGCATGCAATAAATTACACAGCTGCAACTGATGCATAGCAAATTGCACTTTGAGTTATTGCGGCTGTTTATATTTCTTGTTTTGAACCAGAAACGCTTAGGGTTTTGGTGTAGTATAGAAATCGTCAAAGCGTATGGGTTCTCTCCATCAAAAAGTGCTTACTAACACACAACCCATTTAAGAATAGGCTACATTTTGCAAGGCCTAGTTCTCTAAAATTCACTTTATCGTTGTTGCGTATTGGTTCAGAGCTGCTTTCGACCGCAAAACGAGAACCACAAAGGATAACGTTTTAATGCATGCGTTAACAGGTTTTACTGGTTGTTGAATGATTGATGCTGTCATATTGTGTGTCTCCACTCAACTGCACATCAGTACATGCATCCCTGCGTCATTAAAGAATAATCTAGTTCCATGTAGAGATAATAAATACTATAATTTTTTACATCCATGTATCACTTTCAATCCGAAACAAATCACTATTTAATCAGAGCATTTAATGGTTATTTATTACGTTATTGGTGGCGAAAAAAAGTCGAAGCTTTCTTCAGTCATGTATTTTAATAGATTATCCAAATAAGATATTCATGTATGCACCTTCTCTTATGCGACTGTCGATGAATGAGGAATTAGATACGACGCTGCAGATGGGCGTATATGTGTAACGATAAGTTAACGCGGATTCCTCACACGCCACGGTTTAAGCCCGTTTTGCATCGAAACTGGACCATATTCATCTCATTGCCCTACCTAGATATGTAATATCAAGAATTGTAACAGCGAATATTTATGCCAAATGCACGCTACCATTTTGATCGCATTTTTATATTCCAATGTGCATAAAGAGCAGATAACGTATTGCAATATATACCAATGGACGTACTTGCTAATTGTGCAAATAATGCGCATAATTCAAGATACGCACATTGCCTGTGCTGTATAGTTTAAGCCGAGGGCATATATTCAATTAACTCTTTGGTGTTTATTAATTCATATCTGTAACATTGTAATGATAGATGCTGTCATATTGTGTGTCTCCACTCAACTGCATGCACCCCTGCGTCATTAAAGAATAATCTAGTTCCATGTAGAGCTAACATACTATTATTTTCTACACCCAAGTATCACTTTCAATATATTCAATTAACTTTTTGGTGTTTATTAATTCATATCTGTAACATTGTCTTTGCAAATTTACATAAGTTCCTTCAATAGATTCGTTATAGATACAACAACTATCGCGATTTGTTCTTCGCTGTTCCTTTATACTCTCAGCCTAGTTGACATCGTTTATGAAGCTCATATGTTATAATGATGAAGAAAAACGGTAGCATCATATTTTATATTAGTTTATGTTGTTGTGTAAGTTTTCAGCGATAATGCTTGTAACATAAATTTAAAGTATGTAGAACATAACGGCCATAAGGCAAATAAATATGATAATTTAAATCACCAAACGAAATTATGGAGACTGATCACATGTGTAGCTGTTACTCAAATAAATTGCTTTTGAATTATGCAGTAACGCACAGTGTTTTCACTGTGGACTATTTATACTGTGTTCACTCATACAATTACTGTGATATACAACATTTCAATGAGAACAAAACCTGATCAATTGTCATGCTGTCAGTTACTATATTGTTTGTCAACTAGTAGGATAGCTGTTAACACCACCTCACAATTTGCGTTTTATATTGACTGCAAAATGTTATTGCGACGGCTAATGGGTAAAGTGGAAGACATATGTGCCATTAACTCATACTCCTTTTCTATTCAAGCCCTGAAGCACAATTAATTATATGACAACTTCAGGGCGTCAGAAGGCACAGGTACAACACACAGCATAATGCGCATCAATATGTAGTGACCCTGATGTACTGACTGTGTTGCAAGTAACTATTGCAATAATGTAATACCTATCTGGTTAACTCCACTAAATTACGCGGCTGGTTATTGTGGTCTATGCATTATAATCCGCTACGTGTCATTAGTTTATACGCGCAGGTCTAAGACCGAATGTGTGCTCCTAGCAGTAACAAAAAAAAAGTGAATATCTAACGAGATGAGCTTTTATATATATCAAGCGATTTATGCTCCGTCAACCATGATCAGACATTCACAACAATGACAGCGGTCACAAATGAGCACCGTCATCGTCGTGTTGACTGCAAATTATACACTTCTGTCAAGAACGCTCGTGAAGAGTAATATTATCATTTGTTGTTGGTCTAAAATAGCTAGATTAATGCTGTGGCCGATGAAGGCTTTGTTAAACGGCTTCGCCTCAGGGGATTTTATGATTTACAATGTAAGCAGTGAGTTGATTATCAATTAGATGATGTTTTGGGTTACCGAAAAAATGTTGTATTCTACATAGAGAACCATGTTTCATGTGCGCCCAGACGATCAATTCTAGCATGCATTTCATAAAGTATACGTATATTGCACAATCCATCTATGATACAATGCAGTCGCCCAATAACAGCTCAGTGCTAACACGTCAGCATTCAGACCAACGAAACAACCACGAGACAAACAACCGCCCAAGCAATATTAGTTGCTCGATTTTGAATATGCAGTATTTGCACCAAACTTGTCGTCAAATGACAATCACATGAAATATAGGAATTATTGCATGATGTGAAATTTGTTTTTTTTAATACAAAATGCTAGTGACATATGATTAAAATATTTAGAAAATACCGCTTACAAGGCAAGTAAATAAGTTAATCTAAAATACCTAAGAAATATTGATGGACAAGCTAATGCTATCAATATATTACGTTTTGTGGAAACAAGTACCCTATGCCATGTAGCTATATATTTCTAAAACGATACACATTTGATTATCTGTTTAATGTATTTCAGTTGTGACAGATCAATGTTGAGTGCTGGAGATATTTTTCACTGTTTATTTGCACATCTATGTAAATTGCGCGGTTGTTGAGGTGCAGTTTTTCATCATTCAAATTGGAATATAGTGTTCCTTGCGCTGTCTACTGCAATTGTATAGCTAAATGGTTTAGTGGATGAGTTGTCAGCACAATAGCGTATCATAAGCTAGCAGACATCTTCCATAGTTGGAGGAAGTTGCATGCCGAACAATCACTTTTTTATTCGAGCGGCATTACAAAAACCAATTGTCGGCGTTTTATTCACCATTGGATTTACTGACGTTAATTTTCAGTAACGATGACATCAAAATTAATTCTAAGGCTATCAAAAAATTTGAATTCATCAAGCAGTGTATTAGCTCATCCTTATTACAACAAAATTTCGGGAAAAGCGAATCAAGCAGTAACAAGTGCGTTCAGTGCCTTGATTGAGCACGAAATGACTTGGCGAGTGATCAAAAATCTGAACAAGCTCTTTTAACTTACAAACTCTCAATTGACCGACGTGTGGAAAACTACAAACAGTAGATATGCTTCCAGATAATAACTCCATGCATCGTGTGTGATCACTCGCAACATAAAACGGGGGTACGGATGAAATGAAACTTAAATCCTATTCCGTGCGTCATTTACGAGATTAGTAAATAAGTACCAATTGCCTCTACGTAAAAAATGTAATTCATTATTTTACCATTAATCTTGATTTAGTTAAAAGACTTTCTTGCTATCCGCATTTAGCAAGGCTGCTTGACTTGCATCTAACGCGTGCATTACAAACGTTGCTCTGTATCACTGCAATAAAACTGCAAACACATATTTGCCGTGAAATGCACTCTATGTTAGTGCAATCTAATCACGAGACCTGGTTAATTTAACAGCTTCACTAGCCTCGTGAAACGATAAACACTGCGTCTAATGTTACACTCAGATGATGACAATCTAACATTTCCACAATGTGCGAGCAGAATGAACATATGTCTTTGTCTTATACCTGGTTTATAACATCTACAACAGTTTACGAATGCTGAAGTTTCCAATTGTGTAATAGTTAAAGCCCAACACCCTTCAATTTATTCCCAAACCTTACCATTACATATAGCATTTACTCGATGACACGGGATTCTTGAATAATACGTATGTTATTACAAAACTTGTAGATGTATTGCATCAAATCATGTTCTACAAATGAAAGATTGTGGCAAACCATATCAAACAAAGCAACAAACCTCGGCCTTTAAGAATGTCTATCGTGTGATATCCATGCTACAATATATAACAATAACGTTATTGTTGATTCAAGGTGACCATCCCTCATCCATTTACACGCTCATTAGGATACCCTGGATAATTCAACAGCCATGCTTATGACGCACCTCATGTCGTATGCAGTGAATTGTAATACCAGTTCCCACTATTCACGCAAATGAAATATCAGCTGCCTTGGCACTTGCATCTACCCTCAGTGCTTCATGCACAATCGGATTTATCGATATTTCCTTTCGTCATCGGAATGCGACGCATTAACCATTACATCAACACTGATTCTAGGGCAACTGGAGTCGGTTAGGCAACACTTGCATCTTACCAATAAACTAAAGTACCCTACATCATCTAAATATTTTTCTTTAAGCTGCTATCTAATATTGCGTAATTATTGTTGATACTCTGGCAAATTATTGCCCCACATGGCATAGAACATATGTAGCATGAAAATGAGTTCCGATTTGACCGGTTTCGCTAACGATTTAGCTGATCGTTTCAGAACCATACACATTATCATTTGTAGCATGACAAATATATAGTCTGGGCGTATTCATATAAGATGAGCTACCTTCTTTTTCTAACGCCAATGTATATCAACATTACCTGTGTTGAGTGACACTACAACCGGAAACGCTATTACCAAGCAATATCAAGCCGCTACATATGCAAAGTGTTCTTGCAATCTTCGTTATTGCATTGCAAATGGAAAAGTTATTTCCTGCCTGATTGGTAGCTCATATACAACCGCACTAGACACATAACAATCATTGATAAAAGAAATGCAAACTTCGTGTAGGCTATTGTTTGGATGCAAAACCCACCCACAGCCCAACTATAATAAGTACGATGCCTATGATCACCTGGCGTCACCGGCATACATTCATATGGCCAGTGCTTGCATTCGTTATTATGCATTTATCATGTCGTTCACTTTTCTGATGATCAATTTGTTTGCATTAGAATGAGACAAGTAAACAAACACTTACAAGCGTATCTTGAATTGCTTGTTGTGTATTATTGTTGTTACATAATATTCTCATATAGCATTTTGTCTTGAAACAAAGCCCTGGAACATTAGTTATAGTATATAAGGTTTATGAGGTATATAAAGACTATCAGCGGACTTATTAATAATGTAACAACGGTTTACATAATTGGATGCGGTGGCATTTTCAACTGCAAGCCAATAATGTATTTTCGTCAGGCTCAATTTTCAACTGTATATCATTTATTATGCGTTAATGATTCGTGGTAACTTAACCAATACCAGCCATGTGTTGGGTTCTGTGAATATTTTAGTCCTCTTTCCTCGGAACCTATTGCCGGGCTGCTCGGCATTTGCATCAGTGAAGATATTATGTCTATGCTTGATAATCACAACACTGCTAGAATTTATTATTAAGTAATGCTTAATAAAATACTGCATGCAATATTATTTTAGTATCAGACGGATGTCAAAAAAGCTATTAGATGCACTTTTTTATCTATAGATTTCATAAGATTCTCTTTTGCATGAATTGTAGCAAATATATCATTGTTAAAACCTACAAATATCGGTTCGCGCTTAACAGCGGATTACGTACGCAATAATCATAACCAAATTAACTAATTGAGCCGACGGGGCACTGACGTTGGTCACATATTCCAGAAATTAAGAGAGTGCCTGACATTAACTTAAAAGTTGAAATAGTATTGATATCCATTTTCCATTTAGTATGCAGAATTGCTAGTGATGTGTCAAAAACACGACAATTACGGCCTATGATTTAGCATCAGCTATATCATCTAAGCCTAGGTAGAAATAATCTAAGCATATTTTAAAAAGACAATCAAACTATTGCAGGGGTGATGAAAGGGCGTTTCTTTACGCGTATCTCAAGTCGAGAAGAATCATATAATAGATTGGCATAGTGCCGATGGGTAGGTGGAGAGCGTGGGGTGAATCATTTATTGACCAATCGACTGCTATATCTTCATAACTGGGTAGCTATTTCAATTTAATACATCAAACCATGCAGGGATATTACAAAGACAACTGCAAGCTGCACATATAGGTAATGTCAAGTAGTCAACTAGGAATAGACCAGCTGGTGCCTGTTCTATAATGGGACCCTGATGAAGATAAATGTCTGTCTAAAATGATAAAGCGCCCGGTTCCGGCAACAGTCTCTTGATACCATACGCTTCGTTAAATCGTGATACATTCTTAGCTGTATTATACTAGACATGGGGTGATCCATGCAAAAAGCGGGATCTGGAAGATAAATCTAATCAAACAAGGAGCTGGATGATGGTCAAGATGCTGATGTTCAAGAAGCTGTGCAAAAAAGCATATAATTTAGTATCCTTATTGTGCATCCATGGTTTGTTACACAATTTCCGGTTACAAAAGCATCAAATTGTTCGGAATTCCTTATTTCGAGGCAGTGTTTTTAATGCAATAACGCACTCAAAATAGAAGTTATTGGTATGTGTAATAGTGACATGGGTCGTAACTAGTCGTACACAAACCGCCTAAATTAATATTTTCCTACAATAATGCAATCACCATTAGTGGGATTAATTATGTTTGGTAGAAACTCGATAGAATTGTTCCTCAGTTACTCTGAGACAAAAAATAAGTCGAAAACAAACATTTAATTCATTTCCCTGTTATACAATCCTGGTGAACATGATAACAACGAATGGGAATGGGGTCGTTTGAATGCCTGTTAGCTAACAAATATTACTACTATGGTTATAGGCAAAGTTTTTCTCTTGATTTTGCGCGCTTTAGGAACACACGCCAATAGATGAGAGAGGAAAATTGGATGATGATGGTACCTTATCATGAATAAACGGTCGATCGGAATTGTCTAGGCTTGAAGGTTTCTTACGTTCTTATCTGATCAGGACGTGTGTTTCATTGCTTCATTGCACATCTGCAGAATTAATTATAAAACCGTACTAGCACCGTGGTTTATCCCTTTTAATTAATCATCCGCATATTATAAAAAAAACCTGTGCGTGCATTTTACGGCTTTTGCAATGTTGTGTTTCTCTACACAGCTGAAGTTGTAGAGCGTGAACTTAAATGAAGTGATATATTGACAGGTCTGAATTTGTGCTAAGATATGCTGTCGGTTGATGAGTGCATTGATCACTTTTTATATTAAAACGGCGCGAAACGTCATATCAATTATGATTGAACATGACATAAGTCGTTACTTCTCCCCGAAGCGAGGCAGCAAAACAAAATGAGAATATTCGGGATTGTTAATACGATTTTCATAAAAGCGTTTATACAAGCAAAGTAGCCATTTGTAATATCATAATGGCAGGCAATAAGATATGGAAAGGATTAAATCCCTCGCATGAAGTCAAATACTATTTGAATGAAACAATTTCTATAATTAATACTTGTACAGTTTCCTAACCATGCTCTTCAATTGGTAACTTTCAAAAGAATCAACCATTGTCCAACTTACCGTATGATGAAATATCTGCCCTCCCCACCAGCTTGAGTGTGTTTTGACAATGACAATGACAAGCGAAACAGACAATTGCAAACACGTATGTGTCTCAATCAGATTTGCTATTGCTGATGTTGAATATATATTTTGACATTAAAACAACATGTTAAACAATAGAGGCCACTCTGGTTAGTATTTATTCACTCAGGACATCAGAATCCAAGCTCACAAGAGTAGTTCTGAAATATTCCAAATCAGACGCAACAGTCATGCAAAACGACAGGCCAATCTCTGTTATCCATATTTAAAAAAAACCATCTATATAATAGACAAGTACTAGAACATACCAATTTGCAGTTTGGATCTCGAGCTGATTACGCTAATGACATTGCTGTCTCAATTAGATTGGCTATTGCTGAAGCTGAATATTATATTTGATATAAAAAGAAATAAAGAGGCACAAGACCGAAAAGAACAGTTTTGAGAAAAGATTGTTTAGCATTTCAGCTCACTTCTTTCTAATGTTTGTGCACGTTTACACATACTTGGTTTTTAATAGAACATTCCTGTATAAACAACATCCGCAAAAAGCATATCCTTGCAGTTTACACATATAGATAACAATTACACAAGCGCCATAGTCTTTAATGCACCAGACAAAATAATAGCAAGATATTTGCAAAGTTCAGCGCTTTTGGGACCACTATTTATCATTTCAACACGATGGTAAACTGCAGTTAATTGCTGTGTCATTTGAAAATCAATCGATTGTTTCAACATAATTTTGTAAGAACTTATATGCGGTCTCATATATGGTAAACATGTTGCTCCATGGAGCTATTAATCTCTTATGATGCACTCAACTTCGTATATCAATATTATTTCTACGATTAAGCAATCAAGGCAGTTTTACACTCTAAACATGAGATGGCATTGCAGTGCAGCCATACGATGCCTCATAAAGCTGCGTCATGGCCCAACGGAATCTGCAAAAAGTTTTCCTTAGGTGTGTTTTCTTGCAGTCATCGTCGTATGTTGATCTGAAGTAGTTGACATAATTAATGACGCATACAAGCTACAAAGTGATCCACCACGCACAACAAACTAGTCGGTATTTTGGCTGTCGAAGGATCTCAAAGCTTCAGAAACAAGATGGCAAGAATACTAATATGGTACAACTTTCAGAGTTGCATGATCATTTATAAACTGATTCCAACATTGCAAAAGATCTGTCAAAATCATCAGCACAGAGGTCATAAAAAGGTCATATCATGCAATGATTCCAATATTGCATATCAATGTTACTTTACGGTTAGTTAATTGCAAATACTGCATATCTAATACCGAGCAACTGATTTAGCATGGGCGGCATGTTGCCTCGTCGGTATTTGTTGGTCTAAGTACAGGCGTGTTAGCATTGGGCGGTTATTGTACAGCTACAATCTATCCTAGCTGGATTGTGAAATAAACGACTCCTCTAGGAAATGCATGCTATAATTATTCGTTCTTGTCGCACATGGTCGTGTTCTCTATGTAGTGTCCAGTAAATCATCTGCTCGCTAACCAAAGACATTCTCGCTGAATATCAACTCACTGCTTACTCCATAAATCACGAAATCCCGGGAGGCAATCCCGTGTAACAAAGCATTAGCCTTACCATAACCATAGCTATTTTAAACCGACAGCAATTGATCATATTGCACTTCACAAACACTCGTGACAGAAGCGATCTGTTTGCGCGCACAGTTAGCTCGCAATGCCTATGCTCTAAATTGAAACCATGTTCACTGCGGTGAATGTCTGATCCTTGGTGACGAAGCATACGACGCTTGAGATAGATCGAATCAAGTTTGTTATACTGCTTTTATATACTTTTTAACACCTCATTTTATAGGCAGGCGCTAATGAACGAATGAAACGAGGCGTATCATTATTCGCCACCATAACTAGCCGAGTTCCATGGTGGAGTTAACTAGATCACATAATAGCTACGGTAACTTACGACACCGATAGCACGCCAGGGCCACTAGACACACGCAGTACGCTGTACTTTGTACCGGGAAATTTGACGCGCTAGATTTGTCATATAATTCATTATGCTTCCAGGCTGGCTGGACAATGAGCATTGGCTATTTGGCTCATATGACTTCCATTTAAATGACACTGAGCCGTCATGATAACGTTTTGCTGTGCATATGCTATAGTGAACGGCGGCATATTCGTCGCTGGTAATTACATAACAGCATGCGCGACCACGCTGATTAGAACACTGAAAACCTAACAATTGCTCAGACGTTTCTTGTATAAATCTTGAAGATATCAATATACGCATGAATGAACACAATATTAATATTCCAACGTAATATCATTATGTGACTCTGAATTCTTCGAACACCTACCTACTTTTAAAACTCGAAAGCATTTCATTTGAGTCACAGCAACATATGTAATCACTCTCCATGATTGCAGTATGTGGACGCAATTTACTGGTCATATGGTGTTAATATCTCAAATTGTGTATTACACGCACTATCACTGAAAGTAATACAACAATTACGACAGTGAGTTTAGTTAATTATGATTATCGCAAACAAGCAATGTCCATGTGTCTAAATATAAACGCATGATTTGCAAAAAAAGTCCATTGCGACGTTAAATTGTGAATGCTTTGCCGGTCTGCTCTTGTTCGTTTATGCCCATGTGAGCATAAAAAAACCATCAACGAGGCCGCTAACAATATTCATTAATAGTGCTGTCACATTTTGTTATACTACATATTTAGATGTCACTGATTGCGTGATGTATATGGTTTGCGAGTTCGGTTTCCATGCATTAAGGACTTTACTGCTTAAACTGCGGTGTGTTGAGTCCGACAGGCAGATAAGTTCATGTGCAGAGTCGCATCTAATGAATCATGCAACGCTAGTCGCATTCAAGGAAGGTTCGTAAAAGAATATAAGTGATGCAAGTATTTCTTAATTTATGGCCTCTTACAATCCATGACTGACGAAAGCTGTTCGCCTTCAGTGCGCTATCAATAACGTAATAAATAACCATGAAAAGCTCTGATTGAGCAGTGACATGCGGATTGAACCTAATGCATGGTTGTACATGTAGTATAGCTTACTAGCTGTACATGTCATTACTTTATTCATTAATAACGTAGGGGAGCATATACGGACATGTAATAAGGGGAGTGGACAAGATAAGACAGCTTCAAACATTCAGCAAGCGGTAAAACATGATATCGGAACCTTTATGTTCAATTATAGGTTGCGCTGTTGTGACTTGTATGCTGAAGTTTGCTACAAATTAGTTGCATCTGTCAGATTGCGAACTCATTGGGTGCGTTTAAAAATGAAAAACATACCCAAAGACCGGTCATTCACAATAGTACTATGTACTTAAATCTAGAAGTGAAACTAGCTTAAAAGGCATCCTGTTGATACTTCATACATCTGATTTTATCAATCCGCCGCCTTATATGTTATTTGTAATGCATCATTGCTTATGGCCGCAATCCTTAACCAATGATATATAACCTGTGGTGATTGTTTAGTTTTCAAGTAGCAACACGGCGTGAGCATAATGTCGCCTCAGCAACCGCAATCAATTGCAGAACTGTGTGTGAATAACTGAAAGAATGGTTGTTATGCTAAGTTAGGTAGCGATGAAGTATGCAGACGGTCCGAGTGATGCACGTGACTGCACATGTGTTAGATATGCCTTTGCTTTAGACTCATTTATTGTCGTGTTTTAGAAAATAGGTGTTATTATCATTTTTCACGCAGTGAGTATTTGATGTTGCTACTAACCAATAGTATTCGATGTACTCTCTAACTGATGCCGACGTCATATATCAGTTAATAATATGTCAATTTGAGCGTTTGTGTGAATATCTACCAATGGTTTGATGTAACCCAAGAACCAGCTTGGTAAGGGATATTGTGGCCTATTAGTATTTTGTTGAATAATTGTGCCATCATCTCCTCAATCTATGTACACATTCAACTCGCCAGCACGCAATCTTCAGAATATTAAAAAAGAGAATGTGATGACTGACACATGGCACTGAAGGTCGCAGTCACAATAATCACTAACATTTGTGTTGGCTCCAATGTGCCACCTGCTATCTATGAATTGTTCGTCCTATGACGTCAGGCTACTTTCTGCTACTGCACGTTCCATTTGCTATATAATACTGCACTGAATTGACCACAACACATTATCGAGTGCACCATGTACTCCGTAACATTTCATAAATACTGGATATATCAGGTAATTAAGTTATCGGTCATGGGCAATAATGCCTCAGGTGTGTTCCAATTTACACGTTCCTTTGCCCTAGGGATACATAATATGCTCATAAAACACACGCGTAGCTAGGTATGTTCTGATGTTTCCGCTAAAAAAGGTTTATTGGTCCATCAATGTTGCACTGGGTGAGTAAAAAGCTTGGAGCAATATTAATGGTGCTTGCATCTGGATTACTAGCTGTCACTTGTTTCCGTTGCGTCAAAACATGGCAAGCTTATTCATTGTTATTAATATGACACACCCAGAGCCACATTGCTACTTGTTCAAGTTAAGCAATAAATAAGAAGCATGTATACATATTGTTAATATTGCTTGTTGCAAGCAGGTTTAAATTCTCAACATGAACAGGCATCTTCACATTAAACAGCGTTATTTCTTATCGGGATACATGATAGCTGTTTTAATGTGGCTCTCATGCAGAAGACAATGTATCTTGATCTCAAAATGAGAGTTTAACTAATAACGTATATACGTTGAACAGTATTGTTTACTAGACAATACAGATGTATGCAACATCGCCTTTTAACACCTTGTCCATTTTCCAGAACGTTAAAAGCGATTTGAAGGTTATCATCACATTAATGTTAATAACAGCCATTCTGTATCATAAGCGTTCTCGGTGCATATATAGTAGCAGAAACTGCAAGGTTAAATCGTGTAATTTTCACTAGCTAGAATGGCGCATTCAAAACAGTAAAGGTGTCTATCTGCCCAAACCGTGTTTGGTAGGCCCGCACATGTTTATGTATGTAAACCAGCGCACTAAGGGAATCACCTCGTCCGATATTCTGCGAATCAGCTTTTGCAGCATGTAGAGCTTTTATCAGGCACATGCCATACTTAAAGAGCATTTGGTGATTATATTACGTTTGTGATGACGAGGAAAGTCAACGCATTCACCAACAATAAGTCCTTATACGACATGAGCATAACTTTCCTGGTATATTGCATCCATGATGTTAAAATACATTTGCACTAATATACTACTTCTTCACAATAATCTCATGGATTCTACAGCGTCGTTGATTGATGGTAATTGCAAGCACCGTGTTAGATAATGCTTAGCTCGAGCATTTGATCTCCGAAACAAGGCCCATGTCAAGTATACTACAGCTTACAATGTATTGCGATAGTGATGCGCATGGTACCAAAGAACTTGTGAATGTTGCTGGAACCGAGCGCTTAATCATTTTAGAAAGACATTTATCTTCATCAGGGTCCCACTAACGACCATGCACCAGCTGTTCCATTCCTCGTTGATTACTTCACATTATCTATATCCGCTGCTTGCGGCTGTCCTTTTAATATCCTTCCCGGGTGTAATGTATAAATATTTGATACAGACCCGGTAATGAAGATATAGCAGTCTAGTTGTTCAAGTAATCACGCCCTCCATTGGCATGTCCATCCAATTTCTTGCCTTTTCGCAAGTCGAGATTCGAAGAACGCCCTGCAGCATCGCTACACTAGTTAGATTTGCCTTTTAAAGATGGTAAGGTTATTTTGATCTGGCTTAAGATGGAATAGCTAGTTTATTGACTATTGATTGACCTTTAAAAAACAGCATGTAACATAAAATGAAACGTAATTCATTTCCTTATTATTTTAAACTAAACTAATTGGCAAAAGACAAATGTCAAATGAAAACAGAGGATGTTCGGGTTTTTGTACAATTTTAGAATATCCTATGTTCTATCATTTATGATTGTACCGGGTACTTAAAGATGCATCTCGGCCGTTTATCTGAATGGATTGAGACGGATGGTCAGTAGTTAGGCTTATATGGTATATTTGACCGATATTAGAGTGATTTTCCCGCAGTTGAATACATATAAACGCTGAAATCATGTAGATATCAGCTGATAATCATTATTCATTGATTTCCTTACCGGTTTATGTGTGATTGTGGTGTAAATTGCATTAACCCATTCACATACCAAAAACATTCGGTTGTTATATTGGGAACACAGTAATCATTATACGCCTATGTAGCTTGTTACTACCCAAATACCTTAGAGTGTCCCACAAAGGAGGTTAAGATAGCACATGATTAGATGACCTGTACAGTATAGATGTGCTTTATGTATGACAACAGTTTTTATCGTTATGTCTACATTTCCCATCATTTTCGCCCACATCAGCATTAACATAAACACCGAAATTGCAATTTGCGACAAACCATGATGGGAATACTATATGTGTTGCTGACGCTTGTGAATTGGAATACGATATTGATGTTAAGGACAAATATGTAGTTTACCTAAACAATCCATTAAGACGGATGGCAGGTCCTATGCTCGTTTTTATGCTAAATGTGGCTAGATATCCAAGGATGATAGCTGAACAACAGCAATCCAAGTACTATACATGCAAATATCGTAAGTTATTGTACAACTGACAAGTCAAGTAATCGCTTAACTACATTCAGATAAACAGGACACACTGGTATTTAATATTGTAGCGGGAATGTTATATTGTAAGCGCCAAACGCAATCGACTGACAACATCTAGGGCTATCAATCCATCCGCACATTTTGGTTATTATAGTGAAGATATAGCGACATGTAATCAACGGTGGTTATAATTGTGGCCATCGTTTATTTTTTATTCGGCGGGTAGGAGCTTTGTTTTCATAGATTCACAATGACGTCATCAACGGAAATCAAATTTACTGATCAAGATTGTGTGATACAATGATTCCGTGTATTTGCAGACAAAACGCGAGGCGCGTGATACATCTGGGTGTCTCGTTATGATGCATGCATATTCCGTTAGGTAATTACTTACATATGTTTCAGCATCTAGGTTTATCTCCATGCCGCGCTCTACCACGGCCACACAACATTTGTGAGCTATCTAACATATTCAACAGGGTAACCTGTTTGTAAAATCTATCAGTTCATGCAAATAAGTGTATCTTAAGTTAAAAAGGCGTCCAGTGTCTCTACTGTACAGTATCTGGTGAAAGTACAATACGAACACACACTCTATAATATGTCTTCATTAATTCAGGTTAGCTTGAATATCCAGTTTGGAAGGATCATTGCAGAATTTAAGGACATATTGTAGCCGTTCAAATACTTGTTTGCATCGCTTACGATATCTGTTTTTTTTGTCTTTGCGGTTGCATATCAGAATTCATGATTTAGTAACAACCTTATGAGTGTAACCATTTGGTGGCTTGATTGTGCCTTCCATCCTGGGGTCAACGCTGATCATACTGCACCATAATTGAATTACTTTATAGTCTGCGTCAATCAAAGAAATACCATTCCAATCCATTTGATGTTTATCAATCCAGCAAGTCCGTAAACCGTGGACTGTGCCGGACCACCACCTCCGTAATTTTGCAGAAAGATTACCAGCTGCTCCACTACTGTTGTTATTGTTCCTACGACAACCAACCACTGACTCACACCAACAGGTAATTACTTACATACGTTTTAATTGCATTATTGCATCATTGTTTGCAGCTGATAGGTATCATCTTACCCAAATTGCTGATTACGCAATATTATATTGATGCAATGGAAAGTTTGCTCTGTGAATAAACCTACATTTCCTTAATTTGTGCATGAAACGCAATGCTTGAAATGCAAAGCGTCACCACCTGATGATGATAAATACACCATTTGGTGTGTTTATGCATGGGCTGTGGAAGAACATCGGATTAAAACTCACCATATCTATCACTAATCAGCAAAGGTCAATCACTGCAGAACCAAACTAGGACAAGTAAGGTGTATATATGACCGGCGATTACAGACCATAAAGCGAATATTGTGCGCAAATACCGTCGAAATATCATCAATGATCAAAGAAGGAAAGACCCAATAAAATGAGCAAATGTGGATATTGCTGACTCGATAATAAGTCCATAAATAGTACAGAGCACCCACGTCTGCTATTCAACTATATCGAGTTAAAGGGCTACCCAGAACAACAAGCTTAACCCTTCCATTTATAAACACCTGGTTATCTGTTAGTTTACACAAATTGCCCCTTAGGCCTATAGACATTAGAAAAGAAAAAGCGCATTGATGGTTTACATTTTCTCCACACATGAATCATGATTAGACACATAACAGAAGATTACACAGGGGAGAATTATCTATCAAATCAAGTTAGCATCTGTCGCGAACAACCTGACTATAGATACACAAGCTGAAAATAGGCGTTGCACTGAGTCACTTATCATGTGAATTAATAGGTTAGAATAATTCAACGCCCGAGACGCAGTTGGTAACTCCAGTGAATATATATATATGAGGCAAATCGATAATGATGAACGTCGATAGCAGCATCTGTGGCAGTGGAATCGCTACCCATATCATACACCCATACAGGAACACAACTATTATTCATTATACTCCTCTATAATGAATGACGTAACAAATGCCGTGTTGAATCAATGTTTGTTATGTGTGGGCATTGTCAATAACGATTCCTTGATGAGGCTAATTTTGGATTTTCTGATCATTTTACTTTGAGCTAAGCTGTGTACATGGACAATACGAGTTTCAATGGTTCTGCAAGCAGTTACAAAAGTTACAGAAAAAGACAGCCTCTTAATCCGGACTCTCAGTGATTTTAATCTTGACTGAAAATATGGGAACGTAATTGGCAGGAATTATTTATGTGCATAATGCGGCTTCTGTAATAAGCTTGCATTCTGTGCAAGTTTATGCAGAAAAATGTATCATAACATAAACTCCTTGGGATGCATAAACTAGCATCACCAAAACACATTAGCGTTAGCAGTGTATGTTCACTGAAATGCCTTCATAATTCCAAGGCTTAATGTTTCGGCAGAAGTGTATATATAATTACGATGTAATGCTACGAACCTGGCGACTGTTAATTGAGAGATTTCACATGAAAAGTAAAAACGTCGACTTAAGTGATGGTATAATTCAATCATCTTCCCGAATATCACTTATATGGTCTCTTGGCATCCCTTCCGTGCTGTTAATCGAAAATAATATGTCATTTACGACTTCTTGACTTGACCCTGCCACTGATATTGCAATGAAATGCTGGAGACAGTTATGCAAAATATGCAATTAGAAATAAAGACCTGCCTGTGCACAATTCAGGAGCCAATGATGCATTTATCAAACCCTCAAAGCGGATTACACGTTTGATCATCAGCTTACAGTTCACGGGACATATATTGTGATATATACTCTTTCAATCTCATCTCATTCTCAGCCGGCAATCTTAAAGTGTGATGGAGAACCGCGTTACGTAAACTGACTTTAAATATAGCGTGTATTTCTCATTTACGCGCAATATCTCAAACAATAGGCATTTAGCTTGAGACATCGCAAATATCGCACTGTGGTTTTTATCCATAAGCAATGATTAATTCTGATGCAGAAGCAACCAAACAACAAAGCCGTGCATACACACTGCGCATTGAACCAACACATTGACGCGTACCTGTCGCCAGAGCTACATTGCGCTCGTGATAAATTCATATGTAATCAGAAATTTGTGCCCGTCAATGTTGAATATTCAAGAGCAGTGTGCATATAAAGCTCTAGCAGGACGATAACAGAAGGAATAGCGTAACAGATGGAATAACACATGCTACTAACTATGTTGATTTGTGCTACCAATGACAAATTTTGGGCATTGTTAGAGGTTTTCCATTGTATGATAATAGTAGCTAGTCTGATATGATCTAGTCGACCACTAGACAATACGTGAGTTGATTGGCTCTTATGCAGATGGGTCATCATTTGAGGTGAACAAGACTACCAGTGAAGTAAGCCGGTAATTTAATATGATTTAAGTGCACGACGAAGTAGTCTTTCAGATCACATATACATCATCCATTTGACTTCCGTTGTCTGATTTAGTTCTAATATTTATTTTGCTTTTATGTTACATATCAGTCAGTACATTTATTTCACTCTAACTCTGCAGCAGCTGATTAAACTCACACTAACCTTTATTTACGCAAATAGAATATTTGTTTTTGGCATTTAATAATGTATGCAGGCTAATAATCATGTAGATCTAATCTTATCTATATCTAAACCCATGCTTTATGATTCATAACCTGACGATTTGTCGGAACCAACCAAGTGCCCGATGCTTGCATACCTATCTATCCTTGCAGTGCCAAGCATCTTACAATTATATATCCCCTTGCTGAAGTAATGTGACTAACAAAGCCAGCCTTTTGCATGAACACATTAAATGATGAAAGGGGAACATCATTAAAGATTCTGCAATAAATCCCAAAGCTGATTTATAGTACCATGCACTTTGAATTATGACGCCTGTTTCTTGTCATGAACCATAAAAGCGTATGGGTTCTCTCCAATATGAAGTGCTTGTTAACGCACAACCAATTTAATTATGGACTACATTTATTAAGGCCTTGTTCTCGAAAAATCACCTAATCGCTGTTGCGTATTGGTCAAGAACCGCTTTCGGCAACAAAACGAGCACAACAAGGATAACGTTTCAATGCACACGTTAATATGTTTTACTGGTTGTTGAATACTTGATGCTGTCACATTGTTCTCTCTCCACTTAGCCAGCTCGGAGAGGTGTCCAATTAACTTGTTGGTGTTTAATAATTCAAATTAGTAACGTGGTCTTTGCAAATTTACATACGTTCATTAAATAGATTTGTTACAGATACAACAACTATTGTTATTTGTTCTCGCTGTTCTTTTATGCTTTCAGTCTAATTTATATCGTTTATTAAGCTCATATGTCATAATTCTAAAGATAAACGTCAACATAGTATTTTATGCTGTTGTGTAAGTGTCCGCGATAATGCTTGTGACGTGAAATTAAAATATTTAGAAAATAACTGCCATAAGGCAAGATAATAAGTTGGTTTAAAACCCTACCGACATTATGGACACTGATCACATATGTAGCTGTTTCTCAAATGCAATGCTTTCCAGTTATATGTTTTCACTGTGGACTATTTATGTTTGTGTTCACTAATACAATTACTGTGATTAACATCATTTCTAAGAGAACAAAGAAATTGTCATGCTGTTAGCTATTATACTGTTTGTCAACTAGTAAAAACAGTTGTTACCGCTGCATCGCAATTAGCATTTTATATTAACGACAAAACGTATTTGTGACGGCAAAGGCGTAAAGTGGAAGACATATGTGCCATTAAGTTAATACTTATTTTCAATCCAACCCATGAAGCACTATTAGTTGTATGACACATTAAGATCGTTAGAATGCACAGGCACAACCCACAACGTGAATCCCTTCTGTCAAGAACCCTCGTGAAGAGTTATCTGATCATTTTTTATCGGTTTAAAATAGCTAGATTTTTGGTAAGGCTGATGAATGCTTTGTGACACTGATTCGCCTCCGGGGATTTCGTTATTTAAGATGTATGCAGTGAGTTGATAATGTTTTGGCTTAACGAGCAGGTGATTTACTACATTCTACATAGAGCACTCTATGTCCATGTGCGCCAAGAAGGAAAATTCTAGCACGCATTTCGTAAAGTAATTATATATTGCACAATCCAGCTATGATAGAATGCAATCGTACAATAACAGCTCACTGCTGTAGCATAGAAAAGATTATGCAACACTGGCTATTGTACCAAAGAAGTAACCTTTTCCTTCTGCTATTACCCAGGCAATTGCTAATACGGCCCAAATATCCAGTTGTATTTTATGCTTGGATGATTGCATGCGCCAATAAAATCTATTTAAGGATAATTTTTGTGCGTATTCCGTAGGGCAATTACGCAGCTTAATGAGTCACTATATGGCTGCATTGCTATTCCGTACCATGTTTAGAGTATATAACTTCCTTTATTGTTTAATCTAAGAAATTATATGAATATACGTAAAATGCATGACGAACGAGCTAGATAGCGCCATGTAGCCATATGTTTCGCTTATCTGAGACAGCAAGTTCATACCCTGAAAGACGCACCCTGATGAACCAATCGATTGAAACTCGCAATTTACAGTCGTCCTACTCCTTACTACAGATTGCCGTCGTGGTGAAATGATACAGAACGATACTAAAGTACAACAGGGGTTCCACTTAACTTGGCAAAATTTTTGCTGTAATTCTGTTCCGTGCAATCAAGAATATGGCGCTGGTGCAATTGACTTATTTTTGTGTAAACACATTCTTTGCAGCAGTCCAGGAATGCTCTAGTAGGGACCGAGCACGTAAACATGTGCCTTATTATCAGACTGAATAGGCCTGAAGTGCATGAACAATTGTTTTTAAAAAAACAGTTCTTTTCTGTATTGCGCGTCTAGACTTGTTTTGTAAAGAGACCGTCATGTCGCAAGAGTGACAAGCTCTGGACCCGAGCAGGAGTTTCAAACACTTTTCTTCAAAATATGGATAATAGATCAATTGGCCGGCAGTTTTGCAAGACTGGTGCGTATCAGTTGCAGTATTTTAGACCTATTGTTGCGAGCTTGGGTTCTGGTTCCACGGTCGACTGATGAATGAATAATAGTTATTAGAGAAATCACTCGTAAATAAGCATGACAATTTGTCCTTGTAATTTTAGGCACAATATGCCACATGAATTAAACAAATGATAGTATTTCAGTGCTTTGAGGTTTAAACATTGAGCTAAAAACGAATGACATTAGAAGTCTTTAATATCTCGCCACAATATAGCTAATTTGACATAAAGAAACATTTTTTATGACTTGGATGAAACGATGCATGAACTATCAATGAGCCTAGATCCATATACCTATGCATTTCCAACAGACAGCTGCTGCATAATGTGCAAAATAGGTTTTGTGGGAACGAGTACTCTATGCTATGCAACTATCTATTTCTTTAACAACATATATTTAGTTATCTGTTTAATGCATTCAAGTTAAGTGACATATCAATATTGAAGGCCAGGGATATTTGTCATCTTTAATTTGCTAAATTATTTATATTGCAAAGTTATTAAGATGCAAATAAACATCATCCACACTTGAATATGATGTTTCTTGCGCTGGCTACTGCAATTGTAAGGCTAAATAGTGGAGTGGATCAGTTGTCAACATGACAGTCTATAGAAGAATGAATGACATACAATACTCAAGCGGGAACAAATGTCGATTGTTATGTCGCCCCTCATTTATTTACACGCTCAAAACGATTCCCTGGGAACCATGTGTCTGATGCACTTCTTGTCGTTTGCAGTGACATGTACACACAATCCACTCACTTGAAATATCAGCTGCCTTCCAACTTTGAATCTACCCTCGGTGCTTTATACAAAATTTGATTCACCGATATTTCCTTTCGTCACCGGTATGCGACGAATATAGCATATGCAGCCTGAAAATGAGTACAAATTTGACCGGTTTCGTTCATGATTTAGCTGATCTTTTCGGCACCATACACACTATCATTTGTTGTCTGACAAATATATAGACTGGGTGTATTTATATAAGATGAGCTACCTTCTTTTTTCTAACGACGATGCATACCAATATAACACAAGCGTTAAATAACACTACAACAGGAAACGTACCCAATAATATTAAACCGCATCGTCATTACATAAACAAAGCGTTCTTGAAATCTTCGTTATTGCATTGCTATGCGCTACATGACACCGCACACAGAAATCTGCGTGTCACATGAGGCAGAAAAAATAGCTGTCACTCATTTGTCGACTGCATTATTGTCATTTCGATAAGCATTATAGTAATGCCAAACATGCGTCATTTATATCTCGATTCCCCAGTATTCAAACCCTGGTACACGTCTGACAAAGCACCTATACATCTACATGTACATCTACATGGATGCCATTGCGTGGCTGTCAGTTTTGAATTCATCCAGGCGATGCCAAAGGGAACGGAAATTATTAATTTGACAACAGGAGTATACTAACATTTCTGCTTTGAATATTCCGTTGCATTTGGCTATTTAAGCAAGAAAACAATTGTTAAAACCATTGAATATCAGTTCGCGATTAACAGTGGATTACGTGCGCAATCATTATCACCAAATTAACTGGTTGTGACGGGGTCATATTCTTGGTCAAATGTTCCGCTATGAGCAATATTGATTTATCATAGCAATTATCAATTTACAAACCGCGATTTCATATATCAAGTGCCTTAGTTTTAAAATAAATGTTTTAATAGTATTGATATCTATTTACTGCTAGCAATGTATCAAAGCAACACAAATTACAGCCGATAATTGAACGACTCACGTTCACGATTTAGTAGATGAGGACACTGGGTAGAAATGTTGGAGGTCATTATATTGGTCTGGAATGTATAAGCAAAGTTAACGTGAGCATAATCAACAATAAGGCTTAGTTATTCAATAATATTGAATTACTATGTTCACCCTCCTATATGAAACATGCAACTTCCATCATTTCCCATTCACCCAAACTGGTATGCAATAAAGTAAATAATTCACTCACTACGTACAGGGGCCATAGAAATATGAATTATGGTGATGGATTAGGTGAATATAATCTAATGTTAACGCAAATCTCATGCATAACGCACCAAATGGTGTTTTTATTGTTATAACATGACGCAGACTTGGTCACAAGACTTGCCATACCCGTAAGGAATGAGATGCAAGTAAATTAATTTTTTTTGCCGCACTCACAAAATTATTATTGGTGAGACGAGATAATTGTTAACAGAAAACTATGGTCAAATTACCATCAGTCAGCTGTGCCCTGTATATGCATCATCAAATCTTCATGACATTTTTCTCCTCATGCACTTCCATAATGATAAAAGTTAATGTATGTTTTATGGCTCATAAACATTAGGTCATGCTGAATGCGTTGTGCTATCCAATCATTTCCGTTCTATACCAGTACAACAGTTATTTATGGTTCCTAAGGCGGCATATCATAAACAGGCATGCTATCGGAATACCCGTTGTTCAAATGCAACCATTTAGGTAGCCAAGTTGGTAACGTGGAAACTACCAAATGTGTCGTTACTTACCATGATTTAACCTTAGATTCATTGTTCCCAAGTATAACGTGTTTCTGAAACATTGTTGTTATGAAAGCTGTTGGCCAGTCGTCCGAAATTGTGTCATTGAAATACAACGAATAACATGCTAATTCCGGTGATCATTATGACACAGTAAGAACCATCGGCGGAAGCTTGTGTGCTCATTATGAACCATAATTGAAAGGCCTTATATAAACAAGACTTATGCGCATGCATAATATGATACAAACGCAAAGAGCATTTATGGAGCCCATAATTGGACACCCAGCGATCAAGTAACGGGCAATGTTGTGCATAGCATGGCGGAAGCGTGTCATAAATCATAAAACATGCCAGGACGAAGTATAACACACCATCCTTCCTCATTCGATGGAAGCTAACCTTGTTGAATATAGTCAAAAGTTCACCTTAATCTTTTAAAATACATATTAGCTATATCCTGTACATTAGTTTAAGTCGTGCCCATAATTCATTTTACTACTTGGAACACATAGTCTTAGCAAAACGACGGAAGCGCCGATATATGCTTGCCTGTAATTTTGTGTTTGATGTTTTCCCTGCATTCTATGCCAATGAATAACTTCTTGGCATTTTGAGAGAAAACATTTGGTCCCTGTTTGATGTTTCAAAAAACAATGCAACACACAGATTTTGGATGGGCATCTTGCATGTCCAAAAATGTTCCTGGCATTAATCTAATGCCAAGGAGCACCAGAACCCTTGATAAAATGTCACATATGTATGTTTGTCTAACATAGAAGGATTCATAATCTTAATTAACTCACTCTTATATGCTGAAACTCACGGGTCTTTTCAGTGGGACGCAGGATTCATAATATGGGTAATCCCCAGTCAAGTTTAAGGATCACTTCATGTACTGTAAACATCCAGCGAGCAACTAACGTAACGTTACCAATATTGCGCACACCATTAGGTCATCACAGTTAACATGCGTTAGGTGGTTTATTTGCATGTTATTGTTAAACAGAACGGGATAGTTAGTTTGTCATATAAATTACTTTTCCCGAACTGTCATAAAGTTAAAAGCATTAACAATTTAATAGCAACTCTATTTCATTACGTTAAATATTTGTTATGCAGCCTAGTATTGCTTTAAATGTCCCGCAAGTAAGGATATATAAACGTTGGGACTTTGTAGATATCATATGATCATCATTGTTTATTTTTTTCTTTACCGGTCTAATTTCATGTGACCTCTTCAACATGTGACCACAATTTTGTAACATTATCTTTATGTTAATTCTTAGTGGGGTATGATAATCACGTTCATTTCAAGAGTTGTTTACTATGAATCACGCTGAAAAAACGTCATGATATATAGAATTGTACACGTGCAAGTAGCTGCCAACTTCTCTTCTCAGTCGTTATTATTTACCCTTGAGTTTTGTATGAATCTCTTAATACAGGCATTTTATTACATCACTGAAAGAGAAAGTTTTATGGCAAAACTTTACCACCTCATAGTAATAAATGCACCATTTCGTGTGTTGTGTATGGGCTGTGCTTAATCATTGGATCACACTCATCGTATCAATCACTATTACACCTCTTTAAATGGTCAGCAACTACAAACCGAGCTAGGACAAGTCGGATGCATTGATGACCAGATATATCCAGTCTAATTGTTTAATCATTTCTTTATTTACAGAGGAAGGTGCAAATTGTTATATTGTTGACTTACAAAGAGTCTCACTATTGCACAGTAGTCTTGCACATAGAATACTGCACACATGCCTGCTATGCAATCATGACGTGTTTAAGGACTAACCAGAAATAAATAGCTGCTCCCTTCCATTTATAAACACCTGGTTATCTGCTAGTTTTTATACTAGTTGCCCCTAAGGACTATAGACACTATTAACCTATTCTGTTTACAAACAGATCCCAGGCCCATGCAATTCTGAACCCGATACCAGGTGTACTGGTGCAAGAAAATTCACTTATTTTGACTGCGATATTTGATCAGTGAAGTATCTGGGAATACGATTTAGTGAGTTAGATATGATTTACCAGTCTTGCCTAGATACAAACTTTCGTAGCTTCGCACGTGCCATTTGAACAGCGATGGTTTCACTAGCCGTGAATCGTTTGAATGTTGCTACCAGTGAGGCCATTTATTTTTCGACGCTTGTGCAGTCATTGATTTCCTACATTAATTACAAAAGGCGGTCTTGATCAAGTGATATCACGCTATGTTCTATATCATACGAAATGGGCAAAAGTGGATATGACATTATTTTGTGTAGTTATATGGAAGTGAACAAGGGGTGGAACGCTGTTCGGGCGAGTACAACCTGATAATAGATGCACCAGTTGCCAATTGGTACAAATGAATTATGTTGCGCTGAATATTGCAGCGTTTTATCTACTACGTGCGTAAGCTATATCATTCGCTGCATTGGACGCCCAGCTGTGCACTATATATATATTTTCGTGTGAAATAACCTAACAAAATATTACAGCACCTGAGAAGCAGTCGGTGCCTCTAGGATATTTGAAATAGCGGTACAGAACATAAATACGATAAGATATTGTTATAACAACTTATCTACCATATATCTAATATATGAGGCCACAGATCCACCAGACAAGTCAAATTTGATACACGACAACTGTCTGTGGTCACTGAACGATAGTTCATGGAGGCTGATGTAGTAAATATGTTCAGACTTTTAGGTTAAGGACTCTTTACTTCAAGTGATGATGTGATAAGCTCGCATTCAGCGCAAATTATGGCAGAAAACGTCAAAACATACTTTCTTTGGGATGCATAAAATAGCATCAACAAAAATACATCATTTGCGTTAGCAATGCATGTTTACTGAAATGCCCAATTAATTCTAAGTCTAAATGTGTTAATTTTTGCAGAAATGTATTGTTGATTACGATGTAATGTTACCAGCCTGGCGACTGCTCCTTGAGAGATGTCACATGAAGGAAAAATAAGTAGATCAGCGTAATCGTATTTTTCTATCATCATCACAAGATCACGCCATATTGTCTCATGTGTGCAGTTTATCACAATCATAATGTCTTTTACGACTTGACCTGAACCTGCTCATGTACCTAAATCTTGTGGTCGGACATGCTGTTACTGGGTCAATATTCGCACAGCATCAGATGCAGGTCAAATTTGTGTGGTTATTTTATTTTCGTATTCCATCTACTGGTGAAGCTGGGTGGTTCATTGGTTGCGCACGTACTCGCACACCTACTGTCATTTATTTCCATCCATTGCGTCTCTTTAATAAAAGAGCCTTTAAAAGGCACATTTAACATTTGCGCCGGTTATTTCATGATGATTAAAGCATATAATGGTCTCAAGAAACGGTAATCTGCCTTGTAGCTGCATCACCTGAACAAACCAACAAGTGGTGCTTTGGCAGTTGATACAGGGTTGATCCATGCATACGTTTTGTCGCTTAAGTGGAATATCGGGCGTGTTGTTGGAAGGTTATATGCAATCGACAAAATGATGAACTCTTTCTTGTATGACTGAATACTAGCTAGTGTTTGTCGATGCGTCTAAGCTTTTGAACATAACCATGTATTAAACGCATCAGTAAGCTTCTATAAATGCGATTTTGAAAGTGTGCTTGCATATGCAAGTAAATTACGAGGATATACTGTTGTTGCCCCTCCCCCCCCCCTAACACTTTATGCCGTGTATGACTGCAAAGGCCATGAATATTATGCGCTATGATCGTTATGAGGAGAGAAACCACAAACATGTGCAACGTAACGGTGATTCGATGTGGTGTCACTCTATTGCAACCCACAAAAGTACCGTTCTGAATTATTTATATGTTGTTCCTGGTTAAATTATTGATAATCAGATAATCATTATCCGAACGGGAATATTATGTGTCTTGCGTTGTCTACTGCCATAGTAAAGCTGAATGGTTTAGTAGATGACTTTTCAACACCATATCTATCATAGTATGATGAAGATACATGTCATGAAGTCACTTTGCACTCAAGTGGTATTGCACAAACCGATTGTCATGTCGCCCCTCATCCATTTACGCGCTCATTAGGATACCCTGGGAATTTAACAGCCATGTTTCTGACGCACCTCATGTCGTATGCAGTGAAATGTGATGCCAGTACCCATCATTCCCGCAAATGAAATATCAGCTGCCTTGGCACTTGAATCTACCCTCAGTGCTTCATACACAATTGGATATACCGATATTTCCTTTCGTCATCGGAATGCGACGCATTAACCATTACATCAACACTGATTCTAAGGCAACTGGAGTCGGTTAGGCCACACTTGCATCTTACCAATAAACTAAAGCGCCAAAAGTGCCCTGCATCCTCTAAGTATTGTCCTTTAAGCTGCTATCTAATATTGCGTTATTATTGTCGATACTCTGGCAAATTATTGCACCACGTACAACATATGTAGCATGAAAATGAGTTCCGATTTGACCGGTTTTCGCTCAAGATTTAGCTGATCTGTTCAGAACTATAAACACTATCATTTGTAGCGTGACAAATATATAGACTGGGCGTATTCATATAAGATTACTTTCGTTTTCTAACGCAATGTATATCAACATTACCAGCGCTAAGTGACACTACTACCGACAACGTAATAACCAAGCAATATCAAGCCACTACGTATGCAAAGTGTTCTCGAAATTGTTATTGCATTGAAAATAGAAAAAGTTATTTCCTTGCCATAAACTGATTGGTAGCTCAATTACAGCCGCATATTCTGGTTGTATTTCACATCGATCCTTTTGGTACTAGACTCATAGCAATCATGGATTAAAGAAATACAAACTTCGTGGAGGTTATTGTTTGGATGCGGAACCCACCCACAGCCCAACCACAATAAGTACGAAGCCTACGACCACCTAGCGTTATCGACGGTCATTCATACAGCCAGTGCTTGCATTCGTTATTATGTCCACGCAAACATTTATCTTGTCTTTCACTTTTCTGATGATCGATTCGTTTTGCATTAGAACGAGACAAGTAAAGAAGTGCTTACAAGCGTATCTTCAATTGCTTGTTGTGTATTATTGTAGTTACATTATTCTCATATAGCATATATGTCGTGAAAAACAGCCCTGGAACATAAGTTACAGTATATAAGGTTTATAAGGTGTATAAAGTCTATCAGCGGATTTATTAATAATGTAACAACGGTTTACATAATGGGATAACGTTGCGGTGGCATTTTCAACTGCAAACCAATAATGTATTTTCGTCAGGCTCAATTTTTAACTGTATATCATTTATTATGCGTTGATGATTCGGAGTAACTTAACCAATACCAGCCATGTATTGGGTTTTGTGAATATTTAAGCCCTCATTCCTCGTTACTTATTGCAGGGCTGTTTGGCATTTGCATCAGTGAAGATATTATGCCTGAGCTTGATAATCACTATATTGCTAGAATGTAATGTTAAGCTATGCTTAATCAAATACTGCATGCTATATTATTTTAGTATCTGATGGTTGTCAAAGAAGCTATTAGATGCACTTTTCGTTTTTTGCATGAATTGTAGCAAATATATCATTGTTAAAACCTATAAATATCGGTTCGCACTTAACAGCTGATTACGTGCGCACTAATCATAACTCAATTTACTTATTGAGCCGACGGGGCATTAACGTTTGTCAAATATCCCGATATTAACAATATTGATATGCCGTAGAAACTAACAATTTACCAACAGTAATTCACGCAACGATTTCACTTATCCCAGAAATTAAGAAAGTGCCTGACATTAACTTAAAAGTTTAAATAGTATGAATATCCATTTAGTAAGCAGAATTGCTAGTAATATGTCAAAAACACTACAATTACGACCTATGATCAAGCATCAGCTATATTATCAAGGCCCAGGTAGAAATAATCTAAGCATCTTTTACAAGACAATCAAACTAGTGCAGTGGTGATGAAATGGCGTTTCTTTACGCGGATCTCATGTCGAGAAGAATCATATAATAGATTGGTATAGTGCCGATGGGGTAGTCATTTATTGACCAATCCGACAGCTATATCATCATAGCCGGGTAGGTAATGCATATTGAAACTTACCATAAAGGGAAATTAAAAAGACAACAGCAAGCAGAGCATACAGATAATGTCAAGTAGTCAACAAGGAACAGACCAGCTGGTAACTGATCGTTAATGGGGCCCCGATTAAGATAAATGTCTTTCTAAAATGATAAAGCGCCCGGTCAAAAGTCCCTCGGTACCGTACGCTTCGTTAAATCGTGATGCATTCGTAGCTATTTTATACTATACATAGGGTGATTTGGCGCTAGGACATGCTCCTATTGCTTATAATATTCTCAATTAGTTTTAAACAAGAACATATTTTGGCCAGCGTAACAATCTTAGAAATGAAATGGAAAGTTTGCAAACTTTTTGCTCACGCGTTGACATAGATGATGAAATAAAAACAACTGGGCAGGTCAGATTGTGGGAAGAAATTAAGGATCACCAGGGGAAAGGAGCTGTGGCATCACGGAACAAATACCCTGTAAACCTATAATTTAATTATCAGGTTACCTTGATGTAAGATGATCGCTTCTTATTTAAAGGGTAATGTTTTATTTCTGCTTAAATGGTAAGAGGAAGATGGCCGTCAAGGAGATGTTCAATGTATGAATCCCTACTCAGTTGAAGCAAATCATCCCACATGACAATATACGCCTTATTTTGGATATCAAATACTCTAGCTATGCTTAATCCATCGCGCTGCTTGCTATATCGTTCAAATAGCAAGTTAGCACAATTGAGCGTAAATTGTATGTTTATGTCGAATCAGAAATAAGGTAATTGGACGTAGCGCAAGATTGTCCCACAAACTTGAACAACATCTGACTGCCCTAAAAACACTCACATTGCGGAAGATTATACAAGGGAAACTTTTCCTTCATATCAAATTGGCATCAGAACTTTACTTGACAAGCAAACCACAGCGCTAATGCATGTTAGGACGGCATAGAGAGTCTACACTGACTTTTTGTTATATGGTGTATGCTACGGCTATTGCTGCACATAAGTCTATGTCGCATATGTTGAACTTATATATTCATTTGTAAGTGAAATATTTTATCAATTGACAATATGTATTGCGTCATCCTCGTGTCTTAAACTGAGGCCACTGTCATAGTTATTAATATCATTAAAGACGTATGATAATATCATGGATACAAAATACATTTTGCTGCAAAAATAGACAAATATCGTACGCAGACCGCCTAAATTATGATTTTCATATAACAATGCAGTCACCATTTGTGGGATTAAATATGCTTGATAGAAACTCAAAATTTAAATGTACATCAGTTACTCTGAGACCAAAAATAAATCGAAAACCATAATTTTATTCATTTCTCTGGTCAACAATCCTGGTGAGACGTGATTGCAACGAATAGGAATGGGCGTCGTGTAATTGACTGTTAGCTTACAAATATTACTGCTATAGTTATAGGCAAAGGTTTTCTCTTTATTGTGCGCGCTTTAGCAGCACACGACAATGGATGAGAACAAAACCTGGATGATACTGGTACATTAATCATTATAAGATTGTCGATTGGGAATTTTCTAGGCTTGAAAGTTTCCAACGTTCTTATCTGATCAGGACATGTGCTTCATTGCACATCTGCAGAATGAGTTATATAACCGCATTAGCACTGTGGTTTATTCCTTGTAATTAACCATGCGCATTTTATAGAAAAAATACTGCGCATGCATTTTATGGCTGTTGCAGCGTTGTGTTTCTCTAAACAGCTGAAGTTGTAGAGCGTAACATTTAATGAACTGATACATTTACGGACTGAATTTATGCCAAGATATGTTTTCGGTTGAAGAGTGCATGGATCACTTATTATGTTAAACAACGTGGAACGTCATATCAATTATGATTGAACATGATTAAATCACTCGCATGAAGTCATATACTATTTGAATGATGCAATTTCTTTAATTCACAGTTGTATAGTTGCCTACCATGCCCTTTAATTGGTAACCGTTTTTCAAAAAGATGGTTCAGGCACCTCAGGTCACTTCCGTCTATTGTTTGTTCATGTTTACACATGCTTGGTCTCTAAAAGAACATTTCTGCATAAACCACATCCGAGAAAAGCATATCCTTGCCGTTAACACATAAAGCGAAAAATTTAACAAGTGCCAAATTCTTTAATGCACCGAAAGGAATAATAAAAATATGTTTGCAAAGTTAAAAAATGGCATATCATGCAATAATTCCCATATTGCATATCAATGTTACTTTACGGTTCGTTATTAGCAAATACTGTATATCAAATATCAAGCACCTGATCTCGCATAAACGACTCCTATAGGACATGCACGCTAAAAAAATCGTTTTTGGCGCATTTGGGCGCAGGGTTCTCTATGTAGAATGTAGTAAATCTTCTGCTTGCTAACCCAAAACATTATCTCACTGAATATCAACTCCACTGCATACATCTTTAATCACGAAATCCCGGGAGGCAATCCCGTGTAACAAAGCATTCATCAGCCTTGCCATAACCCTAGCTATTTTAAAACGACAGCAAATGATAATAATGCTCTTCACAAGCACCCGTGGCAGAAGCGATCTATTTGCGGACAAAGTTAGCTCGCAATGCCGCTGCTCTAAACTGCAACCATATTTACTGCGGTGAATGTCTGATCATTGGTGACGAAGCGTACGACGCTTGAGATATATCGGTACTGAATTGTTTTTATATTGCTTTTATATACTTTTAAACACCTCATGCCATAGGCCTGCGCTTATGAACGAATGACATATGGTGAATCATTACTCACGGACCACAATAACTAGCCGAGTTCCATAGTGGAGTTAACTAGATCAGATCATAGCTGCAGTAACTTGCGATAAAAAAAGAAAGTCAGTGCCACCACACATTGACCTTCAGTGCGCTGTATTCGTAAATGTAAATTTTGTCTTGTTATATAATTCATTATGCTTCCGGGCTGGCCGGACAATAAGTATTAGAGCACGATATTATAACCGAAACCCTGACAATTGCTCAGGCACTTCTTGCATAAATCTTGTATACCTCAATACACGTTTGAGTGAACACACGATTTATATTCCACAGTAATAACATTATGTGACACCGACTACTTTGGCCACCTGCGCATTTTGAAACCACAAAAGCATTTCATATAAATCGCAGCAACATATGTAATCAGTCTCCATGAATGCAGTATATAGTCGCAATTTGCTGGCCATATTGCTAATATGGTGTAATATATCAATTGTATATTACACGCGTTATCATTGACAGTTATACAATGATTACGACAGTGGGTTTAATTAATGATAATTATCACAAACAAGTTGATTGAATATCTGCCCAAGTCTAAAAACATAAATCAATGTCCATGATCATATGTTAATATAAATGATTGATTTGCATAATTGTCCATTGCGATGTTAACTATTGAATGTTTTTGCCTGTGTCTGCACGTGTTCTTTTATGCAAATGTGGCCGCTAACAATATTCATTAATAGCCGCTGTAAAAAAATTTGTTATACTACATTTTTAGATTACGGATTGCGTGAGGTATATGGTTTGCTGGGACGGTTGCCATGCATTAAGGTCTTTACTGCTTAAACTGCGGTGTGTTGAGTCTGCTCTTACATGTCGACAGGCATATAAGTTCATGTGCAGAGTCGCATCTAATGCAACAAGCAACGCTAGTCCCATTCAGAGAAGGTTCATAAAAGAATATCAGTGATGTAACTATATCTTAATTTATGGCCTCTTAAAATCCATGACTGACATTTGTGCGCTACCAATAACGTAATAAATAGCCATGAAAAGCTCTGATTAAAAAGTGACCTCCATCGGATTGAAACTAATGCATGGTTGTACATGTATTATATCTTACTAGCTGATCATGACATCATAAAATTCATTAATAACGTAGGGGAGCATATAAGGACATGCGTAAGTAAGTTGAGACAGCATCAAGCAATAAACAAGCGGTAAAACAAGTTATCGGAGCCTTTATGTTTGCATTTGTGTCAATAACAATGCTAGACCAGTACACAACAGCGATTGGGTGAACAAAGTCCGACAAAATATAAATCATGCGTCCACGTATTGTGTGTTTATCAACACTTGTTCCGCGTCTAAATGAGTTAAATTGTTGTTTGCGCTGTCGTGATTTTTATGCTGCAAAGTGCAGTTTGCTACAAAGAAGTTGCACCTGTGTGATAGCAGGCGCGATCGCGTTTAGAAAGGAGAACCACACGTGCCACAAACCGTACATTCACAATAGTAATATGTATTTAATGTGTAGCTTAAAATGTACACTGAAGATACTTCATAGATTTGCTTTAATCAACCTGCAGCCTTGTGTTATATTTGCCATGCAGCATTGCTCATGCCCACATCATTAACCGACAAGTGATATATAACCTGTGGTGATGTTTAGTGGCCTTCAAGTAGCAACAAGACATGTTGCAGCATGCAACGCATACATTGCGTGCGGATAGCTCAAAGAAAGGTTATCGTGCTAAATAAGTTAGCGATGAAGTATGCAGACGGTCCGTTGGTTGCACGTGTCGCCAAACAAACACTAGTCTGCGCTGGTAAGGGAAATGCCTTTGCTTTAGACCCTTGAGAAGATGACATGAAAGCGTCTTCTATTTTCGTGTTTTTGAGAGGTGTTATTATCGAGGACAGCTCATTGTTTACGCAATGAGTATTTGATGTTGCTAGTTACAACTATGTGCTGCACAAAACCGCAAAACTAACAAATAGTATTCTATGTTCTCTATACTGTTCCCCACATCATATATCAGTTAATAATATGGTTATTTGAGCGTTCACGTATGTGGACGCGCTTGTGTGAGTATCAATCTAGAGTTTGTTGTATCCTAAGAAAACCAACTTGGTCCGGGATATTGGGGAATATTAGTATTAATCTATGTACACATTCAACTCACAAGCAATGATCAGAATATTACAAAGGAGAATGTGATGACTGATTGCACATGGCACTGTAGGTTGCAGCCAAAATAACCCCTAACATATGTGTTGGCTCTAATGTGTCATCCGCTACCCATGAAATACTCGTCCTATGACGTCAAGTTATTTCCTGCTACTACCTGTCATATTTGCTATATCATACTGCACTGAATTGATCTCAGAACATTCCCGAGTGCACCATGTACTCTATAACATTTGAGGAATACTGGATATATCAGGCAATTAAGTTATCGGTCCATGGGCAATTCTGCCGGAAGTTGGGGCCAATTTGCACGTTCCTTTGGATTAGGGAAACAAAATATGCTCATAAAACACACTCGTAACTTGTTATGCACTGATGTTTGCTCAAAAAGAGGAAATTGACCGTCGCCACAGGTCTATTGGTCCATCAATATTACACTAGGTGAGTAAAAGGCTTTGAGCACTGTTAATGGTGCTTGCATCTGAATTATAAGCTGTCACTTGTTTACGTCGCGTTATATACATGACAAGTATATTCGTTGTTATTAGTATGACGCACGCAGAGCCACATAGCTTATTGTTCAAGATAAAGCATTAAGTATCAAACATGAATGAATATTGTTAATATTGCAAGCTGGTATAAACTATCAGCATGTAAAGGCACCATTACATTAAACAACGTTATGTCTTATCGGGTTACATCCTTGCTGTTTTAATATATTTTGACCTCAAAATGCGAGTGTAACTTATAACGCATATACATTGAGCAGTATTGCACACTAGACAAGACAGCTGTATTGCTTTTTAACATCTTTTCCAGTTTCTAGAACAGTTGGAGCCGATTTGAAGGTTATTTTCCCATTGTTGGTATTTACGAGTTCAATATCTTAAGTCAAGTGACATATTTCCAGCGACGTATGCTTCGACCACCATGATCGTAAACTCACCCAGGCAAGGTAACAATAAATGGCGTAAATTTTGATAAGCCGAAGGTACATATTGATACAATATTTGGCAGAAGAAGCGCTTCATCGTTGCTTGTGTTTTGGGTTTAACGAGGATGGCGTTAAGCATTGCTTGCAAACTCACACATTTTGGCTGAAATTTAGTTTATAAGAGGCTTGTGTGAGTGCTATATATCGCTCACCAAATTTAATTTCCATTATTCCAAACTATTTACAAGGTATATATGCTGTGTCGTAGCTGTGTTTTACTAAGTTAGATACGCTGACGTATAGTTACATGGTAACCAGAAGAATACTTTTCTGTATGCCGAAAATATATATAAAACAAATCTATGAAAGTTTTTCCCTCTTCAAGCTATACTTTTTAAACTTAGCTCTTAAATGGACTAGGCGTAACGGTTGCAAATCATCGTTTGAATGAATCTCGGTCTGTCTTACCGGTCAACATATTAGCTTTGTTGCTTCGTCAGTGGATAGCTGTTTAATACTTGTTGTGTATTTATTCAGCAAGGGGTAATAATACTCATGGAATGTTTATCCGATCCGCCACATAATCATAAGTTTCCTGTCACCGACCCTGCAAGCTAACCTAATTTCTGGGTCTTTCTTACCGGTCAACAGTTCTTAGCCAATTTGTTGACTTGACTTCAGTGCATAATTGTTTAAACGACGTTGTTGTGTATTACGATCCATTTTTGAGCTGCTAGGGAAAGTAATAAAGTACGATTTATGGATATGATTAAGCGTGATGTTATTGCACAGAGGGAGAGACTTAATCTGTACCAGGCTTACTCATCTAGCTTATTTACCCTTGCAAGCTAAGACTAATTTCTGGCAGTGGCGCGCCAGTTAAACCACGGTAACAGTTCTTGGTTAATTGGGAACTGTTTTATGTGCTTTATATGCCAAGTTAAATGCTTTTGTCCTCGGAATCCCCTATCTTGATTAAATCGGCTACGCATTTGTCCTCGGAAATCCTCATGTGCTGCGTGATTGCTTTATTTTAGCGTCCCTCGTAAAACATTTTTAGTGCTTTGTCCTCGAATCTCTCGTAGAATGCATGCGTGGAAGAGGTAGATAAATGTCGTGTGGTGAATTATTTATTATCTTTATTGGAAGTAATTAAGTAGATTCTAGCGTATAAAAGACCCACCAAATAGCGCCCCAACACTCCAGTCCCGCAGAAGCTCCGCAGAAGTCCACAGACGTCCATCGAAGCCACAGAGGGAAGACAACCAGACTCCAAAAGAGGCTGACGTTCGTCAACTACCCGATAGGCTTTGAAAGAGACTCATTGTGCTTGTGGAGTGATTGTGCTTGTGGAAGTGAAATAAGAAATAAACCAACTTTAGTTTGAAAACGGAGTCCTTCATTTACCTGTGCACCTTAAAACGTGTTGGTAAAGGGAAGTAAAAAAAAGAACGCGCAATAAGAGAAGAAACAATAATATCTTAGCCTTACCCCAAGGCGCGATATTAATTGGTGACCCCGACGTGATCGAGATTAAGAAGAAAGAAAAAAAAAGGAGAGAGAAAAGAGGAGACAATGCGTGTTTACTCATAACTTCCGGCATGAGCAACTCTACTTCAAACGGAAGTATTATCTCTTCTTGTTAACAACCTCGCCATTCGACATCAGCCAACATGCGTGACGATTATGTAGCTGCTCATGTTGTTGACAACGAGTACGGTATGAATATATGCATACGAGTGATGGCTTCGATTTGTCTGCCTCTGACTTTCCTGTCGTCTTGCCGCCTGCTTCAATACCTCTGATTTCATCCTGTTCGTCCGGCCTGCTGCTGTGCCCCGTGTCAACCTGGTGTGCCTTCCAATCTGCCGCTGTGCCCCGTGTCAACCTGGTGCGACTTCCGATCTGCTGCTGTTCCCCGTGCGCGGCCTGTTGTGACAGAGTTTCTTTTGTTCAAGACTTTGCATGCAGTTACAAGTTGTTACAAGCCTGCAAGAAACCTATACCGCTGCTTCTCCTGGAAACAAGATGGCCCGACGTCTACTCATCTGCTATCTGTGTTGGTGGGTTATGTATTGAAATTTTGATAGGATAGGGACAGTTTAATTTATGACAGGATATTTAATGTTCATATTATAATAGGTTGTTTAATCCTTTTTTTTTTCGTGACAATGTTTTGTTCATATAATGAAGAGATTGTCAAAACCCCGTTTGGCTAAGACTCGTGCTAAAGAAAAGCTAGCTTCCTATTATAAAACTAGAGGTACAAATACTCCTCCTGATATGTCGAGTAAACAACCAAGCAAATCTCCCCCTGACATGCCCGGCCCATCCGATTCCAAAGAGCCATCCCCCTCCTCCCGTGAACCCTCCTCCTTATTCTTTAATTCTGAAAAGCATGACCCGGAACTGTCCTCTGAATCGACAGATTGCATGCATAAAAAACCCCTCGATCCTGATATTAGCGAGAGTAATGAGTCTGAATGCGAGACTGAATCAGGAAACGAAGGCCTTACGCAAGATGAAAGAATGGAAGAGATGTTTGCCCACAAATGCGTGGCCCATTTTGCAAAGGACATTCCTTCGTGCGACGGTGGAGATTCCACCAAAGTATTAGCCTGGCTACGCGCTGTGCATATTACCCCTTATCCAATCGCGGTGGCGCGATTAACTGCAAGAGGTCGGCTGCTCGAATTTGTAATTAAACGACAAAGGAAACAGTGGTGCGAAACATATTTCGCCATTGCAAAAGAGTTTGTCCATACATGCTTTCGGGACCGTCAGCGTGACGCGCTCGAAACAATTCGTCAACGTCCTGTAGAGTCTCTGTCGCAGTTTAATCATGAATTTAAACAGCTAGCATATGAAGCATTTGAACAAATGCCCGCAGACCAGAAATCCCTTGTAAGAACTTACTTGTCAGCATTAGACAATCGTGAGTTAGCACTAAAAGTGGTACAGGAAGACGCCCCAGTAACTCTACGCAAAGCAATCCAAAATGTGGTTGCCCGTAGCCGCGCTGGCGACTTATTACGTCCTATATCCGCACTAGCAACCGCATTAATTCAGTGGACGAGGGTCAGGCTAGTTTAGCTCAGGCTATAACGGAAATAGCCAACACACAGAAACAACTCTGCGCCAAAATAGCCATTCTAGGTCAGAATCAGCCCCAGTCTAAATCACAAATCTCCCGTCCTGTCAAAGCCCCACTAGAATGCTACCGCTGTGGTAAACCAGGCCACTTTGCTCGTAACTGCAGAACAGTTATGACCCCTGTACCAACACCATCCCTCCCGCATCCGGCGTCCGCCAGCCGCCAGCCATCCACTAATGCTAATATTGATCGGCAGCTCTGTAAGCGATGCCGCGTTGGTAAACATCCTACGCGTTTATGCAGAGTGCCCCCTCCTGGCACTCCCTGTCGGAAGTGTGGTGGATCTCATTGGACCTATGATTGTGCAAAAAACTAACAACGCAGACCTTTAGCCCCAGGGGACGCTCTGGTGGATCTGGTTCTGCGTCTTTGATTCTAGATCGACGCCCGCGGGTCGTTTTAGAATGTGAAGGAGTACATTTAATTGCACTTATAGATCCAGGTTCAACGCATACACTTATAAGCAACAACACTCTTAACAATTTTGTATGTATAGCGCCGCTTACTACCACTTCCAGTCATCTAACCAGTATTACAGGACATGCATTAAACATATATGGAGTGTGTACTATTGATATGATAGGGTATCCGGTTACCGTAATGGTAGTCGATATGCCAGATTGTGATCTGTTGTTAGGAATAGACTTCTTACATAAGGCAGAAGCCGTGTTAGACATACGACAAAATCGTATGCGTCTTAACAATGGTAATTCCTATCATATCTTAGCACCGGATGAAACTATAGGCCAGTCAGCACGGTGTTGCCCCAGAATGGTAATTAGAAGGGAAGGATTAGCGTCAATCCTCACTAATTATCAGGATATTTTTAGTGAGAAAGGCACTCCAGTTAGGCTTGCTAAAATTTTCTCCGTTGTAATTAACACCGGGAATATTGATCCAATTAAGCAAAGAGCATATCGCATTCCTGACACTAAGAAGCAAATAGTGGAGGATTGTGTTAGTGAGATGTTGAGAGATGATATTATTCAGCCGAGTTATAGCCCGTGGGCCAGTCCTATTACACTTGTCCCTAAGAAAGACGGTACAACACGTTTCTGTGTTGACTACCGAAAACTGAATACAATTACTAGAAAAGATGCGTATCCCTTGCCCACAATACAAGAAGTATTCGACTCGTTAAAGGGTAATGCGGTGTTTAGCACCATTGACCTCAAAAGTGGTTATTGGCAAGTTCCCGTGTCCGCCGAATCAATGCCTAAAACCGCATTTACTTGTCATTTAGGACTATTTGAGTTCAAAAGAATGCCGTTTAGTTTGACAAATGCCCCAGCTGTTTTTCAAAGAAGTATGATGAAAGCATTACATGGGTTAATTGGCAAGATTTGTATGGTGTACATTGACGATACAGACGTTTACTCAAAGTCTATTGAAGAACACAAGGTTCATCTCAGCATGGTATTCGATCGTTTACGCGAGATGGGATTACAGTTAAAGCCCTCGAAATGCACTTTTGGCAAAACGGAAATCGATTTATTAGGTTATAGAGTCGATGCCCGCGGAATACGCCCCCTTCCCGACAGTGTTGAAGCAATTACGCAATTGCTAACTCCTACCACTGTTAGGCAGGTCAGATCGTTTTTAGGATTAGCAGGTTATTATCGGCAAGCAATTCCCAGGTTTGCCCATATAGCCAAGCCCTTGACTGACCTAACTAAAAAGGGTCAACCCTTTGTTTGGGGTGAAGAGCAAGAAATTGCTTTCAATGAGTTAAAAAGACAATTAACCACAACCGTTGTATTGGCACATCCTGATCCCAATCGTGAATACACATTATATACTGACGCCAGTAATTATGCTGTTGGTGCCGTGCTTGCTCAGAAAGATGACTATGGTCAGGAGAAAGTTGTTTCCTATTTGTCTTGTAAGTTGACTACTGCCCAGCAGAAATGGTCTACAATTGAGAAAGAAGCGTTTGCAGTGATTCATGCGTTAAAGAAATTTGATGCGTACTTACATGGCACTTCTATAACGATTAAAACCGACCATAAGCCATTGCGATCGCTTTTCCAAGCCGAAATCAAAAACACGAAATTGCAAAGATGGGCGATACAGATTTCGGAGTACAGTCCAAAAATCGATTATCAGCCAGGAAAGCTAAACCAAGCTGCAGATATGTTATCCCGAGTAGCATCGTTAAAACCTCTGATCATACCTCGCTTGATTTCAATAAAAGTCTGCCCCCACGCATGGAAAGCAGATGGGATTACACAAGAGGAATTAATGGAAGGTCAGCGAGGTGACTTTTATGACGAGTACCTGGAAGCGGAACAGAATAACAACGAATCGCGTATGTATGTGTGAACGGGGTTTTATACACTATGACTTCTCCAGCGAAGACCGCAGAGGCCTATCTCCGTGTATTATTACCCAGGCGGTATAGAGAGCGCGTAATAAAACGCTGTCATGAAGAAACACAGCCCACGCTGGTTTTGTTAAAACTTTGGCGCGCATTCAGGAAACTTACATCTGGCCTGGAATGCGGAAGCATGTCAGAGAATTTATAATGACGTGTATTCACTGTCGGACGATTACACCCCCTTACCCAGCATCAATAACTGGAGCTATGCCGGTACCACCTCGCGCATTTCATACTTGGGGCATCGATATAGTTGGTCCATTTCCCCGTAGCAAGCATGGAAAAAGATACCTGTTAACTTGTATCGATCATTTGACAGGTTGGGCGGAAGCAATTCCATTAGCAAGTAAATCCTCTGAGTTAGTGAGAGAGGCTTTAGCAATGCATGTTATCAGTCGATATGGTATCCCTGAGGTTATTGTATCCGACAATGGTGGAGAATTTACTTCGAAACCTATTGAAGATTGGATGAGAGAATGTGGGATTGGACATCATAAGACATCGCCTTATCATCCCCAGAGTAATGGTAAGACGGAACGATTCAATGGCATTATCCAAAAACTGTTGTTGAAATTAACTGGAGGTGATTCACGAAAGTGGACTAAGTATTTAGCGGAAGCTCTGTATGCATACAGAATTACAATAGGTCCCTATGGAATCAGTCCATATCAAGCTATATATGGAACTCGGCCTAGATTGCCTAAAACCCCTGGTAATCGAGAAGAAGGTGAGAGACTTAAAGCAATTAGAGAAGCTGAAGAGGAACTGAATAGTGTAAGGAGTAAGAAACCAATTACTTCTAGTTCCGATAAACTCCTGCCCCCTGGTACATTTGTATCCATACGCGTGCTAAATCCTCAAAAAGGACAAGCAAAATGGAAACCTGGGTATCAGGTGTTAACAAATTATAAGGGAGGATTGAGGCTCCTGGATCTCGAAACGAAACAAGAAATCCGTTTGAATCAAAGAAATGTGCGTGAAATCCCGACGCAAAAACCTTATGATGAAATAGATCCACCCCAACCACGGGTGCGTTCTAAACATGATTCATTACCAGATGCGGTAATGCCAATTCCCTTGCCGGAAAGAGAGTTTATCTCCCATGTGCCACAATCCGCGAAGCTTAATCCGAATGCTAGTGAATTTTATCCTCGAATACGCCGAGGATCCTATGAGTGGCGTGCATGGTTGCGTACAGTTACCAGTGTAACTACTTAGCGTAGATTGTCAAAGTCTACATCCCAACAGACTGTGTCATTATGTATGTAGTTGTATATGTGACTTTAGTCGATCGCAAACCATTATTATACTATTCAACAGATTTAACTAACACAGTTCGCACTAATATGTCCACATTATTGAACTCAGCTTTACGCTGTTGCATCGCTTATGCGTTCGCGTTCAGCCGGCGCAGCATTTTTATTATTGGGGTGATACGAGTGATGTTCATACAGCATTTGATTCAAGAACCCGTTATGATATATACATAAAACGTTATGATATTGATATACTACAACCATTAATTGTAAATTGGGTTATGAATTGCTATAACTCGGCTCGGGTTGCTCTACGTTCTTGGATGGGGTGCGCAACCATCTTGGGACAGGAGATAGCCAAAGTTGAGGGAGGCTTGGTTATATTATCAGAGGAAAATATTTAAGAAATTTCTGGGTACGCTGATATCTATGTAAATATTAGATAATATTCTCGCTACGAGTTATGCGAGTTATTGAATTTTAAAATATATTGCTCTGCGTTTTTCGCGTCCTATAATTTTAAGAAGACGATTCTGTATAGATACGACCTTTTGTTGTGAATTATGCCACTGCGAAACTAAACTTAAATAAACATGCGTGCCTATCCGTGTTAGATACGATCGAACCCAACGAATATATCTCCATGGTTTAGCAACAGAAGGAATGTCCTGTCATTCAATACAATCGCATGCTGACCCCGGAAAGAAATTTTGCGAATTATGTTAACATATGGCTCAAGTTCTGAAAGAATTAACAATTCCCTCCTATAAAGATAATGAACCCCCAGAATTCCTTTGACGGTCATGTTTATGATATCGTCCAGTCACAAATTGGAATCCATCATGTCCCCTGGTGGATTTGGTTCTTAGTGGCCATCATCTTATTTATATTCATGTCTATCCTTACTCACAAAATGCTAAAAGCATTTGAATTTTGTCCCAGGTCCAAAAGTCCTGAGGTCTCAATAGTAACGTATGATCACAAAAATGATCAAGTTAATTTAAGAATGAACCATTCTGAAGTAAGTTCAGAATATGTCAGTGACATTAATGAATAATTGATTGGTCATTTGTAATATTGGATAATTGGTTTTATTGTAACTGTATAACATTTATATTGGATACATGAATTATTAATGAATGTAAATTTCCTATATTGTATAGTATGTTTGAATTGTATTTTGAAATTTGTGCTAGTTAGAAATACTTATGGAAGTAATTTCAAACTCCTTGCCATGGGAGGAATGTTACGATCCAATTTTTGAGCTGCTAGTTAGGAAAGTAATAAAGTACGAGATTTATGGATATGATTAAGCGTGATGTTATTGCACAGAGGGAGAGACTTTTATCTGTACCATGGCTTACTCATCTAGCTTATTTACGAGTAATGTTCTTCCTTTGTTATTTGACATTGATGGCCGAGTGATGTATGCGTGGCAGTCCAATTTCCCTTTCTTGGTTAATTGGGAACTGTTTTATGTGCTTTATATGCCAAGTTAATGCTTTTGTCCTCGGAATCCCCTATCTTGATTAAATCGGCTACGCATTTGTCCTCGGAAATCCTCATGTGCTGCGTGATTGCTTTATTTTAGCGTCCCTCGTAAAACATTTTTAGTGCTTTGTCCTCGAATCTCTCGTAGAATGCATGCGTGGAAGAGGTAGATAAATGTCGTGTGGTGAATTATTTATTATCTTTATTGGAAGTAATTAAGTAGATTCTAGCGTATAAAAGACCCACCAAATAGCGCCCCAACACTCCAGTCCCGCAGAAGCTCCGCAGAAGTCCACAGACGTCCATCGAAGCCACAGAGGGAAGACAACCAGACTCCAAAAGAGGCTGACGTTCGTCAACTACCCGATAGGCTTTGAAAGAGACTCATTGTGCTTGTGGAGTGATTGTGCTTGTGGAAGTGAAATAAGAAATAAACCAACTTTAGTTTGAAAACGGAGTCCTTCATTTACCTGTGCACCTTAAAACGTGTTGGTAAAGGGAAGTAAAAAAAAGAACGCGCAATAAGAGAAGAAACAATAATATCTTAGCCTTACCCCAAGGCGTGATATTAAGTGGGACCATCCTTGTGATGTCATGATGGTTAAATGCTCTGAATCTCAACATTGTGGTACGAATGATATGTTTCGAACGTCGCTGAAAACAAACCGCCAAGATGAATCGCACGTTGAGATACATTCAGATATCTAACATGCGATATGACTATAACGAATTCATAACTATGAGTCGCAAGGCAGTAAAGCACTTCGATTCCATCCGCTTCGCAAATTGGAACATGATATTCATTCCGAATCCATAGGTTATCAGTCAATATGCTGTCAAGCAGGCAAGATATTTCAGCACAATAGCTCGTAGCCACAACGAATTATGTACTTACTCATTTAAACAAATACATTTGTTTCATAAACGCATAAGCGTTCTCATTGCACAAATAGTGGCAAAAACTACAAGGTGAAATCTTGCATATTTTTATTGCTGGAATGGTGCATTCACAACAGTGAATGTGTCAATCTGCCAAAACAATGTTAGGTAGGCCCGCATAAAGGAACGTCCTCCAGAAATGACAAAACTCCATAACAATGACAAATGTCGTTCTTGTGACGTACACCAAATGGTGTTCTAGGTTCATGCGCCTATATCAGTGTTCGGCATAAACATTGAAAGTGCAATAGCGACAAACCATAAATGGTGGGCAGTCTATATGTGTTGCATACGCTGATGAGTCGACATACGATATTGATGGTAAGTACAAATATGTAGTCTACCTAAGCGATCCATTAAAACGGATGGCAGGACCTTTGTTCGTCGTATATGTTAAATGTTGCTAGATGAGAGTATCCAAGGATGTAAGCTGAAGAATACCTATCGACTATGCATGCAAATATCGTAGGTCAAGGCCAAGACATCGCTTAACTACATTCAAAAAGAACACTCTGGCATTCGATATTGTGGCGGGAACGTTATATTGTGCGCAATCGATTGATAAAATTCAGGGATAAAAATCCATCCGCACATTTCAGGTTATAGAGTGAACACATAGCTACCTGTAATCAACGATAGTTATAATTGTGGCCATCCTTTTCTGCCGGGTATTAGCTTTCTTTTTAAGGACGATACATTAGTAATCTGGATCTGGATTGTGTAACACAATTATTCCGTGTATTTGCAGACAAAACGCAAGGCGCGTGATACATCTGGGCGTCCAGTAATGACGCATGCATATTCCTTTAGATAGCCACTTATTTATGTATCGACAGCTAGGTTTATCTCCATGCCGCGCTCTGCCTCAGCCACACAACATTTGTGAGCCTTCTTACATATTCAAAAGGGCTAACCTGTTTGCAAAAACCTACCAGTACATGCAAATAGGGAATCCTAAATTCAAGAGGCGACTAGTCTTTTTACTGCGCAGTAATTGGTGAAAGTTGAAAAAGAACACATTATATGTCTCCAATAATCAAGTTAGCTTGAATACCTTGTTTGGAAGGATCTTTGCAGAATTTAAGGATATATTGTAGCCGTTCAAATACTAACTTGCCTACGATATCAGTTTTTGCATTTGTGGTTGCATGTTAGAATTTATATTTTAGTAACAAACTTATTTACGTAACAGTTTTGTGGCCGGACTGTGCCTTCCATCCTGGGACCAATGCGTTACATACTGCACCATCATTGAATTACTTTATGGCTGTCTGCGTTAATAAAAGAAATACTATACCAATCCGTTTGTTGTTTATCAATCCAACGACTCCGTGAACCGTTACCTGGGCCGGACAACCACTTACGTAATATTGCAGAATGATTACCAGTTGCTCAACTACTGTTGTCATTGTTGCTACGATAGCCAATAACTGACTCACACCAACCGCCAGCTTTCCATTGTATTATGGCATCATTTTGTACAGCTGATTGGTATCATCTAAACCAAGTTGCTGAATACGCAATGTTATATTGATGGAATAGGAAATGTGCTCTATGAATTACATTATATTTGCTTCCTTTGTGTATAAAACGCAATGCTAGAAATACAAAGCGTCAACACCTGATTGTTATAAATACACCATTTTCTGTGTTTATGCTATGGAAAACCATCGGATTAAAACTCACCCTGTGTAACACTATTAAGCATGTTTCAATAGTCAATCATTGCAGAACCGACTTAGGACAAGTCGAGTGTATTTATGACCAGAGATTACAGACCATACCGGCGAAATAGCAACAATGATCAAAGAAAGCGAGACCCAATAAAAGGAGGTAACGGGGATTTTGCTGACTCGAAACTAAGTTCTTACATACAATACGGCACACATGTTTGCTATTCAATTATATCGAGTTAAAGGGCTACCCAGAAAAACAAGCTTAACCCTTACATTTATACACACCTGGTTATCTATTAGTTTACAAAAAAATGTCCCTTAGACCTATAGACATTAGAAAAAGCGCATTCATGATGTACATTTTCTCTATACATGATTAATGATTTGACACATTGCGGAAGATTATACAGGGGAAAATTATCCATTATATCAAGTTAGCATCGGTACTATTCTTATTTAGCAAGCCACAGCGGTAATGCATATTATGACGGCGACGGCTACTGGGGTAATTCAGTGTGAATGCTACGAAAGCAATTGACACATAAGTCCAAGTCGCATATGTTGAACATATAAGTTCATTTGCAAGAGAAAAATGATTTTGTTTTTCACTTTACCACATGTATTGCATTATCCTCATATCTTGAACTGACGACATTATCATAGTTGATAATAACATTTAAGACGTATTAAAACATAATGGATACAACACACATTTGACTGCGAAAACGTTGAGCTTCGGTGCAGCATTTAGAGGAATACTTACCATTGAGTAATGCATATACAGGGACGATGTCATGGGTATTTGAATTACTTGGTTTTGAAAGCGACATTCAACAGATCTGTACAATTGCATTGGAAACGTCTCTTTTCTACATACAGTTAGATAACCGCTCATGGACAAACAGACACATGATTTAAAATCTGCCTCCGGTCGAAAACTTGTGGTAATGTGGAGGTCTTGTCAACAAATTTGCTTTACATGATAAGCCTTTGTTATTCAGATGCAAGAGTCACAGACCGCTCGTTTGATGTTTTTCTGACTTGCTTGCGTGGTTTTACGGCAATATGGGCCCTTAATACCTCCACCGTTGTGTGCGATGAGACCGCAGTGATAAGCATGTAAGCATGAATGTCCATCATCAGTGGGGGATTGAATGCGTCATGCAATACGAGCAGCGTTTAGAAAGGGAGATCCGTATGCCAATAATGCTCAGTTCATGTCGTATGAAAACAGGACTATCGGCTGCGTTGGCTTTCCTCACAATCACAAATGAAATATACAAGCACCTAATGCGGAATATATGACATGTGTCTGTTTCATGCTGGTGGGTGGCTCTACCTTTGTGCGGGCTCAGTTATTACCGTTTGAGTAGATAGGTAACTTCACTATTTTAAAAGCGGGCAATATTGCTTCCACTGCTGCTGCCTTTGTTTGATCATACTCTTTCGTTGCATGCAATGAGAACGCGTGAAAACTAATAAATTGGTTTGCAAAAATAAACATAGCAATTGTTGTGGCAAGAAAATTGCCTCCTGGTCTGCAATATCTAATCAGTGAAGTATCTGGTCAGAATATTGAGTTAGATTTATAAGATCGGTGATGGGTTTCACGGGGCGTTAATCGTTTGAATGTTGCTACTGGTGAGGCAATTCTTTTATCGAAGCTTCTGAAGTCAGTGATTTCTTACATTAACCACAAACGGCGGTGTTGATCATGTTATATAACACCGTGTTCTATATAATATAAAAAAGGGCAGATGTGCCTTTGAGATTGTACTGTTTCGTCATATGCGAGTGATTAATGAGTGGAACCCTTTTTTCGGTGAGAAAAACCTGATTATAAAAGCAAAAGCAGACAATAGGTACATATGAATTATATTTCGCTGATTATTGCTGTGTTATAACGCACACGAGCCAATGATATATCCTCCGCTGTAATGAACGGCCAGCATTGTACTGCATCTCTTATCACGTGAATTAATCGGTTAGAATAATACCACGCCTGAGACGCGGTAGGTATTCTACGATGCCTGAAATAGCACTGCAGAACATTAATAGGAAACGAAATTGGTGAAATCCACTCAAGTAACCGAGAGTGATTTAGAATATATGAGGCAAATCGATAATGATGATATCAATAATAATATTGTCACTCGTTGTCTTAGAAAAATTAATAAATCCCTATGGTAATGAGCTACATGTTTCAAGCATTGGATTGTTATTTCGAGACCATGTAACCCATTCCAACAGATTTTGGTATTAATTATATTCAGCTGGGAGGGTTGGACAGATGGTATTTTGACCAACGCAACGGATTTGACCCGGCGGTGGTGACCAATGCGCCTTTACTTTTCACGTCGACCAAGAGGTATCCATGAATTATGTGCAGATAAAAACACTGGTGGTGGCGTAAAGAGAGGTTATAACAAGTAACATTATACCATCTAATGCCAAGTCAAAACAGTCTGAACGTCGATAGCAACAGCTTTGGGATTAGAATTGCTACCCATATCATACGGGAGTACCACCCAAATGTCATCCATGCAAAACTCTATTAATGACTGTGTAGATCCGATTAACAAATGCAGTGTTAAATCAATATTTGTTGCGTGCAGGTATGGTCAATAACGATTCCTTTATGATGCTAATTGGATGATTTTCTGCTCATTTTATTACGAGCTATGCAATGTACATGCACAATACTAATTTCAATTGTACTGCAAACAGTTACAAAAGTACAGAAAGCCTATTAATTCGGACTCTCGGTGACCTAAATCCTGACTGAAACTGAATGAACATTATGTGGTGAGATGCTTGTAAACTTCTGACTAGATTCTAGATGTGCAGAATGTGGCCGATGCCTGAAATGACGCATTGCATTGGTATGAATAAGGATGGGGACAACTTTATGTGCATTATCTAATAACAAAAAGAAGAATACACAGGCTGAATAGTGGAAGTTGATATAACATGGATGACCTATTTGCACTGCGTACTGGTCGTGTGATGGATAATGTGCAAAGAGGAATTCTGTAACTGTCGCTTGTAACGGAGGAAAGCAACTTTGCTTATCAATTTATAAAGTCTTATTTAGAAATGCCGATTGTCAGTGACGTCGTTTTGCACAATTATGATTAACGGGGGGCGTTTTAGGGCCTTGAAATTCCTTTAACGCCGTTTCCAATGGCGTTTTCTTAGGCACAATTTTTGCCCCCTGTAGTATCTTTTGCAATCGGGACATTGGCTTATTAATAATATCTGATATATGTTGTCACCAATCCACCAGACTAGTCCAAATTCGATATATGATAAATGTATGTGGCCATTGAACGATGGTACACGGAGATGGATGTCGTGAATATGATCCGACTCCTATGACAAGGACTCTTAACTACAGGAGCGGATGTAATAAGCTCGCATTAAGCAAGTTGTTGCTTAAAAATGTTACATAACATTAATTCCTTGGGATGCATGAAATAGCATCAACAAAAATACATAATTTACGTTAGCAATGAATGTTTGCTCTCATGCCCTCAAAATTATAAGGCTGAGTGTATGTTTGATTGCGATGCAATGCTACGAGCCTGGCGACTGTTCCCTTAGAGATTTCACATGTAAAGAAAAAAGTCGATTTATTTACTTGCATTATTCCATCATCTTTCCAAATTTCACACCATATGGTCTCTTGGCATCCCATATGTGCTGTAAATCACTTGAACATGATATGTAAATGTCATATAAGCTACGGGTCTGTCGGTTAAGATTGCAATTAAAAACATGAAACCGCAGCCTGTTCGTCACACACAGCCATGGATACATTATAGACTTTAAACATGTGGCTACACTGCGGACATATTGCTGATATGTGATGTTTCAAGCCGTCCACCACAATGTCAGGGTAATTGAATTGCTAGAGCTGAGTGCATATATAGCTGTGCTATTGTCAGTAGTGATTAGATTCAAGCCATCACCGCATGCACTGTCCCATTTGCACTGTCCCGATTTAATGGCGAGATTCTATATCTGCAAAGTTAATGGAAAAGCAGCAATAAACAGCCAAGAGGAGCAGTGATTGTCAATTACCATACATAACGTGCATTAACAAAACAGGAATGGAAATTCGTCGGCAAAAATTCGACTTCTTTGTGGAAACACAGCGACGTATTTATTACTCGTGCTGCTTGGTGGTTCATTGTTTGCACATCTACACGCACACCATATATAATCTATTTTTATCCCTTGCGTCTCTTATATAGAAAAGCTTTTATAAAGCAACTTATACATATTTGCCCGGCGACTTTATGATTAAAGCAGATGATTGTCTCAAAAAAGGTACTGAGATATAATTTGCCTTGCAGCTGCACAACCTGCACAAGCCAGTTAGTGGTGCTTTGGCAGTTGATATAGGGTTGATTCATGCATAACTATGTTTCTGTCGCTTAAATGGAATATCGGGCGTTTTGTTGGAAGGTTTCACGCAATTGACAAACTGATGAATATTCACTTAGGATATGACGCAACACAGAATGTCTTGTATACAGACATACGTTATTGCAACGCGAAAAACGACGGTAGCCCTCCTGATTCTAATAATATCTACTGGCTTTGTCGATTGGGCTGAGCTCTTGAACATAGCTATGCATTAAACGTGTAAGCACATCCTCTATTGCAACCTACATAAACACCGTTTTGAACCCATTTTATGTTGTTCATGGTTAACACATAACAGAGGTAAAGAGTAAAGTTGAGCTGGCTGTCGCAAGTACCAGTCTCGTCTATTTGATGTTTGGCTTTCTGATTTTAGCCTTTTGTTTCCTGCATATATCTGTAACTTACTGACGGAAGATGAGCAATAATATTTGGTAATACCAATTGCAAATTTTATAAATTGGAAAATCTACAATGCCGATATAAAAAGCAAATCTGGCTATATGTTCAGCAGAATATATTAAGTGATACGCTATACAATGCGCAAATGTTTGACAGACTTATTGTTCAATCACAATCTAATCTTGAGCATCTCATTGCTTAAATATAAGACGCATATGCCTGCCATTTCACACTCGCGAGGTCAAAGTAGATAAATAAATAATAAAACTTAGCATCAATACAATATTACCATTGTCTATTAAATTATGCCGATCCGTAAATACACATACGCGTATATTCACCGGTTGGTCATAACTCTGTTGAATTAGTATACCTACATTGTTTTTCCCATGGACACCAGGAATATGTAATTGAAAACCTACAATACATGTAAGCTATTGAAAATGTAAACCAACCAGGTATAACGTTATGTTCTGCATGCTTGCGAAACACTTTTAAAATTCTGAGGTTTATTATGTTTTATCCACTCAAATAGTCTTCTTATCGTTCAATAAAACCGTTAACTGTATCTTAATACCATTTTGGTCGATGGAATGCGATTTACTTATAAATGTGGTGTTACCTATGCGATGCATGCCAGTTTATTGCTTTGCACAAACCAGGTTTTAAAAAGAAGCGTCAAATGATAACAGGCATAGAGCTAAGAGAATGTGACGGAGTGAGTTAAAGTTGTTAAAATGGTTTTGGCAGAGCAATGTCAGGTTCATGAGTAGTATATCCGGCTCTGGTCGAGTTGAGGCAGGCTTTGCCGATGGTGTAACCGGTTTTGGTAGTGTCAATACTCAATGCTCTACGGTCCATGTAGGAGTATGTTTTCATATATGTATGTTTGTTTGCAGGTACTATAATATTGCTTTTGTAAGAATGTTGGGTTGGCGTGCTATTTTTTATAATCATTATATAACTGTTGTACTCGTTATTTAAGCTCTCGGGAAGCCTAAAGCTCATCATTAAGCGTTGGTGATGTTTTGCGAGTAATCCGCATTCACTGTGTGGTACTTGCGGGCTGCTATGATTTATACGTGATGAAAAGGCGTGGTCCTTATAAAAGAGCTTGATCTCCGAGACGTGAATACTTCTGTCGTCGACGCTCGGGAGGGTGAATAAAACTTTTGATACGACAATTAGCTCTTTGACTTTCTTATATAATGCCCACTAGATCCTTTGCTATATCTGTCGGAGCACACTGCTCTGGCAATCAGAGTAATGTTCAAATCAAATGTAAATACACAAAACCTTTCTCCTTCACGCACATTGAACTTACCCTTGCAGAATCAGTGTCCTATTTGCATTGAACATCTAATAGGCAGTGCTGTTGCTGGGGAAATTGCACTTGGGTAGGCGGGAAGTGCGACTCCACTAAATTATTCACACTTAGCGATAGCATATAGCGGTTACTTGCTGAACACCTACTAGACTAATAAAGATAGATATATATTGCTGCACTCAATTTATCTATAACTATTTTGTGCCATCAACCATGCAGGGGGTAGGGAATCCCCCTATGGAATGACGTTAATGCAATTTGGTGGACTCGTACCGCACACAGTACTCTTACCGTAGCAGCTAGTCTATTCTATTGTATTCAGCAACCAGCTCTGTATGTATAACATGATTACTGTGTATGTGCCTACGACAAATAGAGTACGTGGGTGTGGTAGGGAAGCCTAATAAAGTCACTCTAATGCAATTATGCCAAATTACTCCGAATAATGCCTTTACTGGCTGGCTTATCCTGATGTATTCGCCATGCGGCCACCTTGGTGGAAAACATGATTGATGACCAATGAGATTTCAAGTTGTGATTTTATGGGTGCCGCACATATTCAAGATGACATGCTCACGTGATGACACAGATAAACAGGCACGTGAGCACACAAATAAACATAATGTTCTAACCCTTGAAGCCTCACTTAAACTAACGTACTGGAATATTAGTAAGTAACTTGTCCGAATTAGGCCCAGCGGATGATATTTCTCCATTACTACGCCTCATTTATTTTAATAGTGACAGATACTAGCCGAGGCATCGTATGTTGAATGATGCATTAGGTAATGGATAATAGGGAAATAGTATTTGCTAATGTAAGCAATTGGTATAAGTGAATGACTAACGTACAGTAGCGACGTCAAAAACACTTTTACGATAAAACTTTATAGAAAATAATCTAAAACAGATCTAAGTGAAATCCATTAGTCTCACAATTATTTGACGTAGGATAAGCTCCTTAAAATTACATTATTTTCCATCAAAATTTATATCTTGTAATGATGTATTGTGTTGTCGATTTATCTACAAATATCCCCGTGCAGGCGCGATCGATGGATTCGCCTCGAGGCGCTCACGGCTTTGTTCTCTTTGAGTTGATCGTGTATAGTAAACTAAGATTAGTTTCAACATACTCCCAGTGGTTCCCTAAATGCCCTCAATAACCTGCCAGTTGCTTTGATTCTATTTCGAGGAGTCGATATTCACCATTGCTGGTTGATTTTGCCGATACCATGTTTATCATATCATCAGAGTTTATCCTCTGCAGCAGAATTAATTGTCACATTTGTATGACTGACATCAAATAATAGGTATTGACGTACAATTTGTAGTTTTGCCAGGTTTAACAACACATATCTAAATCAAATTTGGCAAATTTGACCCTTGTTCAGAATAGAAATATGACAGGCGCTGCAGGCATAACGTACTTGTTATGTTATTGCCATGTATGACCAATATCGTACAGCGGATACCATTGTTTGACACCTGTGTTTTGACGTACAGGCGGACATATTAAAGATATAGCACGGTGTTGATGGTCAGAACGGTTCAAAGTTAATCCATGCTGTCAACTAGAAAATTGGTAACATGGAACCCAGCGCGTCTATATATATATATATATATATATATATATATATATATATATATATATATAGTTTTTTACATAGATCTATAATCCACTGCAGCATGAAAAACGTATTCGGTATTATAACTATTTTGCCTCACTTATTCAGCTTTTTGGTTTTGCTGTTGTCAAAGTCGAGAATAAAGCGATGCATTGAGACATCAAATAAAGTAAAAATTTATATTAAGCTGCATTGTATAAATTGAAGCAGAGACAAAGCTGTGGGTCTGTTTAGTTGTAAATTTGCTATCTTAATTTACTAAAATACGGAACCGAGCCAGTCTCGTACATATTATTGTAGAATAGACGGATGACGCCCCCGTTCCATAAGACAAAGCCTTTTTTGCGGGGTAGCGATTTTTTGATGAAAAAAACCCACAGTCAACATTTATCACTATTGACACTGGATGTTATCCCACATAAAATTAGCATTATCGCCATATCTATTAATGAGCAGTTAGCGGTTGGTTCGTCAATAGCCGATCATTAATGTGTCACTGTAAATTGACAGCCTCCTTTGCGTATTGTTTTGTTTATATGCTTGTTGATACGCAAGTTAAGGATTCTTACAAATCACAAATGGACGCTAGACTACAGATACACGTCATACATAGATATATTTCTGCATATCATTAGGAATACATACGGAATCAAGGGTGCCTGATTTCGCGCAGCACATTTGTGGATCTGTGGATTATTTGCAATGTTTATAAAGCGTCAGTATTCTGATGGTCCTAGGATTTGTGCCGATGCTGTAAACGTAACCTTTTTTTATGAAACACGACATTACATTAGCCATACAATGAATTTCGATGCAGGTTTCGCAAAGAGGTAATGATAAAAGAGCAGGGTAAACTGACATAGTGAGTACGATTGTATAACTCCAATGTGCAGCAAGACAGAGGTCCGGATTAGATAAGGACGCAAAAGAACCTATTTCATGTCCAATTCCCAATAGTTGCAAGTATCACCCAGTTTACAATTAATAGGCTTGTGTGTGTGGTGGGCACTGCACCAAAGCAAATGGCAGGTTAATTATCGCCTCTAGTTATCCTCTGTGTTTTCTCCCTTCATGGCTGAACACAACCACTCCAATCCGAAGCAGATTCAAAGAAGTTTAGCGGGATTCCAGTGGAAAGTGGAGCCAAAAGTTTGTCTCAGAATAGATAGAGGTCTCTAGACTAGCTAATCATCATTAAGTATACATCAAATATATCACAACATGCCATAGGGACGGAATTATGCTATTTTATTGAATCATTATGTGGGCAGTATTTGTGCGGCATTTGATAACTACAAACATTGAATAACACTACGCAGATAAAGTCATGCACAGAAGCAATAGGCCTTTTGCGTCATTTTTTATTGCAGGTGTGTCCATGAAAACCAAAATAACATACGTAATCATAAATGCAGTTTTTTCGATGATCAATCAGAAGATGCGTTCGTAACAGCTGAGCTACGTTATCACAAAGGTTCACATTATTGAACCACTCACTTTTTTCTGAACAATTTCAAGGGAATCAACAGACTAGATAACATAACACAAACAGATAACGGTTATTATACCAATACATCACTTCTAATACATTACGCTTGAATTGATCAGATTCTACGGAGTACACGGCAATGTTCTACTCTCAATTCAGCACCGAATAACATATCAAATTGGATATGTGCCACCATATTCTAAACATTGAGTGTCAATGAGTTAAATATATACATAGATGAAGGAGCTGTGGGAACAATTATTCAAAAAATTACTCATATGTTGGCTCATTAATTGCACTTCTCAAATCTGGAACATTTTTTAATTCCCATATACCGCGCAGCTATATGGTTCTTACACTTTAACAAACCATCGATAGATATTCACACAAACGCTTCCACGTGTTCGAACAATCAAGGTATACAACGTTAATTCGTGTTTCAATTTCACAAATGCAGGTATAAAATGGATAAGCAACCCATTTTCTATATTAGTATTTTGCGAACACATATAGAAAATGGGTTAACAATCTATTTACCTTTCCCGATGTTAGATTTCATAAGCCGAAAAACAAAAATGGAAAATGGGTTAAGTTTCGATTCCTTATTTTCGATCCGATAACTGGGTCTCAGTGGGTACTTCTTTTTGGCCTCTTGACTTGTACGACGGGTTTTGGGGGCTTCGTTTTGTACGACGGGGTATGTTTTCCTCTTACCTTCTGTACAGCGGGTTCGATGTATATTTTGTTTCAGTATGTCGAGATTTTCTCGCGGGATTTCCCACCGATTATTGACAGTGCAAATGCAATGAAAAGTCCCCGTGCGACGAGCCGAGAATCACACGCTTGACTGTACAAGCGCGACAAGCTGCTACTGCATGTAATCAGAATTTAGCTGATCAGATTTCTAGATGGTTCCGGCACTTTTATCCTGCCTACGACGTACGACGGGTAATACATTTACATCATACCTTGTACGAAGGGGTACGCATTTTTGGCATTTTCACCTTGACGGGGTATGCATTTGTCCATTTTCACCTTGTACGACAGGTACGGGTTTCCGAGGTCCCACGGCAAACTCCTACCCGGGAGAAGGCCAAGTGCCCCCCCCCCCCGGGATTTTCCACAAACGCATCACACTTGATTTGACTGACGCGACAATACGAAATATTGCCAACATTTATTCTATAAGTTGAGAGTTAATTTATATGCAGTTTGTGTCCAAAGTAAGCAGTATGATGTGGTATGCTGTTCTCGTTCCGAATACGTTGCAAGTATATAATAATAAACTAATTTATACTGTGGGCCATCTATGTGCTTGCAGTGCACATAATATAAAATTCGATGAAAATCATGTTACTTGAAGCTTCACAAGTATGAATTCCATGCAGTTACATTCTGTTATCCTCATGATTTCATTTGCATGAACACTTGATGTCTCTCTCTGTGGTAGGGATGACTGGTCCTCTTGAGAGCCGAACCAACTCTGGCTTCAGCAACTTGCTTGCCCTGTGATGAACGTTAGCCTGCTATTAGCAGTATTTACGGATAGCGGCTGTGAATGAGCCTCTATGAACTCAGAGAGAAATCAAATGCTCAGAAATCACCGAATAAGAGTGTCAACCTTGTAACATTACCACGCTATAACATCGCCGAATTCATCTAGCGCGGACGATATGCTATTCCGAGGCGCGCCCGTTCTCTGTTTAAACTACCAGGGAGCGTCCCTTAATTGATGAACTTACAAAAATCGAGAATGGGAAAATGGAAGTGAACCCATTTACTATTTTCGTCTTTAAGATTTTGAAATTAATGACCGGGAAACGAAAATAGAATGCATGGCCATTTTCTATATGTGTTCGCCAAATACAATAATAGAAAATGGGTCGAATACTAATTTTCCGTATGCGTTTGTCAAAAACATAGATAGAAAATTTTCCATTTATATTTGTGAAACGTAAAAACGAGTTGATTTCGAACGTTCACTTCAAAAATATACATATTTTTAACTGATATTCGATGCTGGAATCACCAAGAGAGTAAATGGAATACCATTTGTTAATTATGCTGATTAGTGCAACCAATTAATTGAACTAGCAACATAGTACTCACACTACGTACACAATAAGTTGCATCTTTGATAAAAAGATAAAATAAAAGATACATTCATGTATTTTGCGCTGTAGTCTACAGCAAAAGCATATCCAAGAACAACGCAGATTAGTATTGGTATTTGTACACGTGTATCACACGCATCGTCTGCGTACATCATCGATAACTTGTTAAGCGTAACAACATTTCGTTCAGCTATCCAAAGCGGTAAATGTGTTGCAGGTCTGCAATCGAAAGCGGTTGCTGTGGTTCTACTGACCTTAACTCTGCTGCTACTTGAAGGCAACTTAAATCCCTCTTTCACGACAGGTTATACATTACTTGTCAGTTGAGGATTGTGAAGGTCCTTCTTGCGCTAGCTTCATATCAACCTTACATTGGAGTATTACGTGAAGGACGTGATAACGCTTCCGAGGAAATAATGGAAACTGGCGTGTCTCGTCATTAAATGATGAAAGGGGAATATCATCAATAATAAAAGGGTCGCAACAGAACATATAGGCGTATTACTTTCTGCGTAATGTTACGATAACCCTAGAAGTTGCAGGAATAAACACCGACAGTACAAATATCTTTCCATCGCTCATAACATCTGTGTAATAGTTTAAAGCAAAGCCGTCACAAATACAAAGGACCGTACATAAAGATGCACGATCAGTAAATGTGCTTGATTGGCATTGATATGATAAGTTAAAGGAAGGTGGGCAGTGTGGCATGGCGCGTTTGTAAATTCATTTACTGACCGTGTAACTATGGCTAATATTGGGGCCTGTTAAGTAAGTCTCTTACGCGCTTGTGAGGCATTTTGCATTAACGCAAACACATAAATCTTTGGTCAAGAACCGCTTTCGGGAACAAAACGAGAAAAACAAGGGTAATGTTTTAATGCATGTGTAAACAGGTTTTACTTGTTGTTGAAAGCTAGATGCTGTCACATTGTGTATTTCTACTCAACTGCACGCTCGTACATGCACTCCTGCGTCCTTAAAGAAGTATTGCAATGGATGTATTTGCTAATTGTGCAAATAATGCCTGTAATTCCATTACGCACATTGACTACGCTGTATAGCTTAAGCCACGGGCAGATATTCAATTAACTTGTTGATGTTTATTTATTCAAATCAGTAACATTGTCTTTGCAAGTAACTTACATAGATACGTTACACTATTGCTATTTGTTCTCCGCTGTTCTTTAATATATTCAGCCGAATTTTTATCGTTTATAAAGCTCATATGTCATAATTCTTAAAATAAACGTCAGCATAATATGTTATCCTATTTCATGCTGTTGCGTGTCAGCGATAATGCCTGTGACATAAAATTTAAATATTTAGAAAATACCGGCCATAAGGCAAGTAAATAAGTTAATTTAAAAACACCTACCGAAATTATGGGGACTGATCACATATATAGCTGTTTCTCAAATGAAACTCTCTCGAGTAATGCAGTGTTTTCATTGTTGAGTGGTCACTCATAAAATTACTGTGATTTACAACATTTTTAAAAGACCAAAGCCTAAAAAATTGTCATGTTGTCAGTTTGGCAACTAGTAGGATAGTTGCTACCGCCGTCTCGCAATTAGCATTTTACATTGACGGCAAAATATTATTGTGACGGCCAAGGGGTTAAGTAGGAGACATATTTACCAAAAGGCTAATACTCATTTTCAGTTCAATATCTACTAAGAATGTCTTTTATATATTTCCAGTGATTAATGCTCCGTTAGCCATGATCAGACATTCACCACAATGACCACGGTCGCCATTTAGATCAGCGGCATCGTATTGACCGCAAATTGGTCGTTTCCGTCAAGATTGTTCGTGAAGTGTTATATGATCATTTGTTGTCTCTTTGAAATTGCTAGGTTTGTTGTAAGACTGATGAATGAATTGTTACACGGTATTGTCTCCGGGGATTTCGTGATTTTAGATGTAAGCAGTGAGTTGATAGTCAATGGGAAAAAGCTCTGAGTAAATGAGCAGATAATTTACTACATTCTACATAGAGAATCCTGTTTTTATTGGCGCCCAGTAGGGTAATTCTAGCATGCATTTTAAATAGGCATATATTGCACAATCCTCTTCTTCGAGTACCCGGGAAAATGAGAATGCTGATTGAAGTACTTTTGTCTTCTTCTTCCCGACACGTACAACGACCAAAATATTCCGCTATATGTGTTGCTTTAGTAATCACTTTGTGGACTGAATACTCTATTGATTGTTTACTACTTACGATCAATGTATATGTGTGACTGCAAAGCAAACCCATTTAAGGATCTTTTTGGGTGTGTACAGCGTTGGGCTTTGGCGCAGCTTAATGAGTCACCATATGGCTGCACTGCTATTCCGTCCCATGTTTAGAGTGCATAACTTCCTTTATTGATCAATCGAAGAAATCATATAAGTAAACGAAGATACGTAACGATAGAGCTGGATAGCTCCTTGTAGTCATACGTTTTGCTTATCTGAGACAGCGTACAAGTTCAACACGCGTTGCACTTATCTTGACAAACATCTTGCTATAATTCTGATTGGTGCAATAAACAATATGGCACGGTGCAATTGTCCTCTTTATGTGTAAACTGCAACGTAACACATACATTGCAGCAGTTCTAGGATTTGGTTTACCCAAGAATGCTCTAGTAGGGACTAAGAACGTGTAAATGTGCCCAATTACCAGACTGAACTGGCCTGAAGTGCGTGAACAATTTTATTTAAACTGTTTTGTGGGGGATAGGTGTTTCAATTTGATACATATTACAAAGAAAACTTCAAGCAGCATATATAGATGCTGTCAAGTAGTCAACAAGGAAAAGACCAGTTGGTGCCTGTTCTATAATGGGACCCTTATGAAGATAAATGTCTGTCTAAAATGATAAAACGCCCGGTTCCGGCAACGGTCCCTTGATACAATACGCTTCGTTAAATCGTGATACATTCTTAGCTGTATTATACTAGACATGGGGTGATACATGCATAAAGCTGGAGCGGGAAGATAAATGTAATCAGACAAGGAGCTGAATGATGGTCAAGAAGCTGTGCAAACGAAACATATCATTTAGTATCCTTATTGTGCATCCATGGTTTGCTACACAATTTTCGTTTCCACTAGCATCAAATTGTTCGGAATATCTAGTTTCGAGGCAGTGTTTTTAACGCACAAACGCGCTCAAAATAGAACTTATTGGTACGTGTAATGATGATATACTAGATATATATCGTACGCAGACCGCCTAAATTATTATTTTCACATAATAATGAAGTCACCATTAGTGGGATTAATTATGTTTGATACAAACTCAATAATGAATTGTACATCAGTTACTCTAAGACAAAAAATAGATCGAAAACAAACAATTAATTAATTTTCCTGGTCTACAATCCTGGTAAGACGTGATAACAACGAAAATGAATGGGCGTCGTCTGATTCTCTGTTAGCTAACAAATATTACTGCTATGGTTATAGGCAAAGTTGTTCTGTTGATTTTGCGCGCTTTAGGAACACACGCCAATAGATGAAGAAAAAAAAATGATGATGGTACCTTGATCATGAATAAACGATCGATTGGGAATTGTCTAGGCTTGAAAGTTTCCTACGTTCTTATCTGATCAGGACGTGTGCTTCATTGCACATCTGCAGAGTGAGTTATAAAACCGTACTAGCACTGTGTTTTATCCCTTGTAATTAATCATCCGCAAATTATAAAAAAACAACTGTGCCTGCACATTATGGCTGTTGCAATGTTGTGTTTCTCTAATTAGCTGAAGTTGTAGAGCGTAACATTTAATGAACTGATTTCATGACTTGTCGGAATTTGTGCTAAGATATGTTATCGATTGAAGAGTGCATTGATCACTTTTTATATTAAAACGGCGCGAAACGTCATATCAACTAGGCAGGGAAACAGAGTACAGAACGACATGTAATCACTTAAGTAGAGGTTAATTGCATTGCAGTCAAATCATCTGGGAGGCATCCGGGATTTTATAGAAGCAGACGCAGAGAATTCGGTTGATTGCTTGCTTAAAGATCCGTTTATCTCCGTTTGTCTTCCTGGTTACAGCAGATGTGACAGGACAATTTCATCAGTCGTGATTAATTGAGCGAAGTACCGAATGGTCTCCCAGTGAAAAACATTATGGAGAGGTTCGACCCGCAAAGATGTCGTGGTTCTATTATTCTCCATATGGCACCAGGTGACACCATGACACGTTGTGGTAAGTAAGATTTATGTTGATGTATGCCTCTTGAGTTAGAACTCACGATGCACAAACCTTAAATGCTGAATGGCCAGCACAACAGGCGCAGGTTGGCAATGATTCAAGAAAACTTTTTCGTCAGAAAAACTCTTACACTTTTTAGGTTTTAGTTTCACGCTGCACCATGTTTTAAAGCAGCCCCGTGACGATATTCAGCATTCGGCATGATTGTTCGGTTTACCATAAAATAGTGACATTATGTTTTGCATTCATCACAGAACGAGAAAGTCGAATTACAAAAAATCGGATCAAACTCACATTATCTTCCACTATCAATTTGATAATGGTCACTTACTGCATTACCGAATTATGACAAGCCTGATGAATGTATGACCAAAGTTATCCAGTCTAATTGGTGAATCATTACCTCAATTACAGACAATAAGGCGAGCTGTTGTACGCAAATACCGGCGAAATACCATCACACAGAATTTAAGTTGGCAATGACCATACAAAGTGATGATTAATAAAAGGCGCCAATGGTGATTTTAAAATAACTTAATTCGGCACATATGCTTGCTACTAAATTATGTCGCGTTAAAAGGTCTACCCAGCAATAACAGGCTAAACCCTTCCATTTATAAGCATCAGGTTGTCGGTTCGTTTTCACAAAGTGCCCCTTTCGGGTTATAGACGTTATCATCCATCTCTGTTGGGCAAACAGATCCCAGGGCCATGCAATTCTAAGCCGGGTTACAAGTATATAGTTGCATTCGAAACGAATTATCTGTCACAATAATTCGTATATGCCGCTCGAAGTTTCGTTATTTAATCAGTGACAAACCAGGGAGGCAGATTGAGAATGTTAGATCAAATTTACCACATCGTTTGGATGCAAATGTTCCCATGTGCGTACTTGCCGTTAGAACAGTGAAGGGTTTCTACTTTTTAGTTGCTCTGGGCGTGAATTGTTTTAATGTTACAACTTCAACAATAATTGAAATCCTTACGTTAGCTACAACCACCGACTGTGATCAAGTGATATTACGCTATATTCGATATCACACGATATGTGCGAAAAGGTGATTTCCACAATTATGTTAATGCCTTATTAATGTCATAAGTGACCACGGTAATATATTGCAAGCGATTAAGAAAGAAAGTATGTCATATGGTTGGATTCGGTATATCTTATGATTTGGTGTATTTGCATTATGTATTCTTTTGCAGGATGCATCAGCAATCAAGCTCTGCTCGAAATTGAATTATTTTGCCAAACCGAATCAGTTGCATTGGCTAATGCGCCTTCATCCGACACCAAGTGATATATATTGATTATTCACAGGAAAACAATATGGTTCTCAAATAAGGACCGGTTAATATATTGCACTTCATCATAAAAATAAATGCAACTACACTACATAGCTTTTCGTGCCTACAAGTAGTAAAGCTAGTGTAAATCGCTTGTTACACGGTGTACTACCAATATATCTCTGTACCTCTGTAACGCATGAGAAAAAACGAAGTTGCAGTGAAATGCCTACCGAGTGCAAGTGATGAAAACTCAATTGCTTGTTAAGACACCAGCTTTAAAAGTATACTGGCATTATTAATACTAAGTCTCCCATTATGTTGTTTGTGCCCATCAACAATACAATAACCTAATCATTGCCGTGTTTTATCAATGTTTGTTATGTTTGAAATTTTTTGATAGCGACTCCTTCGTCATGCTAATTGTTGCCTTTCTGCTCATTATATTAGGAGCTAAACTATTTTCATGCATTATCTCGCCCAGTACGAGTTTTCAAGGTACTGAAACAGTACCGATAGTACAAGAAAAAGATCTTAATTGGGTCTGTGGACTATCAATGCTGACTGACACTGAATGAATATTTAATGGCGTGATGCTATCAAACCTTCCACGAGACACAATGTGGGATTTATATTTTCATGAATTCCTAGTGTGCATGATGATGTAGATCAGAATTGAAGAATTTCATTGGCATGATCATGGATGCGGACAACTAAACTGTGCATTATTTAAACATATAGTAATGAATATACAGGATGATTGATGGAATGTGACATAACATGGCTGACCTATTAACACCGCACACTGATTGATATTGTTAAAAATGGCGTTCTTTAGATGTCGTATGTGATTTTGTTGATAAACAGGGGCAATCGGAGCATGGGATCGATATCAGTTAGGTATCTATGGTCACATATCCTATACGATAGTTGATGGTGATGGATGTGGTGAATATGATCTGACTTTTATTAAACGGTCTCTTTACTGATGTCATAAAGCACGTTCATGGTAGACGAACCGTTACAGGAGAACGTTTTGTAGCAAAATGTATTTGCGCTGCATCAAGTACCATAGCAAAAATATATAATTTGTGCTGGCAACGAATGTTATCTGATATGCGCATACATGGCGGAAGTGCATAATTCATTGCTATTTAATGTGAAGAGCATGAAAAGATTCATATAATCGTATTTCTCCATCATATTTCCGAATCAGCTTCGAATATCGCATCTCTTGGCATCCCATGTGTGCTGTTAATCACTCACAAATAATTTGTTAATGCCATAGACGACTTCTTGCCCCTGAGCTCATTTTGTGATAAAAAATGCTGGATACAGCAATGCCAAATAATAAAGTAGACTCAGGAGCCAATAACGAGTTACATGCCGGATTATTCGATTAAGATATCTGGGGGTACCATTGCTCATTAGGCAAGGTCCTCTAGACTGTTGGCTGCGGGCCCGTGTACATTTTAATTATATTCAATAGTCTCGCGAACAGTCTAGGCAAGGGTGCCGTCTTGAACTGATGCGGCATCCCAGATTTGGGATGCTGGAATCACAAGCCGTATCTCTCGGTCACTCTCGGGTACTTTTGATTCATTTTCCGAAGATTCGGCGCCATATTTGTTTGGTAACGCTCCGTTTGAAAGACTTGGCTCGGCTGCTTGATGGGTCGTGACTGTTTGGTGGCAACGTTAATCACACAGTTGGCGAGAGAAGCGGACACACAACTGACTATTACAAAAACATACTAGCATGCAGCTAAGCGATTAAAGCTCTTGTTGTGGTGCCAATTGGAACTTTTGAGACGCCCCATAATTCCCGGAGACATTCAATGTGTTCTCATTGGACGCAGACCACAACAATGAACATGACGTCACATAAAACCGAGGGTGCGTATCACTAGCCAGTTTCATGAGCCAGACGCGCGCAACTAAGGTCAATCCGGGTCACAACCTTTGCGTAGATTGGTCGCGAAGATTAACGAACGTGTCTAATGAATATTCGGAAGCATCAGTTTGAGACCTTGTCTTGTCGTAGACTCTACGGCGAGAAGCGTAGCAGAACCTCTGGAGTCTGGGACGCAGACTAATTGTTCATATTCGTTCAAAAAAGAAATGGTTATGGTAATATTGCAGTTTAACGTCTAGTTCAACCACGTGGTGCTATCGCGACGTGGATGTATGAGGATACAATACTGGAGGCAGTTATGCCCAATAAGAAATTAGAAATAAGGGTCTGCCTCCTAACGATTCAGGAGCCAAAATTCCATTTATCAAACCCTTTTAACGAGTTACATACCGGATCATTCGATTAAGAAATCTGATTTTACCATTGCTCATACTTGTTCAAACAATAAATGTAACGGTAATATTGCGGTTTAACATCTAGTTCAACCACGAGGTGCTATCGCGACGGGGATGTATGAGGATGATTGTGATGTATGTACAGTTCCCCTTTTACGGCAGCGACCATTTTGCACAGACCCGTTGCCCAGACCAGGCCGCGAAACTCACGCCGCCATTACAAAGGTCCAACACGGTATTATTGCATCCTTTTGCAGAGATTGGGCCGCCATTTGATGTGATCGTCCGAGTCACGGGGAGCCGTTCATATTGTTCACACCTTGGTATCGAACACAAAACCTGTTGTTCAAGATTCCAACCAATACAGATTGCACCTTAAGCAAATCAATTTTCTGTTTGTATGATATTACAATAATGATGAGGAAATAATGTTTTCTCTGGCTGCACAATGCTGAAGGAAATGTATTATTTGAAGTGTTATTATTTTGCCTCATTAAGAATCAGTAAATTCTCCCAGTCACATGTTGCCTCCCGTGTTTAGGTGATCTTAAATAACTTCTGCCTCGGTACTCGAAGCTGCGTTAGTAACGTATGGCTGGTGGTTATATACCTCCTCTCATTAACCATACCATTGCCAGACTTTTCATCATTTAGATGATGACAATTAAGATGGCTGAATCTAATAATCATATCATCACATGCCGCAAAATACCGGACAATACATACAAGAGGGTGTTAAGCAATCCTTTTATAACCATCACCCGGGCATTTTATTACGGAAATTTAATCGGCGTTCAGTCCATCGACGGTTTACTGTAAATAGCTTCACACACCAAAAGGGAATGTATTAGAATTTTAGTGTATATCTAAGTGTAAACTTATATGGTATATACTTTACTAGATGCAGTAATTGGATGTCTTTGCTGCGATGGGTGGAAAATGCTAATTGGTATCCGGCAAAATGACATATCGTACAGCATAACAGTGTTCAAATATACGAAGATATGATGACAAGTACTATGCAAGCATCGATAACATTTCGGTTCTTGGTATCATTGATCAATTAATTAAGCAACAGAAGAGGTACACTCGCTTAAAATTGTATCTGCCGGATAATCAACATTCCCTGTTGATGATAATAGCTATGGCAAAAAGAGTAATGTTCGAATACACTGTGTTTAGCGCATTACATGCAAACCATACTAATTTTGTGTTGCACCAGCAATTTCCTTGCATGGACAGGATCGCATATAGTGGCACGACCATCCGACTCTCACCTGCATTAACTTCATACTTATTGATGTTCAAGTAATCTATCAAGGCTGTTTTGTTAGCATGTATGATACTTGTGAGACGGGATCACCGAGTGCAAATATTAGCTGCTTATTTAAAAGTAGTGTGTGGCTGATGGAATATCAAGCAGCTATCGTCTGTGACGGATGATGGGTTCCTTTTTTACGAGGGACCAAATATTGCTTCACTCCATTACCCACGCTTAATGAAATCTGCTTACGGCACATGGTAGAAACTAGAAGACAATTGAAGATAAACGGATCGGTTATTGAGAGCAATGATCCAAATTCGATCCATATGCCTAGAAGCTTGTACAAGGAGGCCCTTTTATGATGAAGTCAAACCGACGTGCGCTCACCTATGCTGTATGCGATCACCTATTTGATCGGCGTGGGTGTCGCAGCTCGGTCTTAGCAAACACGGGTTTGTGCCAAGTCGGAGCTTGCAAAAAAAGGGGAGCTGTCCAAGCATCACAATCACCCTCATCCATCACCTGTCACGATATTACCTAGTTGCTGAAAGTGACGTTTAACCCCAATATTACCAGTACTTTCGTGCTGCAATAGACTACCTGGCTATACAAAAATAAGGTTCCAGGGACCCTACGCGCTTAGGTTGAACCAACACTTTTATTGTATTAATTTCGGTAGTGATGCATTTCGCATAAGTCTCATTCGCAGTGATTGTATTTATTTCAATCATTGTTCCGAATGTGCTCTCAAATAATATATAGACATTTATGAGTGAAAGGTGTTTGATTACTTTTTTCCATTCAAGCGTAGCATTATCAAAGCCGTAGTTACTACACGTTTTTGACAGGCTTTGAATACAGGCTGTTCCTGGCACTCTATCGAAACATAAATAGTCATTTATATATATATATATATATATATATATATATATATATATATATATAGAGATATATATATATATATATATATATATATATATATATATATATAGATATATATATATATATATATATATATATATATATATATATATATATATATATATATATATATATATATATATATATATATATATATATATATATATATATATATATATCTATGTATATATATATATATATATATATATATATATATATATATCTATATATATATATATATATATATATATATATATATATTTATATAGATGTATAGATATATATATATATAAATATATATAAATGTATATATATATATATATATATATTTTATATATATATATATATATATATATATATATACATATATATAGACATATATATATATTCTTATATATAGATTGTTGCAAAATTGTTGACGTCCGAATAAACACCCTAATGATTCATTTTATTATTATAGTTTTGCACTTATGTCACCGCTATTGACTGCTCACCGCGCCCAGAATGTCATACAAATGTAATGGTGATGTGCAATATCATATTAAACGCCCCATTTCTGCTGTATTCGTACGTCAACCCATGTTCAAAACTAAGAAAATGCGCATTATTTATTAGCCTAAACGTAGCTATTCATATGCACTCACAATCCCTGACGGTTAAACATAACTATAATTGTCACCGAACGGAGGCCGATTTGATATGTTCAGTCTGTAGTGGCATTCTGAATTGTAAGGCAATAATGTATATTCTCCCTTTAAAATGCTAAATGAAATTTATTATTTCATTTGAATCGATATCTGAAAAATAAGAATCAGTAAATTATATCCGTCATATGTTTCTAAGGTCTTAAAAACATCAGACCCGGTACTGGAAATTTGTCGTGAGCATGAGAAATAAAAAGCGCTAAAACCTAACAGTCGAGGAGCTGGAGAAAGCAGGTAGGTGCACATATATGTCAGTGGTGTGTCATACCCTCACCCGCAACCTACGACGTGTTGAATAGAATCGTGTCATTGTGAAGTTGGTGCATAAGCAAGGTGTTTTGATTAGATTGCTCCATACAACACTTGATTGAGTGCTTGATTTTTAAAAGGACATAGTAAGTTGCGTATTGTCTTGGAAATTACCACAAATGATAAAATACATCTTTAGTCGAAACAATTACAATTCAACTTCGATAAGAGCCAGCGTTTTAACATACGCAGTCATCAAAGTCAATTGGGCTGCAATGGTTGCAGCTGCGTGTCATGATTTAAGTCCATCAATATCCCTAAAAAATGATTACTGAAATGCAAACCGAGGATGCCTCGCCTAGAGTGCCCAATTAGATGCCGCGTCATCTGGCTGTGACATGTTGTTATCGCATGGCAACCTCCTATTCGCCAATCAGAGTGCGAGAAGAAGCATTGTGACATAAAACATCCATCGCATAGCTAGCTGCGCGATAATTACTCACGTGTCTCAGCATCGCCAAGCTGTCTACTGAGTTGAGTTTGTCCCTAACAGAGCGTCGTAGCTAACAAAAATATATCGGTGGCTTGATATCAGGTACACCCCTCTAGCTGGTACTATAGCAGGGATGGTAACAAAATTGATGACAGACGGCAGAGTTCTGTGTAGCCGATAACCTTTCAGCAACAAATGATCTGAGCATACTGTATCAAAACCGTTATAACGAATATAACAATAATGTCTCCCGCATCAGTCGATGGACCTACGATGATTTATCATTTCAGTGTCATAGAAACCAATTTGTTACTCGGCTGAATGAATGCGACTAACAAGCTACACCTTTGACTTGGTCACAATCAATCCGTGTTCAACGGATACACAGCGTAAAGAAAAGGCCAGCAATCAGTTTTGTTCGTATCAAACAGAAGTATTGTTTCCTAGAACATGAAAATGGTGATTGATATGCTGTTTTGTTTGATAAGTTAGTGCCTTAAATTCAATTAAGCGTAGCTATCATTCAGAGCTGCGCTGCATTAAAGTGCGTTACTTTTTCCAATCCCATAATTCCGTGACAGTCGCCAGGGTGAGACGAATTCTCATTAACGGCTATAGCATGAACAAAAGCGACATTACTTTATATAGTAGACAGCTCTTGAAGGCAAGGAAGACAAGCTATCATGCTTGGTCAGATTTTACATGGCAAAATTACTCGTAGCTCTTGATAGATCACCTGCAAATTTTATGTACATTATATGTGATAAAAAGCATAGCCTGTTCTAGATGTTGATATTTCTTAAAGTAACTATATATTGTGGTGTTCTATTGTGGTGTTCGCTAGTAATGTAAGCATTTGATGTTACGGCAACAAATTATAACTTACATCATAATAACATATATAGAGAGATTTGCAAATATATATATATATATATATATATATATATATATATATATAAATATATATACATGTATATATATATGTATATACATATATATACATATAAATATATATATATATATATATATATATATATATATATATATATATATATACAGACATTTACATATATATGTTGACATATTTATATATATATATATATATATATATATATATATACAGACATTTACATATGTATTCATATATATTTGGATATATATGTATATATATACATCAACATACATATACATATATATATATATATATATATATATATATATATATATATATATATATATATATATATATATATATATATATATATATATATATATATATATATATATATATATATATATATATATATATATATATATATTATATCACACACTGAACACATGGCTCCACTGTGCGCATGTTCCTACACAATGTCAATATGACTGAACACATACATCTGTGCTAGTGTCAGGCGTGAATCGATTCGAATCATCGCCGTGTGCGATGCATTTGTAGAACTTTCGGTTCGTAATTGCAGAAAATATATAGTACTTATCTAATGATGGTTGAGAGCAGAATATGCAATCCGCCGGTTTCAAGGCAAATTTGGCGAGTTTATGCGTGCAAATAACAACGCTCCTGTAAAGTTAATAAAAAGGAAAGCATGCATGACGAACATGAGCATAACAAAGAAGAGAGTCTTCCGCATAATGCAATTTCTTTGTAGAGCAAAGCGCGCGTGTGATGAGATGGCTGACTTCATAGGAGCATGCAAATTGTTCCGTGTATCGAAATCACACGCTCGGACGTCCTTTGATTGGGTCGACAATCGCACAGCATTAGATTTTTGGAAAGTGTGGATTCAAAATGGTTCATTGGTTGCATATCTACCCGAATACTTTTACCTATTTGACCAAAGATGTCATGCTCAAAGCAGATATTTGTTAAAAAAGTAATACTTAAATATTCTGCCTTAGAGTGCCATCGCCTACACAAACCACTGATATATTGGATTGGTGCATTGGCAGTTGATGTCATGCATAAGGATGTGTGAGTATGTTTTTATCGCTTAAAAGGAACATCACCACGGCAGTGATATTATGCAATTACTACTAGAGTGCAGATTGATATTTGCATTAATACTTACAATGCCATCCAATGATAAAGAGCTCAATTGCCGTGCCCGGTTGAATTATTAACATATCATCAAATCTATGTCGTTAGTGTCTAATATTATCAACACAATTATGCATTTAATGCTTCAGCAACCCTTAAATAATGCGACAAAGAGAGATTGGGGACAGAGAATTTGCTTTTTAATGCAAATTAAATGGATAATATGTTGTTCGTTTTTTTCCTCCCACCATTTTATGCCGTGCAGGTCTATAAAGACCACGTACGACAACTGAGAGAACATTATACGCTTTGATCGTTATAAGAGTGATATACAAGGAAATGCGCTCCGTAGCAAACGGTTCTCTCTGGTGCTGTCAATCTGCTGCAGCGCACATTAACAGTGTTCTGTGTTCATTTTTTATCATATTTCAGTTGAACATTTATTCTAGGTCAAAAGTAAAGGGGATATTGGCTGTGGCAAATATTAGTATCTTGATGTTAAACCTTCTGATAGTCACCAGCCTACTGGATTTCTCTTAGACGTTTGGATCGTGTCCAGTCTTAAGATCAACCCGGTACTTAGTTAATGCAGTAAGCGGGTTTGCTTTCTGCGTATGGATGTTAAACCACTTCATATCTGTTAGCTTATTTTGCATATGACATCTAACAGTCAGTGCCGTTGCTGGGATACGTGCACTTGGGGTGGCTGGCAAGATATACTGCTCCACTCATTCATTCGCACATAGAGACAGCATATAGTAGGAGCCGGTTGTTCTATTCGGTTCGAAATGAAGCAAGCTGTCGATGCATCAGCATACAACACGAATGTAAAGCATACACAGCTTGATATACAACATCCGTTATTGTTACATACACAAGAAAAGCAGACTTCGTCCCTATAATGGCAAATGTCAGGGGGGTGTTTTAATCCAGAACCCTTTTATTGCCACGATAGCTGCAAACATTGTCTACACAGGTATGATTGTGTATATCAAACACGTGCGCAGGTTGTGATATTTGTTTTGGTGGTTGAAGATGGATTTGTGCTAAACCCCTACCTTTTTAACTCATAAAAAACCAGGCAATGTAAAGGTTTATTCATCAAGCAGTGGATTCATACATATAAAAAGTAAGTTGGATCTATAAATGTCAGAATGCTCGTTCACGGTGTGCAGAAAGCAGCTGCACACCGCATTTTATCACTTGATAAGGCACTCCAAAACTTGACTAATTTCTTAAGCTGCATTTCGAAGTAGTTGGTCAATACATTGTGCCAAATTATTAAATTCATGAGATTACACACCATATTCATGGTGAAGATATCTAATAGGTAGTATTGATATTACTCTTGCCAGTGCTTACATGTATCCCTACAGTATCAAAGTGACAGCGAGTAGACACTGATGCATTTGTCGCGGTTGTCATAGATATAAGTCAGTTATGTCCGTTTAGGTTACCCGAAATGGTATTGGTATAATCAATATCCACAAATTATCCCCTTTGACCCGCGCCTGACACTGACTAACCATATCAGTTTCCAACATCCCATACAGGCTATCGGAAAAATATGTGCAGTAATTGATTTAAGCGTTGACTTTTATCTTGCGAATAGCGTGAACGGTGTAGTGTTGTCTGATTAAGTATATATCATTATCGATTATGGTATATGGGCAAACATACATAATAACATTGGTTAAATCTAGCCATATAGAGGCTATCAACAACAAGGTGTGGTGCATTATTTGGGATATTTGTCAAGCTAAATGGTGGTGATGAACCATTTTCTTGTTATACTTATTAAACAATATCTACATGCAGCTGTATAAACCAACGACAAATGATACATACCGCGGTTTCAGAATGAAATACGCATCATATCGATATAGCATTGCCGCAATTTATTAGCAATCTAGTTGGCCTTATCCTCATTGTATCATATTGGATACCTCGATCGCACTTTAAATGTTTGATATGACAAAATAGGATCTAAGAAAGTGTCATGGTGATTCAGACCGACAAAAGTTTTTCAGTCTATAACATTAGGTACTGGCAAGTATCACATATTCACCTCCAATGTTTAGCCGGCAGTAGAATACAGTGAATCATGGCTGATTTGCTCAATATTATCTGCCATCTTAAAATAGTTTAACCTGTACGTCAAACCTTGTTTGATAGCGCAACCATAAATCATGAACCGGTGATTAATTGCTTTAAGTTTCAAACAATTAGGGATCTATGTCTAGCTCTCATGTGCTCTGTAGTTGTCATCAGAAAGCTTATCTCAACATTTAAGCAACTTCCTTCTAAACGCAGGCGCTCCAATATTGGAAATATATATTTGGTTTCTCAGTGGCACATTAAAACTCATAGGGGTTTTGAAATGAAAAATGCTAAATATCGTTAACCGCTAGTTTTGTAATACGACATAAACGATATATTATGCATCATTTTATTAAGCTGGTGTCACCCTGCCAAAAAAAACATCTTTAATTTAAAGGCGCTGGATATGATAATCAATATCTCTCGATATGTTACATATCACTTGCAAGTTGAGGATTGGCAGTGTTCTTCTTTCGCTAGCACCATATCAATCTTATATGGAAGTATTTCCAGAATGACGTCATAATACCTTCGAATTAAGCAAGCAAAGTTGGCTTTCCAGTCAATACAAGATAAAATGGGCATCTCATAAATAATCAAGGACTCACAACCGAATATTTAGGCATATAACATTATGCCTAATATTAAGATCTCTGGGGAAATAATTTGTAGACGTTAAACAACGATAGTACCACATATTGTCCCTCTCTCATGCATTATTTTATAGCAATATATTATAGCAAAGAAATATCAAATAGTAACTATGCAATGTACTGCAGACATTACCGAAAGATGCATGATCAGCAAATGTGCTCTATTGTTATTCATATTATTGGTTAGGGGAAGGTGGCTTTGCAGCGTATAGCGCTTGGTCAAATTCGTATACTGACCTTGTCTGATTAGATGGTAATAAGTCCTGTTATGTTTGTCACCCACGATTGCTGTTCCAATGTTGCGAGGAATATTGCATCAACGCAGACCCGCAAATCAGATGTTCATAAAGTGTGCATATATGGTACTGGTAAGGAGCCATTGCCATGATAAGCTAGCTCTTTACGTTCCAGGTGGGCACTAAATAGCTGCGATTAGTGGGGGCATGATCAGAGCTGCATGACCAAGATTACACAAGGCGGCAAGTTGATAAATGCAACTCTATGAAGTCTCTACAGGATACCATTTATGCCAGCTCTATTTCTACATCACGTTTTTAAGCACTATTGTGAATGCAAGGTTTTGTGGCACGTATTGATTCCATTTCCAAATGCACCCAAGGAGCTAACAATAAATCCCACATCTGCAACTGATTTGTAGAAAACTGCATTTTGGGTTATTGAGGTCTTTTTTGTATTTGTTGCCATGAACCAGTAACGCTTAATTCTTTGGTGTAACATATAAGTCACAAGCGCTTATTAGAACACAACCTATTTAAGCATGAGTTATATCTTGTCAGGCCTTGACGTATTGGTCTAGAACCGCTATAGACCAAAATGGTCCCAAATCATGGCTCAATGCATTTGTAAACTTATTTTTACCGCTTGTTGAATGCTTGATACTGTCACATGCTGTACAGGCCACTAATCGCATGTCTGTATATGCACTACTGTGTTATTAGTGAATTATCCACTACGATGTACAGCTAATAAGCTAGGCTACTATGCACGACCATGTATTACTTTCAATCCGATGCATGTCACCCTGTTTGTGGTGATTATCATAAACTCAAATCAGTTTCAATGTTATTGCATGTTTACATTTGTTCCTTGAATAGATTATCGACACCAATTTGCTGTGGTAGAACAGCAACATCGCCACTCGAAAAATACCGTAAAATTTCATGTCATCAAAGAACCTATGCGGCTTTACTAGATTGATCTCATTATTATTGAAAACATGACAACTAATAATGTATTGCTGTCGTTCAAATGTTGTTAATGGCGATAAATGTATGAGTGAACGCAGCATAAATATTCCGTAAAACACTTCACAACAAGCAATTTGTTTGATATACAAGCGCGGTTTTACATTAACAAAGCCTTCATTATCTCCATAATGACGCAATAACGTCCATTAACAAAATTGTTTGTAGCGTTTCATACAATGCGATTTGCATTTAGATAAGGGACAAAAATTAATAACTAAGATGCAGTAATAGCAAAATAATGGACAATAAATGCCACCAAGGGCTCTCTACTGCAGAATCGTCGCAGCTTATATGTTAAATGGTCAATATATCAGATGAGAGTCAGCTATGTCACATTCATCAACGAGAAGGTCATATTATACAACAAGATCATAAACGCATCGTTTGTTCAATAGTTATATGGTCCTTGTTTAATAGTTGCCCTTAGTTCATAAGCCAAGACACTGAACCAGTTGATTCTGTCCAATACCACATATTTAGTAATACTAAAAGTCCTATCAATCATCGAACATTATGCGACAAATGTAGAATCTTTGAGATTTTATCAAATTAATACACACCTCCGCATGAAGTCACTAGCTCGACGTTTAATGGTGTGATCAATAACGGCCTTTACAAAACGTATCCTATTATTGGACCACTCACGAGGGCGCTTATGCTTTGACAGGTATGATACCATACAACACAGTCAAAATAACTGTCAGTTACTAATGACACCTTTACAAGTTGGGAAAAAAACATTATCACATGCCAAAAGTGTAAGATCCACTTGATTGCATAAACGTTCATTGCTATGGCACGTTATCTTGATGATATATTGGTGTTGCATAATGAAACCAAGCATGAGGTGAAGCATTGTACCCATTGAGATTCCTCATCTATATGCAAAATAGATGATATCTGGACGCTTAGGATATATTAACTATGCTGGCAACTTCGGCTTGGAATATATGCATGGCAAATTTACTTACAACTTGGGAAGAGTAACGTGAAATACCCCAAGCGGATTCCCAAAAAGACAACAGGAATTTATATTCAGTCATGGCAAGAGCATATACAACATATTCTCTGATACTCGATGCTAAAAAAAACATTAAAAAACCCGGAGGAACAAACACACAGCATATTTTGCCATACGTTTGCTGTTAACGGCCCGTAAATATGAGAGCAACTTGTTATTAATGAGGCTGTAAGCTAGTGGCGTCCATGAAATTTTCCGTTACTTAATTAATCACGTTTGAATTGTCATGCAGCATCTGGTTGCAAACTAAGACGGCAAATGAAGATGTTGCGTATCGTATAGGAAACACTCGTTCAATTTGTCGCTTTGAGCCTCTCGAAATTGCGGTGCGACTTCCGATAATGTGACAGCATATACAATAATTCGCTTTGCACTGCAGCCTACTCCAAATCTAAGAGGTCACTTATACCAAACACCCAGCTCCGATAATGTGATAGACGGCCAATCAGATGGAAACTTGTTGGGATTCTTCGAAAGCAATTGGTGTCTGTGGTTAAATTAGTTGTTTGTATTACCATAAGCATCGCCCATGATCATTCCTTACCATATATTTTAAACAATGGTGTCAAAAAGCACACATCTCACGTGATTCGTGAGGTAACGATCATTTGTTTGATCATATGACTAGCAGCAGTGTGTTGCGAATTTGCATAGATTTGATCAGTATTATTTATTCAAGTGTATCCCTAGTTGAAATATACCCAGTTGTCAACTAGACGTTATAAGCTCTTATGTGAAAATGATTTTAATGTGATGAAGTAATTTACCTGTTAAATTATGCACCTCCGAGTAGACATCATTTAAACATTACATGTTGTACTGACTTAAAGCTTTCTACAAATCTATTTTGCCAGAAGAAGATCCTGCTGGCACTGATGATTGGTTTATCTTAGTTCATTTTGAATGGCATATTCTTTTTTTATGAAATATAATTACTGTAAGTTAAATAAATTTTACTTGTAGAGTTAAAATAATACTTTAGCATAATTGCATGTTGCGTCCTTAGCATCTGTAGGCTTCTCTTAGGTATTCAGAGCAACTAATTCTGTATGCTATGATGTGATTAACCATACATAAATTTTAGCACGTGCAGCACGTGCAGCACGTGCAGCATCATCACAATGTCGTGTTGGCGTACCGGAATGGCCAAACGGTCTTCGTAAACACTATGGAAACAAATTTATGATGACGAACTGTGTAAAGCCCGCCAAGGATTGCGGATGAAGGTACTTTTTCATGCTATCTGAACCTCATTATGCGTATATGTTTTTCATGGGTCAGGCTATGAAGTCGAAAAATGGCACAATGGGTTGATTTAAATGCATAATTCTAATTTCGTATATTACAGATGGAGCTGTTAATGAATGATAGCTTTAGTTGTTCAAAGACAAATATTGCGCATTTCATTTGGTTTTTTCACAAACAACCACTACCATGCACCACGGTAGTTTAACCTAATTATTGCCATCGAATAATGCGGGAAAAATGAATAAAGTGTATTTAGTAAGCAATAACTACTCCAGAACGCATAGTGTGAGATTCTTCGAGTATGCAGTGAAGAAGTGATTTAGGTGCATGTTAACACAAGAAGTGTATGGCCCATTACAAACTTTTATCAAAATCATCTGGAAATTTGTAACCATGTCACCATATATTGTTAACAAATTGCTAAAACCTTTTTTTTCTGTGCATTGCATGAAAGGCACATCGATGAATCGTTCAAACAAAACGTAAGAATTGAATTCTATGCAGAAGCATTATTATTGATAGACCATGTCCAGAGTATTATACATAAGACGTGATTTCGTTTGAAACTGACAACTTTTGTCAATGGCTTTGTGAGAAATGCATAGTCATGCGCAGCATATTCGCTTAAGAAATGCCTCAATTCTAATAATTAAGACCTCGTGATGATTCTTGACCGGGATAACAACACCGTTAAATACCTTGCCAGTGATCATTTGCAATTTGTTACCAACTGGGTAGAATTAAAACATTACATAAAACATTTGTCACTTAAATACATATCAAGTTGGTGATTAGAAGAGTTCAGTGCACTGGCTAAAAATACATTGGCTAGTGAGCTATTCAATGCTGTCACAACTCGATTGAAAAACGCTATTTCTTCTCAATGACTGATTTGTATGGACCAAAGCGTCTTTATGCTATCATATGACAGCTGCTGCCTTAACCGAGGCGTAAAAAGGGTTTTAGGAGTAGTCGTAGGAATAGATAATCACCATACTGCCGGTATGGCATGAATTCTGGCATAAACGTCTATTCGCATTACCGTTACTTGCAATTTAGAAGCGTGGTTAACTGATGGTGATGGCATCAAAACTTAATTACAAAATATAAAGCCAACTAATATCACTGGGTAGAGTACTTTGTTTGAAATTTTATTGTTGTCCATGGTCCACTCCCAAAAAATATTGGTGCAAATAGTTATACAGAAAGTGAGCGCAACCAAGCATTATTTCTTGACAACATGTTGTTTCTTTTAACACCATCGAATCACTGCTGTTTTTCACTCAGACAATTAGTTCTCTTTCGAATGGCATTAGAGAATTTGTAAATTTGTATAAAAGCCAACACTCTTATTGCTGATTAAGAGATGCAGCAACGAGTTGTTGTGGAGCATGCAACTTTGTTGCACCTTAATAGTTAATTCAGTGGCCAAACACTGTTTGCCATTAAAATTGTTTGATGACTGATATACTGAACTGTGCAACGACTAATTCCCTAATTGTCTTTATATTGCTTCAATGATAGACCAATTGAATAGGGTAAAGACTTTGGTTATGTATATGTTGCAAGAACATTTCGTTATCATATGACATTCATATTATTTGCTTGTGACTGCAATTGGCAATTATTTTCCAACATTTCATTCCTCTAGGGGAAACAATCGATGAATTGCTCGTTGAATGTCTTTTACGTTTCTTCTATTTTAGTGACATTCAGATAAATTATCTGTTTAGCGTCGACAGATGATATGTTTTTGCATTAGTTAAATATATATGATAGTAGAATTTGGCTCGATGAAACCACAGGAAAGCTGTGATGCTCATATATCGCAATAATTTTGTTATCAACTAATGAATGCTGTGTTAATAATAAGGAAACGGAGGTGATTGGCTAGCATTTTATAACAGAACCTAGTCATAGGTATAGAATAATCTACATTTTAACAATCCTTTGCATTTCCGATGCAGGTTAGTTTTTATTCCAGGAATGTATGTGTTCATAATAGCTGTATTTGACGGTTTTGGAGCAGGAGTAATATATAACAATCACGTAAAATAGCCTTTTGTTTGCACTGAGAAAAGCAATTGATTTATGTCGTAACGAAGCACTCAAAATGCATGTGGAGATCCCAAACTCGTGTCATCGGCGTAGTTGATGCACTCACAATTCTTCACGCTGAGACTGCTTACAGCACGATCCAGTTTAAACTATGTATTTGTGATACATGTATTATCATGGTGGTCGTCGTCATGATGAATATCACCAATACCGATTCGTACAAAGTGATATTAAATCTTTGTTTACATTTCTAACGTCATGAACTGTACATGATATTCACATCAATAAATGATTGGAAGCATCCTGTTTATGAATATGACTGCATGATTATTTATTTACCCACTGACTTCGTCACTTATACAGACAGTGAGCGCAACCAAGCATTATTTCTTGAAAACATGTTGTTTCTTTTAACACCATCGAATCACTGCTGTTTTTCACTCAGACAATTAGTTCTCATTCGAATGGCATTAGCGAATTTGTAAATTTGTATAAAAGCCAACACTCTTATTGCTGATTAAGAGATGCAGCAACGAGTTGTTGTGGAGCGTGCAACTTTGTTGCACCTTTATAGTTAATTCAGTGGCCAAACACTGTTTGCCATTAAAATTGTCAGATGACTGATATACTGAACTGTGCAACGACTAATTCCCAACTCGTCTTTATATTGCTTCAATAATTGACCAATTGAATAGGGTAAAGACTTTGGTTATGTATATGTTGCAAGCACATTTCGTTATCATATGACATTCATATTTTTTGCTTGTGATTGAAATGGGCAATTATTTTCCAACATTTCATTCCTCTAGGGGAAACAATCGATGAATTGCTCGTTGAATGTCTTTTACTTTACTTCTATTTCAGTGACATTTACATAAATTATCTGTTTAGCGTCGACAGATGACATGTACCTGCATTAGTTAAATATATATGATAGTAGTATTTGACTCGATGAAACCACAGGAAAGCTGTGATACTCATATATCGCAATAATTTTGTTTTATCAACTAATGAATGCTATGTTAACAATAAGGGCAACGGAGGTGATTGGCTAGCATTTTATAGCAGAACCTAGTCATAGGTATAGAATAATCTACATTTTAACAATCCTTTGCATTCCCGATGCAGGTTAGTTTTTATTCCAGGAATGAATGTGTTCATAATAGCTGTATTTGACGGTTATGGAGCAGGAGTACTATATATCACTCACTGAGAATAGCAATTGCTTTATGTCGTAACGAAGTACTCAAAATGCGTGTGCAGATCCCAAACTCGTGTCATCGGCGTAGTTGATGCACTCACAATTCTTCACGCTGAGACTGCTTACAGCACGATCAAGTTTAACCTATGCACTTGTGATACATGTATTATCATGGTGGTCGTCGTCATGATGAATATCACCAATACCGATTCGTACAAAGTGAGATTAAATCTTTGTTTACATTTCTAACGTCATGAACTGTACATGATATTCACATCAAAAAATGATTGGAAGCATCCTGTTAATGAATATGACTGCATGATTATTTATTTACCCACTGACTTCGTCACTTATACAGACAGTGAGCGCAACCAAGCATTATTTCTTGAAAACATGTTGTTTCGTTTAACACCATCGAATCACTGCTGTTTTTCACTCAGACAATTAGTTCTCTTTCGAATTGCATTAGAGAATTTGTAAATTTGTATAAAAGCCAACACTCTTATTGCTGATTAAGAGATGCAGCGACGAGTTGTTGTGGAGCGTGCAACTTTGTTGCATCTTTATAGTTAATTCAGTGACCAAACACTGTTTGCCATTAAAATTGTTAGATGACTGATATACTGAACTGCGCAACGACTAATTCCCAACTCGTCTTTATATTGCTTCAATAATAGACCAATTGAATAGGGTAAAGACTTTGGTTATGTATATGTTGCAAGCACATTTCGTTATCATGTGACATTCATTTTCTTTGCTTGTGATTGAAATGGGCAATTATTTTCCAACATTTCATCTCTCTAGGGGAAACAATAGATGAATTGCTCGTTGAATGTCTTTTACTTTACTTCTATTTCAGTGACATTTAGATAAATTATATGTTAAGCGTCGACAGATGACATGTATCTGCATTAGTTAAATATATATGATAGTAGAATTTGGCTCGATGAAACCACAGGAAAGCTGTGATGCTCATATATCGCAATAATTTTTTTTTATCAACTAATGAATGCTATGTTAAATAATAAGGGCAACCGAGGTGATTGGCTAGCATTTTATAACAGAACCTAGTCATAGGTATAGAATAATCTACATTTTAACAATCCTTTGCATTCCCGATGCAGGTTAGTTTTTATTCCAGGAATGAATGCGTTCATAATAACTGTATATGACGGTTTTGGAGCAGGAGTACAATATAGCACTCACGTAAAATAGACCTATGTTAGCACTGAGAAAACCAATTGATTTATGTCGTACCGAAGCACTCAAAATGCATGTGAAGATCCCAAACTCGTGTCATTGGCGTAATTGATGCACTCGCAATTCTTTACACAGCGACTGCTTATAGCACGATCAAGTTTAAACTATGTATTTGTGATACATGTATTATCATGTTGGTCGTCGTTATCATAAATACCGCCCATACAGATTCGCACCAAGTGAGAATAGATCTTTATTTACATTTCTAACGTCGTGAACTGTACATGTTTTCACATCATTAAATGATTGGAAGCATCCTGGTTTATTTTTGTGCGTTAATGAATGTGTATTTACCAACTCACTCTCCCTTACACTTTTGTGGGGTATGCGTGTTTGCGTAGTGCAGAAGGGACAATGTCAATATTGTCAGTTGATATTGCAAGAATAAACGAGCTGTAAAACATACGATAGCCTGCCATTCCAAATGTAAACGTATAGAAATGAGGTAGCGGAAATGCATAAGTGGAACGCTGACGCGATTTCAACTGATACGTCGACCCATCCAGTTAACCAGGTGGTCTCCAATACACGCAAAGCCGCAATGGAAATTGGTCTGAATGTCATCACCCCCTCCCCACCCCGTACTAGAAATGCTATTACCTTATTTTATTGATGACTTTATCTTAATTCTTGTGTCACAATTAGATTTTTTTTGTCATAGGTTTAAAATAAGCCGAATTTTAACAATCATTTTTTTTCCCCATGCATGTTAGCTTTTATTCCAGGAATGAATCGGTTCATAAGAGCTGTATTTGACGGTTATGGAGCAGGAGTACTATATATCACTCACTGAGAATAGCAATTGCTTTATGTCGTAACGAAGTACTCAAAATGCGTGTGCAGATCCCAAACTCGTGTCATCGGCGTAGTTGATGCACTCACAATTCTTCACGCTGAGACTGCTTACAGCACGATCAAGTTTAACCTATGCACTTGTGATACATGTATTATCATGGTGGTCGTCGTCATGATGAATATCACCAATACCGATTCGTACAAAGTGAGATTAAATCTTTGTTTACATTTCTAACGTCATGAACTGTACATGATATTCACATCAAAAAATGATTGGAAGCATCCTGTTTATGAATATGACTGCAAGATTATTTATTTACCCACTCACTTTGTCACTCTCCCATACACGTTCGTGAGGCATGCGTGGTTGTATGGTGCATAAGACAAATGTCAATATTTGCTGTAAAAATACGATAGCCTGCCATTCTAAATGCAAACGCATAGAAATGCACTAGCGGAAACGCATTAGTGAAACGCTGACGCGATTTTAACCGATACGTCGACCCATCCAATGAACCAAGAAGTCTCCAATACACGCTAGACAGCGCCAATATGAATGGCATATGGTCTGTATGTCGCTCCCGCCCATCCTCGATATGATATTACCTTATTTTATTGATGACTGTATCTTAATTCCTGTCTCACAATTAGATTATTAGAAAAAGTTTCCGCGTTTGTTATAGTTTGTGCGATTGCATGAACATTACCTCACGCTGTATGCCTCTGTTTATAAAATACAGCGAAACTATAAGACACGTAGGGCATGCAAAGGCAGATAAGTAAGCTCTGCCGCGCGTCATTCACGCTATAACGCAGTCTATTAGCGCTGCAAATGGACATTTACCGGAAACGTTCTAAAGCCACCCACATGAGCATAACATACTATTCTTTCCTGGTTGCTTACATATAAAATTATTGATACAGCATAAAATGCAATCAGCTCATCTACGGACTAAAATTGCGGGAGAAAAAACACTTTGGCACAGCCAATTTAACTACCCAATTTCCTACGTCATTAAACGTGTCATGGTTTGCAGATGATATAGCTTAACTCAACACTATGAATGTCTCAATTTGTTAGGGAATATAATAAAACAATGACCTTAATGATTGCTTCTAGAGTAATAATCAAATGATCGTTTTTCGAATTTTATAGTGTAGATAAGCTCTATGAATCGAAAAGTGGGTGTTAAGTTAGGCAGATGCATTCGGTTGGCTGAGGGAAATTATACTGCCTTGTAGCAAAATCACGCATAATCAATCATTGTATTTTCCCTTTATAAATTACCTATATTTTAGATGATGTCAATGAAAGAAATGTTAAAGCATGCCGACATTCCATGCATTACTTAGTAAGCACATCTGGAAACTGATTAAAACGGGAATTAGTCTGTTAAATTAAGGAACATTACAGCAAGGCTCCAACATGGAAGATTGTTCATCACTGTTTAAGTTCGAAAACCGCTATGTGACAAGATAAGCATGCCTAACTGGAGAACAAAGGCCGGAATGGAATCGTAAATGACTTTTCAAGAATCACCTAGAATTTCTGTAATGCAGTTTTTGTCTTTTTTGAAACAATGCCAGGATCAGGATCATTTAAGGGGACCTCTGTTTATGTTTGCTATCCAATAACAAAGGTTTAGAAATTCATTATGCCAAAAGACAACCCATGGGGGTAGAAACAATATCGCATCATTGCATTTATACAAATTTCACAAATGAAGTACACACACAACTCGGCAAAGCAGTTTTCACAACAATGAACCATCAGTCGCTATAACACCAGCAACATAGTCATTTAAAGGCGCGCTTTAAAAACCGCATTTGGGCATGTTTCATGTATCAGTGATCCGTTGGGTAAACAGGGTTTTGTAATTGCACAGCAGGTGTGTTATGGCGTTAGATTTGATTTGCGCACCTGTTGCATTGTTTATAGTATACTTGACGCGATTACATTGGTCAGACAGTGAAGCTGACATAGAACAGGTTTTGTGACGTTATATTTTGGACACTTGTTAAATAGATGATTTTTAATTTGATATTTCCAGCACACACAAGTATGACTTAAACAGTGGTGCTGGAAGATTTAGCATCACATTTATGCCATTTAAGAGCTATCAACATTGCTTCAGTCCCTATTGTCGTCAATGTATATAGGTTAACGCCAGTCGCATTACAAAAGATAATGGCATTTTCCGTTGTCATTTTAAGCAAATAGTGAGGCTCACTTCAAGGTGTCGGCCTGATGGGTCACTCTTACGACGCTTGTACTTCTCTTTCGATTCGTTGCGGCACATTAGCGACAGAGACAGCAATGCAAAGGCATGTACACATTGTATGGCACATTTCAATGAAGCAAAACGCAATAAAAGGTTTTGAAAACAATGAGTGGGCATCATAGGGCTGCATAAAGTTTTTGCCCTCTGTTTGCTGATCCCATGGGTGGTTTGATTTGAGCTCATCGCCTTGACGGCGTTTTAGAAAACAACTCTGATCGTTATGCTACATCAACCAGCTTGCATGCCTAAGATTGGGTTAGTTGACAACAAAGTAGTAGAACACAATGAGCGTTATGTAGTATAATCTTACTTGCATGTCTTCGTTAAACCTACTGTGGCAATGAATGTTATTATCCATGAGTATGCTTGACTTGTAAAGAGCACGCATAACCTTATTTACGGTCACATAAACTATGGTAATATATTTGTTTGTGCATAACTGAGACATCGATTTCATATAAAGCATATGATACTGAATCAATTGGCAGATAAACAGAATTAATGTTCGGAACCATTCACAAAAAGTGCATACAATTGCCCCGTTATTGTATACTACCACTCTGAATAACCGACCCTTGAGATCGCAATACAACGCAATGTGGATACATAATATATTAATTATCGCCGATACTATTCTGTGCCTGGTTGCCTGCTATGTCCGACATCCTATGCACTTTGCACTAATTTTGACGGAGCCGATGACGAATTACATGTGCATAGTGCAGGAATCTAAGGGGCTAATGGCGGGTCAACTAGCAGAGGTAATTCAAAAATACAAAAGTGCTGCATATGCTTTGATTAATGCTCATTTGGTACTACATTTGTTCTTTCCGATACTGAAAACATCAAGCGATTGCTGCAACTATTTTTATTTCATGGCTTATAAAATCAACTCAATACATCATATCATGAGCGAGTCCTATGACAAAATTTTTGCTAATAACATTAAACCAGCAATGCGAAATAATAACAGCCAGGGCATCTCTCACAATGAACTATTTGGAAACACTGTAAATAAATATTACTCAAAACTTGTAAGAACATATTTATTTATGCCTCATGTCGTGTTTGCTGATCATTAAACTATGCTTAATATAATATTCAGTGTAACATCAGATAACGAGATACCAGGGGGTGTTTTCAGCGACGCAAGACATGACCAATAATTGTGATTGATATGTGGTGTATTACTCTCCCAGTGGTACACAAACTCAGCATGACGGGGTAATGTTTTGCAAATGGAGACAGATTACTCGATCTAACGTCCAAAGGGGTCGATTGATTACGTCTGAAATCAAAGCATGGCAAGCGTCTAGGAATTATCCCAATTCGGTATAGATGATAATACTCTAGTGGTTTTACGAATATAATTGATCACGATCCGGCCAATTCCACAGATGTAGAGCAATCAATAACATCTTCAACTGCAGAATACAAAGCCAGTTTGGCATAAACCAATATCGATTACATTGGTTAATCGAGAGCTCCATAAATTGTTCCATTGTCAACGTCATATTTATATCTTTACTCTAAGGTAATTATACGTTATACGCTCTCGTTCTCCCTCGTGTACGAATTCAAATTGATGAATCCAGCCACACCGCATCTTTGCACGATTGTAGTGTCTTTCAGATGCAAGACTTTTTGCCTCGTTGCCTTCGCAAGCATTGTAAAGTAGAGAAACTTGCATGTCGATGTTAATAATGCTCGTTCAGTGAGACAAATTAGTTTAACACACCAGGGCTGTAGTGATGTACGATTCAGTCAAGTTCATCTTAGGATATGTTACTGAGCGATCCTTATTTGTGCGAAAAACGCCCGCGGCGTCCAAATGTTTAATACACAATGTTTTTTTGGACAAACTTTTTGAAGTAAAAGGGTGAAAACAAAATGCGACGAGAGTTATAAAGCAGTATGCCTCGTTTAGGCACATATATAAATCGGTGATAAACATTTCAAATGCCTCACCTTTGCCTAAAACTCGATACGAATTGTGGTTTTACGAATATAATTGATCAAGATCCGTTCAGTACCACAGATGTAGAGCAATCAATAACATTTGTTTAACTGCATAATACAACGCCGGTATGGCATAAACCAATATCGATTACACTGGTTTAGCGACAGCTCGATAAGCTGCTTCCAATGTCAACGTCATATTTATATCTGTACTTTAGGTTAAGTATACGTTAAACGTTCTTGTTTTCCCTCGAATACGACTTCAGCGAATATTGCCCGTCGGTGGCGTACAGAACATGATGACTATTTCCGATATCAACCGCCCCTTCGTTGCCTTAAACTCGGTACGAATTGTGACTGATAACGAAATACCATGGGGTGTTCTCAGCGATGCAAGACGTGGCCCATAATTGTGACTGATATGTGGTGTATTACTCTCTCGGTGGTTCACAAACTCGTCATGAGGGGGTAATGTCTTGCAAATGAAGACAGATTACTCGATCTATCGTCCAAAGGGACTTATTACACAGACAAAATACTAATTCATCAAATGCGATATAAATATAATTTCAACGACGTCAATTAGCTAGCATTATTGTGTGAACCCTTTCAAGCACTGCACTCCGCTTAACAAAACTGATCCCGTTGATCAATGGTTCAATTTTGCCGTTCTGAAATATATCGGATTATACTAATTATGAAGCAATTAATCACAAAATGCTTTGTACGGACCAAATAAAGCACTAGAATGATTCTTGTACGAGAACAAAGTTGTAGGCATTAGATCCACTGCAGCACGCTGTGTAGGCACTGTATGCAATTGCTCCGAAGTGAACGTTTTATGGAGGCGCCTGCATCATCGCCTTGGTATCCAGACGCTTTCGTATGGTAGACGTAACCTCCCAGACGTTTAGTGCCCTCTGTTTAAATATAGAGAGACGTTTCATATCCCAGCGGTATAAACTAAGAATTGCAATAAACTACGAATTGTAGCCTTCGGCTGTCTACAATTAATACTGCCTGGATTTCTTTTGATAAAAGCCACAACGTATAAAGATAAAAATAATACATGTGAAAACAGAATAACTTAGATTTATAAAAGCACATACATATAACATACACGAACCCATCAAACATAAACATGATGATGACAATTAAAAATACTCCGCTCTGAGAGACGGACAATTAAAAGATGACGAATCAATGACATTTATTAAATAATGAACATAAAAAGAGAACGGGTGATAATTTCACTGGAACATTGTTAATAAAACCACAAAATGCATACTATTGCCTCATTCTTATCCCATGTGCTGAAGAGAATTGCTTGGATGGAGCGGAACCGTTTTTCCTCACCCTTCTTTTCAATTCGTTGTCCGAGATAAGTTTGATCTGGGTATTGACAAAGTCTTCCTCTCAACAAAGACACCAAGACCTAATATTGGAGCTGGCCACGTCCTGCAGGTTGTTGTGCCAGCCCTTGCAGTTGTTATTGGTACGTACGGCATTCATTTACTCATACCAAGATGCTGGTGGAAAGATTGTGCTATCGACTCAAGTATCCCTGATGCAGTTCTAAAGAGGAAGAATAGCAACATCATACGAGTGCTCTAAGCAACTGGCTCAGCATGTAAAACTGTGAGAAGATTAACTGCTTGATTTTATTACTCAAACTATTATTTTTTATGATCACATTTTGGAAATATTTCTATGAAGTATAAATTCCGCTTGATAAAAGTCACTGACATTTTAATTTGATAAGTCATTCGTTTTGCAATATATGGAGTTACAGCAAGCACAATAACCATAGGTCTTTTTGATGCAATCTTAAAGTGTTCACCTGTGTGATATGATAATACATTTATCATTTCCTAAGGCAATAGCGATTTCACACACGTTTTTCAGCTATGGAGATTAAGCACATGCCATATCAGCCTGCATCCTCTGGTGACGACAGAAGCACGCCGCCTCGTTTGTCTCGCCGTGGTGCATTACACAGCGGTAACGATACAGGGGATTTTACTGTGGCATATATGATGTACATCATACACAGCATAGCTACATTATCTGACACTAAATACCTTTCATATATGCGACGGCAAAGGAAAAAAGTTTTCATTTATGTAAATGTTGCAATAACTATGGTATAATTTTAAATAGACCACAATCGAAGAAATCCAAAGATCAAACATTATTCTTCGCGATGTAAAGGTAAGAAATAAAAACTGGAATCCTACGAACCATCACACCCCTCCCCAACCCGGAATTGAAGTCGAAACTTCTAACAGGTAGGAGACGAAAATACATTCCACTAGGGGACGGAATGCCCGGGACGAAACGTGTGGCATTCATCGTCTCGATGATGGTTGACCAATTAACTGTGAATGGTACAAATCGATATTACCCTTGGTTAAAAACCTTTATATAAGATATCTACCCAATGATAATCTGGCAGAAACCAGACATGTAGATACCACAAATATTACCGACGAATGATTGGCAAAAATCTTGAAATTTATTTTCGATGTGTTTCGTATCGTAGTGGGGTTACGGTTCAATTGTCACACGAATCTGTATGGGAAAAAACCTTGAAATAATAAAAGGTGCTGTAGCATAGCTTGTTCTGGATCACTGGCAGGGCATCTCTAGTGTATAACTTATAGGCTATTTCGAATGGCGATGTGCACGGCACATTTAACGCGTTATCGTCAGTTCAGTGTAGAAATAACGCGATTGTAATGACCCTCAATAAGCCGCAATTAGCGCTCCTTGAATATGAGGCCTAACGAAGAGATAACAGCCATCTTGTCGATTATTAATGTAAGATAACATAACAGAAAGTATGGTATCTGTGTAGATGACATATGCAGAGGTTACTTACTCGGCGGCGTGAGTGTTAACCATGGGAGTGGCTGGCCATAGTGGCTGTACATCAGGGGTAATATTAACTAAAAGGCTACGATAATGAAACGCCCTTTGAACAGGGACGTGCTTATATTTTTTCTCAATACACTGGCATGACGACGACATTTTAACGTTCTTCATTCTTGTCAACATATCGCTACGGTCATATAGCTTAAAGTGCTACAAATTTATGATTTAGCATAGACAATATTTGCGAGTGAAATCTCAATATGACACCAGTATTGAGTGTTAGGAGCAATGTTGCAAAGGCTCAACTAAAAGCGAGGCAGCGTATACTGTCGTTAATTCTTCGATAGCGATTATGGTTTTTTAAGCAGTTCAGCGTCATGATAAAGCATATATAACGACGCCAGAAGAAGGCGAGGTCGAATTGCAGGGTCGTCAAATGTACACGACCCAAAGAGCGGCGGGCGGGGGGATGGGGGGGGGGGGGAGGTTATCTTGAGGATCCAAATTGATACCAAATATTTAACGAATCTCACCAGCTCTCACCGTTAATAGTTGTCAACTTCGGCTCGACATATTTACATGGCAAAATAACTTATATTCTAGGCAGCATAACGTAAAATACTTCAAAGAGACAACGAAAATTGAGGTACCACGAACCGTTGCAAGAGCATACTACAAATTGCTATCGCTAAATCCTTAAATTCACCTAACCAGACCATGAAGGAACAAACATGCGTGTGCTGTTTGAACTTAACTAAAACAGCGTGTTGTACATAGGTGTCTACTAACAATTAAACAGAAGCACACTTGGTGTACGGATTTCACCCTTTTTAAATGTTGATAGCAAAGTAACATAAAATGACATATCGTTGAATGATCAGGTCGGATCATTAAAACAGGATAATTATATGAACATATTTTCTTTACTTATGTAAAGGTCATGTTAGTATACCATCATATTCGTCTGAGTACAAGCACGGCCCGTTAAACCCGTTAATGTTAAAGCATTTTTTATTAATGCGGCTGTAAGCCAGTGGGGTCCATGCAAGTGTTCCATAACTCAATTAATCACATTCAACTTGCCATGTAGTATCTGGCTGCCAACATAGACGCAAATGAAGATATATATACCGTGTAGCACACAATCGATCAATTTGTCGCTTTGAGCCTCCCTCTATTTGCAGGCCGAGTTCCGAGTATGTGACTGCTAAACAATTAAATCGCCTTACGCTGCAGCCTACTCCCAATCTAAAATGTCACTTGTTTTGATTGTACCAAACGTCCCGCTGCTAGTCTCCGATAATTTGATAGACGACAAAAAAGATGGAAACCTATTGCGATTCTTTTAAAGTATTTGATGTCTGTGGTTAATAAGTCGTTCGTATTGCCATAACTTTCGTCGATGATCATTCCGTGTTATATATTCAACCAACAGTGTCAATATTGTCCAAATAACCATACATCTCATGTGATTCGTGAGGTAAAAACCATTTGTTCGATCATAATACCAGTATCAGTGAGTTGCGAATCGAATATATGTTTTCATTATAATTTATTCAAGTGTAATCCTAGAGTAAATATGCGAAGTTGTTAATTTGAAGTTATCAGCTATTGTGTTGAAATGTTTGAAGGTTCGTTATCAATTTGTTGATAGCCGTTTCCAAAATCAGCAATGAATGGTTACATTATATGCTGTGAAGGCTTTTTAAACATACCGACGAACATGGAAGCAAGCAGTGACTGTGTACATTCAGGATTTAGTTGACAATTTCGATATATTTTATGAATATTGTCACATATAAACACTGCAACGAAGATGCAATGCTCGCTTAGAATACATTTATGCTTGAATGATCTTTAACGTACATCAAGCATTACTTGTGCATGATGTGCGTGCAATACCACCCCCACCCACCAACAAACACCTACGTTGTAAACATGTCCCCTACGATTAACCAATGGCAACTGCAGTAATAATTTCTTACCTTGCAGTGCTTACTAAAGAGGATATCGTACATAAATAGTGGTAATATGTATCTTGGTTTCCTGTCTGATTAAATTTATCTTTGGACTGCATCTATCATGTACACATCTTTAGCCGTACTTTGTAGTGCAATCATGTTATTATATTTGTCCCAATAAATGCCTGTTAAATCACGGCATAGACTGTTATTTCTATTTGTCTGTGATTTAATTGTTATTTATTATTATCTCTTTTAAACTGTCCAATGTAGCAGCGGATGTGCTAGTGATTGAATTCGGCACCTGTCCTCTACCATAGTGCTTGCAATGTATAAATCAATCGGTCAATGCATTGCATTGCAATTTACCATCTTGTTTGTAAAAAGATAACCAGTAGGTTTTTGCCTTGAATGAAACAATCTTCTTCCCAAATGATGCAACTGTGCGCTTCAATAAACTTCTGCTGCCGGGTAAATCATTAGTGTGATTAGGAAGTGATCAATCGTACCCCAATTTGCGAAAGGGCGAGCGTGCCATGTTTGCGTCTGGATGGTCGGTTTCTGTTGCCATTATTTCCTCTCTGAGGAATGAAGCCAATGTTCCGGAGAAACGGCTTCATAAAATAACATTTTTTCTCACTTGGATTGCATAGATTACCAAGTGTTGGATTCAAATAAGATGGGCGATTAAATGTAAGAGGCTGTTTGTGAAGCTCAGCAGGTACAGGTATGTTAAGACTATGGAAACAAATGGATGACGACAAGCTGTGTAAAACCAGCCCATGGAGGCCCATTAAGGTATGTTTTTATGCTAGCTCCGAGACAACTGGAAATCAAAATATTAGTGCAGTTGCATTTAAGATGCTTGCACAGTAAGCATGTCAAGTCCGCTTTAAGATTATGGTTGACGCTACCTGACGGAACGACAACCCATCCGGTTGTTTCATTGACCAAAGAAAATAAGATCGGTTGTGGGTGGGTTAACGGTTGCAAGGAGCCACAATTTGAGAACTGCCAGCAACTAGATACATTCTTACGAAAAGGTGCATCATATACGCATGCAGAAGCAGCATAAAAAGTGATATATAATGGAAACCGATATTCAACACGACATTTATACACAAACCACGGAACATATGCTAACAGAGAAGTACATGTTATATATAACCTTGCAGTGAGAGCGTAAATAAGACGTGATATATTAGGTTTATATGTGTTTGAAAACGGTACTAAATAAAACAAATGTAATAAAAGACGAGACCGCGAGATACTGACGCACACTAAAGCAACAATGTGATCGAACAATAATTGCATCTGCAATGTATCGGTGATTCTCAAAAGTTATGTTGAATAGCTGATCACCAAAAAAGCAGTACAATTATGCATGAATTGTTAACAATTGCACCATTTTATCTGAATATATATTGTTAGCATATAAGTGCCGGTATTATTCATTTGACCAACATTCCACAGTCACCAGTTTGATGGCATTAACAATTTTAGGAGCATTGTTGAATGCCATCGCGACCTGGCGAGAGGTTTCTTAGCCGCCTGTAATGGCAGTAAAAATATAACTCTTGTATCGAAAGGTAGATCATCATCTAACCTATTCTCACCTTTTTTAATAAAAGCATGAATATTTTACTGATATATATTCATTTCGTGAGGGTATATTTACGCTTTTCCTGGGATCAAACACAACCAATAGATTGATAGAAGACACAGCTAACCACTGAGTCACGGGAACTGCCTAGAATCAAGAAGGTACCAGCAATCATTATTTGGAATCTTTTACGGATAGAAATCACGATACAGTTTGTGAAATGTTATGCGTGTACCATCTCCTGGATTTCTAGGGATCACCAACATCACGTCCGTCAGTTTGATATTTGGAATACATTTCGTGATTTTCGTTCCCCTTACTTTAAAAAAAATAAAAACATTATTCAGCCTGATCTATTCGCTCTTATGAGCAGCTCGACGAAGTCGTGACCTCTATAGCAATGTCATTTGTACCGCCTTCTGCTCTGGAAACTCGTGAGCACTGGGTCCATTTTATTCTGAATTGCCGCTAAACGTAGCGTCACACTACGACGACGAAATAAGAATCATTTGCTTACGAGCAAGCCAGTGCAAAAGTTTCTCGTCGGCAGGTGTGTTCCAGAACTGACGCCATACACAGAACTACTATTTTCAGTCTGGTCGAAATCGAGGTTTTTAACATCTGGGTAACGCAGTTATTGATAAACGATTAGAGTTACGTGTGTTACAAAAGATGAATTCGAAAAAGGAAGAAATGTATGGCAGTCATGCCCTTTATAATGATCTCTGCCACTCAAGGATTTTAGCCACTTCCAATCATTTATGTTATTCAACACCACAGCAACACATCATGGTATATTTATTTGTCAGACGTACATCATTCTTTAATCACCGCCCAGTAATGCAGCAATAAGTGTCTGGCAGCTAAAATCTAACGGATGTGCTAAAACTCAAACTCAAAAAGAACGGACTGATCTACGTACATCATGATGTGTGATATAAGGTTGTACGTGTAACGGCAGCACCACGTGCAATGTTATGTTAGCGCCATTCCCCATAATCGGTTCATATAATTGAAAATATATAAATCGTATGTGATGAATTCTTCATTTTTTCAATTATTTTAATATTGCTTGATAACTTGCATACATAGCGTCATTGATGCATTATGCTGTAATACATTTACTTAGAACTTAATATGTCTGATTCAGGTTCACAAATGTAGCGGTCTAAAGGCAGATAATGATATTTTGCAAGATATGCAGGCAATATACTTTCTTCTCCTCGGCAAATTATGTTGGAGCACTTAAGCATTCAATGTGACAAAGCATTATTACGTGTCATATCATAAAAATGTGAAAGAGATTACATGCGTTACGAATATCACCATTGCAATAGCAGATTGAATGCGTCGCAACGCTAGTAGCCTTCACAGAGCGATTGAATATATATAAGTTTCTTGAATCAAATTTAAATACGCGGGAGATGACGATCAATGAATGGCGGCAGGCTTCTTTGCTTTTTCAACTATAAAATAAAATGTTGTGTTTTCTCTGTTGCTAAATAATACTTGGCTCTACATTTAGCATTATCATTTGCTGGGGGTCGTGCTAGGATGCTGAAGAATGGCATATCGTGTCTCCATTACATGGATACCCATTATTATGTTAATGCGTACTACTTATTTATTTTTTTGGAGCTGTTAATGATTTATAATCCGTTGAGGTTACGCCAACATCCCGAATATTAAATATAACTGTTGTATTTTTTCCATCGCTTAATAATCAGGATATTTTGATAACTGCAATGGCTGCAATGCAATGAGCATTTTGTGTGTTTAGTAATTAACACGGGTTTAATATACGTACGTTTAAGGAAATGTGTAGATTTCGTAATAACATGAACGCATATTTCATCATATGTAGAAGCCATAATATGGGACAAGGGTAATCGCGATGAAACACAAGTATCTGTAATATTTCTGCACAGCTAAATTGGAAACCCTGAGGACCTTTCTCTTGTATTCTAATTTTAGAAACCACCTGCTATACACTGCTGTGGCCGCTTTACATGTAGCTTAAAACGTCGTACCAGCTCTGTGGCGCGCAAATGATTCAATTATGAGGCCAATGTCATTGCGTATGCGGATACAAAGGTGACCAAGAAAGCGTGTATGTTCTTCCAGGGAAAAGGGCATGTCGATAAACCGCATGTATCTGTAAGAGTTCTGCACAATTATATTGGAAACCCTTTTGACCTTTATCATCCATTATTATTTTAGAAACATATCTGCTATCAACTGCTGCGACCGCCTTACATATAGCTTAAAAAGTCAAGCCAGCTCTGTGGCGCGCAAATGATTCAGTTATGATACCAATGTCATTGCTTATGCGTATACAAAACTGTTCAAGGAAGCGTGTACGTATTTACAGCGTGAGATGTACCCCAAACGGCAGCAAATCGAAGAAACACCCAGCATATTTTATATTTGCAAGGATTCAGTTGATATGCGATTTAGTTATCTCTAGAGGTTGACGATAGGAAAGCAGAAACCAAATTGTATTTAGTAAGCAAGATTTCAGAACGCACAGTGTGAAATTCTTTGATTATGCGTTGTGTTCCCCAAACGTGATTAAAGTGGAATATATATCAGCGCTATGAAAAAAAGGAAATCATCTGTTCTGTTTGAATGAATACAAAACTAGCATTAAGTTGTTTGGCTATTTTGGTTAGCACCATAACTATTAAAGGGCCAAATAATGACCAACGCAATGAAGCCACGGATCACTATGATACAAAAAAGGTGATAGCGGTGGTGTTATTAATTTAATTCTGACAAGGTTGTTTGTCCAACTATGCTATTACTCCTAATCTGGTTTAATTGATCAGCCATGTTGGACCGCTAACAATATGGCACAGTACTCAGCTTTTATTTATGATCAAGGTAATGTAATCAGTAAACGACCAGAGACTATTTTGAACAAGATCGCTATATAGCCTAGATAGATGTGACAGTCAGCTCCTGTAATCTGCCAGGTCCTTGTACGTGTTGTGTGCATCGCGCGACCCTAGCCATATAAACAACCCACACAAACATATCTTTTCGTGGCAAAATATGCTCTTCAAATGTTATTGTAAGGTTTGGTTATGAAGTTTTCAGAAGGTTTGGGTGCTATTGATATGTTTATTGGCAATATTGACTGGGTTTATGTTATACAGTCCAACCTAAAGATTTTCTTCTCATCTGGTTTACGTCCAAGCCGCAATCGTGAAGTTACTGAATCAACTCTCCCTTCCTTGCTGGTTGCCGGAGGTCACATTATATGGTAAAACCTGCAGAGGAGATGCTCACGCGGCTTGTTTATAATAACCTAGCAAATAAGTATTTTTTTCCTAATGCGATGTCTATGATGCGAGTAATGATGCAGTTGCACCGAGCTGCGCCAAAAATAGCGCTCGTAGCCTATGGTGTAAAAAATCACCATCGAGGCAGTCCTACTGATTGATTGGATATTAGAAAGTGCATTTCAGTCGCAATAATCACAACTGTTCAGTACTCTTCCGGCAGAAGACAAATGTTTTCCCATCAATTCATTCTATTCTTGCAGAGAGAAACTTGCTGTGCATAATCACAAACCTTTCACATTTGAGGCATCGACTAAAAGCGGTTAACAAACCACTTAGTATCATTTGTAATTACCAAGTGACTAAACTGTTGAGCGCGCATGATCAGCATTCATTGCTGTTCCTATATACAGAATGGGTATCATTCTATTTGTATTACTTAGCTGCACTGTCGAGCATGATTCGCAAACATTCCCATTTCTTAACATAGTTCTTATGGTAAATGCCAGCTCAAAAACCTTCATAGTAATAGAAACAGCAACAAATCAATTTATTTGGTTAAGTTTGCGTCTAATAGATAAGCTCATGCACTAGTTATCGTTGCTTCATTACATAAATTAAGAGAACCCATGCAGTACAACGACTTTCCGCATGACGAGCATATCAATGTTTGCGGAATTTGAGCTGAGATTGAACTAGCCTTTCATATTACGAATTATCCCGAAAAGAGCATCATGAAAAAGGCGTAGGCGACGATTTGTTTTATATCATACAAAATGATCCCGATTTTTGTTGGAATAATATTTTTGCCCTGAATAGTATTATTTCGTAAAGTTGGAAAGTACGCTATTGGTTAAGCAAAGCAACAGCAATGGTCTAAATTTCGACATAACGACAATAATCAGATTGCAGATGCTATGAAACAACGCAAATTGTATTTGTAAGAACAGCAACGAGAGAACGCATTGTATCGCTACACAATATATTCGCTGTACAGTTAGCAATTCTTATATATCGAATATGTGCAGTGCTGGATGGTTTCTTCAGCCTAGTCTCAGCATTAGTACTATGCTTGCAGCGTTTTTCACAAGGCATGTAAGACAAAATATATATTACACAATACACAAATGCAACTATCGTGTGTTTGCTATGTTAATTCGTGTCTTCATGGGGACACTTCTCAATAGCACAAGCGATGTCGATAAACCTTAAGAATCTGTGAAATTTCTGTAGAGCTAAATAGCTGCTAACTACAGGAACACAAGCGACTGGCGAAGTACCAAAACAGGCATTATCGCCTCTTGGTAGAGCTATCAATTTAATTTGAACTGGCCAATTTACAAGGTCATGTTATGTAATGCTCGGGACCTTATCCACAATTTCTGTTATATTCTGCTAGGACAATATTCCACCAACCTAAAAAAATGTTTTTGCCGGTTACATAAATCGCCAATTATTCATAAAGAAAGCGAATAGTATTTCTGACACATATAGAGATGTTCCCACAGATGTTCTGTGAGCCACATAAATCGATTGGCTAAGCACGGACACTATTTCATGTACCAATATTAATCACAATGACACGCTAATGTGTGTTGTTATTCTCTGGCCGCATAATTAAAGACAGATCCTTCTGTATTTTTGTATTACCTTGAGTTGGGTTTGTTCGCTGACAATTGAACACGCCATGGCCACGCTTGAATAAGTTAATCATACCATACGACTATGGTACTAAGTGGTTACTTAAAACGCATGTATACCCCACAAAATTGTGGAGCAATAACAGAATATGCCAATACACGAACGGGGAGATTCTTGCATTCAGCAAACATTTTACTTAGGAGGACGCAAGAGAAGCTTAATGTGCGCCATGCATGGTAGTGGTTTGATAGGGCTAAACGGCATTAAGTCTTTTACCATTTTGTTAGATATCGAAACCAATATTGAATCCATTTATTGAAAAAGCAAACGAGACAAATGTGAGCCGTATAATGACTGACACATTAACGGAAACAACCACATTAATACTTATTGAAGAGGCGAAACGTCAATAGCCACATGAGTGTCGCTATAATAGTAGATATATAGAGAGAGGGTTATCATACAAAAGTATTCATCCGATATACATGAATAACCAATTTGCTCAACATATGCGGTCATGTTTAGTGGTAATATTTAACCCACTCAGTGGGCTTACATCTAAGTAATAAACCAATTCGTGCATCACCAAAATTACTTTCTTTTCAGCATGAACATAACAAAGGTATGTTTTAATTTAAAGATATTCATTCAGTTATATGCGCACTCTTGACAGTTTCCGGATATATAAGCATTTACCATGGTGTAAATCTTTATTGCATAGATTGATTGCAATTATTTGTTTATTGGTGGCAATCATTTAGCCCTTGCATGCATTATTTGGCTCGGGATTTTGCTCGTAACAGGGAACACATATATATTCCAATAATGAACTTGCAGTCTTGCGCCAGAGACCAAAGCTTCGTTCGCATATCTGCATCTACCATGTCTAGGTTTTGCATTCAAAGTTTGCCCTTATTGTGTAGGCTTGATTTTGCCTTAGCTTGTTTTGCTTCTACACTCATTTCTGTCATATTCGCCCAATGGTGTTAGAAGAGCTGACAGTGTGACGACTTCTACTAATGTCAGGATGCACTGGTTGGTCCTAAACAAAAATCACCCACGCGGTAGTATGAACGGTGCATTCAGTGCAGCAAGCGCCCTTATTAAGCACGTACCTGTCGTTGCAGGAATTCACGACATGCTTGATGTTGCGTGAAATTATATCCAGAAATGATGAATTTGTTCAAGGCTCTGAAAAGCTTATGACTCAAGAATAGAGCGCATAAATTTGATTTATTATCTATTTAATACGGCTTGTTTACATTCAAGACCCGTCCGCTATGTGATTGATACAAGCCGCAAAATGTCATGTTGTTGCATCACGTGACTGTCGAATGCTGCTCTTTTGTCGATGATATCAGACGTTTGCTTCAAAATACAAAAATTATATTCAATACATTGGGCCATTCAGTCGATAAATGTGAGCGAATTAGGAAAACAAAACATTCAGAATGCAAACACACAAATTGACGGATAGAAGGTTTTCAAAAATGCATTCACAATCCAATAGCTCTCACTTAATGGGGCACACATCGCATGTATTGTGGTGCAATATTGTTTAGTAATGGCTGTCTATGCATATTCTGCATAGTCGGCAACTCTGTTACGGTTTATACTGGCTTTTATCTTAATACCAAGACAGTACTCATCATTGCATTGCGTTAGAAGGCAATGATTAACCTGAATGTGGCATACAGATTACTTTAACTACTTTTCATTCAAACATTGCTGCATGCAAATATACTGCATGCTGCGATAACAAAGATTTCTTACATGTACATTGACCATTAAGCATACAGCACACAGGATGCATAGCGGGCGAAGACAGTGACCGGGATGCATTCTATACTATCATTCCGAATGAACAAACTCTGATACGCCGACAATGCTCAGTCGTTGGTTTGGTTACATTACCTTTACTTTTATTGTCATGTTATCACAAGGATTGCTTGTAACGTACGGTTATAGTAGAACGTTTATTAGGTTGATGAAGCACAAATGTAATAGCATGATCGCCGGGGAAACTTATTACGCCACCAGGATTAATGGAGACGTCACATTTGCCATCTCAAGTATGCCACAACTGGCTAACTCTATGTATATCTTTACACTCATATACAACCTCATGCATATTAATAAGTACTTGTAAATAATGAATCACACATGATAAATATACCAAGTCACAATCCATAAGGATATGATCTACTTCCATTCGGTATGTAACTCTAAAAGGGAACAATCCACTGCTTGCAAATGTTATTACTCCATGTGCCAAGCGCAAGTTGTAATTGTAGTTACCATAACAATATATGTATGATATTGATTAGCCATCCAACACGTGATATCTTATGCAAGCATAAGCACCAACGTCATACATTATGCACGATTTTGTGAGAGACAACGCTTAGACCCATACAACGCTTTGGCGCAGTGTGCCAATTCCGATCAAGCACTGAGGTAGGCAGACATTTTGACATAAAGTAAAGCAGAGGGAAAACCCGAACAATAAAGACCAAAGCCAATACGAATTTCTTTATCGAACCTACACTAGACCAACAGAGCACCGCCTATGCATAGCATATTCATAATATATATCTGCAACATCAAAGAGATTACCTGGTTACAATTTGCCTTTTGTACATTGTTGGTGCATTGTACAAGCACAGGTTTATGACGCATGGAGTGCGTTAACGGGAAGTTTAATGCTCATTGTATTCTTTGTCTATAATACACCCGTGCATTAAATTTTCGCTATGCGTCCAATATGTTACGTTTTGTTTTGATAGGTGGCCAGCTTTTTCCTGCATGTTCTGAAGATCTCGCACCAACTTGCGTTCTTATTTGAATTATTAATAGAACGGGGGATTATTTGAATGAAACATATGCAGCAGCACAAAATTTTAGAGACCCACTTAAATATCGTTGATAAGCCGCATCGCTATATGTTCAGCCGGTGCAACGCGGAACCAGTTGTATTATTAATAATGTACACTCCATGGCTAGTTCAGTCCGATTGCTGTAGTTTCAAATATCAAGCAACCTCATGAAATTAACCCTGCCCCGGCTTGAGCGGTCATTTGCGTTATGAATGATTTAGAGGTCTGCACTGTGAGGTGGGGGCACGTACTTGTTTGGCTGAAATATAGGCGGTTCTTTAACGACCACAATCAATCATAGCACGGATGTTCAGTTAGTTACTACACTAGGACATACAATATATATTGACCATATATCACGCATTGGTATAAACCAAGTAACGACGTTTTTTCGTCATAAGCGTAAGGCTGTAATACATGTGGATCTGCAGTTCCTGCAATCGATTAACGGCTAAGAAAGCTCTCAGGGCTGAGCATGGACTCTGTTATTATGCAATTTAGTGGGGTTAATGTATCAATGGCCCGTGTTAAATGTTGGAGCAATGATTCATAACGCAATATTAAAAAATAACGCAAAAGGATTTTAATTAATTTGCGATTATGCAAAACATGATTTAGTGGGTTTGTGCGTACATTACAGTAAGCCATTCGACTTTGTTTTATGTCAGTTAATAATGAGTGCCAAAGCATTACAAACATTAGTACGCCTTAATATGACAGACATATTAACGCTGAAAATAAATCACAGTTAGACATACATTTGTGGCGACCAGTTAACGATGACGCTGATACTTTATTGATTTCACCTGTAAAGAGAGATATGGTTACACAAAATACGCATTTATTATTATCAAAAGCATAGAATTGCTGCAACGAGCGTGCAGTATCTACACAACTAGTCAACTATGCCGTTATAATTAATGTCAATCCGGCGAGGTGACTTGTTTTTCTGCTCATAGTTGAGGATAATGGATTGCAAAGACACGAGTTGTTTGTTGTCGTTAGTTGTAAGGGTATTTAAATCCAAAAGATCGCCAGAAGGAGACTCTACGCTTAGGTGCAGAGCATTAGGAATAAAGTACACAACCTTTAGGCCTGCGACAGTGGAGCGGCGTCACCTGTTATATTTTGGCATTTACGACTTTCGACATTCTTTCAGAAGACACAACATGTCATACGCATTCTAATCATGAATTTTTATCACTTCTTTAGCTGGTTGTGTAATGGCATTGCATAGATATTTATTGCATTAGCTACAATGATAGACGACTGTTTTGTCAATATCTGAATACCGACATAAATTTGTTTATGAAACTTCCTAAAGAAAAAAACCATCAAAAGGATGTTTCCGACATACAAAAAGCAGATGCACTTGTCTAGAACATATGGAGGAATTAAAATGTTTTTGGCTCTTAAAGAGCACATTAGCTTCCGCGGTTCTTACTGTGTCATTTTGGGTCATGGTCGGTACATTTGTCAGGATGTGTTTTTTGCGTTGTCTGCCCCTCGTGCCGTGGGATGTGTACAGGGAATACTTTGTTGCCCCATTTAACAGCTAATGCTAAATTTACCTGTCAAACTATTAAACAAATAAAGATAAATACATCATGTAAAAACAATCGTTTACTTCTTCCACAAAATCAGAAGACGACCTCATCGCGATGCGACGAAATTGCTATTTACATGGATTGCGTAGCAGCAAACATCCACAATATCGATCATTCTGATGAATTGAATAGGCAGCTGCTTGTGTGGACCACTGGGTTGATAACTGATTATTATTTCTCTAGGTGCATCCATATTGATATTCGCAAAATGGCGTCAATTTGTTTCAGATCACCGTGATTAGCATGTCATTCGTCGTGTTTTAATGACACATTTTCGGACCACTGGCCAACAGTTTTCATAAAAACAATCACTATGTTTCAGGAACACCTTATACTTGGGAACAAATGATTCTAAGGTTAAATCATGGTTGCATTTAAACAAGGGGTATTCCGGTAGCATGCTTGTTTATGATATGCCGCCTTAGGAACCATAAATATCTGTTGTACTGGTATGGAACGGAAATGCTTGGGTAGCACAACGCATTCAGCAAGACCTAATGACTATGAGCCATAAAACATACACTCAATTTGATCATTATGGAAGTGCATGAGGAGAAAATTTTCATGAAGATTTGATGATGCATATACAGGGCACAACTGACTACTGGTAATTTGACCATAGGTTTTTGTAAACTCCTTTCAATTATTATCTCGTCTCACCAATAATAATTTTGTGAGTGCGGCAAAAAATTTAATTTACTTGCATCTCATTCCTTACGGGTATGGCAAGTCTTATGACCAAGTCTCGTCATGTTATAACAATATAAACACCATTTGGTGCGTTATGCATGAGATTTGCATTAACATCAGATCATATTCACCTAATCCATCACCATTATTCATATTACTACGAGTAAATAACAAGCTTACCCTGCACATTTACGAACAAATGATTATCTATTTTTCCCCTGTTCCCCGTATGAACCATCGACATTGTGATCCATCACATATGGACTTAACTGTCAACAGGCGTCAATGCAAAACCGGGTACCAGATGTACTGTTGCGTTCGATTCGACTATCATACATCGTGCATTAGTCATGTGGACCATGGTTTATTCGGTTTGGATATCTTATTTGGCAGACAGAACCTGGGACGTTTAGGAGCAATGAAGTAAATTTACCAAGAATACCTGGATTATCATAAAATTTTCCTTGGCACGCACGTGGCATTAGAACAGTGATTTTGTTTCTGCTCTGAATTTCCACTGGATGTGAACCGTTTGGAAAGTACTGCTGACGACGCAATACACTCTTTAGCATTCCCATATTAATTGGATCATTTTAATATCCGAGATCAGCCCTGACGATTGAAGGAGATGGAGTTATATTATCTGACATTGGCAGCCTCAAATATTGGTTATATCATTTAATGATATTTTCAAGTAGTGCATTAAACAGCCCGCGCAATTCTATTTCAGTATTTACTGCTTGGTATCAGCAATGGTGTAACCGTGACACCGATCATCACTAAACATCGCCCAATGTTGATCAAAGATGTCATCGGATTAAACTGTAGAGCGTCCCTATTTGACAACAGATTGGGCCTGAATAAAATCACAGCTATTCAATTGTATCCACCATAGCAATGGAGCCGTGTAGTAGAATCAGAATTAGAAATCTTTTAAATATATATATTCCGATTCATAAGCAGATTTACCTGCTGGGAACAACTACTAGCGGTTTCACCGAAAGCATATGATGGACAATAAACTAAAGCTATCTGGTGACAATGTTCACAAAATAACTGATTTAACATTACAAAAAGACAATGGAACAGAGGCAAAGAGTGCGTTTGGGCTTCTCATATAATGCTTATGTTTAATGTATTTTAAATGCATATAACAGCTCTGGCAAATGGAGTACTGAAGATGTTAAATAGATTTATGTATGGAAAACACAATATAAATAGGATAGTGTTAGATTCATCATATATCCACAATGTTAGGTGATGGATGAATTGTGCTGTTACCATAATGTGATAATGCGATGTTCGGTGCTAGGCAGCGTCTTGACACAGCAACAGCTCTGTCAGCATTATTAATATTAATTGGTCATTCCGGCATTGTTGCTTCCGCCAGGTCACGTATATAGCGATGTCAAAGCAAAATAGGAGGATGGTTTCTGTCGGTATCTATAATAAAGCAGCCACGAAGAATGAATGAATGACAGCTATTTTCTCTACCTTATGTGCTACGTAAGTTTCTGTGTTATAGCGCGCAATAACAAAGATTTCATTAACATTTTGTATATGTAATGACCCTGTGGTCTAATATTGCTTGGTAATAACGTTTCATGTTATAGTGTTACTTAACGCTGGTAATGTTGACATGCATTGGCGTTGAGAAAGAAGGTAGCTCATCTTATATGAATACGCCTAGTCTATATATTTGTTGCGTTACAAATGATAGTGTGTATGGTTCTGAAAAGATCAGATAAATCATGAACGAAACCGGTCAAATCTGAACATGATTAGAATATAACATATCGAATGACCTGGTGAGGAGGAAAGATAATGTCCACTTTTATTTTAAATGACAGATGCCTCACTAAGCCAGCGTTGAACTCTTGCGATGTGTTGCAGAGATCATGCTTAACATTCTTCAGGTACAGCACGCTACTCCTCACATGACCCGCCCCACGAATGTAGAACGCTTTGTACTTAAAGCATTGACAAAGATATATACTTCACTACCTGTTAGAAGGGTCATATATCATCCTGTCAATTAATCAAGATCGTTACCAGCTCTATAGTACATGCATTTACAGGTGGTACAAATATCGAGTATCATGTGTCTTTAGGGGTACCTTTAAGTCGCTTAAAACCACGGGTGGATATCTCGACGGTAATGGATGAGGCTGAATGTGATTGGAACCCATAATAAGTGTCATCATCCAATCAACACGAAACCACTTCCCCCAAACGCGATGCAATCTCACGCCGCTATGACGGACTGTAAATACTTCTCTGTTTATTGCCCAATGACTCTACACACTGCAATTGAATCTCAGGGCGGACAAGATCTGATGAAATCAGATGACCTTGACACCATTATAGATTGAAGCTCAGCATCACCTCTCATCTCACTTTTAAGCTTGACTAGTTCCCTCGTGATTTCCCTGGGGAGACATTCTCTTAGCAGACAAAATTATGGATCGAATGGGAATTCGTCAACTCTGGACACTCGGTACATTAACGAGGGTTTCTGTGTGATCGCATATCACAGAGATTGTTTCTCTGGTCACCGCCTTTATCATGGAAGGTCACGATCATTGAGGTAATCGAGTTGGTACTCTTAACCATTATTCATGAACCGAACATGTTATCGCTTCGAAATGGCAAAATTGCCCAGTAAAACATCTCTGAATAGCATTATCACGAAACACGCATGTCAGTTCCCCAGCAGCACCCTGTTAACAACGGCATGCAGAGTGTACACTTATTATGTATTCAATCGTGTGTATACGATTACACATAGGAACCATAAAATAGAAAATGAAAGGGCGTGTTCCAACACAACCTACGACTATTTAAATCAGATGCTACAATATGATAACCTTTATGTGGCAAACAAAATACATGAGATGCAATGGAAAGGTGACAGACGGAAAAAGGCTCATGCCAACCGCCATTTGTATTGAATTAGAAATCTTTCAACGCTCGACGAACAGTCACCAGGCTTGTTTAACTTAATATACGGGCCACAGATGCTCCTCGGCATGAGATTGATTTTAAATACGTTTTACATCTTGCCCTATCAGTGTACCTGGAGCACCTGCACAATGGAAGTGATGCAATTGTTTTGCATCTGTTACGATTCCCATGATTAGCATGTAACATATCGAATGGCATGGTGAGGAGGAAAGACATTGTCCATTTTAATCTTACCTGACAGATGCCTCACTTAGCCAGCGATGAACCTTTTCGGTGTTGTACAGATCACTTCTGCTCACATGACCCGCTCCATGAATATAGAACGCTTTGTGCATCAAGCATAATCAACAATATACCCTTCACTACCCTTTATAAGGGTCAAGGCAATATATCTCATCTAGTCAATTAATCAAGATACCAGCTCTACAAATATCGAGTATAGCGTAGTGCTCTATGTTGTGTATTAGTTCTAGATACACATTTTTATCACAGTCTTGAAGTACTAAAAAACTTGAAATGAAATACTTTTCACGTCACATTGAACAGCATTTAACGTCCACTTTTATATATATACACTAACGTATATATATCAATATATATATATAAATACATATATTTATATATATATATATATATATATATATATATATATATATATACATCGTATATATTATATATACACTAACGTATATAATATATATATATACATATATATATATAGAGCTCCGCATCGTTATTCTTCTTATATATGTAAATATATATATATATATATATATATATATATATATATATATATATATATATATATATATATATATATATATATATATATATATATATATATATATATATATATATATATATATATTATATATATATATATATATATATATATATATATACATTAATGCACATCTGAGTGTTTTCGCTCTCTCGGCGGTAGATGCCAGTGGCGTTGATATATGTTAGAACTGTCAGATTATGTTGCACCTCTCTGTTGTCATTATTTATTCAGCATAATTTTATGATAGCCATTAGTTTGATTTAATGTCAGTGAGTAAGCCCGGGATTAATGCTCGCGCTAAATAAACGTCACAGAGAAACTGCAATGTGCCTCTCGCGTCAATCGCCTTAACAATTGATAGAATACATAGTGCATGATTAATCAGAATAAATGCCTATTCGTTAGTTTGGATTACTAGTGCTTGAACATTTAATTATTCCAAAAAACAATGCATTGTAGTTGTATTTTATGTAGTTCTTACTGATGCCTGTGGTGTGAACCTTCATCATATTGCGCTTAAATCTCTTATGTTATGAATTACTCTTAAGCTTAATGTAATCAACCATTTTGAATGTAAGATAACCAAAGAGACCCAGCGATTGGCAGCTGCAATATCACCTGGTTATCGAAAGCGACGTTAAATCCTTCTGTTCCTTTTTCATTTCATTTCCTGTACATATGAAACTGGCAAAACAGGTTAGCTGCATTTCGGGCTTAAGGGCAAATCAATGGAATAGTAATTGAATTGAGTTGTAACTGTGCCTGAGAATTCGAGTTGAATGAGATCTGGTAATGTCCACCTCGTGTGAATAAAGGCGATCCACTTGGACCACAACATTGAGAGGCACTTTAACATAGTAAGATATACAGTGACATTGAAGTATGAGTCCTTCAGACCAATTTATAAAGAACTTTACCAGACTGCGCCGAGAGAACCGGATGACTTATATTGTTTACAAATATTAATTATGTTAATAACAAGGCGGAGTCTCAGCTAAGTGAGAAAACAGCCCCGAAAATACATTCCATTTCAAAGATACGGGATTAGAAGTGATTTATGATTTATTTTTCAGGTATTAATGTTCTGCATCGGAAGAATGATGGACGAGAGTTATACAACAATTATTAGATGGAGTACAAGAGTGATGCAATTGCGTAGTGCTATTGAAAGACAAAAATGAAGTAAACAATCGATTCTTGCATCATGGAATAGATCAACCACCCATTTTAAACTTACATATCAAAGTGGCATCACAAACTGAACATACTCTTTCCAATTTCATCAGATTATGATGTGAAACATTCGACGAATATTTGCATTTATGAGCAACAAAACCACATACGCACTTGAAAACTACAAAAGCATTATATATCTCTAGGTGCTAAACAACTCATTACTGTCATTCACTTCGTTATATATATGCACGCACCTATAATGTCATGACACGTTACTCAAACACCATCGACTGTGGGGCCTGGCTAGTCTCCTATTACAAGGCTAGGTAATCCCTTTTCAATAGAATGCTTTGTTACAAATAGTAACAAATGTATTGTTCAATTCACTGATGATAGCGAAGCTTAGGCACAGTACAGTAATAAATGGAGCAAGTACAACTAGTTTTTGTCGACATAGGGATATAAATATATAAGTATTAATTGTGCGAAATGGTGCCGATGGGGTGTGGCCACCATCGTCTCATTGTGTTAAGGAAGAAAATTGCACAAACAGGTGATATCGTCGAAGTTTTAAGAAGTTGGAATGTTTCATGGTCTTGTCAATGACTCTGGTTATCAACCGATATTGGTTGATAGTTAAACATAGATTCATAGGTTCCGTAATCGAATAGCAGTTGAAAATGCCTTTGCCGAGCAACCTTCATGTAATCGCGTTAATAATATCTCGGATGCCTTGACTATAAGCATGCTGCTTTATCAGGCAGTGTAAGTTTCTGAATGGATTAAACAGGGACACCGTGCCATAAATATGCAAGAGGTTTGCCAATGACACATATATAAACTCTGTTGTGATACCAGCCAATCGACGGTGTAGACGGATACTTCAGACCAACCTCCTGCAATATAGCTCATTACCCAATGAACAACAAATTCAAACATCATACACCATCACTGCGATTCGTGCGTGAGCTTCTGGGTGCAGCATACCGGACATGCAGTTACATGAATATGCTGTTGAAAATGTGAAACAGAAATATTATTTCACGGCAATAAAATGCAGACTCGACGGGAAGAATCATTTATGGATGAATTGGTCACATGATAACATTAGTGCCTCCATTCTTGGAGAGACTGGGGTGGGGGGGGGGTACATCATTGACCTCTGCTTGAAGAACCTCAGACGACCATAAATGAATACGGTGAAGTGGGCTTGCTAAATATCGGTATGCTGGACTTATCGCCACACGTTGTTCAATTCAAGTTCGTTACCATCACGTATGGCCCAGCTTATCAACAGCTGCACTTACAAGCAAAAAAGATTGTTGAAGCTCACACCATCGATCTGCTGAAAATGCGTCAAATCGCTTGTAGCACATTATGCTGGGTACCTAGCTCCAAATCGGTTTTAGAACTCATCATATAATAATAGAGATGAAAGTGCTTCCTTATGTGTAGTTTCTCAGGGAACATACAATTCGTTCAATAGGAGCCCGGAGATGAGCATCTGCCTCAAGCTACAACATAAAATTTGTTTAATTATAAAGGAATACAATATGCCAATTGAAGCACATAAATATAAGACTTAATTGAAAGTCAGTATTACGATTTGCCTCCTACTCATCTCTCAATGTTAACTGAAATATTAAATTAGTATGTCCAAATTGTTTAGCGATTCTTCTTCATTCAGTCAAGTAAAAAGAGGAACAAACTCAACTTAATTTGTTCCTCACAGCACCCCTGCAACAAATTAGATACTTCTTCTGTTTCTGTCAGGTTGGTGCAGCTGTGCTCCAGTAACACATACGATTTGTTTTGTTCTTCCAGATCATTGTTTAACGCCAAAAGCGCATTAGGTGAGTTAATTGCCAGTTTTCTTTTCGCTAATGTAAGTACTGTAAGATCACCAAAGCAATACAAGGTGTGCTGCGTTTTACCAGGTATTACCTAAATGTAAATCACAGAGGCAATACAAAAAGGATGACAGAGACGTAATTAGTCAAACATGCGACCATTGCAAGTATCCTGTTTCTATCGCATCATCCAAAATCATATGCTGACATATATGCAGCTGCGTGCCACTTTTTATTTCATTCTTGGCGTCTCGCCATATCTGTTATGAAATCCCAAATTCGCCCTAAATAACTCCCTGGATGATAAACACACTTTGTTTGACCTTTAACGAAGTCGGATACTGAAATACAGACATGGAAGACATCACGTGTTTATTGTTACTGAATGTCTGGACTACCTAAATATCGACAATCTCTACATTATTCCCATAATCAACATCTGTTCATTTGTTTGGGCTGCCAGATTACTGCGCCGTCTGGCTGTTAACTAAATATCAGCCCAACATAAGTTTTATCTGAATCAACATTATTTAGATTTTTTTGTTGGTAGGTAAATCCTATGTTGAGGCGCATGCAAGCACTAAACTTTATACATCAGAAGAGATTTACATGTGACCTTATCCTTATGACGTACCACCTGACAGAAAAAAAGAGCACCACATTTTCGTTTATACTTTGGTGTAATTAATATGTACGTATAAACGGATATAAAGCTGCGGCTTATGTTTATCTCAATCATCATTAGTTGAAACTATATTACACAATAAGATGAGATATCTCATAAATACACGGACAATTATACTCATTATATCTCCAGCCTAGTGGAAGCAGCTGCATGTAGTGGGAAACAGCTGCGAGAGTAATACCTGATGAACAAACACCAATACACAGTTGAGCATATTCCCGTTTTATTGTTTAAACGCTTATACATATGAACCCAATACTTACAGTTGTGATGATGATCCCGATGATGATCAAAGTAAACATGTTGGATATTTATTTACGACATGACATAATCCTGTTGATAAAGGCACTTTACAAAGAGGAATAATAGGAAATTATGGGCATCGATTTCCATTACATTAATGCCCAAAATGTAGACAAAGTGATTAACGTGGCACTGAATATGGCGAAATTCACTCCAGCAGACCGGGATACAATTTCAACTAGTAATTACTCGAACGAATAATCTGCTTGTTTCAAACGCATATGGTATATGATGCTCTATTGTGTGTGGGGATTGATGTTGCGTGTCAACAGTCATCACATATATGGGTACTTGCTACTAATTCGCAACCACGATCCATTTGTGATTTAAATCATTTTCTACGTTGCAAAATGCAATGATTGAATTGTTGGACGTTTAAGGCGGTAGCACAATTAGCAAATTAATGTCCGCCAATTGCAGTTAAAGAGATAACGAAATTATTTCATGGTGCATTCATACGCTTCGATAATTAGGTTTCTGCTGGAAAATTTACTTAGCCTGACTCGATTATGCATGCGAACTGCCAGTGAGAAGCACTATATTTCTAAGGGTGCTTGTTACATGTCATTAAAGCAAACGTAATTTATTAAGAAAAACCACAAAACCCTTTCTCTAAATCGAATCACAGGTAATGAACTACACAAATGGCTTCGTATAGATGCTCAACACCCTTACATACGTATAGATATAGATACAGATTACCTCCATAACCCCCTTATAATCTTATGTATTTACCCTTCTCTGGGAAAACAGATGTAGTGAATCACTTGATGCGCACCCTGGTTCTTCATCTCAATATGCATATAATAGTGCAGAATACTGTCCGCGAGTAAGTTCCACAAAGAGGGCTCTATTTATTGTCCGCGATTCTGGGTGCAATTATTATCAGCACACTTTCTTTAATTCTCAATTCGTTTGGGTACCTCTACACAAAATGCAGCCACTATTGATTTCTTATGATTTGGGCAACATTGACCTGGCTACATATCTGTATTATTTCTAGCCATAGGATGGTTATCAGGCTGAGGTATCTTACTGACACCAAGATTGTAGCGATGCAGCATTTGTGCATTTGACACAATAAACTGCTCGGAGGAGTCGTGAAGGACGATGGCCATGCATAACTAGCAATAGTGAAACACGGAAATGGAAAACTTTCTGTGTTGTCACATATTTTGGGGCGTACATTTGACGTGCGGTCATACTGCAGGCTTGCACAAATGCATTACATAAACGATAAAATAAGTTATGTCAAATTCGATATTCACTCACATTTCGTACACATTCCAGTCTCTATGCCATGTCATTAGCCTCGAGTTGCATTTCTATTTTAACATGTGCTGATTTCTACATTCGTTCTTTGCTTGAGTGACTAATTAAAAGGCCTTAGAAATGTCGGCACCGAGGATCTTCCACCTCTTGGCCAGATGAGTTCAAGTCTTATGCAAATAAGCTTAATTGAATATAGTACATTTGAATGATTGGTAGGCTTAATATTGATCAGCGACCATTATTCAATGCTGTGCATTGGAAGAGAATTCCTGCGATGATATATTAGGTACATCATATATTGTTTGATGCACAACATGGCCTGCTATGTAGTAAAGTAATATTTAGTTTGTCTATCACATCATAATCAAACCATAACGTCGAAGGGGAAATCAGCAGATAAGAATCTATAGTTATCTACTTCTCCTTAAATCTGGTTATTTCGTTGGTATTTTGCGAAGTCGAACGCTTAAATACTAACGTGGAACACACCGCGTATTTATGCAACTAATAGGCTGGACAGCCTAAATATGGGGTATCGTTACATTATTTGCATATTCCGTTTATCTGCCTGGTCAGAATACATAGCTATTTGGCTGTTGTTTTAATTGTCGTGTAACGCGCTTATATAGTTTTATTTGAAGCAAGATGTTGTGCACTTGTTTTTTCTAGCATATTTATGTATTTGTATGCAGGCAATTAACATCTGGATTGAAACGATCACCATGTTAGCATTCATATCCTTATGATGAACCACCTATATTTCCAATACTGCATTTTACATGCAATCTGTGCGAACGTAATTTAATGAGAATACTAAAAAATTCCATTCCGTACATCTTTCATCACATTGTGACCCAATGAGTTGTGTTGTACTACAAAAGAAAGCTGACTGTGTTTGTGGTTGAGAATTCACTTACTAGTCATCTTAGCATATTAAGCAATGAATGAGTGGTGAATATTAAAAGTGACGGTGATGTGAGCACTTGTGACCATATCCCAATCGATGTGACTGTATTTAACGAATAGTGGCACCGTAAGTATTTGATAGATGTGGAACCAATGTAACGGAATGACCGCCCAGGCACATGGCTATCATGTCGGTCATTGCAGGTGTTATATGGTCATCCGTGATCTTACGAATGATGCTTCATCAAGGCTACATCATTTTACGGCATAACAAATGCAATGAGAGTCATCAAATATAATGTCAACATTTGCTCTGTAGATATTTTAAATGGTTACCTTTGCCATTAAATTAAAATGTAGGTTTTTCGCTCAGCTAAACTGAAGTGACCAATGCGGTTGTAAAAGCGTGATATTTAGGAGCTATGCTCGCATGTGTGTAAACCCAAAATATGCATAAGCAGATATTTCATACGCCTTATAATATTCCACGAGCGACAATGCTTTGCTAAATACACAGATTTTGCACTGCGCACACACAGAAATCCAAAACGATGGCATGCCGACATCGTTGTAGCTGGGGACGACTGAAAACAATGCAGATTACAACAATTGAATAAAATATTCAACAAGCCAATCGAGCATAGCTAATTGATGACATATCAGTACCATTAAAATGCTGGTATAGTGGCATAGTCACATCAAAATCACAATCCCTTGACCTTAGAAAATATCATATCGGGCAGTGAATGGGAGTAAGGTACATAGTATCACCTTAACTACCAGACTAAACCCTTACTTGTGACACGTGTCTATTGCAAAGGGATATCAACAAGCACCCCGTATTTCATGATAATTGCCGCACAGGACCATCGTGTCCCATTTGCATATTGAAGCAATGTAGGAATGGTATCGTTAAGGAAGCTGAAGCTTTTGTATTCAATCAATTTACACCACATCTTCCATCACAAATTGCTTTATTGAACGCATACTTCAAAACGCTATAACAATGCGCTGTATTGATCAGCTGAGTATATCAATTAATGAATAAAATTTATTTCAGAGCAATACAAAAGGAAATTGACATGAATAACATGAAAAAATAGATAGGTAAATAATATGATTATATCGAATTAATCCACAGCTTCGACTGATTGTCGCAGCTAGTGTCAAGATAATGGCATGTTGCTTTTATGCTACTCTCACAATGGCGAACAGTATTGTCGAGCTTGGGACTGTCGACCTTGAATAAGTGATGAATTGAAGACACAAACGACGTTGTAGGGCCGAAAGAGGAGAAATATACTTTTTTCTTCTAAAGACAGGATAACTTCTTTATTCATCAAAGAGACCGAAAAAGATGATATTTAAGTATGGTTGGTGATCTGCTCCGTCGTGAGCGTGTGTTTAATCCCCTATATATGCCGTTACTTTTGGAGGCTGCCCCTCCCCCCCCCCCCCTATCAGCGAACGTTATTGGCTGAGAGGCTTCTAGCGAGTTCACCAATGAGGTCGCCCCTTAATGAGGTAGTTAAGTTGGGGCTAAGGAATAAATGACGGGTAGCTTTAAGGTAGAGAGGGTAAAATTGAGTAAAACTGTTTACGACATCTCCCTCTCCTTTTAGTTGGATGAATATCCACTTAATGCTAACGTGCAGGAATTTAACTCTCATGCATAATTTGAGAATGGTTTGGGAAAGAATTTCGTACGACCTTTTACTTTAATTGATAGATCTTAAATATTTAACCGTTGTATTAATTTGTTTTAATACTTATTACTAATTTTACTTCTCATTATTTTTATTCTATTTTTAACTATTGTTCAATATAGAACATTTAACGAATACGTGGTGGGTAGAAATGAAGATGCCTTTGGAAATATTTATTTATAGTCATAGAAAACGTACAGCAGTATCATGCCTACAGGCTGAACAGCTAACATCTTATGAATGGATGAATGAATGAGGACCGGTATTGAAGAATTTGGTTTGTATTAGAGTTTAAGGTCGAAACGGTAAAGAACCTGTTGCCTGTGTTTGGAATGCGCTGCCAAGACATTGCTGTCACAGCAACGCAATAGTGAGCACAAAAATATCGTCTGCGATATTTTCGAATGCACTATGTTTGCAGCCTGTGCGCCCAACATAACGGAGGATGTATTAAAATGAATAAGAGCTCTCATATCTAGCAATGTGAGGAATATATCCCGATTGTGGCAATTGATCTCGTAATGACGCATTATGTTCTCGTCTCACTCGCTTTGATCACGATACTGATTTGGACACTTGGTATGTCTATAAGGCTTGATGACTCACTTTCCATTGAGTGGTACATGCATATTGACCTCACTCGAGCCCTAGCAATTTCCGTAGATCCCTCGAAATGCCCTTCATATATTGTCAGAAAGTACGCGATACCATACGAACACCAGCTACATTGTAAGGATTAAATGTTTTATCTAACAAAATCTCCTTACAAACGAATGCCATTTGATCTACTCGCTGGTAGCAAGTAACGCCTGGAAATCACACAAAAGAGCCACCTGAGTTAAGTGGTTTGCTAGACCGTTTTAATATACACAACAATAGCTATTTGTAAACATTCCCTCTGCCATTGCGGAATTGTCAGAGCATTGATTGCTTCACCAATATTCCAGTCACTGCACCTGATCTCTGCCAATTATTGAACTACAACACGATACCATGTGCGTCTACACTAAAAAACATTGCGTTACTAATGGCCACCAACCCTTTCCGGAGCTCATCATTACAGCTTAAAAAGAAACCAGCGGCATTTGATCAATCTTAGTGTCTGTTATGAGGTGATAATGTAAGTTTTTTATTCTCTTTTACAAGTCTGATTATCTATTTGTCGATATTAAGTTGATGAATATAACATACTTCTTGAATACCACATTAAATAATTCATGCTGCTATCAATAGATGCATGAGTCTCCGATGATAAACAATGACTTTAGCTCATTACATTTAGTGATATTTATTGCATATGCGCATCTATGCTATGTATATTGGTAACAGTGTTAGAGAGGTTAACAACATTGTTTGAGGTCGGGAGCTGTAAAAACCCGCAACGTCTTGTATATGCATAATGCTATGTCCATATATTCAATTGGTTCGGCATTGATTATGCTCGACTAAAATTGAAGTGACTGGGGCTTTTAAATTAGATACCCATGGCAAAGTGACACAGAACATTATGTGTAATTGATTGTTTCATGCCACACAGTGCATGATGGATCACAATGTATTTATGCGCGTACTACCGTGGGATCAATCACCCACACTGACATCAGGTGCTTTATCATATTACAAAGCCATTAGTCTTTATGAGCCATCTTATAATGTACGTGCACCGGCTGCATTATTCATATTTAAGCCTTTCTGGGTATGTTCATGCGCTACGTTGGTTTAGTTCTGCATCACTTTGCCTTAAGGTAGCCGTTTGCAGTTGCCTTTCGTGATGTCAAGGTACTCTAAGGAGCAACAATTCCCCCGGTTATCAGATAACATGATGATACCTTACATCTTCACAGGCAAATATACATAGATAAAGATAAACATCATAACGCCCTTACCACGCATCACTGTTGTATGTAACATCTTTATACAATATGGTCTATGAGTGATAGACTTCTGCCTGCATAATGATATTGAAATCGTCTGCTATGATTCAGAGCGGGCACTAACAATCGCACCACTGCTGCATACACCTCTATATCGTATATGGTGTTTGTGTTCTATTCCCTGCCCGTGTAATGACGGTGAAATAACACCGTAAAACAGCAGCCCTCTACAACCTGATTGATCCTTTGCACCCTCAGCCCAATATTGTGGGATGGCGGTCCAACATCAACTGCACGTTCCCCGGGACCCACGAGTATTCGACCGCCTGTCCAACGGTAATCTTGCGAGCCCAAGTATACATATGCATCATTTATTGAATGAGAAAATATTCGGCCAACACCGTTCAGGCTCATGTAACTCTATATCTAAAGCAGTATGCATTACACGCATATCCCATGTCCAAGAAAATGTGTGTTCCCAATATCTATAATTAATATATTTTGATGTTGATGGTGATAAGGTAACACACATCGAAGTTGATATGCTGCTGACGCAAGCAACATTCATGCGTTCATGCAAACATACACTGTAAAACTCATTTACTTTTCCCTTTGCATTATCATACTACATGTCATCACACTACGGTTATGTAACGCATCTTCTATAGAATGCTGAATAAACTTCTTGCTTATATGAAGCCTTATTTTTGTCATACTAAAAGCTCATTAGATTTGCATCGTTTGTTCTGATTATGTCAGCCTGGGTCTAAAACCGTTCCACGTGGTTTTATGCCTGCTGGTGCAATTGTCTGCTGCATCTTGCAAATTGGTAATGGAATACGGGCGTGTATGAAATATGCTGTCAAGGTATTTCTGTGAGAGCGTAACGACAGCGAGTAACTAGCGTCATGTTTTACGCTAACTAGATGTGATTTTTTGGGGGATATTGAAAATACGCCAGTTGTAAGGTCGTGTATTCAGCGTAAGGGTATCATTACACAAGATACACACAAACGAATGGGAGTGGTCAATGTTAAAGTAATCTGACTCATACCTCGCGTATTGCGACTTTGTTGACCTCTTCGCCATTATATAAAGTGATATATCATATTCGAAAAAAATAACTGCATTACTGGACCTACGTATTTTGTGGTCCTTTGTAGCAAACGTCACTATATTTATGACCAATTGGTATGTCTATGCGACTTCTGAACCTACTTTGCATTGAGAGAAACCGCACGTATGCTTTCCCTGAACTTCTTCGTTAAACTGTATCGCTATATTGTTAGCAATTAGGCTGCATGAATAAAAATCAGTAACCCTTTCTGTTTTTCCATTATGATACACAGACGTAATCACTTTAGGGAATACGTTATGCGGTTTAAGTACCCCGAAATCAATCGTGTGTTGGGGAAGTGTTATTAGTATTCACACGCGCCATTATATGATCTCGATATATCATAAAAACATGACAGGTCCTGCATCTAGTTATGAACTACCAAATTCATGGAGTGGTAATAACAATTTTGCATATTCACATACGCCCCTTCACTAAAATAGATCCGTTGCTGATGTCCACCAGCAACTTCCGACGATCATCGTAAGCCTGTTTCACATCTGCCTTGCGGCAGCCGTGCACATATCTACGAACACCTTTTAGAGAAAAATCGCTGAGTTTCGCGCGAATGTCTCAAGACCTTCTTACGAATTTCACAAGACGCAAGGCAGTCGCATCGTCGCAAACTCAATTTTCGACATGCACATTATTTCTGCGAAATTCGGGCGATTTGTTGACGCCGCACGGCTGCTGCAAGGCCACCGCGAGATACCCGCACAAATAACGTACGATTCGTACGATATTTAGCTGGTGCTGCTGTCAATCAATTCTTGCGTTTTTTCTTGCGAAAGTCGCAAGGCTGCCACTCGAACACCGTACGGCAGTCTGGCGCTCTGCCACAGTGCTACCACAAGATCGTGGCAAAACGTGAGATTATCGGACAAAATCGCACAACAGTCGTGCGGTTGCCCTGCGGTAGTTGTTTTTCTTTTCACTCCTGTATTCGATTCGATCAGACCACAAAGCATATCCGTTCAAGAGTTTAACAAAGCAACACCATGCCTGCAAAGTACAAAACAAAGGGAAGGGGCAGGAAACCTGCAACTGCTGTTTGCCAGGAACCCGTGGTGACACAAGATTCCCAGAACTCACAAGCCGACATGGAGACCTCTACTCAACACGACTCAGAATCAGGGGAGGATGGCACCTGTGCCTACCGAAGTGAAAAATTCGCGATGTCTGCCAAAACCGAGAACGACCTCGTTCAATGGTTTAGCGAACATCCAGAATTCTACGTTAAGAGCCATCGGCGATACGCAGACAAGACATATAAGGATAAACAGCTAGGCATTATAGCCGCGCAAGTACATGAGCCTGGTGAGTACTTGAACATGTTGATAAAACTTGAACGTAAACTAGGGGACAATTGTACTCTGTATATCATGTTACTATGTAACATTCTTTACCATGTTTTATTTTTGGCTGGAAGCCTGTATTTACAGTAAAAGGTATTGTATTATATTTGCTGTATATTTTATGTTGCCAAATTTCAGGAAAAAAAAATTATGCATAGAAGTGCCCTTCACCTAAATTAATTTTATTCACAGCGGACAAGATCATTGGATGGTTCCGCAACCAGAGAACGGCAGTTGGCAAGGTGTATAAGCAGAAGTCGGGACAGGCTCCGGAGACGCTGACTCAGCGTAAGGCCCGGTAGGTGAAGGCCTTCACCTTCCTCAAGGAGCACATCACACCGCGGTCGTATACTGTAGAGTCGACATTGGTAAGCATTTGCAGTCAAATTTGTCCTGTTCATTGCCAATTTTATTTATTTAGGGCACTTTAATCCTTTCTGCATTATGCTTACAGATTCCAAATACAGGGCGCTCGGCATCTTGTCCCTCGAATGTGGACAGCGGAGACGAAGACAGTTCCGCAGTGAGCGTCTGTGATGCCAAGTCGGAGAACAGCACGTCAGCCGTAGCGAGGACCTTCTCTGCACAGCCCAAGAAGAAGACTCGGCGTTTGGACGACGCACTACTGCACTACCTCAGCCGGCCACGCCCTTACGATAACATAGCGCAGCAGGTATGGGGGTATCTCTTTTCTATAATATACGTTTACAAGCGCAATCCTAGACGGACATCTTTATAATTGTTGTTGTTCTTGTTGGAGTTGGTTGTGGTAATGGTGTTGTCGTTCTGTTTGTATTTACTAAATACTCGTCGTTTATTACATAAATATCAATCCCTTCAAATTTTCAAAACATTATTTTTGTGAAAGTCCCAATATTTTAATCTATTGTAACACCCATTTGTCTTCTGTCCCCAGATGGAGAGCCTCACAGCACCCCATGACGAGAGAGCAGCGTTTGGCCAATGGCTCCAGTCACGGATAGCGAAGGTGCCAGACGAGAGGTGGGATCAGTTTCAAAGAGCAGCCTTTAACCTAGTATTGACGTGGACTCGGCCCATGTCAGAGGCATCCCATAACCAGACCCAGCAGTACGCACAGGGCTACACACAGCCAAACCAGCAGTATGCTCAGGGCTACACCCAGTCGTACGAGCCTTCTCAGGGCTTCATCCCACAGTTCCCGCAGAGGAAGTCACAGGGCATAGCGCAACAGGTCCAACCACAAGTGCCACCACGGGTAAAGAGCACCCCTCCAGTCTGGAATATATTGTTGCTTTATGTTATACGCCCATGATTTGCAGACCCTCGCTTGACCTTAACCGTGTTTTGTCTTTTTCTTTTTCTGCTCCAGGTGACTGAGATCAGCTTAGCACCGGGGGGTTTTTCTGCAAGATATGCAGACGCCACCGGAAGTCGATACCACAGAGACAGGAGAGGATGTTGCAAACGAGTGAAGTGCTTTTGGTGATGGCAGCAAGTAGTGCCACCGGGTCACGCAACTTTGTTGTTTAGTTAATATGACTTTTATCCTGTTTCATGTATGTACAAATGTACAGTGTTATAAAGTTTGTTTCTGTTGTTGACTTTGTTTTGCGTTTTCTGCCTATTTTAATCTGAATAAAAACAGCATTAAACAAAGCATAATTATACTGTTTATTAGCTCACCTGAGCACAAAGTGCCCAAGGTTATAGCTGTTATAGCTGTTATAGCTGTTATGGTTGTTGTGATCGCTCTATGACTTCGTCTGTCGTGCGTCGACAACAATTTGACTGTACACTCCCAAGGTCACAATTTGGACTCAATGTTTATGATACTTGATCACAATATTTGTCTCTACAAAATCTAGACCAATGTCATTACTGGGTCTTTTAGGGTCAAAATCTAGGTCACTAGGCTAAATCACAGAAATACATTGTTAACACACAATATATCACAATTGTGACCTAATGGTTATGAAACCTGGTCACAATGATTGTCTCGGTAAAATCCGCCATATCTTTGATGCAATAATTTGAATAAATGCTTTAGGACTCAGGTGAGCGTGTCTCGTTTATTATCACAAGCACAATGGGTTTAAAACATTCAGATAGGAAAGCAATAACATTGTAATTTGCGTAAAGTGTCTTAAGCATATGCTGTTAAACTCAATTCTAGATAATTATGTTGTATGTGGTCATTATAAGGAAATTTGCTTTAAAATATACACAAAGTTTGTGGATTATAATTGGTATTTTAGCTTTATGAAGTTTCTCAGATCATGACACAGATGCTGCTAGTCTTGTTTACACAATTTGGTCCTGCCATGGTAGCTTTCCCGCTGGGTTGTTGTTGAAATAGGCACAAAGATAGTCTCTTTTTATTTTTTCGATTCACGTGTTACGAGGGGGCCTCTCCGCTGCTGTCCATCAAGAAGCTGGCGTCCTTGACGCCAAGCACCGAAGATAACGTTCCCTTGCTCATCCACGTGGTCAACCTCGGGCAGCTGAAGGGCTGGGGCTCTGGTCCGCATCCAGTTGTGCAACGTAACAACACCCCATACAATGTTGATAGTACTGGCAACGCTGCATTGCATGGTCGTCAGCAAACATCTCCACCGGTGCGCCAAGATACCAAAGGCATTCTCCACGACACGTCTGGCCCGGGACTGCTGATAGCTGAGCACTCTTTGTTCATGTGTCATTCCTCTCATAGAGTACGGCTTCATCAGCCAGGTTCGAAGCGGGAAAGCGTCATCTCCTAGTATGAAGTATGGGATGTTGCAGTCTCCCTGAGGGAGAGGCTCGGCCGGAGGGAAACCGATGGAGTTGCCCTCGAGAGCGGCCCGGAGAGAGGAATCACGGAAGATGCCAGCATCGGACGCCGACCCCTCACTTCCCACGCTTGCCCACAGGAACTTATACTCCGCATCCACAACACCCAGCATCACAATGGAGCAAAACTTTTTGTAGTTGAAGAATTCGCTCCCGGACTGACGCGGCTTCTTGATTGCGACATGTTTACCGTCTATGGCACCACAAGCATGATGGAAGTTCCACCTGTAGCCGAATCCCTGCGAAAGTTCAATTGGTCATGGGTAGATGGCAGGATGAAGAGCGTCTCTCTGTACTCGTCATAAATCGCCTGACACACTTCAGGGACAAAGAGTGAAATAGTGTTGTGTGCAACCCTGAATCCGTACTGTAAGGACATGAAACTCATTCCGGTGGCCAGAAAGCGAAGCGTTATCACCAACTTCTCCCCGGACTCAATGGAACCACGGCCCCTGCAAAACAAAACCGTATAATGAAAACTAAAGGTTGCTATAAATCATACATAAACTGCATATATTGTACATTACGTGATCAACAACTGCTCCCAGGACTCAATAAAATCAGGGATCTTGTAAACAAAATCGTGAATTGAAAATTAAAGGTCGCTATTTATAAAACAGAAACTACATATATTGCACATTTAAGTTACATTTAAAAAAAATTTAATTTGTACGTGCCTTCTAGATTTTGTGATGCGCGGGGTGACCCGTAGCAGCAGCTCCTCAAACATGTTGCGGCTCATTCTGATGTAATTCATGTAGTCGCCCTCGGACTCTATCTCTAGCTCCTGAAAGAGGGTGTGGTACTGTCCAAACAGCCGACGACGCTCAATCCAGGGTTTTACCCACCAACGCCTCTCTCGCCTTCTTTGACGAAGTTGCTCACGGATAAGTAGTATAAGAAGTGCTTCATGACGCTCTTCTTCGTCTAGCAGTATTCTTCTCAGTTCGACCACACGCAATCTTCGTGGAAGAATATCCATTTCAAAGACGAGATGTGTTTACGACAAACTCTGAAGAAGATGTGACGGATTTTGCACTTACCCTTGTATTTATACTGTCACATGGGACGAATTTGTACGATGAACGCACAAACATCGTAAGATATTCGTGCGTCACTCTTTTTTATTGCACGATAGTCGCAAGAATCTTTTGCGAATTCTTGCAACAGCCCTGCGTCAGTCATGCAAATGTGTACGGCTGCTGCACGGCAATCTTGAGACAGTTGTACGAAATGTTAACTACGTTCAAGCTGCGAACATCGTGCGACCCGTGAGACAACCGTGCAAGCATCGTACTGCTGTCTTGCAATGTACACGACCTGTGTGGACATGTCTGGATGCATTGCGAATTTGACTGCGTTCTGTCTACGGGGTCTCGGACTTGTGAAATCGTGCGACATAATAATCGCACGGCTGATGTAAAGCCTGCTTAAAGAGTCAACCTGATAACCAGTATCACATCTGGAGTATGATTTCAATACTCTGTAGCAATGGTGGGATGATGGTGAGTTAGAAATGATGGCAGAGGTTAGTTTTATGAGGTTGACTCGGTGCGTCAGGAATTCTCTTAATCGCGGAACTTGTTTTATGAGTTGACGCTTCATTACATAAAATTTCGATCTACATATTTCAAAAGTAAGCAATACAAATCTTAGAGGAGATAGACAATCACAATTCGCAGCGAGCATTAGTAAAACATAGAGAAATAAACGTTCTGTGCTAATGTATATTGTCGACGAATATGATCGAACGCGTTGCCAAATTAAACTACAAATGCAGCACCTAAAAGATTAACGCAATAATACACTGGATTTGATATTAATTAACATTTTATGGACATTTCTGTTACTATTTATGACCATTAATGTTTCAGGCCTTATCATACTGCTGTTGTCTACATTCGTCATGTATATGGGTGGCTTATTGTATGTCAGTCAGAAATGCCACTACCAAACTACTAGAAGAAATTATGCTGGATACAAGAAAACTATAATTTGGTTCTTTCCAGGAATAGAAAGCATCATATATCAAAAGTTCCATTTTAGACCCGACCATTCATTCGTGCTGCGTTTTTATAGCCACTGGGTGTTGGTCGGCGTTCGGTAAATTATATCCATATCCACTTCAGTGTTCATTGTTCCAGACGCCGTAAAGCATATTATTATGCTGAATAAAAGAAAACTATAATTTTGTTTCTTCCATGACACTAATTTGGCGTTATAAATGAATACACACATGAGTCACATATTTGGAAGTAATGTGCTTTTGCGTTAAGCGGTGGCTCATCAGATATGCTTAGTGTTTATATGTGTTTGATTGCGCACTCTTTGGTGTGCGTATGTGTGTGATTGATTCAAGATCGAAGAGTTAATTGGTGATGAATCAAATTGCCGAAACGGGCAACTGAATACTGAGGAACATTACGACATGTTTATCTAATGCAGTGGAGGTTAATTGCATTACAGTCACATCATCTGGTGGCCATCCTGTAATCTTTTAAGCAAACGGAGAGAACTCGGCAGATTGCTTGCTTAAAGATCCGTTCAACTCCATTTGTCTTCTAGGTTACAGCAGGTGCGACAGGACAATTTCATCAGTCGTGATAAATTGAGCGAAGCAGTAAATAATACGCCTTACTGCAGCAACATTGCGGCAAAAAAGATGTCGTGGTTCTTTTATTCTCCAATATGGTATCAGGTGACACCATGACAAGTAGTGGTAAGTAAGATTTATGTTAATTTACACCTCTTGGAGTGGTAGCTTACCATACACAAACCTAGAATGGCGAATGGCCAACACAACAGGTGCAGGTTTCAATGATTCACGAACCGTACTTTTTCGCCAGAAAAACGTCAGACGTTTCACCAGCATGTCCTGTAAAGCAGCCCCTCGTGGAGACATTAATCGTGGGGTGTATCGGCACTGATATTGGGTCGGGTTGCCCCACGCCCCCCCCCCACCCCAATAAATAAAAATAAATTGTGGCATTTGGTTTTGCTATGCAACACATCAGTTTGGCGTTTGTAATAGTTTTGACATAAACAGGTAACTGGACTTCAATAACGCATTGTGAGAGTAACATTACACCAGCCACTTAATGAATGATTCCTCTTAGAGTCTAATACAAGATACTAAAAGCACTTTATACCATCGGGTGGAACACAGAACTTACTTCGAATTTAAAATTATGCTAATCTATGTTATATATATGTCTTCCATTGTACGTAGTCTTATTGTGACATTGCATCTTGAAGTTATCACAGAAAACACTCCGCCCCCTCTATAACTTAGCGGACACCCATAAGTAATGCAAACTTTGTCATACACAAGCTATTTATATTGGGAGTTGCGCTACTGACATGCATTAACTCGCTCAAAAAGAATTACTAAGGTACTGCACAGAGTACGGAGAGCAACAGACTCTCAATGTCCCAAATGCTGACTGGTACTGGAAATTTATACTATACGTGCTTTATTTGAACACATAGTTAAGAATACAAAGGCTGAATGATGGAGTGTGACATAACATGGGTGACCTATATACACCATATACTTACCGTGCGATGGATATTGTTCAAAGAGTCATTCTACAATTGTTACATGTGATGGAAAAAAGCTTTTATGATTATCAAGAGAGTCGAAGTTAGAGCAGTAGAGTGTCGTTGATGCCTATAATGATGGAGGCGTTAGATGGCTGTGATTTACACTTTGCGAATTGAAATTGGAGGTCCTTATCTCGTTTCGTCTCCTAATCATCTCTCAGTTTCAACTGAAATATTTTATTAGTATGTTTAAATTGTTAAGCTATTCTTCTTTATGCAGTCAATTATATAGAGGGATAATCCCCACTAAATGTGTTCCTAACAGCACCCCTGCAACAAATTAAATACTTCTTCGGTGTCTGTCAGGTTGGTTCAGCTGTGCTCTAGAATTTATACCTGCGTTTTGTTCTTTCAGATCATTGTTTAAAGCAAATAGCGTTTTAGTGAAGTTCATTATTTTCGCTAAAGTAAATACTGTAACATTACCAGACATATATGGGTACTTGTTACTAATTCGCAACCACAATCCATTTGTAAATCATTTTCGATGATGCAAAATGCAATGATTGATTTGATGGACGTTTAAGGCGGTAGCAAAATTAGCAAACTAATGTCCGCAAATTGCAGTTAGAGATAACGAAATTATTTCACGGTGCATTCATAAGTTCCGATAATTAGGTTTCTGCTGGAGCATTTGCTTGGCCTGACTCGGTTATGCATGCCAACTGCCAATAAGAAGCGCTATATTTCTAAGGGTGCTTGTTACATGCCATTTAAGCAAACGTAATTTAATAAGAAAACCACAACACCCTTTCCCTAAATCAAATCACAGGTAATAAACTACACAGATGGCTTGTATTGGACACTGGGTATCCAAAAGATACCAGCGGTGAAATAATGAAATGGACAAGTGACTTTATTTACGAGTCATAAATCCATATGATGGTAAAACATCATCATGTCTGGTGCTACACAGATCATGATGGATGACTATTTAGTGATGCGCATGCTTCCATATAAGCAATCATCCTTTTGTCATGTTGATTCAGGAAGCAAGCCTTCGAATAGATGCTCATCACCCTTACATGCGTATAGACATAAATACAGTTTACCTCCATATTCCCCTAATAATCTTATTCATCTCAATATGCATTTACTATTGCAGAATACTGTCCATGAGTAAGTTCCACAAAGAGGCTCTATTTATGGTCCGCGTTCCTGAGTGCAATTATTCTCAGCACACTTTCTTTAATTCTCAATTCGTTTGGGTACCTCTACACAAAATGCAGCCACTATCGATTCCTTGTGATTTGGCCAACATGTACCTCGCTATTTCTTCGTATTGTTTCTACCCATAGGATGGTTATCAGGCTGCGGGATTGTAGCGATGCAGCATTTGTGCATTTGACAGCATTGAATAGGTATCTCTCTGATAATGTACCAACAGGGAAAACAATGCGTGGTTCGTATTGTTTAAATGTTTTGATTAAAAAGAACATTAAGCTTCGAATCGAATAAAATTAATGCAACAGTAAAGCAACAAAAAATCCACTGCTGCTTTACAGCTCGGAATATCACAACAAAGTGAACATATTACGCCTTCTGTAGGTGGTTAATAAATTGTTCCACTCTACTTTATATGTCAGAGAATATAACTTGGCATCGAGGCATATCAATCATTTGTATCTGCGCGCAAATATACGTGCACTGACGTTTCATGCCATCATAAACGATGTCATAGTAATTGTTTAGCTAGAGCAAAGTATACCTGTCGGAGTGGTATTGTAAAATACGCAGTGAATGCAATCGTGTAAACAAATAAGTTGGTGCATCGTCATAGCTTGATTATTAGATTGTCGGCACCTCGAAATGTTTTTTCCAGCGAATTCCATTTCGTTTTCAGATTACAAAGACAAAGAGCTGCATTTGCGATGCCCCGTGTCGAATGCTTATAGGGCGGGTTACTTTGTGTGAATATCCTAAACGCAATTAACCATAACATCACTGCGGCTCGTGTTCGAGCTTTTGCATACAGCATAACAAGCATCCAATAGCACGAATAAGCGTGTGAACATGCGCGACTGAAATTGTTTCAAAGCATAACACTCCTAATGCCAGTACGAAATCATAATCTGTTGATCACACTCGACAGGAAATATGTTAAGAACTGTTTATTAATTTAGCAACGTGGCGATAAATAACAATATATGTGCCTTCATTCTTGGCGCGACTATGGGATACATCGCTAACCTTTGCATGAAGAATTGTTGAACGTGGCGGTTTTATGGGCTAATCGTTACAAGTAGTTTAATTTACGTTCGTTATTGTTTACGTATGGAACACTGTATCAGCATCTGTTCCATCAAATCAACTGGTCAATTGCCAAGTTTCTGCCTTGTTTTGTTTAACTACTATTGGTATTGTTACATCACCAGTGAAATACAAAGTATAATGTGTTTTACCACATGGGCATTCATGGATGCCACAGAAGAAAATGATATAATTATACGACCTTTATCATTCATCTACAGTCATGTGATTATATTATCCAATCATTCAAATAACCTCTACCTAATTATAGGGTATCGCTACATTATTTGCATATGCCGTTTATTTGCCTGGTCAGTGTACATATCTATTTGGCTATTGTTTTAATTGTCGTGCAACGCGCGGTTAGAGTTTTATTTGAAGCAAGATGTTGTGCACTTGTTTTGTTTAGCATATGTATATATTTGTATGCAGGCAATTAACATATGGATTGAAAAGATCACCATGTAATAATTCATATCACTATAATGCACCACCTATGATAACAATGGTGCATTTTGCATGCCAGCTGTGCAAAACGTAATTAAATGGAAATACTAAAAATTCATTTCCACAGATCTTTCATCACATTTTGATCCGATGCGTTGTGTTGTAAAGAAGATGTCTATTATCCACCAGCGGTGCCAAACTACAAAAGAAAGCTGACTGTATTCGTAAGTTGAAAACTCAGTTACTAGTCATCTTAGCATAAGAGGCAATGAATGAGTGGTGAATATAAAACGGTGATGGAAACACTTGTAACCATATCCCAATCGATGTGACTGTATTTAACGTATAGTGGCACCGTGAGTATTTGATAGATGTGGAACCAATGTAACGGAATGACCGCCCAGGCACATGGCTATCATGTCGGTCATTGCAGGTGTTATATGGTCATCCGTGATCTTACGAATGATGCTTCATCAAGGCTACATCATTTGTACGGCATTAAAATTGTCATGAGAGTCATCAAATATAATGCCAACATTTGCTCTGTAGAGATTTTAACTGATTGCAATTGTCCTTAAATTCGATGTTGGTTTTTCACTTAGCTAAACTTAAGTGACCATTTCGGTTGACAAAAATGTAAAAGCGTAATATTTAGGAGCTATGCTCGCACATGTGCAGACTCCAAATGTGCATAACCAGATATTTCACACGCCTTATAATATTTCACGAAGGACAATGCTTTGCTAAATACACAGATTGTGCACTGTGCACAATCAAACACGATGGCATGCTGCGTCGCTGTAGCAGATTACAACAAATATTTAACAAGCCAATGGAGCATAGTTAATTGATGACATATCAGTACCATTATAATGTTGGTATAGTGCCATCGTCACATCCAAATCATAATCCCTGGTCCTTAGAAAATATCATACCGGGCATTGAATGGGAGTAAGGCACATAGTATCACATAAATTACCAGACTAAGCCCTTACATGTGACACCTTTCTATTGCTAAGGGTAATAAACAAGCATCCCGTATTTCATGTTAATTGTCGTAGACGACCATCGTGTCCCATTTGCATATTGAAGCAGTGTAGGATTAAGACGGGATGTTCTCGTTAAGGTATCCGAAGCTTACTTATTCAATCAATTTACACCACATCTTCCGACACAAATGTCTTCATTGAACGCATACTTCAAAACGCTATAACAATGAGTTGTTTTGATCAGCTTAGTATATCAATGAATGAATAAAACTCTTTTCAGAACAATACATAAGAAAATTCGCATGAATAAAATAGATAGGTTAATAACATGATTATATCGAATCAATCCACAGCTTCGTCTGATTGTCTCAGCTAGTGTCAAGATAATAACATGTAGCTTTTATGCTACTCTCACAATGGCGTACAGTATCATGCCGATTGTTTACATTACAAAGCCGTGTTTGGAATATGCTGTCAAGGCTTTGCCGTCGCAGCGACGCTCTTGTGAGCACAACATATCGCCTGCGATATTATCACGCGAACAACATGAAATAGACAAGAGCGATGATCCAAATACACAATATTTGTAGCCTGTGTGCCCAGCATAACGGAGGATGTATTGAAATTAATAAGAGCAAGCATATCTTGCAATATGGGGAATATAGCCCGATTTTGGCAATTTATCTCGTATTATGGTCTCGTCTCAATCACTTTAATAACGATACTGATTTAGACACTCGGTATGTCTATGAGGCTTGATGGCTCACTCCCCATTAAGTGGTACATGTATATTGACCTCACTCGAGCTCTAGCAATTTCCATCATATATGGAAATTACGAGACATTATACGAACACCAGCTACATTGTAATGATTAAATGTTTTATCTAATAAATCCTCCTTACAAACGAATGTTATCTGATCTATTCGCTGGTAGCAAGTAACGCCTGGAAATCACCCAAAAGAGCCACCAGTGTTGTGAAATGGGTTGCTGGACCGTTTTTTTATGCACAACTAAAACAGTTATTCGTAAACATGCCAGTCACTGCACCTGTTCTCTGCCAATTATTTAATTACAATGTAATACCAGGCTCGTCAACAGATGTTTTGGGTATCCATGTGAGTCTACACTGGAATAAGTGCGGTGTTAATGGTTACCAAACCTTTCAGGAGCTCCTCATTACAGCTTATAAAGAAACCAGCAGAATTTGATAAATCTCGGGGTCTGGTATAAGGTGATAATGTAAGATCGTTATTATCTTGTACGAGTCTGATGATCTATTTGTTAGGTATTAAGTAAATAATAACACAGCTTTTGTACACCGTTATTTGATATGCAGAGTACATTCACCTAGAGCGTCTTTACAATATTTCGATTGTGAACAAAATAAGTTTATACCCTCTGACATACGGCCGCTTTTAATCGAAAAACAAAGCGTGTGATGCTAATTCATGACCTGTATTGTAGTTGTAATGCTATGTAGGCGTAACAGGGCACATATGATAACGCTTACGATAAATTTTAAATGATCTTCTTAACTGGTTTACATCAGGTTCTACCTCCAAACAACGAGGTGTTTAATTATGCACCACCTGTTCACAGGAACTAAGGATATCAGCGCAAGGGTTGTTTGAGGGTCAATGAGGTTGGGAGCTAAAAAACAGCAACGTCTTGTAAATGCGTAATGCATTGTCTATATATTGAATTGGCGTGACATTGATTATGCTCGACTAAAATTGAAGTGACTTAAACCCCTAGGCCTTTTTAAATAGACATGCATAGCAAACTGACACAGAACATTATGTAATTGATTGTCTGATGCCAAACAGTGCATGATGGATCACAATGTATTAATGTGCGTACTGCCATGGGATCAATCACCCGCACTGACACCAGGTTCTTTATCATATTACAAAACCATTAGTCTTCATGAGCCATCTGATAATGTACGTGCACCGGCAGCATTATTCATATTAAGCCTTTCCTGGTATGTTCATGCGCTACGTTGGTTTAGTTCCACATCACTTTGCCTTAAGGTAGCCGTTTGCAGTTGCCTTTCGTGATGTCAAGGTACTTTAAGGAAACAACAATTACCAGGTTATCGCATAACATGATGATTCCTTACATCTTCGCAGGCAACTATATATAGATAAAGATAAACATCATAACGCCCTTACCACGCTATCGGTGGTAAAACATATGATATGATTGACAGAATGCACTGACAACCGCATCACTGCTGTATGTAGCATCTATATACAATATGGTCCATGAGTGATAGACTCTTGCCTGCGTAATGATATTTAAATCAGTTACAGAGGGTGCACTAACAATCGCACCACTGCTGCACACCACCTTTATATCGTATATAGTGTTTATGTTCTATCCCCTGCCCGTGTACTGTTCTTTACGATAAAACATTTAGATAAATATTTTTGCTATACAAATGAAAAAGATAACATCTTATCATCATCATTTTATCTAAATCACTTTTACAATCAGCATCATGCTATGTTTAGCAATTGATATTTATTAACTTCTTAAAATTAGCATTCAGCAGCGCGTGGAAACCACAGCAGCGTGTTTAAACGATTAATTCAAACGCTTTGTGATAAATTTGTGCACGCCTGTAACGTCAGGCTATGGACTTCCAACGCTTTCCACATTGGGTCCTTGGTAATCTGCCATAACTAGGTTGGAGGAATCCATTTCAAACCGATGTTATCAATATCATTGTTGCTCTAGCTGAAGATAATACAGTCAAGGCATATTTCAGAAATGCATCTTTCCTGTTACCATGTCAGGAATGAGCATAACACAAACTTAAATAGTGAAACTATTACCTATGGCTATTTATGGTTGACTGAGTTTGCCGCATCAGCACAACAGGAGAAAGAATGAATAATCTTTTGAAATTATGTAGCTGAATGTTACTGAAAATGCATCTTGAAAATTATAGCACTTAATTCTATAGATATGACTTCAATCAATATCACGTCTTCGCAGTTTCATGTAATGCTGTTGCTTTGTGGTGTACATCATGTATTGTTATGTGGACAATTATCATCATAGGCCATAAATGAATTGCGCCAAGTGGCACGAAGACGTGAATTATACTGCTCTTCAATACTCTTGTGTTTATTGTAATGATGACAGTTATATAATGGCCAAATTGATGTCGGATATAATTGCATTTATTTACTCAATATCTAAGCAACGCATGACAGACTCGCTGACAAACTCACCCAGCAAAACAATGCACAAATATGAGCCGATATACAGCGCTCATAAACTCAACAATAATAGGCAAGATTGTATTTATTTGCTAGTTACGATAAAATCAATCATCAAAATGTTGCAAATATACTGCCTATTCAGATCAACTTCGCTAAAAATCAAATTGATCATACATCCAGCAACAAAGATTCAGCAGTTGTCATACAAAGACAATTACTCGGGGATCCGCCGAGATGGTCATAGCAGAAATGAAAAAACAGCAATAGTCATTAGGCCCTAATAAGAGTCTAATCATGGAATATTATCAGACTCAAGTTTGCTTCGGGAATATACGGTTATATTCGTGTGTATTCTGTGTTTTTCTCAAAAGCGTAACACACGCACACACAGAGGCACACACACAATCAATCGATAAATCCGCCTTGTACATTATCAAACGCTTACCGATATCAGACAATCAATTGTTGGTGGATGTTCCATGTTGGTATCCGTCTTAAAGACAGATGTGATGTAATTGGTTTCTTGTCTCTTAATATGTAAATTTTATAGTGTGAATAATGTTCGTTATTGCAGCAAGCACAGCATTCCTTTTCGGTACATCATTTAGAGTTTCATTATAGATATTGCTACTTGTAGTTGCAGATGACATCGCAGGGTATGTACAAAGTAAAATTGAAGCACGATCGTCACAATTTACAGTAATCACACAAGAAATGCACCTGACATTATTCAATTGCACAAGACGGATCGAAAACTTAGAATCATGCTTATGCAGAAATACACAGCCTCCATATGGTCTCCCCTTGAAAACCAGAGATGAATTCACACCAGACTCCCCAGCCACACTAAGTTTCCAGTATATCAAATTTCTTTCACGCAGCCAATGCTCTTGCAAAAACAGAACATCACATTTATTTATTACCATCTGAATGTACAAAATCGTATTATCCTTATGGCTTCTACTATTATATGTACAAAACGTTAAGTTGTGCCACATTGAAAAAATTGTAAAACAGTAATATAATATCTATTTTTAAACATCTGGTGGTCTGTTCGTTTTCACAAAGTGCCCCTTTCGGGTTATATACGTTTTCATCCATCTCCGTTGGGCAAACAGATCCCAGGGCCATGCAATTCTAAGCCGGGTTACAGGTATATAGTTGCGTAAGAATCAAATTATCTGTCACACTTTATGAATAACTCATATCTGCCGCTCGAGGTTTCGTCTGTGATATTTAATCAGTGACGAACCAGGGAAGCAGATTTAGAATGTAAGATCTACTTTCTCGGACTTGCCTATATGCAAATGTTCCTAGGTGCGTACGTGCCATTAGAGCAGTTAAGGGTTCTACTTTTTGGTTGCACTGGGCCTGAATTGTTTGGATGTTACAACTTCTGCAGTTATTGAAATCCTCACATTAACTACAAACGTGATCAAGTGATATTACGCTCTATTCTATATTACACGACATAAGAATAAAGGAGTGTGTATATGTATGAAAAGGTGATTCCGACAACTATGTCATTACCTTATTTATGTCATAAATGTCCATTGGAATATATTGCAAGTGATTAGGAAAGAAAGTATGTCATATGGTTGGATTCATTATATCGTATGATTCGATGTATTTGCATTATGTATTTTTTTGTAAGATGCATCAAAAGTAAAGCCATGCTTGAAATTGAATTATTTTGCCAAAGTCAATCAAGCGTCCATTGGCTAATGCGCCTTGAATCAACACGCCCAACAAGTAGTACACATGTCACTACACTATCTATTTTTTGCGTGCATTGCTGTTTTGTGAATGGTTTTATATATGTATTACCTACAACAAGTAAAGATTATGTAAATCGCATGTTGCACAGTGTACTACAAACGTTACTCTGTACCTCTGAAACGAATTAGAAAAAAGTTGCAGTAAAATGCCTGCCGGGTGCAAGTGATGAAATTACAATAGCTTGTTAATACACCAGCTTTATAAGAATCCTGGCACTATTAGCACTAAAGGACTCTCCCATTATGTTGTTTGTATCCCATTCACGGATACATCTGACCCTCTGATAGCTTGAATAAAACACAGAACCTGTGTCTATAGCATTAGACATGCGATCACTATACAATGACTCTCTGATAGCGGAGAATAAACACAGAATAAATGGTATAATTGATTAATCAATTAAGCAACAGAACAGAAACATCTACCTTATAAGCGTCCGCACTCCCTTAGGTTGTGTCTGCCAGATAACTCACATTCCCCGTTGATGATAATAGCTATGGCAATAAGAGTAATGTTCAAATACATTGTGTTTGACGCATTACATGCATTCATACTCTTTCATTACCCACTTGATATTTTGATGCATCAGCAATATCATATAAATCCTCATCTGCATAAACTTCGTACTTATTGATGTTCAAGTAATCGATTAAGGCTGTTTTGTTAGCATGTATGATACGTATGAGACAGGATCACCGAGTGAAAAAATGAGCCGTTTATTTAGTGTGTGGTTGATGGGATTTCAAGCAGCTATCGTCTGTGACGGATGAGGGATCCTTAATAACCAGGGACCAGATGTTGCTTCACTCGATTATTCACGCTTAATGAAATCTGCTTATGGCACTATGTAGAAACTAGAAGACAATTGAAGATAAACGGATGGGTAATGGAAAGAAATGTTCAAAATTCTATCCATATGCCTACAAACTTGTACAAGGAGGCCCTCTCATGATGAAGTCAAACCGATGTGCGTTCACCTCTGCTGAATGCAATCACTTATTTGATCGGCGTGGGTGTCGCAGCTCGGTCTTGGCAACCGGGTGTGTGCCAAGTCGGAGTTTGCACACACGGAGAGCTGTCCAAGCATCCCAATCATCCTTATCCATCACCGTCACGATATTACCTCGTTGTTGAAAGTGACGTTTAAACCCCAATATTACCAGTACTTTTGAGCTACAATAGACAACCTGGCTAAACAATAATTATGCTCCAGGAACCCTACGCGCTTAAGTTGAACTAACACTTTTTATTGGATTATGTTCGGTGGTGAGTGTGCCGTCGAATCAAGAATTCATGTGGACATTTATGAGTGAAAGGTATTTGATTTCTTGTTCCATTCAAGTGTAGCATTACTAAACCCGTAGTTACTACACTAATATGACAGGCTTCGAATGCGGGCCAATCCGCTCAACACAACGAGCAATATGGTTTCGGTTGCGTTTATAGACCTACGAAGACAGTATTAAAAACTAACACAAATATGTTCCCTGGCTGAATATATGTGACGAACAAACTCAACGTTTGAGCTGAACACAATCAATCCGTGTCCAACGGATACCCAACATTGATAAAATGCCAACAATTAGACACGTTCTGATCGAACAGGAATATTATTATCTCAAATAAGTAAATGGTGATTATTATCATGTTTCTTTGAATTGGTAACAATTATCAGTTGGTCGAAATGCCGGTAATTTAAGTAAGCGTGGCTGTTTCACATATGAGTACGTCCCTTCGATCCATATATCCAATGAAAGTGGGCGAGCACGATATCTATGATAAAGTAGCCAGGTTTGGAGGGAAACGAACGTACCAGGAAGCTTGGTTAGACATTGGGTTCAATGATTTTACAATGCATCACAACTGACAGTCCATGATAGATCAACTGTAAATTCTATGATTTATGATCCGTGACATTAAGCGTAGTCTATGATAGATGTGGATATTTATTTAGCTAACCATATTGTTATGGTGATCAATATGGTGTTCAGTAGTGTGGTAAGCATTTGATGTAAAACGATATACCATAGTTTCAACGGGTATACTGGCTCAGTCGCTAAAATGGTTGCTTGAACTGTGAAATAAATGACCAGCGTGGAAGAGCTGTGCCGTATATGGACAGCCTATAACGTTCACAGCGTACACTATAGCATTTATAAAATCTAAAGCCATCTCCCTTAGATTACAGGTGCATTGTATTTGCTTAAGTAGTGATGGTTGTATAGAATGTATGCATGGCAGGCCGGTTGAGAACATTATGAAACAAAAGAATGAAAACCACGTCGTGACTGGTATCATACAACTCGATTACGTATTAGCGACTATGTCGGATTATCTTTTATTATAACTCGTGAAGGTTGTAATGCATGTACATCTACGACGCATTTGATATATACATCGAATGCAGATGTACTGATTTCGCCGTGATAAATCTACACATGGAAGCCCCTCTCGCAGCACCTCATTCACCACGACCATACATCTAAACCCATTCCCGCCCACACTCGATAAATGATAGACAGCATCTATATATATTCTTAACATATTTGCTATTGCTACTTATATTTATTTTAGATATTACTGTGCAAAAATATTTACCTAAATTAGTGCCTATTGTATTGGATACATTTTTGTTTTACTTTGTGGCACCAACAAAGTCCATCATATATAGGCAAACGCCAATAAGCGCCAATGATTTGCTAATATATGCATGGGTTAAATTCCCCAACAGCTCAACCACAGAGCAAGATGGGTTCTGTTGCGTAGATGGACCATGGATGATTAATCATTGCCGTGTCAGATACTTAAAACGAAATATGTTCCCTAACTGAATTAATGTGACTAACAAGCTCAACCTTACACATGAATCTAATTGATCAATGTCAAACGGATATCAAGCATCGCAATGTCGGCAATAAGTCTTGTGCTTATCTAACTGGAACAAAACCATCTGGAAGATCATAATGGTGATTGATGTTTACATTTATATGCTGCTGTTGAGATTCGCCTACGCTAAGCTAGTGGTAATTTACCCGAAAGAGAGTAATGGCTGGTAAGTGTACATGAGATACAGTGAGTGCATCGATATATATATATATATATATATATATATATATATATATATATATATATATATATATATATATATATATATATATATATATATATATATATATATATATATATATATATATATATATCTATATATATATATATATATATATATATATATATATATATATATATATCTCTCTATATATATATCTATATATATATATCTATCTCTCTCTATATATATATTTCTCTATATCTGTTTATATTATAATTCCTCGTACCAGAATTCTTCCAAATTACCACCTGGTGTTGACAATCATGTTGAGAAAAAAATATCAAAAAGGAAAAATGCTGGTCACACAGCGCCTTATTGAATTACTCGTTTGCTATGTTTTGGCGTAAATCCAACCAGAGCGTCATACCAATTAATTTGTGGCGTATTGTTTTAGCGAGTTGGTGAACCGCGGACTGGCATAAACATCCATCTGGGTTATATTGCAATATGATTACCAGTTGTTCAACCACTGCTAATATCGTTGATTAGGTGACCAACAACTGACACACAACATCAACCAGCGTTCCATTGTAATATGAAATTATGATATTTTGTACATCAGAAACAAAGTGAAAGAAATATGGACCCGCCTATCAACCATTCACGAGCCAACGTGGCCTTTTCTCGAAACTTCTAACATAATAGCACACCTGAATATCCCATCCGGCTATACAGTGCTCATGCTCTTTAAATGTCGGCAATGTCTAGGCATTCTCCCCACAACAAATTACCAATATAATGCCCTCGTTTCATCAATTATGCTTATATATGGCCATTGCCCATCGCAACGCCTGTGTAATGTTTGCAATTTTCTCTTCGATTGATAAAGCGGGACTTTCATATTCACATGCTGTTACTCGCCCAGTTGGCAATTCAATTGAGGCATCGCAAATACAGCTCTGTTTCTGTTTTCCACAAACAAACATGAATTGGGTGTAAAAGGGATTCAGATGAAGATGCACCCAAGTTGGAACGGTTAACACAGCTAAATGCACGCTAAACCCAATCACCAAGAATACATGTAATAAAGGTTGGTATAAGAATGTTTGACAGTAAAACAACCTAGCTAAGATCCTAAACACGTTCGTGATTGGTCGCAAGGTAAAGATTTCAACTTTCGTTTTCATAACGGATATTTTTCCTGTTTGTATCACTTTACGAAGCGTGGAAGTCTCTAGAATTATTTGTCTTAGAGCTGAATCTAACGGATGTTGCTAAAAATTTAATTATTGCCAAATTGTTGACATCTGAACAAACGATCTAATGATGCATTTTATTATCATAATTTTGCATTTATGTCACCGCCACTGACTGCTCGCCGCGCAAAGAATATCATACGAATGTTATAGCGATGTGCAATATCAAATTAAACTCCCAATTTCTGCTGTATTTGTACATCAACCATATATGTCCAAAACTAAGCAAATGCGTATTATTTACTAGCCTCACCGTAGCTATACACACTGACAATCCCTGACGGTTAAATATAACTATAATTTTCGCCGAACGGAGACCGATGTGATATGTTCAGTCAGTGATGGCATTCTTAATTGTGAGGCAATAACATTGATTCTCCCTTTCAAATGCTGAATACAATTTATGATTTAAAATATTATTTTTATTTAAAACAATATCTGAAATTTAACAACCAGTAAATCATATCAGTCATATGTTTGTATGGTCTTAAAAGCATCAGCCTCGGTACTGAAAACTATTGTACCGCGTGGCTGGTGGTATTATACCTCCTCTTGTTAACCGTAACATGACCAGACTGTACATCATTTAGCTGAAGACAATTAAGCTTGCTTAATCTGCTTACATATCAAGTAGATTTCTGATGGATGTTAACATAGCTTTAACATGCCATAAAATGTCGAACACTACACACAGGTCGCTGTTATGCATTCTTTTTGGACCTACATACAGGCGTTTTATCATTCCACGGCGTTCGGTAAATCATTGTTCATAGTCAGTTCAACTGTTAACAGTTCCACTCGCAGAAAGGGTATGTATTTTAATTCGAGTATCTGTAAATGACGCCCGATGCAAAATTCTAGTGGTTCTCGTGTGGGCTATGATGTTTAATCTACGTAGCGCCGTATTATCATATTTCCATACTGGCTGATTGGACATGATTAGCATAATAAGTTGATATGGTGTATATATTACACCACACAGTTATTGGTTGCCCATGCCGCGATCTGGTTTTAATAAAAAAAACGTTAAATGGTGTCTAGCATTATGACATATCACACAGCCTAACTTTGTTCTGTTATTCGAATATATGATGATAAATAATATGCAAGAATCTATAACATATCGGTTCCTGGCATCAATGATTCATATTTTGTAGACTACCATCAAAACAATGCACACCACACGTCCAAGCCTTTTGTCAATGATACTCTTGTCATCTCGACCGTGTTTACATGCAACTTAGCGAATGATGTTCCTTTTTCGATTGTTGAGGATACAAACAACTATGATATTTACAATTTAGTAAAGCCAGAAATGCTTTCGTTCACGCTTTTGTGCCTATTGGTAATTCAGTACCCGAATATTTAAGAAACCAATAGAGGTGTATCTACCTTATGAGCGTTTTCACTTTCTTAATTGTTGTCTACCAGATTTTACACATTTCTCGTTTATGCTAATTGCTATATTCAACTACATTGTTACTACCGCTTAACATATAAACCATACACTTTCATGAACCCCTATATTCGGATGCCAGAGTGACTTCATTACCTAGACAGCATATTTACAAGTAGTGTGCGGTTGATGGGACTTAAAGCAGATGTCGTTTCTCACGGATGAGGATTTCTTTTAGATGAGGGACCAAATGTTGCATCACTCCATTATGCACGCTAAATGAAATTTGCTTTTGGCAAGAGAAGATAAATGGATCTTTTATTGCATGCATTGTTTTTTACCAAGTGCCTCCCAACTGATGTGAATTCACCTCTGCAATATGTGATCACTAATTTGTCTGTATATCAGCCTCCTTATATGACATTGCGACTCCAGAGTTACTTTGCTCTCTACTAACTAATTCATCTTCATTGTATAATATTTCGATGTCCTTTTGTGAATTACCAGAATCCTAAGCGTGCGTGCCACTTTAGACAAATCACAAAATCATTAGAATTATGTGAACACGTACCTACTGTGCCATAATTTTGTTGTACAATTAATTGCTTGTTATGTCATAATTATGTCTCCGGAACACTACACGCTTAGGTTATACTAATACTTTTGTTGAATTATGTTTGCTATTGACGCATCTCAGATTCGTCTCATTTTCAGTTGTAGTTGTGCATATTTTAACAATTGGTTCCAAATTCGCAACCGAATCAACAATTCATGTGGACATATATGAGCGAAAGGTATGTTATAACATATTCTACGCAAACGTGGCATTATTAAAGCCATAGTTACTACACATGTATGAAAGGCTTTGAATACATGATGTGATGGTCACTGTATCGAAACATAAGTAATCATTTATGTTCATGTTCAACCAGCACGGTATAGCAGTGGGTGCATTTGTCAAGAAATGGGTGGTTACAAGCAAACAACGACCCGTAGCACAAATGTAATAGCATTAACTTATAATATACTGGCCAAAAGTTCACAATACAAAATAATAATTTGATCAACCATTATCGATGATAGGTTTACGTTTTCGTAAGAATGAGAAATAAAACGCGGTGAAATCTAACAGTCGAGGAGCTGGAGAAAGCAGCTAGGTGCACATATATGTCTGTAGCGTGTCATACCATCACCCGCATTTCATTGTTGGACACGTTAGGAACTTAGGGCACAGTTGCACTATGTTAGTGTCACAAAAGTGTTAAATTTAATCGTGTCATTGTGAAGTTGGTGCATAAGCAAGGTTTTGTGATTAGATTGCTCCATAAAACACTTGATGGATTGCTGGATTTTTTATGGACATTGTAGGTTGCTTAAATCTTTAGTCATCACCATTACAGCTCATCGTCAATAAGAGTCAACTTACACAGTCATCAAAAACAATGGATGCAACTGCGTGTCAAGATCTAAGTCCATGTAAACCTCAATATCCCTACAAATATGGTTACTGAAATGCAAACAGGGGATGCTTCGCCTAGAGTGCCTAATTAGATGCCGCATCATCTGGTTGTAACATGTTGTTATTGCATGACAACCTCCTATCGGCCAATCAGTGTGCGAGTCGAATCACTGTGAGATAAAAAATCCATCCCATAGCTAGCCGCGTGATAATTACTGTCGTGCCTCAACATCATCCAGCTGTCTCTTGAGTTGAGTTATTCCCTAACAGAGCATCGTAGCTACAAAAAAGGGTGGCTTGATATCAGGTACACCGCTCTAGCTGTCGCTATAGCAGGGGTGGTTACAAAAGTGATGACAGATTTGGCAGTTTAGACGGCAGAGTTCTGTGCAGCCGAGAACCTTTCAGCAACAAATGATCTGAGCATATTGTATCAAAAACCGCTATAACGAATAGAACAATAATGTATCCCGCATCAGTCGATAGACCTACGATGATTTATCATTTCAGTGTCATTGACACCAATTTGTTATCCGGCTGTATATATGCGACTAACAAGCTCAATCTTTCACTTGGTCAGAATCAATCCGTGTTAAAGGGATACGCAGCGTTTATCAGTTTCGTTCTTATCAAACAGAAATATTATGACCTAGAGGATGTAAATGGTGATTGATATGCTGTTTTGTTTGATAAGTTAGTGCCTAAAAATTCCATTAAGCGTAGCGGTCATTCAGAGCTGCGCTGCATAAAAGTACGTAACTTTAGCCATATCCCTAAATCCTGTGACAGTCGACAGGGTGAGCCGCATTCTCATTACCGGCTATATACCATAAACAAACGCGACACTACTTTATGTAGTAGACAGCTTTTGAGAGCAAGGAACACGTACAATGATGCTTGGTCAGATTTTACATGGCAACATAACTCGCAGCCCTTGATAGATCACCTGCAAAGTCAATGTAACATTATCTATTATAAAAAGCATAGCCTGTTCTAGACGTTGATATTTCTTTAGGTAACCCTATTTTGTGGTGTTCCATTATGGTGTTCAGTAGAGATCTACGCATTTAATGAGTCTATGTGTATTACACAAACGTGTCTATGTGTATTACACAAATGCTACTCTCCCAGTCGGTAGGCTGAATTGGATCTGTTATTACTAGTTATTTCTATCTGTCTATTAATTAGATAGGTAACAATTTCCAGGAATGAGAGATACTAATACAATGATTACGTTATTAATACCGCTTTCTTTTATATAAGCATATTGGTTAAGATGACACTGCAACCTGTGCATGACACACCTCCATGGTTGCGTCATAGACTTTGAACACATGGCTACACTGTGTGCATGTTGCTTATAAATGATGTTTCACGCTATCCATCACGATGTCAGGGTGACTAAATTGCTAAAGCACATACAGCTTTTGCTAGTGTCAGTCGTGAATAGATTCGAATCATCGCCGTGGGCGATGAGTTTGTAGGACTATCATTTTTGTAATTGCTGGCAATGTATATTACTTATCTTTTGATTGTTGAGAGCAGAATATGCAATGCGCCGGTTTCAAGGCAAATTTGGCGAGTTTATGCGTGCAGATAACAAGGCTCCTGCAAAGTTAATAAAAAGGGAAGCAATCAGCCGCGAAGAGGAGTTGTGATTGGCAATTACCATGCATAACGAACATGAGCAAAACAAAGGAGAAAATCTTCCGAATAATGTAAAAACAAAGCGCGCGTGTGATGAGATTGCTGACTTCATAGGAGCATGCACATTGTTCAGTATGCCAAAATCACACGCTCGGACGTGCTTTTATTGGGTCGATAATCGCACAGCATCAGATTTAGGGAAAGTGTGGATTAAGTTGGTTATTATTGTGACATTAGAGTAATTACTGATGACACTGAATGGTTCATTGGTTGCATATCTACTCGAATACTTTTACCTATTCGACCGAAAATGTCATGCTTAAAGCAGATAATTGTTCAAAAAGTTTTACTAAAAGATTCTGCCTGAAACTGCCATCGCCTGCACAAACCACTAATATATTGGTGTGGTGCATTGGCAGTTGATGCCATGCATTAGGATGTAAGGGTATGTGTTTGTCGCTTAAATGGAACATCAGGCATCACAAAAAGTTATATTCCCCTTGTCAAATTATGAGCATTCAATTGACCACGACAATGATATGATGCAATTACGACTCTAGTGCAGTGGATATTTGCGTTTATACTTACTATGCCATCCCGTGATAAAAAGCTTAATTGCTTAATTAAATTATTTACACATCAGCTAATCTTTGTCGTTAGTTTCTTATCTTATCAACACAATTATGCATTTAATGCTTCAGCAACCTTTTAATAATGTGACAATGAGAGATTGGGGACAGAGAATGTGCTTGTCAATGCAAGTTTATTGGATAATATGATACAATGTTATGCCATGTATGGTTCCAAAGACTACGTACGGCAACTGAGAGAATATCATACGCTTTGATCGTTATAAGAGTGAAATACAAGGAAATGCATTCCTTAACAAATGGTTCTCTCTGGTGCTGTCACTCTACTGCAGCCCACATTAACAGTGTTCTGTTTTCAATTTTATCATATTCCTATTGAATATTTATTCTAGGTCAAAAGTAAAGGGGCTGCTGGCTGTGACAAGTATCAATATCGTCGACTTGATGTTAAACATCTGATAGTCACCTGTCAATCGAATGTCTTTTAGACTTTTGAATTGTGTCCAGTCTTGAGATCAGCACGTACTTAGTTATTGCAGTAAATGAGTTTGCTTTCTGCGTATGAATGTTAAACAACTTCATGTCTGATAGCTTATTTTGCCTATATTTCTTTCCTTCTGCAGCGTAATATTGCTTTAAATGTCCCACAGGTTTGTATATATATAAGCGCTGGGGTCATGTAGATATCATCTGATCATCATCGTTTAATTGTTGTCACACTGATTCATGATGTTCCGCTGCACCGATTTACTAACAAGATATTTGGTTATTGTATGGTTAAAAGTGATGACGGTGGTTACATACTAGCGTCAATCTCGAGTTATATTGTACATAATCAACCAACGTTCGTCCTTTGTGGTTCTGCAGTTTGTAACACTTGACGGCTGATAATGCTTTGGCCGCAATAAATAGCATGGTTGTTGAACTGTGTTAACACGAGAGGAGTTGCAACACAACAACGGTACATCACGCCATTTTAGTAAGGGATTATACACTTTGACTTTTACCACGTAGCATTTTACTTGACCGCATGAAGTGCACTAGCTCGACTTTAAATTGTGAGATCAATCACGGCCTTTATTCTTTACAAAACCTATTACATTATGTGACCGCTGACGGAGGACGCATATGCTTTGACAGGAATGAATATCAATACCATACAACACAGACAAAATAACTGTCAGTTACTAATAACACCTTAGTAAGTTGGGAGATAAACATTATCACATGGTAAAAGTATAATATCCACTTATTTACATATAGGGTCATTGCTATAGCACGTTATCATGAAGATTCATAGGTTATGCATAATGAATAAAAGCATGAGGTAAAACATTTTACCCATTGAGATCCCTCATCTATATGCAAAATAGATTATATCTAGACGCTCAGGTGATATCAACTATGCTTTCAAGGACGTGTGCCGTTGATACTAATAAAATAGTCCGCCGGAGGGCCATGAACACGGCATGCTCTCTCGTAAATCTAATGACAATATGCGCACTTGAGGACAACATATCTCAACAAGTAGTATTATATAAAGCATCGTGGGATAAAATGTTGTGCTTATGGGTTGTAATGTTAGCTTACGGAATACATACATACATAGTCTAAGCCTTGTTGCAGAAACAGCACAGCGAAGGTAATAACTGTATGCTGAATATATAACAAGTACGTTTCTCATTATGCCAAAAATCAGCGCTCCCTGAATGCGAAGGATATATATGAAACATACTTTGCAATTTCTAAAAGCCATCTTGTCGACTATTAATGGAGGATAACTTTAGAGAAAGTAATTAACTCAGCGGTGTTAGTACTTTAGGTTTTATTGACTTAATGGAGTAAACATTAAAGAGTAAACTTACGCGATGGAATATGTACCATAGGGATGACTGATGAAGTGGAGTGCTAACTATGGAGTTGATTGACATAGTAGATGTATAATAGGGGTGACTAGTATTAACTGCGAGGGTAAATGACGTGGTAGAATAATGAAAACGCCATTGGAACAGGGACATGTTTATAATATTCCATATAACACTGGCGTGAGTTTGTGTAGGAAGTACAAGTAACGACCTAGTATCTTTATCAAGCATCTCAACGTTGCTCATTCTTGTCCACATTTCGAAATGGTCATATAGCATAAAATGCTTAACATTTATAATGTTACATTAAATAAATTTGCACCACTATTGGGGTTTTGGAGCAATATAGCAATAACTCAACTGAAAATGTGGCAGCTTAAATGATTATACATTCGTCGAGAGCAAATTTGGTGGTTAAGCAGATAGGCGTCATGACAAGGTAACTACATCGACACCAGATTTCGCATTTTAGAGAGGGTTTTACCGTTTAGTCTCATGCAGTGTTGTCAAATTATTGCGACTCAAAGTAAGAGTCGTCATGAATCCACAAGTCGGGTTGGGTATTTCAGGATATCTAGAGTATCCGAATTGTTATTGAATATTTACGATTCTCACCAGCTCTCACTGTTAATAGTTGGTCATTTCGGCTCGGAATATATGCATGGCAACTTTACTTACAACTTGGGTAGAGTAATGTAGAATATTCCAAGCGGATTCCCAAAGAGACAGCAGGAATTTAGATTCCACGAGTCATGGCAACAGCATATACCACATATTCTTTGTTTCTCTATGCTAAGCCCAACTAACAAAACCACGTACGAACAAACACGCATCAATTTGAGAGCAATTTGCTATTGACGACACTGCAAGCTAGTGGCGTCCATGCAAATGTGCGTTACTTAATTATTCACGTTTGAATTGTCATGCAGTGTCTGGTTGCAAACTAAAGCGGCAAATTACGATGTTGCGTATCGTATTGGAAACACTCGATCAATTTGTCGCCTTGAGCGTCTCACAAATTGCGGCGCGACTTCCGATGATGTGACTGCATATAACCTAATTCGGCCTGCACCGCAGCTTACTCCCAATCTAACAGGTCACTTTTCTAATGTACCAAACACCCAGTTGCCTCCGATGTTATGATAGACGTTTAAAAGAAGTAATTGGTGTCTGTGGATAAATTAGTCGTTTATGTTACCATAAGCATCGCCGATGATCATTTTTTATCATATATTTTAAACAATGGTGTCAAATAACCATACATCTCACGTGATTCGTGAGGTAACAATCATTTGTTTGATCATATGACTAGCAACAATGTGTTGTATTTATTTAAGTGTAACCCTACTTGAAATATACCCAGTTGTCGACTTGACGTTAATGGCTCTTGTGTAAAAAAATTTTTATTTGATCAAAAATGTGTAATGTGTTGATGTAATTTGCCCGTTAAATTATACACATCTGAGTAGACATAATTTAAACATCACCGGCTACACTGACTTAAAGCAATGATTTTCTTATAAATCTAATCTAAATTCCTACTGACACTGCTGATTGGTTTATGTTAGTTATGTTTGAATAACTTATTCTTTTGCATACGAAATATAATTACTGTAAGTAAAACATATTTTACTTGCATTAAAATAAAATTTAAACATAAAAGCATGTTGCTTCCCAAAGAACATCCATCCTTGACATCTGCAACATAATCTGTATGTAATGGCTCAGCTTCTTTAGTACCTACAATGTACCTATTGCGTTACTACGAGATATTAGTGAAAGCATTTGTGGCATAAATGTACAGACCCATGCAAGTGTCACGCCCAACGAATTTTTAGCAACGTACATGGGGTTCATTGATGCGTCATTTTGGGGGAAATGTGTAGGTTTTGCTTTGACATTGACATCAATTCCATCATATCTATAAGCCATAATCTTGGATAACGGCAATGTCGATGACCAGCAAGTAATTACAATATTTCTGCACATCCGTTTAGTTGTTCAAAGACAAATATTGCGTATTTCATTTTGTATTCTCACAATTAACCACTACCATGTACCTCGGTAGTTTAACCTTATTATTGCCAAGCATGCAAACAGTGTGAAACGAGGATTCAGTTGTCATGTCATTTAGGGACCTCTGAACTTCAGAACGCAGAGTATGAGATTCTTCGAGTATGCAGTAAATTGTCAAGACTTGATTTAGGTGGCATGTGTCAAAAGCAGATGCCTTCAATCTAATATTAGCCTTACAAGGAAGCGAAGCTCATTGTGTGCCTAGCATCAAATCTGTTAGAATGAATACCACTCTTGGCTTTTTGTTTAGCTCCGTAACCATTATAGACCCCAAAAATGATCAACGCAAGCAAGGCAGGCACTATAATACAAAAAGCGGGTAGTTATTGAGGTTTCAATTTCTACCTTGCCAGGCTACTCGTCCAAGGGCTGTATTGCTTGTAAAGTAGGTTAATTATCAGCCATTTATAACCGCTAACAATATGGCGTAGTGCTTAGCTTTTATTGTTGACCGAGGTACATTAATCTGTGCAAGGACCAGGATGAGGCTCCGCATTCAACCTAGGCCATCTATGATAAATTAGTGATAAATTCCTGTTATCTACATTGACTTTGTATGCTTTGCGTGCATCGTGCGACCATGGCAAGTAGCACGAGCGACACGATACGCCTTGCGTATTGTAAACACGCATTTCTGTATGTGGCTATATAAATGGTTTTCGAATGTTATTTAATTGTGTGGAGTGCATTAGCTATGAAGCATAATAGAACGTAAGCCATTACCACTAGAAGGAAAACCTCGATTCTTGGTTTTCTCACAAAGTCGTTTAGTTGAATCTCCCAAACATATTAGTTATTCAGTCGGAATGGTATATACTATTGTATGCTAGGGGAATGATGTTAAGTCCTCGTTCTAACTTTATCAATTATAGATAAGCACATCGTTAAGTGTGTCAATGGTTGCCATAACACGTCATTCCTAATTCGCATATTCATGCAACAGAACTGGTTTCAACAGCTGTGCAATCCAAGATATGCATAAGCTTAAGTGGTTTATACACCACAATCGCGTTGTCGCAGGCGTCAATAATCTTCACTGTGTTGTTACTAAAAGAGTCGTCACATATTAAGATAACATTTAAAATAGATCGCATTTATATGAAGACGGTTGGTCGAATTAAAAGGACGCATCATTCGTATTTAGCGTTTGATGAAACTAATTTTTAGGCTTCAATATATCACTTCATAGTTGAAATGAACCCGAGCAAGTACGGGGTTATGTTTCAAAACAATTCATAAATAAGGGGATTGTTTAAGCAGTGTGTGGTCCATCACAAACTTCCATCACAACATTGTCACTATATTTGGTAAACGAAGGAGTAAAACTGTTTTTTCTGCGCATTTCATGAAACGAACATTAATGAATCGTTGGAGCTAAACTTTAGAATTGAACATAGTATTCAATACAGAAGCATTATATGTCCAGAGCATTGTACGCAAGAAGTGATTTCGTGTGAAATTTTTCAATGGCTCTGGGGTGAAAAACATGGTCATGCGCAGCATATTGTCTGGAGATATGTCTCAATTGTAATATGATGGCCTCCCAAGACCTCATGATGATTCTTGATGGGGAAAAAACACCGTTAGATGCCATGCCAGTGGTCATAAGCAATTTATTACCAATTGGGTAGAATTAAAACAGTACATTAACCTTTGTCTCTAAAATACATATCAAGTTGGTGATTAAACGAATTCAGTGCACTGGCTGAATCAACGCTATTTCCTCTCAATGATAGGCAGTTATGGACCAAAGCGTCGTTTTATGCTATAATATGACGGTTGCTGCCTACGCCGAGGGTTTAAGGAGTAGTCGTAGGATTCGATAACAACCATAATGCCGGTATGGCATGTTTTCTGGCATAAACGTCCATCAGTATTACCGATACTAATGGGTCAGGGAAAGGGAACTGCATTTATTGCTCATTAATATGGGGCAGCCATGCAACAGATGCAATATACCTGGTGAAGATCTATGACAGTTGATGAGTAGCCTTGCCTGTTTGCCTCAAAAGGAATGAATGATCACGAAATATACTGTAATTATATCCCTAGCTTTCTCTACAGAAAACCGGCACATAACTGTACATAGGGCATGTATTATAAGAATGCACATCGCAATAAGATAATTATTGACATATCTATGTTTACCGATTGCCATACTTGCAAAGAAGAAGGGTGGTTCTCTGACGGGGATGGCATCAAACAACTGATAATAAAATATAAAGCCAACAAATTTCACGGCGTAGTCTACTTTGTTTAAAAATTAATTGTTCCCCAGGGTCAATTCGCAAGAAATGCAGGTGCAAATAGTTATACAGAAAGTGAGCATAACCAAACATTATTTCTTGACAACATGTTTTTTCTTTAACACGATCGAATCACTGATGTCTTCACCCCGAACGTTAGTTATCTTTCGCATGGCATTAGAGAGTCTGTACGAAAGCCAACACTCATTTATTGCTGATAACCTGATGCTGCAACGAGTAGCTATGGAGCGTGCAACATTGTTGCACCTTTATAGTTAATTCATTGGCCGAACACTGTTTGCCATAGAAATTATTAGATGACTTATGTGTTGAAATGTGCAACGACATATTCCCAACTCGTCTATATATTGCTTCAATAATAAACCAATTGACAAGTGTAAAGACGTTGGTGATGTATCTGTTTCATGCACAATTTTGTTCCCATATGGCATTCAAATTCTTTGCTAGTGATTGAAACGGGCAATTATTTTCCAATATTTCATTCCTCTGGGTGAAACAATCGTTGTATTGCTCGTTGAATGTCTTTTACTTTACTTCTATTTCAGGGACCTTCAAAGGACTTCTTGCAAAGTTAGGAAATTCCTTATCTCGTGAATGTGGGCAAAATAAACACATAAGTGTCGACAGATGATATGTAGCTGCATTTTGTAAACATATATGATGGTAGAATGATGCTCGTTGAAAATACAAGAAAGCTCTGGTGCTTATATATCGAAATAAAAACAATTTATCAACGAATGCGATGTTAATGATAACGGCAACGGAGGTGATTGGCCAGCATTTTATAACGCAACCCAGTTTGCATATTGTATCGTCATAGGTTTAAAATAATCTAAATTTTTACAATCCGTTGTATTCCCGTTGCATGTTAGTTTTTATTCTAGGAATGAATGTGTTGATAGCTGTATTAGACGGTTATGGAGCAGGAGTACTATATAGCACTCACGTAAAATAGCCCTTTGTTAGCACAGAGAAAAGCGATTGACTTATGTCGCAACGAAGCATTCATCATTCGTGTGGAGATCACAAAATGGTGTCGATGGCGTAGTTGATGCACTCACAATTCTTCACAATTCGCACCAAGTGAGATTAAATCTTTATTTCAATTTGTAACGTCATGAACTGTACATAATATTCACATCATTAAATAATTGGTAGCATCCTGGTTTATTTTTGTGTGTAAATGAATATGACTAAAAGATTATTTATTCACCCACTCACTTTGTCACTCTCCCAAACACTTTCAGGGGGCATGCGTTTTTGCGTGGTGTAGAAGGGACAATGTCAATATTGTCATTTGATACTGCTAGAATAAACTTGCAGTAAAACATACGATAGCCTACAATGCTAAATTCAAACGTATAGAAATGCATTAACGGAAATGCATTAGTGGAACGCTAACTGATATGTTGACCCATCCAGTAAACCAATACGTGCTAGACAGCAACAATATGAATGGCATGTGTTCTGTATGTCGCCCACCCCCACACCCCACCCCCGTCCTCGATCTTATATTACCTTATTTTATTGATGACTTTATCGTAATTCTTGTCTCACAATTAGATTATTCGAACATTTTTCCGTGGCTATTATTGTTTTTGCAAGTGCATGGACATTACCGTACGCCGTATGCCTCTGTTTATAAAACCAGCGAAACTATAAGGCATGTACGCCATGTAAAGGCATTCAGTTAAGTAAGCTCTGCTGCGTGTCATGCACGCTATAAGGCAGTGGATTAGCGTTTCAAATGGACAATTACCGGAAACGTTCTAAAGCCACATACATAAGAACAACATACTTTCTAATCCTTGATGCTTACATATAAGGTTATTGATACAGCATACGACGCAAGCAGTTCATTCACGGACTCAAATCGCGGGAGAAAAACCACTTTGGCGCAAACATGCATTAGGCTCTGCGAATGCAATCTATGTTAGGCATGTACAAAAGGCCTTTGTTCTGCACGATTCAGCCATCCAATTTCCTACGCCATGTTTCATGGTTTGCAGATAATATAGCTTTACTCAACATTATAAATGTCGTAAATTGTAGAGAATGTAAGAAAACAATGACCTAAATGATTGCTGCTAGAGTAATAATCAATTTGATAGTATACATTACCTCCCTGAATCGAAAAGTAAGGCGTCAAGTAAGGCAGATGGATTCGGCTTCCTCAGGGAAATTATACTGCCTTGCAGCGAAATCATGCGTAATGCATCTATCGTTATTTTCCCGTTAGAAATGATCTACATTTTAGATGATATCAATGGAAGGTATGTTAAAGCATGCCGACATTCCAGCCATTACTTAGTAAGCACATCTGGAAACTGATTAAAACAGGAATTAATCTGTTAAAGTAAGGAACATAACAGCAAGGCTCCAACATGGAAGATTGATCATCACTGTTACAGTTCGAAACCGCTGTGTAACATGTCGAGCACGCCCAACTGGAGGGAAAAGGCCGGAAAGGAATCGTAAATGACTTTTCAAGAATCGACTAGAATTCCTGTAATGCAGTTTTCGTCTTGCTTGATAAAATGGTGCTATGCCTTGTTAAAACCATGATATAAGAAACGCCGTAGTCATCAAAGTAATTTCGCAAGTAAGGAACGTCATTTATATCATCAATGTGTGTTAATTATAAGCATAATTGATCATATAAGGGGATATCTGTAGATGTTTGTTATTCAATAACAAAGGTTTGGAATGCACTATGCCAAAAGACAACCCATGGGGGTAGAAACAACATAGCAACATTGCACATAGACATGTTATTTGACAAATATCATTAATGAAGTACAAACACAATTCGGCAAAGCATTTATCCTAACATTGAACCTTCAGTCGCAATATCACCATTAGCATAGTTATGTTAAGGCTCACTTTGAAAACCGCATTTGGGCAGGTTTCAAGTATTAGTGATACGTTAGTAAAAGAGAGTCTTGAAATTGCACAGCAGATGTGTTGTGGCATTAGATCTGATTTATTTGCGCACCCGTTGCATTGTTGATAGTATACTGGACGCGATTACATTGGTCCGACATTGAAGCACATATAGAACAGGTTTTGTGGCTTTATATTTTAGACACTAGTTAACAATTCGATTTTAACGCGGTATTTCCATGACACACGAGTGTCGCTTTAACAGTGATGTGTTATGATTTAGCGTCACATTTATGCCATTCAAGTGCTATCAGTAGTGATTTAGTCTCCACTTTCGTCAGTTTATATAGATGTCGGCCTGATGGGTCACTCTTACGAAAAGTGTATTCCTCGTGCGATTCGGTGTGACACATTAGCGACATTAGAAAACAATGCAAAGGCATGTGCACTTAGTATGGCAAACATCAACAGAAGCAAAACGCAATACAATGGTAATGAAAACAATCAATGGACATCATAGAGTTACATAATTTCATAGCCGAATCTGTGCCCTCTGTTTGCTTATCCCATGGGCAATTGACAGATAAATAAGATTTGGTGCGGAACAACTCACCAAACTTGCATACAATTGCCTCGTTGTTGTGTCCTAGCACTCTGGCAGCAATAATATCGGAATAACAGACCCTTGAGATCGCAATACAACGCAATGTGGATACAAGATATTCATTATCGCCGATACTATTCTGTGCCTGGTTGCCTGCTATGTCAGACATCCTATGCACGTTGCACTAATTTTGCAGCAGCCGATGACGAATTACGTACGTATCTAGTGGAGGGATCGAAGTGGCTTGTACCCAGCCAAACGAGCAGAGGTAATTCCAAAATGCAAAGGTGCTGCATATGCCTCGAGTTATGCTCTTTTGGCGCTACATTTGCTGTCCCCGATACTGAAAAAAACAAACATTGGCTGCAACTATTCTTGTTTTGTGGCTTTTATATCAACTCGTTAGATGATATTATGAGCGAGTATTGTGGCAAACTGTATTGCTAATATCATTAAACCAGCAAGCGTATTAAGCACGAAATAATAACAAAAGTACAACCAGGGCATCTCTCACAATGAACCATTTGGATCACAAACGCTTTCAAGAAACATTACTCATAACTTGTAAGAACATGTTTATTAATGCTGCGTGTCGTGGTTGCTGATCATTAAACTATGCTTTATCCAATATCCAATATTCAGCGTAAATTCAGATATGAATTCAACATCATTTTTTGAATAATTAAAGCAGACCGCCAGTAAGCTATGTTTCCAAATGGATTTGTGCATGCCTTAGAATATGCTTAGCACACTATTGCTTATTATTCACTGTTTCGTATATGCACGGTCCTATCCTAAATGTCTGTTTGGTTGTATGGTCGATTGGCTACGTCTGCAGTCAAAGCGTGGCCAGCGTCTAGGAATCATCCCATTTCCCATAATTGATCACGATCCTGCCACCTTCACAGATGTAGAGCAATCAATAACATATTCAGCTGGAGAAAACAACAACGAGTATTGCACAATAAATATTGATTACATTGGTTTAGCGAGAGGTCGATAGACTGCTACAAAGTCAACGTCATATTCATATAAGTAATCTAGGGTAATTATACGTTATGCGTTTACGTTCTCCCTCGTGTACAAATACAAATCGATGCTTCCAAACCCACCGCCTTTTTTACGATTGAAGTGTCTTTTCAGATGCAAGATTGCTTGCCGCGTTTCCGGTGACAGAATGGGTCAGTTTGTCAATTCTCAAGCATTGTGAAGTAGAGCCACTTGCATGTCGATGTCAATAATGCTCGGTCAGTGAAATAAACTAGTTAAACACACCAGGGCGGTGGTGATATTCGATTAAGTCTAGTTCATTATAGAAAATAGTACTGAGCGATCCTTAATTGTGAGAACAATGCACGCGGCGTCGATATGTTTAATAGACAAGGGTTTTTTTGGTGACAAACCCTCTTGAAGATAAAGTTAATGCAATGAGAGATAAAACAGAATGGCTGTACATTCATCTAATGTAATAATTTTTTTTTAGTTATGTGCGGTTATTGTTGCGACAAAACTTTTTAAGTAAAAGAATGAAAACATTTAATGCGCCGAGAGTTATAAATCTGAATGCTTATACTTATCTACCGTGATTTAAGTGGGGAGGTTTTAGATATGTGTGGTTTTTGTCTGAATCTGTCGGCAATCTGAAAAAAATATGCAGCCATGCTGGATAATGTGCTACATCATATTTGCCTCCTTTGGGCACATATATACATCGATGATAAACATTTTGCGGGACATTGTGACCACATAACAATTCACAAAACAGTGTATATCTGCCCGTTGTTGGCGTACAGAACATGATGACCATTTCCGATGTCAACTGCATTACCTTTGCCTTAAACTCGGTACGAATTTGGTCGGATAACAATATACCAGGGGGTGTTCTCAGCGACGCAAGACATGACCCATAATTGTGATTGATATGTGGTGTATTACTCTCTCAGTGGTTCACAAACTCGTCATGAGGTGGTAATGTCTAGCAAATTAAGACAGATTACTCGATCTATCGTCCAAAGGGACTCATTACACAGGCAAAATATTAATTCATCAAATGCAATATCAATATAATTTCAACGACGTCAATTAGCTAGCATTATTGTATGAACCCATTTAAGCACTGCACTCCGCTTAACAGAACTGATACCTTTGATCAATTGCTCAATACTCACAAGTTTGCCCTTTTGAAACATGTCGGCTTATACGAATTGTGAAGCAACCAATCGCAAACTGTTCGTACGGACTAAATAAAGCACTAGAACGATTCTTTTACGAGAACAAAAATGGAGGCATAAGATTCACTGCAGCACGCTGTGTAGGCACTGCATACAATTGCTCAGAAATGAACGTTATATGGAGGCGCCTGGATTATCGCCTCAGTATCCACACTTTTTATAGAGCGACGTTTCTTATCCTAGTGGGAACCTTTGAGTCGGAGGTGTCGTCCCTTAGGTTCGTTCCGTATGTAAACCCGACGAATTTCGTGTGTTGCATTATATTGTTACTGTTATTTTGTCCTCATTGATGGGCTTCAATGGAATAAATATTGATGTCTACGGCTGCCTACAATAAATAGTGCCTGGATTTCTTTTGATAAAAGCCACAACGTATTAAGATAAAAATAATACATGTGAAAATAGAATAAATTTTACTGATAAAAGCACAAACAGAAACTATACGCGTACCTTTGTAACATGAACGCTATGTTGACAATTAAAAACATTCCGCACTGAATGACGGACTATTTAAAGATGACGAATAAATGACATTTATTAAATAATGGACATAAGAATGGAATGGGTGATTACATAACTCGAACATTATTAATAAAATTACAAAATGCATACTATGGAACAGAATACAAATTTACCCCATAAGAACGCTGCACTCTTTTAGGAACTTGCTAGAGGTGATTTATTTGGCCTCATGTGCTAAAGAGAGCTGCTCAGACGGAGCGGAACCTTTTCCTCGGCCTGCTTTTCAATTCGTTGTCCGAGATACGTGTGATCTGGATATTGACCAAGGCTTACTCTTTTTTTTTTTAACAAAGACACCAAGACATAACATTCGAGCTGGCCACGTCCTGCAGGTTGTTGTGCTTGCTCTCGCAGTCGTTATTGTTACGGACGGCCTTCATGTACACATACCACGATGCTGGTGGAAAGATTGTGCTTGCGATTCAGGTATCCCTGATGAAGTTCAAAAGAGGAAGGATAGAAACATTAGTTTTTGGCGTCTAGCGTCTCAAATGATTGTGGAATGTGAGGCAGGCAAGAATTTTTCTTATGGAGCTTTCGTCATAAATGTAGGCGCTGGATTGGCCACATTCATGAAATTTGTCTATTTACTGCTTGGAATTTCAACACTATTAAAAAACCCCTCTCCAAAGTATCCCATGCTGCAGCTTCGAAGTCGACAACTAAGCGACGTACAGAATGGGGGGAAGGCAACAGAACAGCCTTGTAATCTTTCTTCTTTCCGCGGGACATCAGTATGAAGGCGACAGGAAGTAGATTCTCGTTGTCACCGTGCGTGCACACGAACGCTCGTGTAAATGGCGCTTTCACCACATTTAAAGCGTTATCGCAAGTTCCGTGTAGGAATAACGCGATTGTAATGACTCGCAATTAGCCGCAATCAGCGCTCATATAATCTAAGGGTTAAATATGAGAGGTACTATGCAATTTATAACAGCCATTATTTCGCTAATTAATCGAAGATAACGTTACAGAAAGTATGGTATCTGCGTAGATGACATATGCAGAGGTCAGTTTCTCGGCGGTGTAAATGAGGGTTAATTATGGGATGGCTGAAATAGTGGATGTATATTAGGGGTAGTATTCACTAATTGATGAGGCTGTAAGCCAGTGGGGTCCATGCAAGTGTTCCGTAATTCAATTAATCACGTTCAACTTGCCATGTAGTATCTGGCTACCAACATAGACGCTAAATGAAGATGTATGTATCGTGTAGCACACAATCGATCAATTTGTCGCTTAGAACCTCGTTCTATTTGTAGGGCGAGCTCCGATGATGTGACTGCTAAGCAATGAAGTCGACTCGCACTGCAGCTTACTCCCAATCTAAGAGGTCACTTGTTTTGATTGTACCAAACATCCAGCTGCCAGTCTCTGATAATTTGATGGAAGGATGGAAACCTGCTGCGATTATTTAAAAGTAATTGGTGTCTGTGGTTGTTAAGTCGTTCGTATTGCCATAACCGTCGCCGATGATCATTCCCAGTCATATATTTGAACAACGGTGTCAATTTGTTTCAAATAACTCATTTGATTCGTGAGGTAAAAACCATTTGTTCGATCATAGTACCAGCTAAAGAGTGTTGCGAATCGAATATATGTTTTCATTATAATTTATTCAAGTGAAATCCTAGTGGAAATATACGAAGTTGTTATTCAGATTTATCAGCTAAAGTTTTGAAATGTTTTAATTGATCAAATTATTTTATCATTTTGTGTACTGTTGACAATGCTGTTCCTATTTGATTTGTAATATTCATTTTTTTTTCCAAACGTATTTGTCAGTCAGCATCCGCGTTGCTTCCGACGTGCTGAGTGAAAGAAAAGTCAGTAATCACCAAGGTTTTCACACTTGCTGAACATTACTCCTTTTGACCCTCATTCAAATAAGTGGCAGTCAAGAACGACAAATATTGCAAATGCATGGAACTTTGATTCAATTGCATATTGTAGTTACAACTTAAGCCATCAAATATTCGCTAGTGCAATCGGATTGAAAGCTCGTTATCAATTTGTTGATTACCCATGTAAAAGGCAGAAATGGATGATTACATTTTATGCTGTGATGGCATTTTAATCAAACCGACGGAGATGGAAAAAAGCTGTGATTGTGTACTATTACAATTAAGTTGGCAATATCGAGATATTATAAGAATATCGTCACATATAAACATTGCTCGAGTCACGCCTAGAATACATTTATGCTTGAATCATCTTAAACGTTCACAAAAAGCATAAACGTGTCCCTGCGATGAGCCAATGGCAGCTGCAGTATTAATTTCTTATCTCGCTGTGCTCACTGAAGAGGATATCGTACATAAATAGTGGCAATATGTACTTATTATCATACTGCAACTGTATGGCCTCTCGGCTTCCTGTCTGATTATATTTATCCTTTGACTTTATCTATTTTGTGCTCATCTTTGGCCGTACTTATTAGTGCAATCATGTTCGTACATTTGTCCAAAGGAATGCCGGCTAAATAATGGCATAGACTGCTATTTCTATTTGTCTGTAATTTAATTGTAAGTTATAATAATCTTTTGTAAACTGTTCAATCTAGCAGCGGATGTGCTAGTGATAATATTCGGCCCCTGTCCTCTACCATAGTGCTAACAATGTATAAATCAATCGGTCAATGATGCATTGCATTGCGATTTACCATGTGGTTTGTAAAAAGATAACTAGTAGGTGTTTGTCTTGGATGAAAAATTTTCCTCCCAAATGATGCAACTGTGCGCTTGAATAAACGTCTGCTGCCGGGTAAAACATTAGGCTGATTAGGATGTGATCAATCGTACACCAATTTGCGAAAGGGCGAGCGTGCCATGTTTGTGTCTGGATGGTCGGTTTCCGTTGCAATTATATCCTCTCTGAGGAATGAAGCCAATGTGCCGCAGAAACGGCTTCATAAAATAACGTTTGTTCTCACTTGGTTTGCACGGATTATCAAGTGTTAGATTCAAATAAGATAGGCGATCAAATGTAAGAGGTTGTTTGTGAAGCTCAGCAGTTAGAGGTACAGGTATGTTAAGGCTATGGAAATAAATGGATGTGTTAAACCAGCCCATGAAGGCTTATTCATGTATGTTTTTATGCTAGCTCCGAGACAGATGGAAATCAAAATATTAGTACCGTTGGGTTAAGCTGCTTGCACAGTAAGCATGACAAGTCTGCTTTAGGATTATGGTTGACGCTACCTGACGGAACGACATCACATCCGGCCTTTTTATTGACCAAAGAAAATATGGTCCATTGTGCGTGGGTTGACACTCGCAAGGAGCTAAAATTAGAGAACTGCCTGTAACTAGATACATTCCAAGGGGGAAATACATCCTATAGGCTTGCAGAAGCAGCATAAAAAAATTATACATAATGAAAAGCGATATTCAACCAGACATTTGTGGTACAGGCCACAGTACATATTCTAACAGAGAAGTACATGCTACATATATCCTTGCAGTAAGAGCGTAAATAAGACTTGATATATTGGGTTGATATGTGTTTGGAAACGGAACTAAATAAAACAAATGTAATAAAAGACGAGACTGCGAGATACCGAATCACCCTAAAGCAACACTGTGGTCGAAAACTGACTGCAATGTATCGGTGATTCTCCAAAGTAATGTTGAATAGCTGATCACCAAAGAGCAGGGCAATTATGCATGAATTGATAATAACTGCACCATTTTGTCTTAATATATATTGTTAGCATCTAGATGCCGGTATTATTCATTTGACCAACATTCCAAAATCACCAGTTAGATGGCATAACAATTTCAGGAACAATGATGACTGCCATCGCGAGACTTGTAAATTTAGTGCAAAGATTTATTGGCAAATTTACAAGGCGATCGAACACAACAGATAGATATATAGGTGACACAAAAAAGGAACCAACAATCATTACTTGGAATCTTTTACGGATAGTTATCACGATACATCTTGCTAAATGATATGCAGCGTGTACCATCTCCTGGATTTCTAGGGATCACCAGCATCGCGCCCGTAGGTATGATATTTGGAATACATTTCGTTATTTTAATACCATTGTTCAGCCTGATCTATTCGCTCTTATGAGCAGCTCGACCATGTCGTGACCCCCGTTACATTGTCATTTGTGACAATGTTTGTTTAAAAAATGCTCTGTATCAAGGTCACAAACTGTACTCATTGACGTCCGACCGCCTGCTACTCCGAAAACTCGTGAATTGCCGAGAACTGCCGCTAAACTTAACGTCACATTGCTTGACTATGACGAAATATGCAAAACCCCCAATGAGATCTGACCTTTTCCCTACAAGTAAGCAAGTGCAAAATGGCGCTAAGTTTCGCATAGACAGATGTTTTCCAGAACTAACATCACACAGCAGGTGCGACAGGACAATTTCATCAGTCGTGATTAATTGAGCGAAGAACGAATGGTCTCCCAGTGAAAAACATTTTGGTGAGGTTCGTCCAAAAAATATGTCGATGTTCTATTATTCTCCAATATGGTACCAGGTGACACCATGACACGTTGTGGTAAGTAAGATTTATGTTGATGTATGCCTCTTGAGTGGTAGCTCATCATGCACAAACCTTAAATGCTGAATGACCAGCACAACAGGTGCAGGTTTCAATGATTCAAGAACCGTACGTTTTCGTCAGAAAAAAACGCCAGACGTATCACCTACCGTTTCTGGTGTCAACATCAACCATGTCTGATAAAGCAGCCTTTTGTGATGACAGTTTTTCGGCATTGACATTAGGTCGGTTAACCAAACAAATAGTGTCATTATGTTTTGCACGGCGTTTGTAATAATGTCGACAGAAGCGCCTTAACAGTTATCGCCACTCAAATAACGCATTTCGAGACCACTGTGTTAATCTAAATAAGATATCTGTCTTCTATTGTAAGTGGTTGTTATGTAGTCGTGTTGTGACATCTAGGGGTTATCACAGAAAGCACTCCAAGCACTCTTTAATTTAGCGGACACCAACAATTAATGCAAATTTGATTATATACAAGCTAATTATTTTCTGTTGACCTTCACCAAGAACACCTGTCATAAACAGGTAATGCAACATTGCAACGTCCGCACAATTTTGGGGTGCAGTTTGAATGATACGCCTACGATTCGCTGCGGGGACGAATTACATTGTTAGCATGAGTTATGTACTTGTTTCAACAAATGAAAAGCATACCCAGTAACTATGAGTCGCATACTCAGCAAAAACTATTACAATAGACGTATTGCTCGTAACATACTTTTTCTATCTCGAATGTAACGTTTCATTTGCATTGATAATCCAGCGAGTTTAATTAGGGAAATGTCCCAAGCGAGGTTCCACATTGGACAACTGACTGATGGAGATGCAATCACCATATTGTCATAACCTAATTCGTTTAGGCTGTATGTCATCTCCCATGACCCTGTGGGTTTTATGGGAATCGGGCGACCTTGGTCAGTAACACAAAGGGAACCATTATTATCTATACGTGGTTATAACAGTAATAATAATCATAATATTTTTTTGGGCGCGCATTCTACATGAATCAATTACTTTCCTGGGCATTTGAGGTTCTTACACAGTGCCACAGAAAGTTATTAGGGCGACTAGCATTTTCGAATTTGGTTTTGGCTATACTGTAAGACATCTTTTACAGCCATAATATTCAGTAATCCTGATCCTGGTCGACATGGTGAACCCTTGAGTATTCTACTGCAATTATTTTGTACGAAGTGTTTGAATTTATTCACTGTTGATTCCCAAACATCTACACAATTTGAAGCGTAAGGGCAGAACAGTAGAGTGTAATTAGTGCAGACATTTGGAAACATTTTAGCTTAGGCAAAATGCCGTAATTGTTGTCTATTTTCAGATTTTTTAATCGAATATACAGGTGACATTACAATTCTTTGTCTAATTTTGCCTCCCAGAAAAGTAGGTTATGTTTCTATCCTTATGAATTGTATAAAGATATAAATATATATGTATATAAAAACATAAATATATGTGTATAAGTATATGTTCAGACGGATTGTCAGGCATCATAATTATCTTCATCAATCACAATTGCGATATTCATGTGCTGCTGAAAGCGGTCTCATATGTTATTGCATTTGATTTCCTGCTACTGCGAGGCTCCCAAACAGAGTGTCAGCAGTCTTGTCTCCATCGTGCTTTAGGTAATGAAATGAATGGGGTATTTGTGTCATAGAGATAAGTAGTGATCAAGAATGAGAGTTTGAACAGAAGGAGGTGTGCTTGGTGTGAATAAAATATAATACGGTTTGACTTTATTGTTGTATTTGATGCAGAAGAGAGAATATCTTTCCCAAACTTCAAAGCATTGCGCTCGATGCAGACTGGCATCACAATACGTGACGGTGTATTTTCAACGGCGGATTGCAATTTAATGACCCCTTCCGCCACCATTGAAAGAGGTAACTCTCTGTAAATAGCAACTGATAAACGTTTTCTTCAAATATGTTATACTTTTTGCCGTATAAATATATGGCTATGCAAGTTACCCATCAGAAACCACAAGCAATATGCTTATTTCAAAGTCGATTACTTTGAAACGAAAAAATTACGTCATGAGTTATAGGTTTGTACTTATGCAAGCATGCTATATATATATATATATATATATATATATATATATATCATAGATATATATATATATATATATATATATATATATATATATATATATATATATATATATATATATATATATATATATATATATATATATATATATAGATATATATATATATATATATATATATATATATATATATATATATATATATATATATATATATATATATATATATATATATATATATATATATATATCTATATATATATATATATCTATATATATATATATATATTTATATAAGTCCGACCATTTTGGTACAATTCACCGACTATTTTGGCCCATATTTACATTTTGGTCGACGATCATGGGGCCAAAATAGTCAGCGTCAGTCTCATAGGCTTACACAACTGCGCTTCCCAACCTAAGTGTATCTTTGTTTGCTACTACTCCGCCTAACGTTGGAATCTCATTTTTCGGGGTAACTATCCACTTTGTTTGGCGTTAAATCCATTTCCGTGAATTTACATTTTGGCCCCAACGACCATTTTGGCCATGTTGAATAATCGGTCATTATATGGCTTTGTTCGATGTATATTTGCTTCAAACTTACATTCATGATTTGTGTGACCTTTAACTTCAATGAACAATTCTTTGTTTTAAATTATCTCTTCAAATGAATAACAAACAAATTTTGAATGAATATATAAATCAGCAGTTCAACGAATAACGGGCGGCACACGCTCAAATATCTTTACGGACGGATATCAAAAAAATGGCGATTTTACTGGGAAATCCGGGTTGTAAGTCTTTGTCAACTCATTTAAAGTGTTTTTTCTCAATATCTATCCGTCTAATAATGTTTAATTTAGATAAATAAGAACAAATGCAGCACTTAAGCTGGAAATTGGAGACGCAGTTCAGCATTCAAAACTTTTAGAGAATCTCACTGAAATGAGATACCGGTTTTCTCGATCTGTGATGTGTTAAGTTTCAAGTAATAAATGAAATCATAAAGTGTCAACCGACTGTTTTTAATAACAAGGGAATAATTAGCCAGATTGTTTTGTGTTATCAGTTTGCTTATGTCGTAAAATCCAATTGTCCCCGCGAACGGAACCGCGGGCTTAAGTTGAAGGTATATTTTGGGATTGTAACAATTCCAGCTTTCCATACCACGTGCAATTTCCTGTACACGAGCAAATATAAACCAACGCGATCGATCAGCCATGACCATTTTACACGCTCTCTCTCCATTTTATTTGGTCAGTATGATTCCAACGTTTATTTATTGAACATCATTCATGTATCAATAAACGTTATTGTTAAGGGAAAAATTTCATGTAGGACAAATTATGAAATACCCGTAGTTTACAGTAGTTAGCGAGCTTCACCGGCTGTTGCGGACGTGAGCTCTGCCGCTCGCAGTCACACTTACCGATCACATTTCCAACAACCAAGAATACCTAGATGCCACGTTATTGTTACTTGATGCCTGCAGCTTGGTTGGACAGAGCTACCGATTACCATAGATTTTCTTTAAAAAATTGCATTTCCAAACGTACATTTAACCGTGTTGAACATTTCAGCGAACGGTTTTTGCACCATCTGTCAGATGCCATTTCGCCCACTGTCCGCCTGGTATTTTGGTTTGTGGTATCTGCAGATCTTGACAGCGGACATGCGCTCCGGTATCACAGTACCCCAGACGCTCCCATAGTCTTGTTGAGTAAGTTAGGGGACCCAGCATCATCGAACCCACTCGTCTTCCGACTTCATGCCCTGTAACTTACAATGTTGTGTGGTGGACTACGACACTAGTGACCTTATTATTAAAAAATAATCTCTTAGCTATGTTAACCAAATAGGGAATACCAGTCTCAAATTATTCATGAACCACTTATATTTCTTATGTTGTGTTCCTGAGAGATTTACATAATGGGGAATAATTCTTGATGGCACATTTTCTTATAATACAAGCTAGCAACTCCTCATTGACCAAAACTTCCTGCATAACCTTTGACACCTGGATTATTATTGAATAATATCCTGTGCCTATAAACCCAATGGGCTATTAAAAGTTTTGATGTCACATTTTGTTATAAATTATGCTAGTGATCTCAAATCCTACAAAGGGCCTTCTCATGTCAGTATCTCTTTGCTAACTAGAAATCAGATGTGTATGGTCCTTGACAAACTTTAACTTATAGCTTTATGGCTTTTGACCTCTGACGTGCTAAATTAAAGCAAATTAAAATTTCTTGTTCCAGGAAAAATGTTATTAATAGCTCATGGGTGTTTGGGTGAATCATTTCTAAAAAACTTCAATGCTAAAACTATTTGCAAAACTACTTGGCGATGGACTATTGATGCCAGACAAGTGGGTTTGGGGGTTAATGTTCAGCCCTGGTGTATCATTGAATACAATGTTATGCTATAAAAGATATGATTAAATGCTGTCATAACTTGTTAATACAAATCATGCCAAAAGAAGCAGAGTTCAATAGCCATGGCCTTCTGTCTTTATTGTAAGGCAGTTAGATTGACTAAGTGTTTGCGATGACATTTTGCCTAGCAGCGCTCATGATATGGTATAAACTGCTTTACCTACTGTTCTGGGTTTAATATTATGGACCCAGCATCTCAATTGAATCGTATTGGAGATTCATATCCGCTGTGTTGGTTTATCAGCCCTATTAAGGAAATTTATTTGTTCAAGATGGGCAACAGTATCAGCTGTCCAAACATCCCAATTATGCTCCTCTATCTCTGCAAGATACCTCCTCATATCAAAGGGAGCAGTGTTTTGCTTTAGGGGCACTAGGCTCTTGCTTAGTGAAAAGAAATGTTCTTTAGTCTCATCATTTCATGACATTTGGTGATTTGAGATAAATGTATAGTTAAAGATAAAAATAGTGAGGAGGTCATGTGGCTTCATCTACATTACTGACAGTAATGTAGATGAAGCCACTTGACCTTTTCACTATTCTACATAATGAGTTACATTTGAAATATTAAGGTCTATGTGCTAAACCACCATGAAAATTTATTTTCTTCTGCATGCATGAATATGGTACAACTTCGTCTATATTGTGGCTTCACCAGTTCTAGTGGCTTAACCAATATTGTGGCTTCACCAGTGTTGTGGCTTAACCTATATTGTGGCTTTACCAATACTGTGGCTTCACAAATACTGTGGCTTCACCAATATTGTGGCTTCATCAATATTGTGGCTTCACCAATATCATAGCTTCACCCATACTGTGGCCTCACCAATATTTCGGCTTCACCAAAATTGTGGCTTCACCAGCGTTGTGACTTTACCAATATTTTTGCCTTAACCAATGTTGTGGCTTCATCCATGTTATCACTTCATCATTTTTTGGGATTCACCAACGTTGTGGCTTCACCAGTGTTTTGACTTCATCAATATTGTGGCTTCACCAATACTGTGGCTTCACCAATATTGTGGCTTCATCAATATTGTGGCTTCACCACTTTTGTGGCTTCAGCAATGTTGTGGCCTCACCAGTGTTGTGGCTTTACCAATACTGTGCCTTCACCAATATTGTGGCTTCATCCATTTTGTGGCTTCACCAATACTGTGGCTTCACCAATATTGTGGCTTCACCAATATTGTGGCTTCACTAATATAACATAGCTTCACACATACTGTGGCTTCACGGTTCACCAATATTTTGGCTTCACCAATGTTGTGGCTTCATCAATGTTATCCCTTCGTCAATATTTTGGCTTCACCAATGTTGTTGCTTCACCAGTGTTGTAGCTTAACCAATGTTTTGGCTTCACCAATGTTGAGGCTTCATCAATGTTATCCCTTCATCCAAATATTGGCTTCACCAATGTTGTGGCCTCACCAGTGTTGTGGCTCTACCTATATTGTGGCCTCACCACTAACGTGGCTTCACCAATACTGTGGCTTCACCAATGTTGTGGCTTAACCAATATTGTGGATTCACTACTACTGTGGCTTTACCAAGACAGTGGCTTCATCAATAATGTGGTTTTATCAATATTTTGGCTTCACCAATGTTGTGGCTTTACCATTGTTGTGATTTCACCTATATTGTGGCTTCAGCAATATTGAAACTTCATCAATATTGTGGCTTCACCAATATTTTGGCTTCACCAATATTGCGGCTTCAACAATACTGTGGCTTCACCAATATTGTGGCTTCACCAATACTGTGGCTTCACCAATTTTGTGACTTCGTCAATGTTGTGGGATCATCATTGTTGTGGCTTCATCAATGTTTTGGCTTCACTTGGTTATCATATTCCCTTGAGCTATATCAATCACTGGGGCTTAAAAAGACATATTATGTCTAAATGTAATTTTTGTTAAAACCATCAGAATGACCAAAATGATCGAAACAATGAGTGCTATCTGTATTTGTTGTGTGTGAGTATGGCTTCAACAGTCTGTTTAAGTAGAATTTTTTTATCAGAAGTTCTGTTTACCCAGTATGACTGTTAAGCCCTGATTGATGGTCTTGCAATTTTGATGTATGCACCTGTGTATAGTGTCTCATTGTTGTACACTTAATCCGCTCTGTATTTATCTGCAATTCATATCACCTCCTCATCTTTGTGTGTGTAACAGAATGTGCAACTACAGGTGGCGAACAGCAGGAGAATCATCTTTTGCTGAATCATATCGACAAGTTGTGGTATGGATGCACTAATTGTGTACATATGGAAGCCCACTAAGACTGGACCTCTTGAAAGTTTATTACTGATAGTGCAACATAAGGCGCTGTTGTCGAAGTTCCTGTTGATCATGTTCAAATTTATCTGAAGATATGCTTTGCTTGATAATGATATCCTGATAATTGATTTCCTTATATTGTTAACCCTAATGGGGTCAATACATTCAGTCCATTAAGTCAGTTTATTCAGCTGAATCAACTCTGAATGCCCCTATTGTGGATACATTGTTTTGTAGAATTGAAGTGACCCTAGATAGGAAAGTGAACAGCAATCAAAGTTTAATAATCAACAAAACAAATTCATCTTCTGCCTAGTCCTGACCTTAACAAATCCTTCAGCACATTGCCTGCAGATGCTGCTGTTTTTTTTTATTTTGTAACTACATGTTATTATGTGGCAAACTGAATAAAGGTGATATATTTAAAACTTAAAGATTGTTTAATCCATGTTTTAATCATGGTGTCCTGAGGGGATTTATATCATTCACACTGAAAGATGGGATGCAGTTTAATTCTCAAAATAAATCTAATGTAAGGCATGACAATGATGCTCTTTCGTGAACAGATAAAACATGCAATAAAGAATGCACAATTAATCAATTGGAGGTCAGTTTGACACTTGATGAAGCAAATTGTGAATAGATACATGAACGTATGCAGTTGGACACATCATTATATGACATGCACATACTTTGATTAGTGCCCTGTTGCCTAAACTTCTCGGCTGGTTTGGATGATTGCAGTTAACATTTAACAATACGAAAATAAATTATTGAACCATATAATATAACAGCGAGGAGTGGGTTCATAACGCTATGTGATGCTGCCTTCACTGCTCCGAGTCATTCAGTATATAGCTAGCTAGCTGCTCAGAACTTCACAGAAGCCTGTCAACCCGACCAATTTGGGAGACACCCAAATAGCTTCAGTCGAAAGTTATTTGCTCTCAAATTACCATATCTTTTTTGCCTTTCATTTACTATATATAAACACTTCTTCTTTCATTTAATTGCGTCAGCATTTCGTGGAATCGCGCCGATGATTTAACTTCACTTTTTTCTTCATGGCTCGTTGAATATTGTGAATGTACAGTGCGAATTGTGTATAAACAATGAGAAATCGAAAAAAGTTTCTTTCGGTTCCCGAAAGACCTAAAAACGCGCAATACTTTGTGTGAGCTTGTTTGTAGGAATTTAATTTAAGTCGTTTATGGTTTCATAGACCTTCTAAGCTTTGTAACCCAAGGTTGTATAAACGATGGTCTGTCAGTAGTAGGTTGGTTGGGATAAAAATGGTTGGTAATATCGGAAGGCAGAAAGGGCTGGTCGGCTCATTTGTTTATTTTAATCGCCAATATGGTTGGATATATAAAATGGCCATTATGGTTGGTTATATAAAATGGCCAAAATGGTTGTTTTTTTATAGAAAAGTTACAAAATGGTTGGTTTTTTGCATGACAAAACTATCACGACTATTTTGGTACAACCATTTTGGCCTATAATTTTCATAATCTTCTAATATAAGGAATGAATGAAGATATTAACTGAAAGCTGTACAAGGCATATGTATAATTTTTTGCACCCGCGATATCACATAATTTGAGCTCCAAAAAGCGAAATAATCGAATGATCCAAAATGGTCGGTTTTGTCGATATTAATCAAAATGGTTGCAATTATATATATATATATATATATATATATATATATATATATATATATATATATATATATATATATATATATATATATATATATATACATATATATATATAAATATATATATATACATTTATATATATATATATATATATATATATATATATATATATATATATATATATATATATATATACTTACAATTGCAACCATTTTAGACAATATCGACAAAACCGACGATTTTGGGTCATTCGATTATTTCGCTTTTTAGAGCTTAAATTATGTGATATCGCGGATGCAAAATCTTATACATCTGCCGTGAACAGCTGTAAGTTAATATCTTCATTCAAAACTTATTTTAGAAGAGTATACAAATTTTAGGCCAAAATGGTTGTACCAAAATAGTCGTGATAGTTTTGTCATGCAAAAAACCAACCATTTTGAAACTTTTTATAAAAAACCAACCATATTGGCCATTTCATATAACCAACCATTTTGGCCATTTCATATATTCAACCATATTGGCCATTAAATTATACAAATGAGTTGGCCAGCCCTTTTTGCCTTCCTTTATTACCAACCATTATAATCCCAACCAACCTACTACTGACAGACCATCGTTTATACAACCTTGGGCTTGGGTTACAAAGTCCATGAAACCATAAACGACTTAAATTAAATTCCTACAAACAAGCTTACACAAACTGAATTGCGCGTTTTTAGGTCTTTCGGGATCCGAAATAAACTTTTTTTAATTCCTCATTGTTTATATATAATTTGAACTGTACATTCACAATATTCAACGAGCCATGAAGAAAATAGTGAAGTTAAATTTTCGGCGCGATTCCACGAAATGCTGACGCAATGTCTTGCTCCGAAAAGTTCCGAACCTTGCCGAGTGGCAGATGTACCCGGGAAACGAAGAAAATATGCATAAAAGTCACCTATTTTAAAGAAAAGGGAGTTCTTCAACGTACCCGTTATTAATTTGGATACAATTTTATACTTAGGTACTGCGAGTTTTAACAAGAATTAGTGATACTCAACATTCTGAAGATTGTCGTCTCTAATATTGCAGCACGGAAGATTCCAAGTCAAAAATGCACGTGGTTAATATATTTTAACGTATTTATATTCCGACTCATGCATAATTAAACTTTCATCATTGATGTTATTTCTGTAACTATTATACATATCGATTGCTTTGGGCAGCTTAATGTTATTTAACCACTCTGAACACTGTAATCTGTCTGTCAACGATGTTGGACAACATCCCTCGTCCTTCAATCGGGAGAGTCCAAACAGCTGTCACTATTTATCTCCGTGCGACATGGCGACAGTCTTGCTGTACATGGCCAAAGTTGCAAAGTCCGCTTAAATTTGGTGCAACAAAAACAACAAGGTGGTAATCTTAAATCAGTTCCAATTAAATGAAAGAAAAAGTGTTATATATAGTAAATGAAAGGCTGAAGCTATTTGGGTGTCTCCCAAATCGGTCGGGTTGACAGACTTCGGTGAAGTTCTGAGCAGCTAGCTATACGCTGAATGACAGTTGACACGGAGCAGTGGAGGCAGCATCACTTAGCGTTATGAACCCAGTCCTGGCTCTTATAATATACGTTTCAATGATTTATTTTCGTATTGTTAAATATTTAACTGCAATCATGCAAGCCAGCAGAGAAGTTTAGGCAACTTATTAAAGTATGTGCATGTCAACTGCATGTGTTCATGCATCTATTCACAATTGGCTTCATGGAGTGTTAAATTGACCTCCAATTGATTCATTGTGGATTCTTTATTACATGTTTCATCTGTTCATTTGACAGAGCATTGTCTTGCCTTACATTAGATTTATTTTGAGAATTTAACTGAATCCCATCTTTCAGAGTGAATGATATAAATCCCCTCAGGACACGATTAAAACATGGATTATCGATCTTTAGGTTTTAAACATATCACCTTTATTCAGTTTGCCACATAATAACATGTAGTTACAAAATGGGAAAAAAAAAAACAAAGAGGGATCTGCATGCAATTTTCTGAAGGATTTGTTAAGGTCAGGACTAGACAGAAGATGATTTTGTTTTTTGTTTATGATTAAACTTTGATTGCTGTTCACTTGCCTATCTAGGGTCACTTAAATTCTACAAAAAATGTATCCACAATATAGGCATTCAGAGTTGATTTGGCTGAATAAATTGACTTAATTAGACTGAAAGTATTGACCTCATTATGGTTAACAATATACAGAAATCAATGATCAGGATATCATTATCAAGCAAAGCATATCTACAGATAAATTTGAACATGATCAGCAGGAACTATGAGGACATCAGTGTCTTATGTTGCACTATCAGTAATAGACTTTCAAGAGGTCCAGCCTTGGTGGGTTTCCATAAGGACACAATTAGAGAATCCATACAACAGCTTGTCCATATGATTCAGCAAAAGATGATTCTCCTGCTGTGCACCAACTATAGTTGCACATTCTGTTACACACATAAAATTAACTTGTCAAACTGTCTATCAGTCTTATATCATAAGAAATAAAGGAAGTCTATGTAATACATTACACAACATTAATTCTTGGCAACCTGATTAGGTTGATCATCAATACACATGTCACATGGATCAATCTCTTGTTATTAAGTACAGGAAGTAAAAACTTATACTCTCTCATGTTGATTATGTGACAAAACATTCACCAGATGTTCAGATTAAGTATACAGTTCAGTCTTCAGCAACAGGGCTGGAAATTAACTAAAATGGCCACCCGTCCTGACCTGTCCCGATGACGGGTGGCCATTTTAGATGTTAACCGGCCTCAAGAAACTTTACCCCTTCAAACAAAAAAGATGCCATGTTAGGCGAACCCTAGTTTGGTTACATACTTGGATGGTGATAAGAACCCCAAGTCAGTGTCACGATTAATTGTTGATAAGAACCCTAGGTCAGTGACATACTGGGATGGTGATAAGAACCCCAGGTCAGTGTCACGATGAGTTGGTGATAAGTACCCCAGGTCAGTGACATACTGGGCTGGTGATAAGAACCCCAGGTCATTGTCACGATGGACTGGTAATAAAGAGAATCCCAGGTCTGTGTCATGCTGGGCTGGTGATGAAGAGTTGATATGAATTGCAGATAAATACATAGCAGATTAAGTGTACATCAATTTGACACTGTACACAGGTGCATACATCATAACTGCAGGACCATCAATTAGGACCAGGTGGAGCTTAACAGTCTTCCTGGGTAAACAGAACCTCTGATAAAAATCTTCTACTTAAACCGACTGATGACCCAAACTCACACACAACCAATACAGATAATACTCATTGTTTCGGTCATTTTTGTCATTCTGATGGTTTTATGACAATTAGACATAACATGTCTTTTTAAGCCCCAGTGATTGATATATCTCAACAGGATATAATTAAAAGAGAAGCCAAAACATTTGTAAACAGCAGTGAAACCAAAACATTAATGAAGCCACAACATTGATGAAGCCACAGCATTGACGAAGCCACAACACTGGTGAAGCCACAAAATTGGTGAAGTCACAATATTAGTGAAGTCACAACACTGTTGCAGCCACAACATTTGTAAAGCCAAAATATTGATGAAGCCATAACAGTGGTGAAGCCACAATATTGGTGAAGCCACAGTTTTGATGAAGCCACAGTATTGGTGAAGCCACAATGATGGTAAAGCCACAACACTTGTGAAGCCACAACATTGGTGATGCCATAGTGTTTGTGAAGCCACAATATTGGTGAAGTCACAAAATTGATGAAGCCACAATATCATTGAATCCACAACACTGGCGAAGCTGCAACGTTGGTGAAGCCACAACAATGTAGAAGCCATTACACTGATGAAGCCACAACATTGGTGAAGCCACAGTATTGGTGAAGCCACAATATTGATGAAGCCACAATATTGGTGAAACCACAGTATTGGTGAAGCCACAACATTGGGGAAGCCACAGTATTGGTGAAGCCGGAATATTGGTGAAGTCATAATATTGATAAATCCACAATATAATTCAATCCACAACTTTGGTGAAGCGGCAACAATGTTGAAGCCACAACACTGGTAAAGCCACAACATTGGTGAAGCCAAATTATTGCTGAAGCCATTACACTGATGAAGCCACAACACTGGTGACGCCACAACATTGGTGAAGCCACAGTATTGGAGAAGCCACAGTATTGGTGAAGTCATAATATTGATAAAGCCACAATATAATTCAATCCACAACTTTGGTGAAGCGGCAACAATGTTGAAGCCACAACACTGGTGAAGCCACAACATTGGTGAAGCCCAATTATTGCTGAAGCCATTACACTGATGAAGCCATAACACTGATGAAGCCACAACACTGGTGAAGCCACAGTATTGGAGAAGCCACAGTATTGGTGAAACCACAACATTGGTGAAGCCACAGTATTGGTGAAGCCGCAATATTGGTGAAGTCATAATATTGATAAAGCCACAATATAATTCAATCCACAATTTTGGTGAAGCAGCAGCAATGTTGAAGCCACAACACTGGTGAAGCCACAACATTGGTGAAGCCAAATTATTGCTTAAGCCATTACACTGATGAAGCCACAACATTGGTGAAGCCACAGTATTGATGAAGCCACAATATTGATGAAGCCACAATATTGGTGAAGCCACAGTATTGGTGAAGCCACAAAATTGGTGAAGCTACCGTATTGGTGAAGCCAGAATATTGGTGAAGTCATAATATTGATGAAGCCACAATATCATTGAATCCACAAAACTGGTGAAGCCGCAACAATGTTGAAGGCACAACACTGGTGAAGCCACAGCAATGTTGAAGCCAAAATATTGATGAAGCTACAGTATTGGTGAAGCTACAACATAGGTGAAAACACAACACTGGTGAAGCCACTTCATCATTGATACCACAGTATTGGTGAAGCCCAAAAATTGGTAAAGCCAAAATATTGATGAAGCCACAACATTGGTGTAGCCACAGTATTGGTGAAACTACAGTATTGGTGAAACCACAACATTGGTGAAGCCACAGTATTGGTGAAGCCACAGTCTTGGTGAAGCCACAATATTGGTGAAGTCATAATATTGATGAAGCCACAATTATATTCAATCCAAAGCACTGGTGAAGCCGCAACAATGTTGAAGCCACAACACTGGTGAACCACAACAATGTTGAATCCAAAATATTGATGAAGCAACAGTATTAATGAAGCCATAGTATTGGTGAAGCCACAACACTGGTGAAACCACCACAATGTAGAAGCCAAAATATTGATGAAGCCACAATATTGATGAAGCCACAGTATTGGTGAAGCTACAACATTGGTGAAACCACCACAATGTAGAAGCCAAAATATTGATGAAGCCACAGTATTAGTGAAGCTACAACATTGGTGAAAGCACAACACTGGTGAAGCCACAAAATTGGTGAAGCCACAATCTTGGTGATGCCAAAATATTGGTAAAGCCGGAACACTGGTGAAGCCACAACACTGGTGAAGCCACAACAATGATGAAGCCAAAATATTGATGAAGCCACAGTATTGGTGAAGCTACGACATTGGTGAAAACACAACACTGGGGAAGCCACTTCATTGTTGATACCACAGTATTGGCGAAGCCACAACACTGGGGAAGTCACAACATTTGGTGAAGCCAAAATATTGGTGTAGCCAAAATATTGATGAAGCCACAACACTGGGGAAGTCACAACATTTGGTGAAGCCAAAATATTGGTGTAGCCACAGTATTGGTGAAGCCACAGTATTGGTGAAACCACAACACTGGAGAAGCCACAGTATTGGTGAAACCACAACATTGGTGAAGCCACCGTATTAGTGAAACCACAATATTGATGAAGCCGCAATATTATTGAAGCCACAGTATTGGTGAAGCCACAATATGGTGGAGCCACAAAACTGGTGAAGCCACAATATTGATGAAGTTGTGAATTTACTATCAACATGCATGCAGAAGAATTATTATGGTGGTTTAGCACATGGACCTTAATGTTGCAAATGTAACTCATCATGTAGAATAGGGAGGAGGTCATGTGGCTTCATCTACATTGCTGTCAGTAATGTAGATGAAGCCACATGACCTCATCACTATTCTTATGTTAAACTATACATTTATCTCAAATCACCAAATGTCTTTTCACTAAGTAAGAGCCTAGTAGTCCTAAAGCAAAACACTGCTCCCTTTGATATGCGGAGGTATCATGCAGAGATAGATGAGCATAATTGTGATGTTTGGACAGCTGATACTGTCGCCCATCTTGAACAAATAAATTTCCTAAATAGGGCAGATTAACCAACACAGAGGATATGTATCTCCAATATGATTAAATTGAGATACTGGGTCCATAATATTAAACCCAGAACAGGAGGTAAAGCAGTTAATCACTACCAGATCGCAAATGCTGCTGAGCAAAATGTCATCACAAACACCTAGACAATCTCACAGCCTTACAATAACTACAGAATTCCGATGGCTAGCTAGTAAACTCTGCTGTTTTGACACTTACAAGTTATGACAGCATTTAATCATAGCGTTTATAGTATAACATTGTATTCAATGACACACCAGGGCTGAACAATATCCCCCAAACCCAAAGCCATAAAGCTATGAGTTAAAGTTTGCAAGATTTGGTCAATGTAAAGTTTCTAGCTTGCATTATAAGAAAAGTGCCATCAAGAATTATTCCCAGTTGAGATAATTACTCAGGAACAAAAGGTATTGCAGTGCTGATATTTACTTTGTAAGTGATCATCAATATAAGAGTGATTCATGTTTAATTTGAAACAGGTATTCCCTATTTGGTTAACATAGCTAATGAGATTATTTTACAATAATAAGGTCACAAAGGGCTGATAGTTTGTTTGTAAGTCACAATCAATATAAGAGTGCCTTGCATTATCAAAAAAATGTGATACCAAAAGTTTACAAGCAGACAGATGGACAGGGCAAAACTGTGCTGAGCAGCATAACTATTAATGGTTACTGCCTAATGGTCCCATAAATTATACCTTATAAGTGGCAAGCAACAGGTCCAGGATGGGCAACAAAAAAAGTGACCTCCCAAGCCATGCCTAACCAGGCAGTTTGTTACATCTTGGGAACTGCACTGTTCTAAAAAGGCCTCATGTGTGATTTGGGGCTTCAGATATGCTTAATAACCCTTCAACACTAGACCAGATGCACAGTGCTCAAGACTAACTGACAGATGACCATGTCATTTATAGCTTATGCATGATATATTCAAATGATGTGATTGTACTATTGAACAATTGTTTGGATTACACACATTGAACATTTGACAACAATTTTATTACCAATATTGATGTGGCAGATACCCAGACAAAAGAGGCTCTTGACTTCAAAAACCTACTTAGGGTCTGATTATTTCCCTAGCCGCTAATGAAATTTGGCTGTAAACTCAAACCAGCACAGTTGCTTTGGATAGCTATTTCTGAGATCTAAAGGATCACTCTGCTGACTAATTGATAACAAAAGTGTGACTGAACTATCATATAACACATAATCAAACTTATAGGAATGTAATAAAGAACTCATGTTTTAGTGTATTACAATGATACATCATATTAACAGATCATTCTATTTCCATGTTAAGGGTAACATTACTGATGCAAGTAAATAATTCAAGGATGTGGAAAGCAAAATATCAATCTTCAACCTTTGAAAAATAAATCACATTTGAAAGAGTAACCCCACCCCACTAACACAGAGCCACCAGCGCATGTCCGCTGTCACGATCGGGCGATGTTTACATCTGACAGATGGGGCAAAATCCGTTCACTAAAATGGCCAATAGTCAATACGGTTAAATGAACGTTAGGAAATACATTTAAAAACAAATTAATGGTAATCGGTAGATCTGTCCAACCAAGCTGCAGGCATCTAGTCCTATTAACGTGGTATCTGGGTATTATTTGCCGTTAGAAAAGTGTAAGTGATCGGAAAGAGTGAGTCTGAACGGTAGACCGTAGACCCCACGTGCGGAACAGCCCGGTGAAGCTCGCTAACCACTGTAAACTACGGGTATTTCATAATTTGTCGTACATGAAATTTCTTTCCGCAGCAATAACGTTCATTGTCACATTAATGTTATTCAATATTTAAACGTTGGAATCATACTGACCAGATTAGAATCAAATGTAAAGAGAGCGTGTAAAATGGTCATGGCTGACCGATAAACTTTGTTTATACTCGCTCCTGTACCGAAATTCCATGCGGTATGGAAAGCTTGAATTGTTACAATCCCAAAATATACTTTCAGCTTGAGCCCGCGAATGCGTTCGTGGGAACAATTTGATTTTAAGACATGAGCAAACTGATAACATATAACGATCTGGCTAATCATTCCTTTGTTAAAAACAGTCGTTGATACGATATGATTTAATTTATTACTTGAAACATCATAGATCGAGAAAACCAGTGAGATTCAGCGAGATTCTCCAAACGATTTGAATGCTGATCTGCGTCTCGAGTTCCAAGCTTAAGTGCTTCATTTGTTCTTATTTATCTAAATAAAACACTATCAAACTGCTATATATTGAGAACAAAACACCAAAAATCAGTTGACAAAGACTTACAACCCTGGATTTCCCAGTAAAATCGCCATTTTTTTTATATCCGGCCGTAAAGATATTTGAGCGTGTGCCGCCAGTTTTTCGTCAAACTGCTGATTTATATATTCATCCAAAATTTGTATGTTCTCTTCATTTCAAGCGATAATTTGAAACAAAGAATTGTTCATTGAAGTTAAAAGTCGCACAAATCATGAATCTAAGTTTGAAGCAAATATACATCGAACAAAGCCAAATAATGACCGATTATTCAACACGGCCAAAATGGTCGTAAAGGCCAAAATGTAAACTCAGGGAAAGACAGTTAAAGCCAAACAAAAGTGGATAGTTACACCGAATAATAAGTTTCCAACCTTAGGCGGAGTAGTAGCAAACAAAGTTACAATTTGGTGGGGAAGCGCAGTTGTGTAAGCCTATGAGATGACGCTGACTATTTTGACCCCATAATCACCGTCCAAAATGTAAGTATGGGCCAAGATGGTTGGTGATTTGTACCAAAATGGTCGGACTTGTATAAATATATATATATATATATTTTATATATATATATAGATATATATATATATATATATATATATATATATATATATATATATATATATATATATATTATATATTATAATATATATATATATATATATATATATATATATATATATATGTATATATAGATATACATATTAGCACGTACGCGACCTTTAAGGGACAAACCGCGAACCTTTTGTGGACTTGGGTCCACGAAAGGATGTACCAGTATGTCCACATAAAGCAAACGCACATTTTCTTTAAAATAATTGAAATTAGTCTGGTTTGACCATTCGAATATGTTAGTCTAATGTTAGTACCGTACAACGATTATTTTTCACGGATGATTTCTTTGGAATTTTGAATATAATAGCGAAATAAAATTTTAACAACTAACCATTCGTTGACATAACACGCAAACCTCAATATCTTCCATACAACTATATATACCTCGACACCCAATAGCCTAAATAATGTTCAATCATGTGTGATAGATATGTTTATTTGAAAAATTAAAACATTTGATGTTTTTTAAAAATTTCATTACCAAAAACTTTTTACTCTTTATTTATCAATCTACAACACTTAATTAATTCATCAAATGAAACCTATGGTCTATAATGATCACATCTACAACAAATATGATTTTTCTAATCCATGATGACTGAAAATGATTTAAAAAAATTTCGTATTTCGCAAATATTCGAAAATGTATATGGGCACGAAAGGTTGGATTTATACGTATAAATTAGTGTCTTGACCTTTCGTGGGCGACCTTTCGAGGACCAAACGAATAAACTCGGAATAAAAAGTGACAAAAAGTTTTTTATTCGCATAAAACTATTTCATTATATGAATTAAAATATGCCGAATAAATAATTGATAATTAATGATAGCTAAAATGTAATATAAAAATTTGTCTACGTGTATATCGTACATATACTCGTACATATTTGTAAAGAATTAGTGCAAGAAAGAAGTTAAAATTAACATCGTAACGTGCAAATTGTGGACAGGAACTCGTCAGTTTCTTGCGGGGTAAGAATAGAAATTGATCGCCCATCCCGTTGCATAATGAGCTCCCTTGATAATGAAATAGTGTTTAAGACATTACTGTTTTGTTCATTTTCACTCAACCTGAGTAGGTACTCATTCGGCGTAATTTCTGCTGCAAAAATAGCTTTAGTACTGATACCAATGGTGGACATTACCATTCTCAGATTGCAAGAAACAACGAAATAACTAAATGCGCAGAGTCTGCTCACAAAGAACAACAGTGTTACCACTGCTTATGCATTTATATAAAAACATGATATAGCGCTTCATTAATTGTTTAATGATTGTTTGTTGGACACATGCATCGCTTGCGTAACAGCATAAACAATTGGATATAATCAAATCGATCAAAAGCCTTAGAGGCATCTAATAACAACATGGAGAGAAAAGGCCAACATAGTATTGAATTACACATGTACATTGCGCCGTTGCGATGGTTTGAAGCCGAATTGCAAGTTACTTATCTGTCGAATGTCAGCATAATATCCTATTAAAATATCGTCAAGTAATTTCCCTACTACGCTACTGATGGCTATGGATCGGTAGTGTTCGCTAACATTCATCAATATCTTCCTATTCTTGGGGATAGGGAAGAGTGTGGATAGCAACATGCACTCGGGGGAATACATGTGTGATATCATAACGCTAAATAAACGGATATACAGTTATTGGCAGCCATTTATAATATGATTAGATAAAAATGAGTTAATTGCATCAGATTTTCCTTTCTTTAGCCTAACCTCTGCCCGTTTCACTTGATCTACATTAACTGAGTGAGCAGCGGTACAATTGCCCACGTAGCACTGGCAATGGATATCCATTGAGAGAAGCTCCTGAACTTCTGACAATTCAGATTCGTCGTAAGATACGCTGTTATACCTACCTATTGTCATATACCTTAGTCTCCTTGAAGGTTATCAACGAGAGACGGCACAGATGCCGATTTCGGAGTTCTCCTGTTCACCTCCTACCAGAAATCCCGCTCATCATTATATAGCAGATAATTCGCCATGCGACCTGCCACATATTGCTCTTGTTTGCGGATTACGTAGCGTGAAACCCGCTTGTAATCCCTTTTAGCCTGGCATTTAATGTGTTTAAGATTACCAACACAAGGACTCTCAGACTCCACCCGACGTGTTCGCCCCAACCCGCTGATATCTTTCGGCCAACTTTTGACAAAGAGCTGTAGATTCCAGCTTGTACACATACATTGATTATATCATTGAAGTATTTGTCAATCATTTCATTATGCGTTTTACAGCCATATATGATACATGTCGCAACAGATGTTGGTAGTTTGACATTTGACAAACAACCGCTCAAGTAGCTTTTATAACTGCTGATGCTGTTTTCATCGGCAATAGACCTCTTAATCTTACTGGTTATGCTACGTTTCGGTTTGTGTCTTTGAAACATTGACATTCAAACTTATAAAAACAGGGCTATGGTCGCATAAGTTGCCCCCATCATGAGTACATGTATATTCTGAGACTAACGGCAACATATTTTCAGATATTACGAAATGATCCAAAACCGAACTTGCATTACACATGTCGTTCACATAGGTGAAATCAACGACACTTGACCTAATCGACTCGCAATGTCGTAAACCTTGCTGCTCACAGAATGCATTCATTGAAATTGTATTTCGTGAGCTATTTCGTATTAAAATCAGTGTTAATGTCACCCCTAGAAATTCGTTTTCATGTAGCCAATACTCTTGCAGAAACAGAACATCACATTCATTCATTAATTTCTGATTGTACACAATCGTATCATTCTTATGGCCTTTACTATTATATGTACAAAACGTTTAGTTGGGACACATTGACGAAATTGTAACACAGAAATATAATATTTAATTATAAACATCTGGTTGTCTGTTCGTTCTCGCAAAGTGCCCATTTCGGGTTATACACGTTATTATCCATCTCCGTTAGGCAAACAGATCCCAGGGCCATGCAATTCTAAACCGGGTTACAGGTATATAGTTGCATTAGAATCGAATTATCTGTCACACTTTATAAATAATTCATATCTGCCGCTTGAAGTTTCGTCTGCGATATTTAATCAGTGAAGAACCAGGGAAGCAGATTTAGAATGTTAGATCTAATTTCCCGGACTTGCCTATATGCAAATGTTCCTAGGTGCGTACGTGCCATTAGAACAGAGAAGGGTTTCTACTTTTTGGTTGCACTCGGCTTGAATTGTCTGGATGTTACAACTTCTTCAGTCATTGAAATCCTTACATTAACTACAAACAGCGGCTGTGATCAAGTGATATTTCGCTATATTCTATATGACACGACATGGGCAACAGTGCATTTGGGATTCTACTGCGTCGTTAGAACCTAGGAGTGTAGATATGCGTGAAAAGTTGATTCCGCCAAGTGATTAGGAACGAAAGTATGTCATATGGTTGGATTTATTATATCGTATGATTTGGTGTATTTGCATTATGTATTCTTTTGCAGGATGCATCAAAATTGAATTATTTTGCCAAAGTAAATCAGGCGTGAATTGGCTAATGCACCTTCACTCCACACGCCCAACAGGTGGTATCTATTAGTTATTTACAGAAAAAGAAAATGGTTCCCGAATAAGGAGCGGTTAACACATTGCACAGCTTGATCAAATGTCACTACACTACATAGTGTTTCGTGCATTGCTGTTTAGTGAATGATTTTATAGTTGTGTTACCTACCAGAAATTAAGCTAGTGTAAATTACAAACGTTACTCTACACCTATTAACACTAGTTCTTAGCGGACCATCATGTTGTATGTACCATCAACAATACAATCACCCTCAAATAGTGGAGAATAAATACAGAATAAATGTCGATAGCATTAGACGCGTGAGTAGAATGGCCGCAAGGTCATCCGTGGAAAACTGAAATGTCAACAGCACGGCAATTGAAATCCTATTCAGTGTAACAACGATTTGTTTTTTCGTTATATGCAGGTAGACGATGATTATAGATTTTGTTTTTAAATAATAACCTAACCATTGACGTGTTTTATCAACGTTAGTTATGTTTGAAAATTGTCAATAACGACTCCTCGGTGATGCTTATTGTTGTCTTTCTGCTCATTTTATTAGGAGCTAAGCTATTTTCATGCATTATCTCGCCGAGTACGAATTAGCAAATTACTGACAACAGTATCGAGAGTACCAGAAAAATATCTTAATTGGGCCTGTAGACTCTCAAAGATTGACACTGAACGAATTTGTTGTAGCGCGATGCTAAAAAAAAATTCAAAAGACAACTGTGTGGGATAAATATTTTCATGAATTCCAAGTGTGCATATTGTGGCATATCGTAATTGAAGCATTACATTGGCATGATCATGGATGCGGACAACAATACGTGCATTATTTGAACAGGCTGAATGATGGAACGTGACATTACATGGTTGACCTATTAACACCGCACACTGGTTGTGTGATTGATATTGTTGACAATGGCGTTCTGTAGTTGTCATATCTGGGCATAGACTCGGGCATAGACTCGATATCAGTTATGTATCTATGGTCACGTTAAACGATGGTTGATGATGATGGATGTGGTTTATATGATCTGACTTTTATTTAACGGTCTCTTTACTGCAAGGGCTGATGTAATAACGCTCGCTCATGGTAGATAAACTGTTACAGGTGAATGTTTTGAAGCAAGATATATTTGCGCTGCATCAAGTACCAAAGAAACAATATATAATTTGTGTTAGCAACGAATGTTGTCTGATATGCGCATATATACGGTCAAATGTATTACGTTTTGGCAGAAGTGCATAATTCATTGCTATGTAATGTTACAAGCACTAATCATATCATCACATACCGCAAAATGCAGGACCATTCATACCAGAGGGTGTTAAGCAATCTTTTTTGAACCATCACCGGGGCTTTTTATTACACCTCTGGAATTTAACTGGCGTTCGGTAAATAACTGTTCGTAGACGGTTTACTGTAAGTAGCTTCACACACCGAAGGGGAATGTATTTGAATTTTAGTGCATATCTGAGTGTAAATTAATATGTTGTATACGTTACTAGATGCAGTAATTGGTTGTCTTTGCTGCGATAGGCGATAGGCGTTAAAGAAAAACGTTAATTGGTACAAGGGCAACATGGCATATCGCACAGCAGTTCAAATATACGAGTAAATGATGACAAGTGCTATGCAAGCATCAATTACATTTCGGTTCCTGGTATCATTGATTAATTAATTAAGCAACAAAAGTGGAACATCTACCTTATGAGCGTTCGCACTCGCTTAGGTTGTGTCTGCCAGATAATCCACATTCCCGGTTGAAAATAATAGCTATGGCAATAAGGGCAAGATGGTTTCAGTTGCGTTATTGGACCATGGATAATGTATCATTGCAGCGAAAGAGATTTAAAACGAAATATGTTCCCTGCCTGAATTAATGTGACTAACAAGCTCAACCTTACACATTAACCTCATTTATCTACGCCAAACTGATATCAAGTATCGGAAAAGGTCGGCTATATGTCTAGTGCATATCTAACTGGAACACAAATGTGTGGAAGATCATAACGGTGACTGATGTTTACTATTATCTCCTGTTGTTGAGTTATGCATACGCGAAGGTAGTGCTTATCGACACGAAAAAGAGAAAAGGCCTATTAGTGTAAATCAAAGACAATAAGTGCATCGACATTTTCCTTTATATATATATATATATATATATATATATATATATATATATATATATATATATATATATATATATATATAGAGAGATATATATATAGATATATATATATATATATCTCTATAGAGAGAGATATATATATATATATATATCTATATATATAGATATAGATATATATATATATATATATATCTATATATCTCTATATATATATCTATATCTCTATATATATATATATATATATATATATATATATATATGGCCATTGGTCACCGCAACGCCTCTGTAATGCTGTTGTTCACCCTGTTGGCAATTCGGTCGAGGTGTCGCAAATACAGCTCTGTTTCTGTTTTCCACAAACAAACATGAATTTGGGGTAAAAGGGATTCCGAAGCTAGGAAGTGTCTGGAAGTATTTGCCTGAAAGCTGAATCTAACGGGTGTTGCTAAAAGATCCTATCATTGCAAATTGTTGACATCCGAACCAACCTAATGATTCATTTTACTATTATAGTATTGCATTTATGTCACCGCCATTGACTGCTCGCCGCGCACAGTATGTCATACAAATTTAATGGTGATGCACAGTATTAAATAAAATTCCCCATTTCTGCTGTATCCGTACGTAAACTATATGTGTCCAAAACAAAGCAAATGCGCATTATTTACTGGCCTCACCGTAGCGATTCATACACACTCACATTCCCTGACGTTAAAACATAAATATAGCTATCATCGAACGGAGGCCGATTTGATATGTTCAGTCTGTGGTGGCGTTATTAATTGTGAGGCAATAACGTATATTCTCTCTCTCAAATGATGAAAAAAATATATGATTTAGAGTATTATTTTTATTTAAATCAATATCTGAAATTAACAAACAGAAAATCATATTAGTCATATGTTTGTATGGTCTTAAAAACATTAGCCTCGGTACTAGAAACTGCTATTGTACCGCATGGCTGGTGGTATTATACCTCCTCGTTTAAACCGTACAATGACCAGACTGTACATCATTTGGCTGACGACAATCGGCTTATAATATCATGTAGATTTCGGATGGATGTCAACATAGCTTTAACATGCCATAAAAGGTCGAACAATACACACAGGTCGCTGTTATGCATTCCTTTTGGACCTACATACGGACGTTTTATCATTCCACGGCGTTCGGTAAATAATTGTATATAGTCAGTTAATCTCGCAGAAAGGGTATGTATTTTAATTCGAGGATATGTAAGTGACGCCCGATGCAAAATGCTAGCGGTTCTCTCGTTGGCCATGATGTCTTATCTACTTATCGCCGTTTTATCATATTTCCATACTGGCTGATTGGATATGATTAGCATAATAAATTAATAAGGTGTATATATTACAAGACGCAGTAATTGGTTGTCAATGCCGCGATCTGGTTTTAAAAAAGAACTTTAATTGGTATTTGGCATTATGACATATAACACAGTCTAACTTTGTTCTTATATTCGAATATAACACGTCCAAGCCTTTGGTCATTGTCGACTCGACCAGGTCTCGTTTTTGTTTACGCAACTTAGCGAGTGCTGCTCCTTGCTCGATTGTTGAGAATAAAATCACCTTTGATATTTACAATTAAGTAAAGCCAGAAATGCTTTCGTCCACGCTTTTGTGCTAATTGGTAATTCAGTACTCGATTATTTCAACAACAAATAGAGTGCCTAATTAGATGCCGCATAATCTGTCTGTAACATGTTTTTATCGCATGACAACCTCCTCCTATCGGCCAATCAGAGTGGGAGAAGAAGCACTGTGACATAAAACATCCATCCTATAGCTAGCCGCGTGATAATTACTGTTGTCTCAACATCACCCAGCTGTCTCTTGAATTCAGTTAGTCCCTTACAGAGCGTCGTACCTACAAAAAATATATGGTTGACTTATTATCAGGCATACCTCTCTAGCTGGTTCTATAGCAGGAGTGTTCACAAAAATAGTGAATCCTATAGCGTGTCCTTCATATGGAAGTCATGGTATGGACCTATCGCCTTGGTGTATTGAGGAGGCACATAATTATAACGTCTAAAAACAGACTGTACCACGGGTGTGCCCCGACTCAGCGATGACAGACTTGACAGTATAGAGTTCTGAGTAGCCGAGAACCTTTTAATAAAAAATAATCCGAGCATATTGTATTAAAACAGTTATAGCGAACAGAACAATAATGTCTCCCGCATCAGACGATGGACCTACGATGATTTATCATTTCAGTATCATAAACACCGATTTATTAGTAGGCTGTATATACGCGACTAACAAGCTTAACCTTTCACCTGGACACAATCAACTTGTGTTCAAGGGATATGCAGCGTACAGAAAAGACCAGCAATAATTTTCGTTCTTATCACACAGAAATATTTTGACCTAGAAGATGCAAATGGTGATTGATATGCTGTTTTGTTTGATAAGTTAGTGTCTAAAATTCAATTAAACGTAGCGTTATGCAGAGCTGCGCTGCATTAAAGTATGTTACTTTTTCCAATCCCATAACCCTGTGAAAGTCGACAGGGTGGGCCGAATTCTCATTACCGGCTATATAGCATGAACATACGCGACATCACTTTTTGTAGTAGACAGCTCATTAGGGCATCGTGCTACGATGCTTGGTCAGATTTTACATGGCAAAATAACTCACAGCCCTTGATGTATCACCTGCAAAGCTAATGTACATTATCTGTGATAAAAAGCATCGCCTGCTCCAGATGTTGATGATTCTTTAGGTAACCATATCTTTGTGGTGTTCCATTGTGGTGCTCGGTATTAATGTAAGTATTTGATGTTACGACAAAACATTATAACTTACTGAAAACCTGCGAATTTGCGTATATATATATATATATATATATATATATTTATAGATATATATATATATATTTATATATTTTTTACATATATATATATAAATATGTAAATATATATATATATATATATATATATATATATATATATATATACACACATAGATATATATATATATATATATATATATATATATATGTATATACACAACGTATATATCAATACATATATATACATATATATATATCGATATATACGTTGATAACACGCAAATGCGCAAGTTTTAAGTACAACACAATTATATATAATATATAAAGATACAATATTATATATATATATATATATATATATATATATATATATATATATATATATATATATATATATATATATATATATATATATACATAAATAAATAAATGTATATGTCAAAATATCTTTTTTCTTGCCGTCCGTGTTTTGTTGTGATAAGGATTGCCTGAATTGATGTCAAACAAACTGATCTATGTGCAGTAAACAAATGCTACTATCCCAGCGGTAGGCTGAATTGGATATGTTATTAATAGTTATTACTATCTGTCTATTAAATCGAGAGGTTACAGTTGTCAGAAATGAGAGATACCAGTAACAAGATAATGTTAATATTCCCGGTTTCATTTATATAAGCCATAGGCCTATTAGTTAAGATGACGCAGCAACCTGTGCGTGACAATATCAGGTTGACTAAAGCACATACAGCTGTGCTAGTGTCAGTGGTCAATAGATTCGAATCATCGTCGTGTGCGATGCATTTGTGAAACTTTCGTTTCGTAATTGCTACATATTGAGCAGAATATGAAATGCGCCGGTTTCAAGTCAGATTTGGCGAGTTTACGCGTGCATATAACAGCGCTCCTGCAAAGTTAATAAAAGGGAAGCAAGAAGCCGCGAAGAGGAGCTGTGATTGGCAATTACCATGCATAACGAATTTGAGCAAAACAAAGGAGAGAGTCTTCCGCATAATGCAATTTCTTTGTAAAACAAAGCGCGCGTGTGATGAGATTGCTGACTTCATAGGAGCATGCAAGTTGTTCCGCGTACCGAAAAAGCATGAGCTCCGACGTGCTTTTATTTGGTCGATAGTCGCACAGCATCAGATTTAGGGAACGTGTGGATTCAAGTAGCTATTTGTGTAACATTACAGTAGTTACGGATGGCGCTGAACGGTTTATTGGTTGCATATCTACTCGAATACTTTTCCCGATTCGACCGCCTGCACAAATTACTGAGTAATTTGTGTGGTGCATTGGCAGTTGATACCATGCGACAGTGAGAGATTGGGGACGGAGAATGTGCATTTTAATGCAAGTTAACTAGAGGATTTGTTGTTGTTGTTGCTTTTCCTTCCAACATTTTATACCGTGTATGGCTGTAAAACCAGGTACGGCAACTGAGAGAATATCATAGGCTATATCATATAATTCAATTTGGCCGATTTGCTCCGCAAATTACCTCGACTGCAGCAATCTGCCTTTCATAATGCATTCAGCAACCAGCCTTAACCATATGCAAAAGGGGTCTTGGTGGTGCAGCCTTACAGAATCAATATTGTGGATATATCTTTAATCTATACTGCAAGTTTAACAAGTTCAACTGTGACATTATTCCGCAGTAATTCTTAAATATACGAATACTGAGTACATGGTATATGAACAATCAGTTTACATAAACCAACCAAAAGAAATGAAGCATCTCTCGATACATCTTATGTCTTAAGACTGCATAATATCGGCGAGACATCAAAGGTTGAATGACACTTTAGATAATGGATAAAAGAGAAATAATATTTGCACATTCTAGCGACTGTATAACAAAATAAATAGCTTGCAGTCGGGACATAAAAACACATAAGTTTTACAGTACAACCTTACGAGACCAACTGTCACTGAATAAAATCCATGGGTCTCACTGTTTTTACATTATTTTCCATCAAACCAAGTGATAGTTGTTTTAATTTTGACTTGGTCGTTAATTTATATCTAGTAATGACAGGTACGCTAAGTCACATTAAAGCAGCAATATACCTCAAAGCTAATAATTATCAGGTAGCGGCAGCTACACCAACAGTCGATCACTTCCGATATTCAATATGGTGTTCCTACTTCGCAGGCTATGGATTTATAGCCTCCCTTGCGTATTGGTCTTCCGTATGACATTAAGTTGATGGAGGAAGGATAAGAGGTTGAGGTGAGGGAGCGAGCCCTCAATCTGGGGTAGATAGGGTAATTTTGAGGCTGATTGCACTGAATCATTGATTTTTCTTGATTTCAAGGTCAGCTTCCATATAAGCTAGCGTACCACTTGTATTACTATTCGGTTCATCATGTCGATGCATCAGCATACCACACGAATGTAAATCATACACAGCTTGGTATACGACGTAATACATAAGAAAAGCAAACTTTGTCTCTATAACGGTTGGGTGTTTTAATTCAGAACCCTTTTAGTTTCATGTGATTAGTTCCTTTGAAAGCGTCAATAGGTTTATCCTGTCATTGACCATTCGCGACAAGTGCCCCGATAGCTGCAAACCTTGTCTGGACAGGCATGATTGTGTAGATCAAACACGTGCGCAGGTTGCGATATTTCTTTTGGTGATTGAAGATGTATTTGTGCTTAACACGTACCTTTTTAACTCATCAAACAAAACCAGGCAATGATATCAGGTTACTTCATCAAGCAGTGGATGCATATATGTTTAAAGTATGGTAGATCAATAAATGTCTGAATGCTCGTTCACAGTGATTAGAAAATAGCTGTTGCAAATTCATTTGCCGTCTGCACGCCGCATTCTCCCATTTGATACGGCACTCTAAAACGATTTCTAAAGCCTGCATGTCGACGTAGTTATTCAATGCATTGTGCACAATTAATGAATTCATGGGATAGCACACTATATTTATTGTGAAGATATCTGATAGGTAGTATTGATATAACACTTGCTAGTGCTAAAATGTATCCCTTAAAGTATCAAAGTGTCATGGATAAATGTCAGTCACTCTGTTTATTTCCGGCTATGTTGCCCGAAATGGTATTGGTGTAATCAATATCCATAAATGTTTGCGCAATCAACGCCCTGATCCGCGCTTGACACTCTGACTAACAATATCTGTTACCAACATGCCATACTATAATTGATTGCAGGGTTGAATTTTATCTTGCGAGTAGCATGAACGATGTATTGTAATCTGATTAAGTATATGTCAGTATCGATTGTGGTTTAAGGGGCAAATAAACATAATAACATTGGTTATATCTAACCATATAGGGGCTATCATAAGCAAGGTGTGGTGTGGGATATTTGTCAAGCTAAATGATGCTGACGAACCATTTTTAGATTGCAGAATGAAATGCACATCATACCGAAATAGCATTACCGCGATTTATTGGTAATCTAGTCGGGCTTATCCTCTTGTATTATATTGGATATCTCGATTGCACTTTGAATGGTCTTATTGGTTGTTCTCCAGTCATCCATAAAAGTTTGCAAAATCAGCACATACATATGGTTGGATGAACTATCGTTCGCACAACATCCAGTCAGTGTAGAATAAACAGGTCACACAGTGCATACCGAATGTTGTTTAAAATCTTACAATCTCTACAAACTCATCAATCAGTCGCCATGGACATAAACACATGCAGCTACTCAATATTTCCATGAAATATCTGGTCGAAGCCGGTTTGTACGCGAAATGCTCAGGCTATGTTCGAATGGCCAATTACGCATCGTGAATAATATGCTTCGTGAAAGGTTATATCTAACTAGCATGAGAAGGATTGTTAAGCTTGTTCTCTGCATGAACAATATATACCTCTCCTAGAAATTTTGCTTCAATGATATAAAGCTCCTAACAAAGCAGTTACGACTGATTAGGTGTCTGGGCACTGAATAATACGCGATATAACGGACATCCCATACTCTGTTTAATGATGACACAAACAGCAAATCTTGGCAACAAGATCTATATTCCACAATACGATAAGATTTCCTGCACCATAATTCACCCTGTACAGACAGTCTAAATGGTCAGTCTGTAGGACAATACTTATATGCGTAACGAAGACCTTTGCCCATATTTTCTACATTCGTTTGATACGTAATTGATAACATTTACATAGTAAGCACACTTAGTTGGTAGTGTGAATTAACTTAAGGACCGCATCGCAAATATATGCCACGAAAAAAATGAATTCCATGGATTTCAAGCACACAGAGTAAAATCAAAGAACGACATATTATTTGCAAGGATCGAGGGCCATATTGAACCAAACGTCACCGATACTAGATAAAGTTTACTGATGCATTGCTGAGTTATATTCCCCAAAACGCTTACAATAATATAAAGTATTGCGCTGGTGATCGATGATAGTTGATATGCAACTATGATGGATGTGTATCAGAACGTAATATTTATTGAGAACGCCAACATATCACTTTGATGTGTTAAAGCAATAATGATACCTAACAGCAATTTGCTCTATATTATCTGCCATCATAAAATAGTTTAACCTTGACATCAAACCTTGATTAATAGCACAACCACAAGAACTGGTGATTCATAAGTTTTAAACAATAAGGGATCTATATGTAGCTTTCATGTGTTCTGTAGTTGTCAACAGCTAGCTTAATTCAACATTTAAGCAACTTCCTTCCAAACGCCCGAGCTCCAATATTGGAAATATATCTATGATTTCTCAGTGCCACATACAAGCTCATTGGGGTTTTGACATAAACAATGTTAAATATTGTTAATCGTTAGTTTTGCTAATACAATAAACGATATATAATGCATCATTTTGGTTAGCTCGTGTCGAGATGCCAAAAAAACATTTCCTTAATTGGATTAGCATGACAACGTTTGATTCATTTTTACGTACGCGACGATTATGTCAAAGTAAATTTAATTCAAACATTGTGCATAAGCTCTGATGCTAAATATATAATCCATACCTCTCGATATGTTATATGAAAGTATTTCCAGAGTAACGTCATCATACTTCCGATGTAAGCATGCAAAGTTGGCTGTCCAGTCATTATCCGATAACATGGGCATCTCATCAATAATCAAGGAGTCATAACAGAGTATTAAGACATATACCTTTCTGCCTGATGTAAAGATCTCCGGGAAATAATTTGTAGACGTTAAACAACGATAGCACTAAAAATTGTCCCTCTCTCATGCCATCAGTGCCGTATTTTTTAGCAGAGACATATCAAATAGTAACGACAACTATGCCTTGCAATGTGCTGCAGACATTACCGAAAGATGCATGATAAGCAAATGTGATATTATTGTTTAAAGGAAGGTGGCTTCGCGGCGCATGGCGCTTTTGACAAATTCGCATACTGACCTTGTCTAATTAGATGGTATTAGGTCCTGTTATGTTTGTCACCCACGTATGCTGTCCGAATGTTGTGACGAATATTGCATCAACGCAAACCCGCAAGCAAATCAAGGGTTAATAAAGTGTGCATATATGTTACGTGTATGAAGCCATAGTCATGATAAGCTAGCTTTATACGTTCCAGGGGTGCACTTAATAGTTGCATGTTTGGGCATGAGCAAAGCTGCATGACCAAGTTACACAAGGCGGCTAGTTGATTAATGCAACTCTATGAAGTCTCAACAGTATACCATTTATGCCAGCACTATTTCTACATCACATGTTTAAGCACTATTGTGAATGTACGGTTTGTGGCACGTATGGTTTCCATTTTCAAATGTACCTAAAGAGCTAACAATAAATCCCACATCTGCAACTGATTTATAGCAAACTGCACTTTGAGTAACTGAGGTCTTTTGTTATTTCTTGTCATGAACCAGTAACGCTTAATTCTTTGGTGTAGCTTATAAGTCACAAGCGCTTATAAGAACAAAACATATTTAAGCATGAGTTACATCTTGTCAGGCCTTGACGTATTGGTCTAGAACCGCTATCGAAATAAATGGTACCAAATGATATTTCAATGCATGTGTAGACGTATATTGACCACTTGTTGAATGCCTGATGCTGTCACATGCTGTTTACTCCACTTACCGCATGTCCGTATATGCACCACTATGTTATGAATGAAAAATCTACTCGATTTACAGCGAATAAGCTATGCTACAATGTACATCAATGTATTAGTGTCAATCCGATACTTGTCAAAACTTAATCAGGACCTTTGATATTCATTTATTACTTAATTGATAGCGCAACAAAGTCAAACCTTTCGTCAGTTACGGATTTTGAGAGGTCATTATTTGAGTAATACAGATATCAATTTATGAACATTCTCTCATGCGACTATCGTGGCATAATGCATTAAATGCGACGCTGTAGATGGACGTGTATAATGGTTTACTTGTAACAACGGACATTCATGCCAAATACAAGCAACCTAGATGATCTCATTTTTATATTTTAATGTGCATATCACCTTGCAGATACCGGCTAATTATTGCAATAGTTAACGTCGTAATGGATAAACTGGCTGATTTCGTTATTCATGCGTATATGTCGAGATACGCATGTCCACATTGATTTATGTTTCAAGCCGCGGGCAGATATTCGATCAACCTGTTTGTGGTAATTATCATTAATTCAAATCAGTTTCAATTTTATTGCATATTTACATTTGTTCCTTAACTAGATTATCTACAGATACAACAGCTATTGCTATATGTTCTCCGTTGTTCTCCGTTGGTGCAGATAATTAATCACAGCCTAATCTATATCGTTTCTAGTCATGCAGGTAAAATTCTTGAAAATCGACCCATGTAAAATACGTAAGTGAGTGATCAATCGGATTGTGTAAGTGCTCCCTAACTGTATTTCGTGACGTGAACTATTTTTCACTTCTGCAGTGTAATATTGCCTTGAATGTGCCACAGTTATTTTTATATAAGCGCTGGGATATAATCTGATCATCATCGTTTTATTTTGTTCACGACGATTCAAGATGTACCGCTGCATTGATTTACTAACAAGACATTAGCTGATTGTATGGTTATAAATGATTAAGATGGTTATATACTAGCATCAGTCTCAAGTATGAAACGAGTTGCAACACAACTGTACATCACGCCATTTTAGAAAGGGCTTATACACTTTGACTTTTACCATGCTGCATTTTACTTAAACCGGTGCATTCCATTACTTTTTGCTTGTCAAGAGTTTTTAGAGACATTGTGACAGTGAGATCAACGAAACAAATGTAGTCTACACGTATTTCCTCGTGGCGGTTGACATTCTACCGGACGTCAATAAGCTGTGGTAGAACGGCAACAGCTTCGTCGTCACCCTAAAAGGAACGTATTATTTCAAGTTATCAAAGAATCTGTGCGGCTTTACTAGATGGAACATATTATCATTGCAAACATGACAACTAATCATGTATTGCTGTCGTTCAAATGTTGTTAATGGCGATAAGTGATGAATAAAGATAGCATTAATATTCCAGAGAACACTTCACAACAACGCAATTTGTTTGATGTACAAGCGCGGTGTTACGTTATCAAAGCCTTTATTATCTCCATAATGACGCATTAACGTCCATTTAAATAATTGTGTTTAGTGTGTCATGCAAGGTGAGTCGCATTTATATAAGGGACAAAAATCAAAAACTGAAATGCAGTAATTGCAAAATTATGGGCAATGGCCCTCTACTGCGGAATCATTGCAGCTAATATGTTAAATGGTCAGTATATCAGTTGCGAGCAGGTCATATAACACATATTAACTTAATAGAAAGTATGATATCTGTGCAGATGAGATCTGTAGAGGTAATTTACTCAGCGGTGTTAATATCAAGGGGGTTATTGATTAAGTTGAGTAAACACTAAAGAGTCAATTTACGGTATGAAGTATGTTCCATAAGGATGACTGATGAAGTGGATTACTAACAATGTAGGTGATTGACATTATAGATGTATATTAGGGATGACTGGTGTATTATTCCTTGCAAGGATAAATGACTTGGTAGTATTATGAAAACGCCATTGGATCAGGGACATGTTTATAATATTCCATATAACACTGGTGTGAGTTTGTGTAGAAAGTACAAGTGACGACCTAGTATCTTTATCAAGCAACTCAGCGTTGCTCATTCTTGTTCACATTACGAACCGGTCATATAGCTTTAAGTGCTTAACATTTATGATGTTACATGGAAAAGGTTTGCACCACTATTGAGTGTTTGGAGCGATATAGCAATAACTCAACTGGAAATGTCGCAGCTTAAATGATTAGACTTTCGTCGAGAACAATTGTGGTGGTTAAGCAGTTAGGCGTCATGACAAGGTAAAAATGACGCCAGATTTCGCATTGTAGGGAGGGTGTTACCGGTAAGTCTCATGCAGCGTTGTCAAATTATTGCGACCCGTAGCAAGAGCCTTCATGAATCGACAAGTGGGATTAGATATTTCAAGATATTTAGAGCATCCGAATTGTTATCGAATATTTACATATCTCACCAGCCCTCACTGTTAATAGTTAGCTATTTTGGCTCGGAATATATGCATGGCAAATTTACTTACAACTTTGATAGAGTAATGTAGAAAATTCCAAGCGGATTCCCAAAGGGACAACATGAGTTTAGTTTCTACGAGTCATGGCAAAAGCATATGTCACATATTCTCTGTAACTCTATTTTAAACCCAACTAACAAAACCACGTACGGACAAACACACAGCATATTTCGCCATACGTTTGCTGTTTTCGGCCGGTAAATTGGAGAGCAATTTGTTATTAATAAGGCTGCTAGCTAGTGGTATCCATGCAAATGTTCCGTTACTTAATTAATCACGTTTGAATTGTCATGCATTGTGTGGCTGCAAACTAAGGCGGCAAATGCCGATATTGTGAATCGTATAGGAAACACTCGATCAATTTGTCGCGTTGAGCCTATCGCAAATTGCGGCGCGACTTCCGATGATGTGACTGCATATAAACTAATTCGGCTTTCCACCGCAGCTTACTCCCAATCTAAGAGGTCACTTGTTCTAATGTACCTAACACCCAGCCGCCTCCGATGATATGATAGACGACTAAAAGAATGGAAACCTGTTAGGATTCTTTAAAAGTAATTGGTGTCTGTGGTTGAATTAGTCGTTTGTATTACCATAAGCATCGTCGATGATCATTCCTTATCATATAATGTAAACAATGGTGTCCAATATCCACACATCTCACGTGATTCGTGAGGTAACGATCATTTGTGTAATCATATGACAAGCAACAGTGTGTTGCAAATCGCATAAATTGTTCATTATTATTTATTTTAGTTGTAACCCTGCTTGAAATATACCCAGTTGTCGATGTGTTGATGTAATTTACCTGTTAAATGATACACATCTTAGTAAACATAATTTAAATATTACCTGGCTATATATATCTAAATATTCAGGCACTGGCTTAAAGCAATGAGCTTTCAATCACAAATCTTACATATATTGTTGAGCAAAAGATCCTGCTGACACTCAGTGATTGGTGTATGTTAGTTCTTTTTGAATAACATATTCTTTTGTATATGAAATTTAATTACTGTCAGTTTCATATATTTTACTTGTAGCGTTAAAATATAACTCTAGCATAACATCATGTTGCACCATCAAGGACATTTGATCTTTGGGATCTGCAGACTTTGAGAGCACCACAAACTGTATCTAATTGCTTAGCTAAATATAATTTGGGCAGATTTGTACAGCTAAGCGACAATAAACAATATGTGTCGCCTAATATTTGACTGCGAAAAGGCTTCACACGTTAAGTTTTGTTCCAACTTGGATTGCACGGTTAAGCAAGTGTAAATAAACATAGATTCAAATTATCTAGGTGATAAAATGCAATCGAGAGATTATTGAGAACAGTCAAACTCTACAAATACTTGAGCACGTGCATCATCACAATGTCTTGTTGGCGTACGGTAATGCCTAAAAGGTCTATGTAAACACTATGGAAACAAGTTTATGACGACAAACTGTGTAAAGCCAGCCCAGAATTGCGTATGAATGGTACTTTTTATGTTATCTGAATATCATTATGCATATATCTTTTCAGGGTTCAGGCAATGAAGTCGAACAATGGCATAATGGGCTCATTTGAATGCATAATTCTAATTTCGCATATTACAATTGGAGCTATTAATGAATGATAACCGTTGAATGATAGACGACGCAAACATTACGAATGGTTAATATAACGGTTGTACGTTTGCATCGCTTGATGATCATGATTATTTGCTCACACAGTCGTTTAGTTGAACCGCGCAAACCTATCAGTTATCCAGTCGGAATGGTTGATGCTAATGTATGCTAGTGGAATGATGTTAAAGTCCTTGTTCCAACTTTATAAATTATAGATAAGCTTGTTAAATGTGTCAATGGTTGCCATATTATGTCATTCCTAATTTGCATATTCACGTGACATGAGATTTAAACAGAACGGTCTCGTTTCAACGGCTGTACAATCAATGATTTGCATAAGCATAAGTGGCTGATCCACCACAATCACGTTGTCGCAGGCGTCAATTAACTTCACGGTGTTGTTACTAAAAGAGTCTTCACATATCAAAATTACATTTAAAATTGATGGCATTTATATAATGACGATTAGTCAGTCTGTTTACACGCCGCATCGTCCTAATTTAGCGTTTGACCAAACTGATATTAAGACTACAACATATCACTTTATAGTTGAAAGTGAATAGATATGAACACGAGCAATCATGGGTTTATGTTTCAAAACAATTATAAAATATGGGGACTGAGGTCCATCACAAACTTCCATCACAATCATTTGCAAATTTGCAACCATGTCACCATATTTGGTAAACAAATTAGTAAAACCTGTTTTTTTCTGGGCATTATATAAACCAAACATTAATGATTCGTTCAAACATGATGATTCTTGACCGGGACAAAATCACCGTTTGATGCCCTGCCAGTAGTCATTAGTAATTTATAACCAACTGGGTAGAATTAAAACATTACATAAAACCAGTGTCACAACAATACCGATGAAGTTGGTAATTAAAAGAGTTCAGTACACTGGCAGAAACTGCATTGGCGGGTGAGCTATTTAATGGTGTCACAAAGCTGTTGAAAAAAGCTTTTTTCTCTCAATCATAGATTTGTATGGACCGAAGCGTCGTTTTATGCTATAATATGACAGCTGCTGCCTACAGAGAGGCATAAAAAGGGTTTAAGGAGTAGTCGTAAGATTTGATAATCACCGTATTGCCGGTAAGGCATATATTCTGGCATAAACGTCCATCAGCATTACCGATACTAATGCGTCAGGCAATGGCTACAGCCTTTTAACTGTTCATAAATATGGGATAGCCATGAAAAAGATGCATTATACCTGGTGAAGAGCTATGATCGTTGACGACTAGGCTTGACTGTTTGCCATTACGGGAATAAAAGATCACGAAATACTGTTATTATATTCCTAGCCTTCTCCAATGCAAACCATCACATGACTGAACACGGGGCCTGTACCACGGCAATACCAGTATGAAGTTTCGCGTTACAATTGTTCACATGTTTTGTACTCCACACACATATCCGCTCTCTTTCGATTGTTATATAGTCAAAAACAAGGCGTGGTGCAGCCATATCTCTTATATGTTCTAATACCGTTATAAGCTACGTATTAATGCGCTGTGAAAATGAACTTTCTTCCAAAGTGCAATAAGACAATTGTTATCATGTTTACGTATATCGATTGCCTTACTTGCAAATTGGATAGGTGGTTCGCTGACGGTGATGGCATCAAACTATTGATAATAACGTATAAAGCTTACAAATAACACGGCGTAGTGTACTCTGTTTTAAGGTTTGGTTTTGGTTGGACAGGGCATACTTGCCAGAAATGTTGGTGCAAATAGTGGAAGAGAAAGTGTGCCAAACCACACAAATCTAATGACAACAAGTTCCTTTCTTCAACACGATCTATATCACAGCTTTTTGCACTCACAACTTACGTTCTGAGTGCAAGGCTGTATCGAACATGTATGAACAACCCAACGAGGACGACACTCATCACTGCTAACAACAACATGCAACAAAAAGTAATTGTTTAGCATGCAACATTGGGGCCAGTTTATAGTTAATTCAGGGGCCAAACACCAGATAATTCGCGTACATTATTTACAAATGCCTATTGCATTGTTCATCTGTTTGCCAGGGATAGTATTAGATGATTGATGTATTGAATTGTGTAACAATATACTCGTTACCCGCCCTTGTATTGCTTCAATGATTTTCCTAATAGAACAGGGTAAGGACTTGTATCACTTGTAACCACATGGTCGTTACTATCGCACCTAGTGAGATTTAATATTTAATGAAATTGATACCGTCATATGCTGTACGTAATTCACATCATAAGATGATTTGTAACATCCTGCTCTGTTTTTGTTGGTAAACGCATATGACTAAAGACTTTCATGGGGCATGCGTTGTAGTGTGTAGAACGTTAAGTGTCAATATTATCAGTTGATAATGCAAGAATAAACCAGCTGTAAAACATTCGATAGTCTGCCATTCTAACTGCAAACAGTATAGAAATTCACTAGCGAATTGCATTGGTGGAATGCTGACGAGATAAGAATATCTCTTAACTTATTAATACGTTGACTCATTCAGCGAACCAAGTGGTCTTTAATAGACGCTAGGCAGACGACAAGAGATAATTAGATATTGTTATCGTGGATCGTGCAATGTGAGCGGGTACATGCAAATTACCGTTAATGTCTTTGCTATCCCGCACGCAGTATGCATGGTTTCAAAAAGCCAGAGAAACTATACGACACAGTTCTTGCTGTTATTTTTTTTGCGAAGATTTACTGTTCTATCGACAAATGGTGTTATTGAAACGTGTTCTACAAAGTGATAAGCAACAGTTGTTGCATGGATTATTGGGTCGATGTTAACGGTTAACATTGCTTTCTATCCGTAAACAGCTCAGTTATGCTCGTGTTATTGACGTCATCACTATACTGCTTTTTATAAGGTCCATTTTACAAAACAAATCGTAACCTATTTAATGTTATCATATATGTCTGTCTATCTTCTAAATACGGGTTCGGCACCTGATCGACTGAATTGGTGTGTATTGCAACATATAGTCGTACTCTTGAATTATGCGCCAGCGGCGTTAGAGTGTGGATGTCACGCATAAACCTCAAGCTCAACGATGAGAAGACTGAGCTTCTGACTGTAGCCCCTAAGCATTACATCAATAGTGTACTAGTCTTTGACCCATGTGTCAGTGTAGGTGACGCATCGATACGAGCTTCTGAATGTGTGAGAAACCTTGGTGCTATGTTTGATCGTTTCATGTGCATGGACACTCAGGTGGCGCAGGTCACGCTAGCAATGTTCTGCAACATCAAAAAAATCAGCAGAATCAGGCCAAGGGATAAGGAGACGTGCAAGCGAGTTGTGGACGCTCTCGTTACCTCACGACTCGACTTCAACAATGCACTTCTTCTTGGGGTTCCTGCCTCTCTTCTGAACTGTTTGCAGCTGGCCCAAAATGCGGCCGCCACAGTGATTAACGCGCACCAGAAAATTTGATCACATCACCCCAATACTCAAGACCCTTCACTGGCTCCCCTTGCATGTAAGGATGGTGTATAAGGTGCTCCTGGAGGTGTTTAGGGTCAAACACAATCTTGGTGCACCGAAGTACATCGCAACCCTCCTCAACCCGCATGTCCCAGTGCGAGCACTCCGTTCTGCAAGCGCAACAGCACTCTTGACAGTCCCCCGAGCGAGTAGGGCTTTTGGCGAAAGATCTTTTAGGACAGCTGCGCCGCGGCTGTGGAGCAATCTTGATGACAGCCTCCGCCAGGCGCAATCCATCAAGAAAAGCCTTAAAACACACCTATTCGCACTGGAACGTGCATGAACTCTCAAGCGCATAGAAATGCATATAATGTTGCGCTCCCAAAATAAATGACATTATTATTATTATATTTGTAACATGACGATATGCGGTATTGATTGCGTCTGATTGAAATGGCAACACGTGCTTAAATAATTGATTGCTGATAAATTGCGCTATGTTACTACAAATTAATGTCAGTATTTTTGTGGGATGGTCATAGAAGGTCTACTCGATTATTTGACAGATCGATGCAACAACGGTTCACTATTCATTACAATCAAAAATGTTGTGTAGCGGCTCGTCTGACTTCATCACCTGTGGCGTTGTCATTGTAGTATGTAACTAGCATCTATAAACTGCTTTTAACCATTGAAAGATGTAGGACTTAATACTAGCGATAAATAAGCTCCTGTGGAATAAATTAGTCAGCAAAAACCCGACCCACGCATCAGACGCATTGACAAAGCAGAGAGTCTTTCAATGTTACATTATTCAAAGTGCAGGATAAGCATGTTGCGGTCTTCTGCGTTGAGAGCGAGAAAGGATTCGTACCAAAATGAGATTGCCATATAGTATGTTGTTGCCATTTGCAACGGTTTCCGCTGACCAAATGTAGATGTACTGAGCTATGGTTGTACCCGATGCATCTGATAACTCGACCTGTTGCGCTCTGTTTATTTAGAACGTCTACCATAGTCAACCGTAGCAGGCATTTTACTACTGCTTTGCTACTTTCACCAAGACGTCTGGTAATTTCGTACCCAATGCAAATCTGAAGATTCGCACGAGATTGTATATTAAGGTTAAATGACACTCTTACAAATATCCCTCTTGAAATCACGAATAAATTATCGAGCGCCTTTTTGTCGGAGACATGGGCAATCAGTTAATTAAGATCGGTGGCGTTTCATGCACGCCATTAAGCAGTTCATTAGCACTGCAAATGGATATTTACCGGGAAGGTTCTAAAGCCACGTACATGAGCAAAACATACTAATCTAGCTTGCTTGCATCTAAGGTTATCAATACAGCATGGGATGCAAGCTGCTCGTTCACGGACTAAAAGTGCGGTAGAATAACGAGCTTGGCGCAATCATGTATCATGCCCTGCCAACGCAATCTAGGTTAAACACGTCAAAAAGCCTTCGTTCTGAACGACTCAGCAACCCCATCTCCCATGTCATTTAACGTTTCATGATTTGCTGATGATATAGCTTCACTAAACCGTATAAATGGTTCAATTTGCCAGGGCATGTATCAAAACAAAACCTTGATGATTGCTGCCAGATTTATAATCAAATAATCTTTTTATGTTGGTAGATGAATCTTATCTAAAACATTGTGTCTCTGAAGCAAAAAATACACGTCAAGTTGGGCACATGCCTCGGGGAAATCATACTGCCTTGTAGAGGAATCATGCATAATGCATCAATCGTTATTTGCTATCTTTCCCTTAAGAATTTATCTACATATTCGATTTGTTCAATGGAAGGTATGTTAAAACATATCGACAAATATATTTGGATTATATTTTTCCGTCGTTATGTCCCAGATCTACTCTGCTAGACTTTGAAACAGAACCAATTGTGACGTTATTCTGCCAGTGGAAAATAGGAAACAATCCATGCATTAGATCGTAAGCACATCCGGAAACTGATTCAAACATGAATTAATTTGTTGAACAAAGGGACACTACAGTAAGGCTCCAACATAGAAGATCAATATTTCAGGGGAATAAAGTTCGAATCCGCTGTGTGTCACAATACGCATTCCCAACGGGAAGAGACAGGCAGGAATGGAATCGTAAATGACTTACCAAGAATCACGTAGAATTCCTCTAGACCTGTTTACGTCTTGATATTATAAAAGGATGCTTTGCCATGCTAAAACAATGATACTTGAAGCACTGTTGCCACTGATATAATTTTGAAAGTAAAGAACGCCACTTTTTTAGCATCCATGTGTGTCAACAATATGCATTACTGATTATGTAAGGGACATCTGGTGATATTTGCAATCAAATTACAAAGGTTTGGAAATTCATAATGCCAAAAGACAACCCATTAGGGTAGAAACAATATAGCACCTTTGTATATGAACATGTCATTTGAAAACTTTGTACATTAAGTACGTGCCCGATTCGGCAAAACTGTTATCACACATTGAACAGTCACTCGCAATATCACCAGCAACATGGTTATGTAAATGCTTGCTTTTAATATTGCATATCGTGATTTTTCAAACATCAGTGATCCGTTTGGAAAACAGATTCCAAGCCGTGTGATTTGTTTGTGCACCCATTGCATTATTTAGAGTATTAGTGACGCGATTAGATATGTCCGACAATGAAGCACATATAGAACAGGTGTTGTGGCGCTATATCATAGGCAATTGTCAACTAGACGATTCAAACATGCTTTTTCCAGCACACACAAGTGTCACTTTAACATTGTTGTTGGAAGATTTAGCATCACATTTATGACATACAAGAGATATCAACATTGCTTTAGTCCCAATTGTCGTCAGTCTATATAGGTTAACGACAGACACAATACAAAAGATAATGGCCTTCCGGTTGTCATTTAAGCAGTTAGTCAGCACTCACAAACCGAACATAAGACTGCCTCGTTGTTGTATACAACCTTTCTTGCAAGGCTAATATCTTGAGATCCCAATGCTACGCAATGTAGATACACGATTTTTAATATGGCCTGGAATGCCATGACATAATATTGGATTGCCTTATTTGTAAGGCATGCTGTGCACGTTGCACTAATTTTGCAGCGTCATATAACGAGTTAGACACGTAAAGTATGTAGTGGAAGGAATGAAGGGGCTTGTGGCCGGTCAGAAGAGCAGAGAAAATTCCAAAATACGGAGGTGCTGTATATGCTTCGATTCATGCTCTTTTAGCACTCCATTTGTTATTCCCGATACTTAAAAAATCCAGCAAGCTTAAAAAGCACACAATTACAAAAGCATAACAAGGACATCCCTCCCCGTGTTCCATTTGGTTCGCAATCGTTATAAAGAAACATTACTGGAAGCTTGTAGGATAATGTTAATAAAAGTCGGAGGTCGTGTTTGCTGCCCATTAAACAATGCTTCACCTAGTATTCAACATACAATAAGATATGTATTAACGAATGAAATTCAGCGTGCCAGCCACTTTGTGTCTAGATGTTCGGATAAGTTGCCATTAATTCCTCTCTGAAGAATAAAGCTAATGTGCCGCAGAAACAGCTTCATAAAATATCTCTTGCTCTCAATTGGTTTGCTCGGATTAACAAGTACTTTATTAAGACGATTCAAAAAAGCTTGAAGATCAAATCCAAGGGGCCAGTTCTTTAAAGCTCAATAGTTAGAGGTATATTAAAACTATAGAAACAAATGTATGACGGCAAGTTGTATAAAACCAGCCCATGAAGGCCTATTAAGATACTTTTTATGCTAGCTCCGCGGCAGCTGAACATCAGAAATATAGTACAGTTGCGTTAAGCAGTAAGCGTGACAAATCTGCTTTAAAGATAATTGTTGAGGATACCTGATGGAAATGTGAAACATTCGGCTGTTGTATTTACAAAAGATAATGGAGTCGGTTGTAGATATGTTGACATCCGGTAGCTACAGTTTGAGAACTGTCATCAGCTAGATACATTCCAACTGTGAAGTGCATTCTATCAGCTTACAGAATGAGCTTAAAAAGAAAGTGATACATAATGGACACCGATATTCAACAGAATATATGTGGTACAAGCCACATAAGATGCTCTAACAGATAGGTCCATATTATGTATAAGTTCGAAGTTACAGTGTAAGTAAGACGTGACATATAAGGTGTATATGTTTCGAAGAACGGTATTAATAAAACAAGTGTGATAAACGACTAGACCGCAAGATACTTACGGATCTTGAGGCAGCATTGTGATCTAATACTGATTGCAACGGCAAAGTGTCGGTGAATCTCAAACAAAATTTTGAATAGCTGATCACCGAACAGCATAACATTTTTGCGGTAAATTTGTTGTTAACAATTGCACCATTTTATCTAAATATATATTGTGAGCATCTTGGTATCGACATATTCAGCTAACAAGCATTCCAATGTGACAAATTCGAGGACTTTAACTATTTCGGGAGTATAGATGACTGTCATTTCGAGACTTGTAAATTTAGTCTACAATCATGTATAAAGACAGAGTGCTTATTGGCAAGAACCGCGAGAGTATTCTCAACTACCTGTTATTGCAGTGGAAATATATCCCTTACATTGAAAGATGAATCATCATCTCATCTATTGCCAACTCTTTAAATAAGACAATTAATATGTACGCCATTAATGGATATATTCATTTAGCGAAGGTCTGCTTGCACTATTCCTGGGATCGAACAAACAGCCTGTGCGCAAAAGGTGCGCAGTTACCCACGACACCACGGGAACTGCCTATAATCAAGAAGGTTTCCACAATCATAATTTGGAATCTGTTACGATCAGAAATCGCGATACACATTGTGAAATGGTAGATTTTACAGTCTGTAGAATCTTCAGGATCTTAAGGGACTAACAGCATCACTTCCATCAATAAGATATTTCATTTCATGATTTTCTTCTCTTTACTTTATCAAAATAATTATATTTTTTCAGATTGATCTATTCATTCAACCTAGTCGCGGTCTCCCTGATAATGTCTCGTGTGAGAAATTTCTTATGTTCATTTGGTCTTGTGACTGACTTTTTCACTGAAGACCTTGCCCGGTTTCACTGTCAATAACTGTACCCGCTGACGTCTGACAGACCTCCTCTCAGGAAACTCGCGAACATGGGGTCCAGTTATTCTTAATTATGACGACATTCTTGTATCAGACGTACATCATGCTTTAATCATCTAGTATCGTAGCAAATTAGCTAAAAGCTTACATATTACTATAGTTAAAATCTAAAATTCTAAGAGGACTGTTATAATCACATGGCGATGTGCGATATCAGGTGTTACACATAACGGCAGCCCCACGTGCTGGAAAAAGTCCTGGTGCTTGAAAAAAGACCTCATAATCGGTTCGTGCAACTAAAAATATAAAAAATCGATTTGACTTTCAATATTGCTTGATTACGTGGACACATAGCGATAGTGTCGCATTACGCTATATTGTATTTACTCGATGCTGCCTAAAACCAGAGGATGATGTTTTGTAAGATAGCACATTATTTAAGTGAGTATATTTTACAAGCGCGAGATTAACCCCAAACGGCCGTAAAGTAATGACATATGCGGTGCGTTGGTTAGGGCGCGCGATATCGACGAAATACATGGCCAGTTTAATGGTTGCAATGGTTCAGACATTTAGGGACTAACTTAGGACCAATTAAATCGTTTTCAAGACAGAACCAAAGTTGCATTTCGTAAGCGACAGCGATTACAGAACGAACAGGATTGGATTCGTCGATTGTGCATTTAATTCCCTGTCATAAAAAAACATTTGTTTTATTAATTTGAATCTAAATTTTTGTGTGTCCATCTATGGTATAACTCGTAATCTAAGTAAATTGATCATCAATTTCGAGCCGCTTATAATGTGGCACAGTGCTAAGTTTTTATTTATGACCAAGGTAAAGTAATCAGTTAAAACGACCGGGGACCATTTTGGATAAGATATTGTTTGCTCTATTGCAATTGCCTAGATATATATGAGAGTAAGCTCCTTTCATCTGCCTACACCTTGTTTATTTTCGAAATACAACTATAACATTTTAGCGCTTGATTCATTCAACCACATCAATTGTCAAAATTATATGATTAATCTTACCAAAAAAAGCCGAAGGTTATGTTTGTACAGATATCGCTGGAACAAATGTTTCGACGTCAAATGGCATTTATATTTTCTCTCTGATAGATACAGCTCACGTGCTTTAACAACGGGACTGTTCTGGGTCAAAACATTTAATACCATTAGGACGGCGCACAAAGGCACGGAAACATTGAAATAGGCGGGAGTTAATGCAAACAAAAATGATAACTAAAGCTAGTATGCATAGTTTCTGATGGAAACATGTAGATGCTGGACGGTACGCATCAACAGCTTATTCCTTTTGTCTTGGCAATTCCTGAACACATAGCATTGAGCTCACAGTCGTTATCTGCAGAATGAACTTCTTAAACATAAACGCATCATGGAAACCGCAGAATATACAGATCACAAACACACATCGCATATTAAATAAGCATAACTAGCGATTCATGTCAAGTTGCTTGAAAACAGCACTACTGAAAAGAGCACAGCAATGCTTGTTTGGCCTTGCAAAATTTTCTAACTGAGCAGCATAAAGCTATAAGCTAACCAGTCGGAATGATTTATGCGCATGTATGATCAGAATAAATAAAATATTTATGAATACATCGTGCAATATGTCAATATTTGGCAAATCACGTCATTCCTAATTTGCATATTCATGCAACATGAAATTTAAACAGAGAGGTCTGGCTCCGACGGCTGTACACTCTAAGGCGAAAATATCTGATGCATCTTAGTCGCAGCATGAGTTTAAAAGCTCACATTCAATGACGCATGTTGAAATGGCCAGTATTTTCACTAGGTCAGTATTTCGTACAAATATTACTCCTATATTCGACATAGTTTTCGGGTAGTATGTTTATGAACATATTATATGATCGAATGTTACGTCATCCTTTGGTGATCAGGATAGTCTTGATGAATGCTTATCAAGGATTGCTGCAGTATAGATCGGAGCGGTGACTTCAGATTCACTGCAAAGAGCGCACATATACTTTTTTTCTAAAATCAGTAGTGCATTCGTCTGGTCATGAATAATAGCAAAGCTAGCGATGGGGTATAATGTTTCATATGCCAAAAACAAGAATCAACTAATGCTATAACTGATGACGTAATATTATATGTTGACGACCTGTCCTTTTCCGCTTGCCTTTTCTACATTAAATAACCTATCGTATCACTACTTGGGATGAAACCCTCTTATCCTCTTAATTGATAGCACCATCCTTTAAGATACCGGAATGAGATGAGAACACACTTACAGATAAAACACGTCTTGTGACATATAGTGTCATTTGGTCGTACAGGTATGTATTTTGCTATCATTCGATGACTGTATCTTATCGCTTGATATGACTAGTTGTGGGAGTGTGCCTTATCATTGCTATGGTCATTTGCACCTGATTGGTCGGAACTTGATATCGTTAGCAACCGATCTGCCTTTTAACTAAATGCATGGTGTGTTATGGAAGTTCCTAAGAAACATCCTGCCGAATGCCGTCACTCGGCTCTATATCAGCAAATCAGAAGGCTTTGTGCAACGGATATGTTTACTTTTTTGCATGACTTGAATGACAGGCATCTAAGCCTGTTAATACCACAGTTTCTACATCAAATGTCTCATAAAATATCTAACGTTATGATTAATATGTGCTAGTAAGCAGGTTGACTATATTTGATAGGTTCTGTCTAAGAACTGTGCTTCTCCAGTGTTCAGTGATCGATTATTTGTGGAACGCCATGTCATCGTATTGAGTTATTGAGTATGCAGACAAATAACTATTTACCAGGATTTAATTGCGATATTCAACATTGTAGGTCTCGCTATTCATTATTTTACTATCCCCTTTGATATCATGATCAATTTTAAACAAATATTACCAAGACGGCTAGCTTTATAGGTTGCAGGCACATACGTTAATGTATGAAGAATCAGTGTTAGAGACCGATTAGACAATTATAAGGCATCACTGCCAAAATCATGGCTTTTGCGTGCCTATAAACGTAGACGTCCACCATCGTCGAACTTGCGCACCATACAACGCCGTTTGCCGATCCAATGTGGCCAGGAATTATAATCTAACTCTTGATTAACGACAGATGATAACCTATAAATAGCGATGGTCGTGTTTGCGTGATTATCAAATATGGAATTAATAAGCACGAAATATTGTTGTTACATGATGACTGCCTCGGTTGATTACTTATACAGAGCTCTGCATGTAATGGCCATTACTTTTTGTAAGTATTTGATGTGTCGAATATGGATGCCTGATTCTGCGCGGGGCTTTTCAGTGCAGACTGAGGAGACAGACACTCGTTGCCATTTTAACGCGTATCTTCAATTGGCACAATTAAGGATGAACTTATCCACACGGTTTGAATCATTATTTATTCAATTATTCCGTCCATACCAAAACCCTGTGTGGCTAGGGCATTTGTTTAAATGCATTATACGATATTCGCACCAATAACATGAACATCATTATCCGTTACCGTATGTGGATGCACATTTCTACGACCGGTCTGAATATGCGAGTATACTCTTGACGTGAAGTGTATAGCGTTGCTGTCGACAGCCACAGGTAAATTTCCTGACCCTCTAGCTCCTGATATGTGCAGTAAAAGACAAGACGGGTATTTCACCATTGATTTGAGTCTAGCGAGAAGTCTTTCTCTATGGAAGAACGATTCGTAACCCAAGGCAAGGGATTTAACATAAAGGTTTGCTTATAGTGTAATGTAGTTGTTATTGGCGAGGTAACTGACCTGTGAAATGGCAACGATAAGACTTCGCACTGAACTACTGACAATCGGGAATGAACCAGTGATCACTTTACCGCCATTACTTGTGCAAGTTGGCCTCATATATCTAGCTGGATCTGGCATGTCTGATTGTTTTGTACGATCTTGCTAATATTACAACAAACACAAATTGCTATGATTATTACTTTGTATTTGCACGACAATAAGGGAATAATTACAATTATTATTTCGAAGATTTCATTTTGTGTGCGTGGACAATACCGCATAAGTGGTGCATAGTTTGAGCTCATGATCTCAACAATGTGAATCCGGCTGCATCGAAAGGCAGATTTCTAACTCTGCATAAGTGCAAAGATGTAAAAATGTTATATGCATTTGATAGGGAGTCGTTCAATGTTAAGTGAATAGTCAACATACCATTTTAACAGTATATACCCATTATATGTATGTTGCTGTGTTGTCCCGACAATGCACCACCATACATTACCATAAGTCTTAGATGTTTTCTAATGAAAAAGACCCCACTAAATGATAAACGGATTGTGATGAGGTTTTACACCTGTGAAAACAAGCCATTCAGATACAGCTATGTGGTCATAGCAGGGAGCACCTGCCGTCATGGTCAGATACCTGCTTTAGACAAATTGCTTTCAATCCACCCTCCCAAGCTAAAATAGTTCGTTGGGATGACCTATTCAATCCTGTGAGCGGTGTAGGTTGCAAAGTTTGGAACCTGCTTAATACCATATAAAGCAGTAACATATTAATATCTTGCAAGGGTGATGATTGCAATAAAAAATGTCATGTTGTTAATACGTGCAGCATTATCAGGTAATAGTCTGGTGTTTATTTTGATAGCCCATATTTACAATAATTGGAAGCGCAGTTGCATGCGAGTTTACATTATAATCAAGATTGCCCCAGTAAAATCAATTCATCATTTTTCGTTACTGGTCTCATACGGCACAACGCACAAAATATGGGAAGCGCCACAAGAAATCAAGCTGCCTTGTCGGCACTTGTGACCAGCACCTCACCTGCTGCACAGCGCACTGATGAAATTACCCGGCGCCTATAGAGTTGATGCGCAATCACAATCAAAAGTCACAATGAAAAAAAACCCATTCGTGTACATTTGAAATCTATTCTCAAACATCAGAATTCTGTCGCACTTAATGATTCTAATACGGGCGTACGTGAGTTGAATATATAAACTCAATGGGTATGTACAAAGGAGCCGATGCATATTTAAGCGTGCCGACAAATAAGCTGTAAAGAATAAGGGCTGTAGCCATATTAGTAGATGCTTACAAGATCACTGATACCTCTGCGGAAGAAATATTAGAACAACCAGGATCATATAGTTAACTTTTTAACTTTTTCAGCCACAATTCAAAGGCACACCCCAGATGACGCAGTAAGAATGCCTTTAAGCTGATTTGAGTAGCTATTTATACTTAAAGTACTGTTTAAAATTCAAGAATAAGTTTGTGTTTGACATTATCAAGGTGTAATGTGGTGGAAAATTGGCTGTATCTATATCATCATCCTCAATGTATGTCGACGGAAGACACAGCATTATTTGAATTATTTGCGAACAGAAAAATATTTTAATTGGTAATAATTCATCGTTTTCAAACAAATCAAACAAATAACGTCCCATTTTCAATGGCGCGGCTTGAGTCTATTGTTGATAATACATGGTGTTTTTGTAAGCATTGTCCAATATCTATATGTATACCAAACAGCAAAATTTATATGTCTAGAACAGTCCGCTATATCTAGCTGTACAGATTGCAGATATATTCCTAATAACATATTGTTGTGTATAATTGTATGTATTGTGATTATTCACAATAAACAGGTTTATGCAAATGGCGACAGACTTCTGCATTGTTCCTTCAGGATTGCTGAATAAACCAAATTCTTATATTTCCTTGTCTTAGCATTACCAGATTAAAATGGAAAAAAATTGTGACTGCATTTTAAAAGTGACTTATGCCCCAATTTATTAAAAAAAAGTGCAAATATGTAGATGTTGGATATCTTGCAAAATCTACAGCTATTTACGGTTCACAATATAGAAATCAACATGACCTTGACCGTTTCCAAAAATAAAGTTGATGTAATATTACCCGACAGTTGTGTTTTGCGCTGAAAGAACATAAGTAAGTCATTTTTCAGCAAATACTAAAACAATAGTTGGTTGGATTATAATCGTGCATAAATTAGTTTGACATTTTTATTGCAAATAACCCGTTATAGGTACAATTCTCGTTAATTTTATGATGCAATCAAACTACAATCTTGTTATGGCACGACGTCTTATCACATTGTCAGGATATAAGTCGTCCAATTGAGGCTTTTACTGCTGGAGTATTATAGTAGTTGTTAATCGTGCTGCAAATTATGCATGCATAATGATAATTGCACTATTATTTAACTTATCGTAATGTGTTTTGGTAGCCGTTCTGCAAAGTTGTGTTTAATGATTACCGTAGATATTTATGTACAGTGTACGATTTGGGACAGTAACTCAAAGAACGCAAGATGGTTTAGTATGTATGCTTCCGTCGTGATGAAGCATTGTTTTGCAATTTCAGCGAAATTTTATTTGTCGCGGAACAGTCTAACTACAGCAATACCAGGGTTAAGGAACTGAGGGATTAGTAAAACACTATTTATCTGCGCTCAGTAGTCTATCCAATCTATCAAATAATGAGACCTGGCCGATTAGCCAGTTCGCGTTATGCAATGCTTGGGATCCAATCCATATTGACTTAGAAACTCAGCTGTAACACTCCGCTGAGAGAATATTGCATCAACGTCCAAATGTGTGTGCCGGTTTGTTAAATCGCCAAGGATTCATAAGGGATGCAAATAACACACAGGGGCGTCGTCGGCTTGCATGAAGTGGTCCGGCCCTACCGAGTGCCGAAGGCACGAGAGGGGGGTGAGCACGAGAGGGGGTTCTCGTAGGGGGGGAGGGGGAACCTCCTCCTAGAAAATTTTGGATTTTAAGATGACCTTAGACGTGTTTTGATGCGTTTTGGTGTGATGTTTTGCACCATTATTATGATTTCATTTTTAGAGTATTTTACTATTTGTATGATACATTTCTATATTTTGTAATTGGATGATACATTTTACACTTAAATTGAGATTCAGCAATAAGAACAGCTATTTCAAAGAACCAATACAACAAAACTATAATCATTAAAACGTGCAAAATAGCTTCGTCCCCTGTGTCTTTAAAGCTAGTAATTTCAGTTAGCTGGATTTACGTATCTTATCTGAAACCCTTTATGCCAAACATACAAGTACACAATTTAAGGTAAAATACTTCTAATGAAATCGGCAAATATCTATAATAGATAATAATATATGGGCCACGTCACGCGAAAAGGGGCACTCGGACATAGCAAACAGTGTAGCCCCAGACCCTGTCCAGCCACCACGTCAGTGATGTGGCGGCTAGACAGGGTGTGCACTGTTAGCAATCTTTGAGGTTATCCAATTCTACCTTTTAATGAAATCAAATGGTAAATTTAGTGACTAGATGCTGGAATAAAAGTGCTGAAAAAGAGTTGAGTCAGCACCTATTTACATGTCCAAGTGCCCCTTTTCCTGTGACGTCGGCCATAATTATAATCATCGACATGTTACATTGCCGCTTCATTTCTTTTCGACCTCACTTTACCACGCCTCAGCTTTGTTCGGTGTCACAAAAAACAGCAACAGTTCTGGAAAATCCAGAACTGTTGATATCTCTAGTGACGCCGAAATCGGCAGCAATATGCCGATACTTGCACGTGCTCATTAGAGTTCTAATACCTTAAAACTTTCCAAAAACGATTCTACGCCTGTCTACTATATTATATCGAGAGCGTCAGTTCTGTCTTTGTGAACACGGAGAGTCATCAGGCTGTTCAGTCTTGCCTGAGACATCGTGTTCCTTAGATATGTTTTGATTCTGCGAAGTGCAGAGAATGTTCTTTGCCTGGTCATTAGTATCTTAACCAGCGTTTCAACTTCAGGGTAAATTGCTCGCGGAAATAGTCCATTATGTCCGGCAATCGTATGGAGCCATTTTCATGGCGAGCAAAATATGTTTTTCATGATCTCCAACTGAATGTTCAGTGAGTCTTTGTTAATATCAGTCAGTCACAAACATGAATTCTGTACTGTACATTTCGTAGTAGTACTTTGCAGCCTTCACAATGAGTTCTTCCACATTCTTCAACACTTTAAAACCAGGCTGGTCAAATATATCCTTGATACTATGGATAACTAAGTCTAATGCTTCAAAGTACATTTGTCTATATAAGTCACTCTCAGAATTATGATAAAATCGTCGCATCTCCTATTTGAAATCGCTTTGGCATTTTACGCTTTCTTGGCATTGACGGTTCATTGACATCAAGAATTTCTGCCTTGTCTTTTACTTCTTTGAATAATTGGTTAAAGCTATTCTCGTTTCTCATTGTAGATAAGGTATCAAGTGTCAATGTGGCCATTGCTTGACCCTCTGACGCTGACAAGTCTTGGTGCTGTAAGCCGTTACTTAGGTTGTCCATGTAGCGCAAGACTGAATGGCCCAGCATAACACCGAACAGAAAGTCAAAAGATTGCATATGCGCATCAACACCTTTGATTCTGGCTCTCATATGTCCTTTGTTGCCGAGTACGAATCTTCCCACAAATTCTGATGAACCTCATAATTGTCCACAACACTCTGAAGACTGTTTGCCTTGACTGTCCAACGCGTCTGGCACAATGTCGCAAACCGGGCGATTCAGGAGCCAACTCTTGCTTCAGCTTCTCGAACATACTGTCCCGTTTAGGCGAAAACTTGACAAGTTTGGATATTTCATAGGTCGTGTCCAAAGCGTCACGCATGATTTTGGATTGTTTTACGGTGTCCCCTACAGCAAGATTCAGTGCATGTCCGTAACAATGCGTGTACACCGCCTTTGGTTCTTTATCGTATTTGCTTGGCAACGCAATTCTTTTCGCCAGACATGTTACTAGCTCCGTCGTAGCATTGTCCACGGCAGTTATTCAACGATAGGTTCATGCGAAGGAGGATGTCCTCGATTGTCTTTTGTAGAGTGTTTGAATCAATGGTGTCTACTTTGTAAAGTCCTATTAACTCCTCGTGAGCTACAAACTTTTCATCTACATGTCTTATTACCAGCACTAATTGTTCTCTGTTTGACATATCTGTAGTTTCATCAGCCATAATTGAATAAAACACAGATTTTCGTACATTCTGCGCAATGTCCCTAAGCAACGACAGAGCCATAATTTGGAGCATTTCGTTCTGAGAATCCGCACAAGTGTACTTTTCATTCTTGCGTTTCAGCCATTCTAGTAATCGCGAATCGTCCTCACCACGAAGTCTCAGAAGCTGAATATAATTCCCATCTGATTCATCACCATGGCCACGAGTCGCTAAGCCTTGACGACCTAGAAATCTTAAATTTGATAAAATCTTTTGTAGACACTCTCGATTTGCACCTTTTTCCTCTGCGTGTTATGTTGATAACATTTCACCAATGTCTTTTGTTGTCTTTGGTAGCGTTATGACTTTTGCAATTGCTTCATTGTGGCACTTTGACGATTCGTGCTTTTTGAAAGACACGCTAGCATCTCTCCAGTTTGCAAAATCCATTATGAATGAAAGACTTGTCGATTTTAGAGCTTGATAATTTCCCTTCATTGCACGCAGTCTTGCAGACATGGCAAAAAACAAGATCATTTATTTCGTCATAATGTAACCAAGGCCAAGTCACAAACCAGGACGACTGAAAGCTCCTCTTTACTGTTTTTTTTCTGTCCAAGTGTACGCTGAGGAAAATTGAATGTCCTTGGTTGATTTGGCGTTGTACATGTACTTGGTACTGTCCTGGTGACCGGTGGCTCATTTGCCGTTACGCACGGCCATGTTCTAGGTTCACGCTCATGAGAAGAAGTGGCTTCACGTTCATGAGAAGAAGTGGATTCGCGTGCATGAGAAGAAGTGGGTTCACGTTCATGAGAAGAGGTGGATTCACGCAAGTGGATTCGGTTTTGTGAAAAAATAATCTAGCCTTTGTTGTTTTTTCTTTTTCATGCTGGGCCCAGAAACTACCGCGACATCGCTTTCACAAACATTTTTGAACAGCGGTACTACGTGGTTGGCTATAAACATATGGTCAGTTTGACTAAGATCGCCGTCTCTTGTCCAAAATATCACGATTGCCTTAGTCGAAGCAGCAAAAGCCGTTGGAAAGATAAACGATGCATCACCGGCAGAACGAATTAGTTTATTGTAATTCCAGGGTACTTTGGGATACACGGAATGAATTTCCCTACCAAGTATTGTGCTCATCGCCATCAAATGGAGTATGGTGGACCATCGGTTGTCTTCATATGACCTTCGACCTTCATTCTTTATATGCTCTGCTAAGTTTCCATTGTTAGCGAGAGAGGGTTGTCAGTGGTGTTTGGGAGTACTGTTTGGAATAGTGTTACAGCTTCGTCCTGAGACATATTTTGTTCTTCGATAACTGTCTTTATCAATGGGTGCGTGTAGCTATATCTTGGCGCATTGTTGCACAATTCTTGAGCTACCGCATACCGGAGATCTGCTGCTAAAGTCTCGTCGCCTGAAAATATATTATGACCATATACCGTAGACTGGTTGAATTGAATTAATTTAAAAGGTGTCTAAAAATGGCAAGCCTTTTGAACAATTATTCGAAATACTTCAAGTTAGGTTCTCATTGAAAACTTAGACTGTCAAGTCTGAGAACCTAGACACTATAGTTCCGGGCACCTTGCTTAAAATCCCAAGTGAGAACCTAGGTTCTTGGAGTTGTTGTGCAAATTGAATTCAAACCATTGAGAAAAATGTATTTGAGAATACATCTAGAGACACTTGCTTTTCAATAAGAACCTAGATTTCTCAGAGTTATTGTTCAAAATAATTTGGTTTAGTTAATACAAGAGCAATTCATTTATTATGAAACAATTTGAAACTGGTTTAACTAGATATCCGGAGACAATATTGAATATGTTTGAAGGGTGTCCAGGTCAATCGCAAACCCTGGACCAACGGATAAACACCCGATCCTCGCTCGGTAGGTAGCGATGTCCACCATTTTTGATTTCTATTTATAGGACGTATATATAGGACATACCTACTACAATTACTACATTGCGGGGTGGCCGAAAAGCACTGGTCAATGAAAACGAAGATCGAATGAATAATTGATACTTATAGAATCTACCTAGATCTAGATCTACTCGTGCTAATTTGACAGTGGCACAAAACGCAAGAATATCAAAAAGGCCTTACGACTTATTGAAAATGTGGTCCGGCCGAAAAGCATGCTCGGCCAAAAAAGTGGTCCGGCCATGGCCGGAGCGGCCGGACCGCCGACGACGCCACTGACACATCTGACACAGATGCAAAACTGTTCCCACAAATGTGCAGTGAACCATACAACTCGATTGGCTGAGCACGGAAACGTTTTCTTTGTTCTGAAACAGTCGAGGTATTTCGTGTACCATTATTATTCAAAATACGTATGACTCGCTAATGTGTGCAGGTATTGACTGTAAGCGAACATAGAAGCAATCATTTCTCTTTGTTGTAGCCTGAGATGTGTTTATTGCTACAAATTGGTAACTGCATGATCAGTCCGGCATACAGTTGAAGAACAGCCAAATTAAGGGATCCAGTTATTAAGCAATTAAGGGATCGCTTGAGAAAGGTAATCAAGCACAGTCAGATTTATAGTTGGGACGAAACGTCAATAGTCACCCGGGTGTTGCAATATTAGTAGTAACATAGAAAGAGGGTTAAAGCCTGGTACATATCACACCGCAATATTTGTCCGATGTGTTGGAATTATCAATTGGCTCATCACAATAGGCAAAGAAGTTATTACTCATATACATATCAGTGACCAGCCAAGGAAATGCATATATATATATATATATATATCCCAAAAATGAACTTACAGTTCTATACTGTGGCTAAAGCTTTGTTTGAATACCTGCATATACACTGTTTAGATTTTGCTTCGTAGAAAACACGTTGACATCAAAAGTTTGCTCTTGTCATGCAGAATTGGTTCACTACGGACACATTTATTAAGATAAGTACCTCAGTTTGTTTCTCCTAAACTCGCCAGTGAATGCAATGCGATGAATATTGCAAATAGCAAGAGAGTCGTTTCTGTCATTTATATCATATTTGAACAATGGTGTTGGAAGAAATGTCAGTGTTACGACTTACACTAATGAGAAGATGTGGGTGTTAGTTGTTGGTTCTGAACAATCAACATCTACGCGGGTCTAAACGGTGCATTCGGTGCAGCAGTGCCATCATTGAATACACGACTGGCTTGATGTAGCATGATGTTATATCCAGAAATTATGAATATGTTGCTCTTTATTTAAGTGATATTGGACGTTTGCTTTAAAATATGACAATTATAGTCAATACATTGGACCCTTTAGTCGATCAACTGGGAGCGAATTCGGAGAAATAAACTTTTAGAATGCATGCACACATTTCCAGCAACAGAAGAAGACTTTCAAAAAAGGTATGTTATATGCGCGATGCAAATTAACGATTGTCCGTCGCTTTAACGTAACTCAGCACTCTTGCACCGTTTCATTGTGTTTATCTCGCAGCAGTTTGCTAACGTAACTCAGCACTCTTGCACCGTTTCATTGTGTTTATCTCGCAGCAGTTTGCTAACGTAACTCAGCACTCTTGCACCGTTTCATTGTGTTTATCTCGCAGCAGTTTGCTGAATCTTTTCCAGCGTTGAGTAATGCACGTATGCATCTGTCTTTTTAAATGCGACTTACATGCTACATGAACTAATATAGCCTAATCTCAAATAGCTGCCCTTAATGAGGCTTTGGTTGACTAGCATGTTAGAGTAATAAAGTCATGTCGCCTATAAAGAATTTTGGATGTACAAGACTGCATGAAAAGCAAAGAGATGTCTAACTGCCGTTAAAACCGCTCACAACTATGAAAACTTGTTAATGATAAATCCAAGAAAAAATGTTTTCATGGGCCTGCTGCATGATGAAGAATTTTATGAATGATCCTCATAATGTGTTGCGTACGGAATTGTAGGATCTCTGAAGCAATACAATATACAGGCAATACTTGCGCAGGTTGCAAACCTGCTACTATGGGGCGAGGCGCTAGTTTGTGTCTAGGGTCAGTCTTCTGATTTCACTATCAAATAGCTCTCACTCACAATTCTTCGTTCTTTTATACAGTCTTGCAAGGCAGAAAAGGAGCTATTGCGAATCATGGTAATATCCAATGATGCACAATGATGTACGTGGCTTGTGATAGATCATCGGCAATAAGTCATTCGACCTTTGGTTTAGGTAAGTAAATAATGTGAGCCCAATATATTGTTGGTAAATCTAAATGTTAGGTTGTACATATGAACTGCAGTCCGTGCGTCACGCACGACCACAAACGAGGATTAAATTTGTAAACGATGGTTGAACTGCTCCCATTTACCTAGACAGCTATTATTCCCTCTGCAATGCCAGGATGCTTTTGTAGCTAAAGTTGAATGCCCATTGAGCTGTATTAGTGTCGGTACGGCAAGGAATAGAACCGTGGAATTCTGATTAACGTTTTCGAACATCGGAGTGATTTTAACAGTACATTGGATTTGCTCATAGACACAAAATATACAGTGATGTTTTCGTCAACTCTTTTTCGTACTTGGCATACATTGTACGCCAATCGTATCAGCACAGGTTAATGGGGTATGGTTAAGGCTCAATTAGCAACTATATAGTCAATGCAGTGCTATGCTCCGAGCTCATTGGCAAATGTTGCTGTGCACTAAAAGCTAAGCTCTAGTAAAATATATGCATAATGCAAAATAATAATCATGACGAAAGAATCGTGAATGACAATATCAATACATATACAGCGTTAAAAAATCCAAGAAATGGCAGGATGAGCAGAAAAAGGGCAAAATATAAATTATCCGTGGATCAAGTTTGTGCGATTGGGCGGCAAATCAACTAACTGGCAACAATGTAAACCGGTTAGCAGGTGTTCTGTTGCATTAGATCCAACTTTATCACACATTGTGCACCTGTCATGGTTACCCTGGCAAATTCTTTTGGGATATCTTGTTTTGGAGACCACAAGGAACCTGGGACGCATGTTGAGGAAAAATATACCCGATTTAAACTCGGGAATGCCTGGACTCAAATTCAATTTTCCTTTGTACGCACGTGCCATAAGAACAGTGATGTTGTTCTACTTTATGGCTGCACCTGGTGTGAACCGTTTGGAAAGTACTGCTGACGACCCAATACATCCATTAACATCCCCAACTTTATTCATTCATTTGGATATCCTCTTTACAAAGACGGAGATCGAGTTATTCCCTCTGAAGCTGGCAACCTTGAATACGGGTGCTGTCATTTAATAATATGGTACAGCTGTGCGTAATATAGCCAAATGCTAGCACATTGACTGGCCTGGGTATCCTGTTTACAGGTATTTACGTCCCGCACAGTTTTCCCACATTAACTGCTTAGTATTAGAGATTGTGGCTCTGATTGTCATTGTCTATGAGATCATCTCAAATAACATGAAAACTGTCCCGTTTGGCACTTCGTACAAAAGAGGTGATGTGCTGTAGTCTTCTTTCATTTCAAATCCACCGACATCTGCCATATCGCCATTTTTAGTCGATGTCTACCCAGAACAGAATTCTAAACCCATAGCTTACAGGAAACAAAGGGGTACATTCTCGGCACTTCAAAGATGTCACCTGACTACAGCTCAGGTCCGAATAAAATCACAGCAATTTGGTTAAATCCACCGTAGCAAAGGTATCGCGCAGTCGATTCAGAATCAAACAAGCCTTCATATATTTTTTATTCCGACTAATTTGCAGTTTTACCTGCTAAGAACAACTACAAGTGGTTTCACTGAAAGCATATGATGGGCAGTAAACATTATACTAGTTATAGTTTTCACAATGACAATGGAACAGAGGCAAAGAGTAAGTTTTGTGCTTCTAACTTTCTGCATATGTTTTTCTAAAAGCATGAAACAGCTCTGGCAAATGGCACACTGAGAAGGTGAAATAGTCTTTATGTATGGAAACCGCAACATTGTTAGGATAGTGCTAAATATCTGTATCATATGTCCACAATGTCAGCTGATGGATGCATGATGTAGTTACGTTAGTGTTAAACATAAACAGTATTCGGCACCGTCTTAACACAATCATCATATACTACCGCTGTCAAAGCGATGGTGTATCTATACTAAATCAGCCAAGAAGTAATCTTAGATATACCTAGCCCTAACCAAATGCAGCGGTATATTCATAGCTGAAATTTGTGTGGATTATTCAAGTTAAAATATTAATTTCCGTTTCTTTTGGCTTTGCCAGGATGAATTCAAATCTGATACCTACGCAATGGCATCAATGTTGATGCAGATATAACTTGATCGGTATTTAATAGTTACTCACCATTTGCTTATTCCGATGAATGCCTAATGAATCGAATACTAGGACAAAGGGATATCAATAACGCATGTTGCATTGCTACGACGCTCACCGAAATGACATTTATGCAGTCAACAATTGAATGGCAGCTGTCTTCTCCTCGAATATTGTATGACTCTATGGTTGAATATTGCTTGGTAAAAACGTTTTCCATCGCAGAGCAAGAATCACTAAGTAACATGGCTTTAGTACAAAATGTGTTTAAACATTATTTTGGCTCCTGTGCGCATTGGGCCTCAGTTATGATAATTATCTGTATGTTAACCTTCATTAAATATTTCCGATGCATATATGGATGTCTAAGCACGCGCGCCCATGTATCAACCTTTAACAAAATCACCAACGAGTTTATTTAGCGATCATTCAATAATGTTTCGTATATCTCTTGATAACCCATCTAAGTTTTTTGAGATAAAGGTTAGAGAAGCGTAAATGCAACCGGAACAATCATCAATGACCGAACATAGCAAATTCCGGAAATGCAATAGCACCTTGAATACTCTTTTTTTTAGCCTAACAAATCCAACATTACCCTTTGAATAGTGATGTTTTATCAAGAAACTACGAAATGAATCAAATTTCATTTTCTTTGACTATATGTTTATACATCTATTAATTGTCAATGCATCAGCTATATCATCTTAGCCCAAGTGAAAAAGACATTTGCATCATTTACAAAGCAAATCAAACAAGTGTAATGATGCTACAAGGGTTTCGTTACGCGGATTTTTATTCGGGAAGAACAAATAATGATTTGGCATAGTTCAGATGGAGGTCATGTATTGACCAATCGGACTGCTTTATCTTCATAACCGGATATGTATCTAATATATTAAACCCTGCAGGGATATAAGAAAGACCCATGGACCATCTGGTGCCTGTTCGTTAATGGGACCCTGATGAAGTTGAATGTCTTTCAAAAATGATAAAGCGCCCGGTTCCGGCGACGGTCACAAGTCCCTTGGTACCATGCAATTCATCAAATCGTGATACATTGCAAGCAGTTTTATTCCAGACATCAAGTTGTTTGGTGCTAGGTCATGTTACTATTGTTTGCAATATTCACAGCTCATCTTTCACGCACATATATTTTAACCAGTGTAAGAAATAACATAAACCAATTGCAAAAGATGTAAAGCTACCGGAATCGCATGCATGACCATCGCATTTGTTTTCGTTGACGCAGATGATGTAATAAAAACGTATTCACAACTGGCCATGTCCAATTGTTGAAGGAATTAACATTCCGCCGGGGAATCGATTAATGGCATCAGTTAACAGATATCCTGTTAACCTACGATGTAATTATCAGGTTACCTTGATGTCAGATGAATGCTGCCTCTGGTTAAAAGCTTGTGGTTACGTGGAGGTCATATTAAATCATTTGCTAATGCTCGATTGGCATTTCAATGTTGCTGGTGTGTTTGTTCTGTAATACAGTCCTTAATACTTGCACAGTCGTGTGTGAGGAGGCCTCAGGGACAAGCATGGAAGCATGAGAGCCCATCATCAGGGTGGGATCGAATGCGTCATGCAATACGAGCAGCGTGCAATGAGGACCATTCATTAACCATTAAAGCCCAGTTCATGTCGAATGAAAACCTATGACTATTGAATGAGTTGACTTTCCCCGCCATCACAAATGTAATATATAATAAATGCGGCATCTATTGCATGTGTCTGCTGCAGGTTGCTGCGCAGACTTATCTTACACCGCTAGAAGCTAGGTACCTACACTAGTGTCAATGCGCCATTATGATTGCACGCAAGTAAAGATAAAACAATTTTGCGCTTACAACTGCTGCTGCCACTATTTGCCCATATTGGTAGCATGCAATCAGAACGGTTCGCACAAATAAAACATATCAATTTTTGAGGCAGGATAAATGCACGCATTCAACAATTGAACATTTCTGCAACTGTTGCCTATTTGGGAATGGTGCAAAACGCTAACAGGCGTAGCTTTCACATCACAATGTTGACCCGTCGTTGACGTCACTAAGATGATCCCACCGAAACAGTTCGACATATTGTTAAGTTTTGGCACGTTCATTAACTTGTGAATGGGAGTCATTGTATGTCAGTTGTCTCTTCAGGATGCAAATCGGCCTAGTCGTTCACCTAGTGCATACTGCGCGAAACCAGTTTAAGCATGCATCTGCTTACTCAACAAAAGTGTCTTGACAATCGAATGAAGAGGTCTATGACTGCAAATGCATGTTAATCTGGCGGATCGGATAACAATTCCGTGAGTAATTTTATTCCGAGCGGTTACTGCTGTATAAAGTATCCCACCCTGCGCTATCAGTTTGCTGCTTTATAGCAGTGCTGATAACCTGAAACTCTGGCTCATGTCAACGGTTTGGTGTGAGCGGACATACAGTAACATTGGGCAATTAGACACCATTAAGCAATAACTAAACAGTGATTCACAGCAGTAACTACGTAGCAAATATATTATCTGGTAAGCAAAACTGATACAGGTTAACAGAGACAAATTAAAGTCAGATTATACTTTACGAACCTTTGCATATTAAGAAGGTCATAACTACATTATGTTCATACGAGGTTTACTTTGCATCTGTTCTAATCTGCATAGTCTAGTTGTGGTGTATTAAAGAACATGGTTTTAATATTCCAGCACAAAAGGGGAATCTTCAAGCTTTTAGAGGTTTGGTTTGCTATTTTATCTTCCCTAACGGCTTCATAGAAATTACCGACTGCTATGTGAACATTCATGGTCGAAACTTGCTTCAGCCTAAAACGGCTTCAATTAGCCCAATATCAAATTGATTCGCATCTGCAAATGTTAATATGCAGAGGATCAAACCGTCCCCATCATGGTCGAAACTTGCTTCAGCCCTCGAAAACATGCTTTATTCATTCATAATGCACATCACTTAAAATAGCTCCATTACAGCATGAGCCCGTTTCTAGCCAATTGCGATATCGGACAAATATGATAACACTCACAGCGGTTCATATTGCTACTGCACTTTTGTATGTTTACATGCTTTATCATTCATAATGCACAGTCGTTAAAATGAGCATGAGAACTCAATATGGCACTGAACGAGATTGCACTATTTGACATTAACCAATGCTTTGACAAATACCGCAATTGCCCTTTAATTACCCTACTTCATTTCGTGACTGTATATGTGCCATGCATATAACGATATAACCCATCGACCTTTGCATGCTACAAATCAGGGTTGCTTGCATGGCTTGACAATTTTGTTCATATCATTATGGGGGGTTTTTTAGAAGAAAAACTAAAGTGTTTTATTATGCTCATTAATTAGCAATCACCATACACAAGTAAGGCGTATGGCTGGCATTGATGAACCAGAGCGCATTTTATAAATCATTAATTGGGGCACGATTATTCGAATTTATCCATGGCTTTTGCGAGAAACATTGCTTAGAGTGTTGAATAGACTGGCGATAAAGGTGCAGTGACAAATACGTGGTAAATGTGTTAGAGCCGAAAGCATTAGATCATATTTTTGCGACCTTCTTCTGTTAAATTTGGGTTTACGTTCCAAATGCTTTATTAAAGTAATAAGTAGAACCAAGGCTGATAAAGTAAAAAAAAATATGCATAAGACTGGAGCAGGAAAAAATATATTATCTGATGCGAAGCAGAACGGCTGCTAATAAGTTATGCAAAATAAACATTACATAACGTGTCCTCATTATGCATCTATGGTTTGCTACACAGTTTTCACTATAATAATGCGTTCAAAATCAGTCATACTCAATAACCTAACATATATTCCACTTATAATCGCGTGCAGATGATCCATAAGTTGAATGCCTACTGTATTGTCAGTCGAACATATTGCATGAATAACCCATACGAGCCTGTCGGTATGTGCCGGGCTGACATGGGTCGTACATAGTCTAATATCGCACGCAAACCACCGATATTATGATTATCATAAAGTAATGCAGTCACAATTTATGTGATTGAATAAGTTTGATCCAAACAAAGTAATGTATCGTGCATAAGTTACTCTGAGACCAATAATAAATCGAAAACAAACTTTCAATTCAATGTACTGATGTACGATCCAGGCAAAACGTGATTGCAACGCACAAAAAAAATGGGCCTCGTGTGATTGACCGTAACAAATATTACTGCTATGGTTATGGTCAAAAGTTTTCTCATGATTTTGCATGCGCACAGCACACGCCAGTCGATAAAAACAATGGAGGATTCTGGTACATTTATCATGATCAAACGGCCGACTGGGAATCGTCCGGGCTTAAAATATAACTTTCTTAAGTTCTTATCTAATCCAGTCGTATGCTTCGTTGCACATCAGTAGAGTGCGTTGTTATGTAACCGTTCAAGCAATGTGGTTTGTCCCTTGAAATGAATCATCGGCGTTTTATAAAAACCCGAGCGTGCATTTTATCGCTGTTCCAATGTTGTGGTTCCCCAAACAGATGAAGTTCTAGAGCATGACATTAAATGAACTGGTGTGTTGACTGGTCTGTAATTGTTTAAGACAAGTGTTTGATTGAAGACGGCACGGAACGTCATATCCTTTAAGACTGAACTCGCCATTAATTGACAGTTCTCTCTGAGGCTATGCAGCGATACCATTTTCATCTGAACGTCCACATACGAGTAAAGCCCAGCAAACATTTGCAATATCCCAATGTTGAGCAGCAAATAAAGAAAGGATTAAATCACTCGCATGTAGTTGTCAATATTATAAAAGTGATGCAAAAGGTTCTGAAAAAAAATATTAACTGCTAAATTCTAACTATTAGTAATATTTATAGAATAAACAATTGTCCAAATAACCATATGATGAAATATTGCCCCCTCAGTTTGACTGGTGTTTGACAATGACAATGACAAGCAATAGGGACTTTTTCAAACACTTATGTGTCTAAATTAGATAGTTTATGGTTGATGCTGGAAGAACATGCAAAACGATATAGGCTACATTGACCCTTTATGACGCACATGGACACAGCATTTTGTAGGCAGATATCTTGAATCATGAGGCGATTCCGTATTGCACAGCATTCATCAGCCTTACCATTAATCTAGTTATTTTAAACCGACAGCAAATGATCATATTACTCTTCACCAGCACTGATGACAGAAGCGATAATTTGCGGTCAATGTGAGCCCCCGAGGGCGCAAATGTATTCTACTTAATCTATACCTTGCGCATTTTGTCGCCGCTACTCTAAGGACGAAACGGTGGCTGATGGTTACTCCGCTAGTTAGATCACAACATAATAACTGGCAACAGGACAATTTATTGGCTTAATTCCCTTGAACACAGCATCAATAGTCAACTGCGATAACGCTATTCGCCACTAAGTATCTCGGCTACCGGCCTATTGTAAAAACTCCTAAGGAATTCATTTGAGTCACAGCTACATATAAGATCAGTTCGGAGTTCAATTCCAGGTAGGAGAGAAGCCATTTTATGTGATATATATGATGCACCAACGAAATAAACATTAATGGATCATAGCAAGTTATACAAAAAGTATCAATAACCCACAGTGCAGTTTGCTTTAAATCTGTTGCAGATGTGGGATTTATTGCAGGCTCTTAGGGTGCAATTCGACACAGAACGCATATGTGCCACAAGCAATACATTCAAAAGAGTAATATGTACATAACTGCGTATTTGCGGCTCTTTGTTCGTGGTTTTAAAATGTAAGGTAGAAATGGCGCTAGCAATATAAGGTATCCTAAAGATTATCAATTGATTTGCATCAATCAACCCGCCGCTATTAAGTGCACACTTGTAACAAATAACGGTAGCCAATCATGACAATTTCGTCATACAGATAGCGATGTACATATGTGCTCCAGATATGAAACCCTGATTTACGGGACTGCTTCCATGCGATATTCCTCATATTCCGAAAGGGTCATTTGCCACAAAGCCCACCTTACTTGAACCATTAATATCAACAGCAGTGAAACCAATTAAATTATTATTATTATTCCTTGAGGCATTAACAACGTTGACATTAGGATGAAACACTCATATAGCTACATGTTTAAGATAAAGCAATACATATTGAACAAGTGTGAACATTGGTAATTCAACTAATAACGCATATATGTTGAACAGTATTGTATACTAGACAGATGTATGCAGCATTATCTTTTTACTCTAGCTTTTCCAGTTTCTATAACAGGTAGACACAGATATAAAGGTTATCATCACATTGTTGATGTCATTTATTAAGCTCTGGGAGACCTTGTCGCATCCAAAGTATATGCATTTTTGTCTGCGTTCGAGTACTGAGGTTAGCTTAGCGTTGCAACATAACAGACAAAATAACAGATAAAATGACCCGGCAAGCCTACGTAATATCATTCATATTACATGAAATGTATCTGAAGTGAAGTCGTAATGCTAACTTTTCAATATTGAGCGACCAAATGGAATCAAATTGAGCAGCAATTTGCGTAGTAAATGATTTGATGGTCCGCATACTGACGTGTGGGCAATAATCTGTTCGCCAGAGAGCCTCGCGATTCTTGTACAGCTTGATTGTATCATCGCACGATTGGTGAGTCGATCACTGTTATAGGACATGCATGATTTTCATCCCACTGAACGCAAGCGATCCATATGCGCTGAATGTGTGCACACATTACTGCTGCACTAAATGTCTAACATCACACAAGGTGATTGTATGGTTATAAGTGACGACGATGGTTATATTCTAGCATCAATCGCGATTTATACTGTACATTACCAGCTAACCTTCGTCCTTTGTGGTTCTGCATTTTTGCACACGACGATGATAGTGCATTGGCCACATAAATAGTATTGATGTTGAATGGTGTAAACACGATAGCGGTTGCAACACAACAACTGTAACTTACGTCATTTTAGTAATGGCTGATACGCTCTTACTTTAACCGCGCAGAATTATACTTGTTAGTTTATATTTACTAGGTGGCAGTGAAATCAACGAAACAAATGTCGTCTACACGTATTTTACCGCGGCCGTCGACATACTTCATAACGTCAATGCGCTGTGGCAAAACTGCAACATCTTCAAGTTATCAGAGAACCTGTGCAGCTTTACCAGATTGAATACATTATTGTTGCCAGCTTTACAACTTACCATGTGTGGATGTCATTCGAAACTTGCAACTTACGATACATGAATGCAATTTGTTTTATGTACTGGCGCGATGGTTCATCATTAAAGCCTTTATTATCGTCATAAGTACACATTTACACCTATCAACAGAACTATTGTAATCAACAGAAATTGAAAAATCACGGCCTCTGTGGTTTTACAAATATGACGTAAGTCTCCTATGTCTACCGTAGTTAATTTATAGAACTGGCCAGAACATTTTAAACATGCCCCGTCAGGGAATAGTTGACATCCTACAAAGGTTTTGGCGCGCACGATGTGCAGCGGTGCATGTGACCATGTAAAATTGATCCGATATATATAAATATATATATATGGATTTATCGGACTTAATAACGTCAGCTTTTTCGTGTCCACAAGGGTTTATCTAATGCACTTCCATGTGATATTCAAATTAGTGTTGGCCTTTTTATCGTTACATGGACGCTCGAGCCGCAAGTTAACTTAACCCGTGAGCTTGGTCGGTCAAGAAATTAATAGAGCAAGATTTTGCATATTTAGACTGCTAATAAGTAGCTCTCTCAAGCGAAATCATTGTTACATAAATTGCATGTGTGCCATACATACAGAAGGTTTAGGACCCGGAGAGGGAGGTTCTTATATTCAGCAAACATTGTGCATAACAGGACACAATAGACGCTCGTTGCGCGCCGTGCAAGGTATTGGTTGGACAGGAAAGCTAAGAAACATTAAATCGTTTACCTTTTTTTTTACCTTCGAAACCAATATTGACTTCATTTGGTGTCAACGCAAACGAGAAAAATATGTGCCTTATAATGACAACCACATTAAAGAAAACAAGCACAGTCAGACTTATAGTAGAAGCGAAACGTCAACAGTCACACAGGTGTCGCAATAATAGCAGTAACATAGATAGAGGGTTACAGACCAGGCGCATATCACACGTACGTATTTATCCGATGTGTATGAATTACCAATTGGCTCAGGACAATGGGCCAATATACTCATTATATCAGTGATCAGCCCAGGAAAAGCGTGAATCCGAATACGAATGGTTATGTTATTATTAATTTCTATCTGGCGATGTGCATCGTCAAATCGGTAATCTGAGGAAAACATAAGCATTCAATGTTCACAAGGAATAGTGTACAATGTTGAGCTAGTATTGGCCATCTGCGAACTCTCAACAGTTTGCGAAAAGATAAGCATTTAACGTGGTGTCAATCTTAATTGCAGATATTTGATATAGATATCGTCTCAAATATTGATCGCAAATATTTATTTATCAATGCGTGAAACATTTGTGTTGACTTCATTTAGCAAGTTTTCACATAATTTTAGCTATTGATTTGCTCATCAAAAGCAATACATATATATTCCAATAATGAACTTGTTGTTTTCTATGATTGTTAAAGCTTCGTTGGCTTTCCTGCATATACAATGCCTAGACAAAAAGTCGTATAAACCACATTAGCATCTAAAGTTTGCCATTATTGTGTAGGCTTGGTTCTCTAGGGATATATTTGTCAAGATAAGTTCCTCAGTTTGTTTCTCCTACACTCGCATTTTGAATGCAATACGATAAATTTGCAAACAGGATGAGAATCGTTTCGGTCATTTCTGTCACATTTGCACAAGGGTGTTGGAGGAGCTGTCAGTATGAAGATTTATTATAATGACTAGATGTTGTTGTTAGAGGTAGGAGCAATACGGAATTCACCTACGCGGTAGCGTTAAGGGTGCATTTAGTACAGCGGCGCCATTATTTAGACCTGTCCGTTGTACTAATACATGACAGGCTTGATGTTGCATGAAATTATACCCTGAAATGATACATTTGCTGCTCTTTATTTGGATGATATTTAAGGTTTGCTTTAATATATAATAGTTATAATCAGTACAACGGCCATTTAGTCGATCAGATGCGAGAGCATTTGGAGAACAATACGTTCAGATTGCATGCACACATGTCCATGACTGAAAAAATGTTTTCCAGAAAGGTTTGTTAAATACGCGATTTGGATTGACGATTGCCGGTCGGCTTAACGTAACCTAGCACCGCATTGTTGTGTTTAACTGCAGTACTAGACCCCATCGATCAATAATGCATATGTGCATATGTCTGTTTTGATGCAACTTGTATTCAACATGAATGAATATATCTAATCATAAAATAGCTGCTGTTAATGAGGCGTTAGTAGACTATGCTAAAGTAATATCAAAGAGTTTATAGCTACGCTAAGCCGGCTTACTTAGAGTGGCTCTGCGGTGATCGCTTCTCTAATTATAACACATTGCAATCGTAAGGTGGCGCTACCGTGACACAAACAAGAGCACATGGAAATACTGGGCTGACGTCACTGCGATTGTTGAGAGCGGGAAAAATGTCTTTTCACAGAGCCTTGCCACTGCCAAAACAATCGACTTATGAATAGCGAAAATACACTACTAATTAAATGTCAACTTGATAAATTATGGAAAACAGTTCGCCTCTAACAGCGTCCGCGCAGTTAGCGATCCTCAATCGGCCATGTCCGCAATATAGATGGTAGTTTTAGATTGTCAATAAATGTCTGAAGCGAGGGAACTGGCCTGGGGTCGACATGAATATTTCAGAATACAAGGTCTGGGGCGAAGAGTTTGTACATAACATTATATATACTCGCATAAGCACACATGTATGATAATCTTCACACGCAAACACGCACACACACGTACAAGCGCAGACTAATGCATGTTACACCTTTGGATCCGACCTGGACATGAGGTGGAAGAGACGAAAACGGGAAAGGATGTTTGTTAGAACAAACTGATCAATACTGACGTCTGAAGTAAAAGCAATGGATATACGCAGTTAAAAATATGAGGCATATAATGTGTCATTCACTTTCTTTGAAGTTTAGATGACGCTGTAAATCCAAATAACGTGCCGCGTCTGGTAGGATTGCTGGACACTTATGTCAGTGAAGAATGCAGTGCATGAACGCATGCGCCACGATAATATCAGGATAAGAGATATGAGAAGTTGTCGTCCATCGCGAAATTGGCTAATGGGGGCTAGGTTTTGCGATTAAATTTTGCTGCTATATTTCCAAAACCTTCCGTTATATGACAGTTCGGAAAAAGAAATTTATATGACAAACTAACCATACCATTCTTTTATTATCATAACATATAAATAAACCACGTTTGTTTTTTTATTGTCATATAATCAAAAAGAATTTTACCAGGCTGCTGAAACACAGGTGAAATAGCATGATCGCTGTGGATATCCATTCAGACATGAAGATTAATGGATACGTTACATAGCAGCCGTTAGCAAACTGACGGATGTCACAACCAACAAACTTCATAAGTATGTTTACACATATATACCCCCTCATGCATACTAATAAGTAGGAACAAATGGTTGATAAGGCATCATTAATATTGCAAGTCGTAGTCCATAGGGATATCTACTTTCATTTGGTGTGTAGCTTTGCGACGAAACAATCCATTGCTTGTAAATGTTATTACTCAGTCAAATGCGAGTTGTAATTATAGTAACCATGTATGATATTATTATGCTACCCAACACGCGTTAGCCTAAGCAGGGATAAGCAACGACATGATGCATAAAGGATTATATTGAGAGAGACAATGCATTGACAAAAACATCGACTGCACGTAGTGAGCCAATTCAGATCAAACACTGAGGCAAGCACACATTTTGACAGCAGTAAATCAGACGGGCAACTCAGGCAATGCAAAACAAAGCCAATATGAATCTACATATCGAACACTAACTCGATCGAACTAACCGAGCAAACCCTATGTGTATTGAGTTTATAATAAATATAAGCATCATCACATAACTTGCCTATCTGTTTTTCACAACAACAACGTTTTGTACATAGCAAACATAGTACGCGCCTTGTATATGCACGGCTTTATGGCGTATGGTTAGAGTTCAATTAGCAATAATGCAGTCAATGGAGTGCATTCAACCGTAGGAAGTTTAAAGCTCATTGTATTTTTTGTCTATGATACAGACACACATCATACTGTGTGTCAAAAAATATTATATTTAGTACAGTATACAATATGCGAATACCAATTTTCAACCGCATTTGTGGTGTATAATGCCCAGCATGTATTATATTTCGATGCAGCGCGATGCTAATGTGGAAACTTGTGAGTTCTCTCATAAAACGTAGAGGTCGTATACGCATTACATACAACAAACAACTCGCCGTAATGCATTCTGTCACGTATCTTTCCCAGCATGCACGCATTAACTTCCAGCATTTATCGCTCCCTCTTTTTGCATAACTAAAAGCTGATTCCCTACGCATCAGTTGCCCTGGTAGAGTTAGCTCTGTTTAAGCTAGGTGGCAAGCAACTTTCTGCTTCTCGCACTAGTTTGCTGTTATATTTCAAATGTGCCTTGAATGAAACATATGCAGCTGTACCAAATTCGAGAGACCCATTTAAACATCGTTCGATAAGCAATATTGTACCTTTAATGAGAGATATGGTTGCACAACATAGCATGAATATAAAGTATGCCCCTCGTATTCTTTGCCTCCCTCACTGATGTGTATTGTTAATCAGGGAAGACCCGCTGAAAGTCTCATCCTAAATTTATCGCCTAGCTGTCAAACTAGTAAACAACCGTTTAATTCGTGCATCGAATCGTAAGACGACCTCATCATGATTCGATTATAAATTAATGTACGTGGCTTCCTTGGAAGTAAACATCAACTATACGAGCTCGATGTACTATTCTTGTGAAGACGATAGGTTTGATGAAATGTCAACAGCACACACTGACACCACACACACACACATATATATATATATATATATATATATATATATATATATATAGATATATATATATATATATATATAGATATATATAGATATAGATAGAGATATATATATATATATATATATATGTGTTTATAAATATATATATATATATATATATATATAAATATATATATATATATATATATATATATATATATATATATATATATATATATCTATATATATTTATATATACGTATATATATATATATATATATATATATATATATATATATATATATATATATATATATATATATATATATATTTTATAAACATAACATATATATATTCGCTTTTCCGAGTTTCCATGCCCCGCTGGTGGATGATAATTATTGCGCACTTAATATGCTGCTGGGCGCGAACTGATTGTCATAGGTTTTAACAACGGTATTCTTGCTACGTTTCATACAAATAGAATTTTATGACATTTGATAAAAGAGTGTATGTAACAGGTTATGTGACATCTGTTAGAGATTAGCATAATATGATATGAAGTATTTGATTAAGCATGATGATTAAACACTAAATTGCACTTGGTATCATAATACCTTCGCTGATGTTATTGCCAAAAAGCCCTGCAATAATTCCCGAGGTAATCATACATTCGAATGCTACATATGAGTAGCATTGATTAGGTAACACTGATTCATCAATGCATTATAAATGATTTATGCCTTAAAGTTGAAATGTCACTGGTAATTTGTCTCATTGAGTAAACCTTGGTAAGATTATAAATTAGTCCACATGTGTTAAGCTGTTATATTGTACACGTGCATTGTCGTGAAAACGAGACATGTAAATTTCAACGACATATCATCGAGGAAATTACAATTAGACTCGTATGATATTCAGTGTGCTACAAGCAGACAAAAAGCAAAACTGCGAAACAATGGTGCAACACTACAAATGGAATCAGCTCTCGTGACTGTCGAATTGCGCATTAAGCTTTTGGACGCTCTGGATATTGTGCTTAATCTGGCATCATACATAAACATTTCTTCAATTCATATCTCCCAAACATTATCCAAGAATGATTTGTGTTGCAATATAATGTTAAGACGAAAATCTAGTGTTGTCACGCACGACCACAACCGAAAATTAGATTTGTAAACGTTGGTGAAACTGCTCCCATGTAGCGAGACGGCTGTTTTATAATGCCAGAATAACTGTGTTGCTAGAGTTGAAATCCCATTGAGCTGTGATAGTGTCGGTAAGGCAATGAATAGAATCGTGCCAATGCCGAAATTTGTGCATCTGATGCGCACTAAAAGCAAAGCTGTAGTGAAATATATACGTGAGGCCAATTATAAACAAAGCAAAAGAATCGTAAATGTCAATACATTTCAAGCGTTAACAAACTAAGAAATGCAAGGATTAGTGGATTTAAAAGAGCAGAAATGCAAATTATCTTTATATGTGCGTCTGGTTTGAGTTTCTGCGAATGGGCGGCATATTAACTTACTCATCTACTTTTATCTACTTACATTCTTCTGAAAAATATAGCGGTTAGACCTAACCGCTGTACCTTTGAGTCGTATGATTTCACGAAAAGAACTTGAATATACGACTTTGTAAATTGTAATAACCCGTAAAGGAGCTTTTAATGCTTGAATCGTCTAAACAAGAGCTATGTCACATGGATTTAAACGGCACTCGTGCCCGCAAATCATAAATAATTGGCTTTCCCAGACTTTTTTAGAGCACATGGTAGCCCGTTTCCCTGCGTTTGTCTTCTGAGCCATCGACATCGTGATCCCTCACAATTCGGCTAACTGACCACATGCGTCAAGTAAACAGGTTATATTATCAGTATATTTATCATAAATCGTGCATTAGTCAAGTCTACCCTGGTAATTCTTTTGGGATATCTTGTTTTGCAAACAGCAAAAAACATGGGACGCATGGTGCGGAACAATAAACAATTTACTAACAATGCTTGGACTTTTAATTTTTTCTTTTGTAGTTCAACGTAGTGTGAACCGTATTAAAAGTACTGCCGTCGACGCAATACATTCATCAACATTCCCATGTTTATTAAATTGTTTTAATATCCTCGAGACGCCCTGGAAATCGAAGGAGATCAAGCGTAATTATTTGCCATTGGCAGCTTTGAATATGGGTTCTGACATTTAATGATGTGATTAAGCAGTGGAAAAAATGGCCAAATGCTACACATTAACGGGCATCAATACCCAGATAACAGGTATTAACAGCCCGTGCAATACTTTTTCTGTATTATCTTTTAGTATTAGCAATTGTGACACTAAGTATACAACACCCATAGTTGATCGTGGTTGGATGTCCAATACTGTGATGACTCTTTGTTTGTTATTGTCGACTCATCACTTGTATTTCCTTGAGGTATGTTTGATCATCTTAAATAACACGACAACTGTGCTGTTTGGCAATTCGTACATAGGAGGTTAAGCGCTGTAGTGTTAAGTAGCCTTTCGTTTTGTGTAACTGGGCGTAAAAACGTAGCTTACATGAAACAAAGTGGTACATTCTAGGCAAAGTACTATCGCATTCCAAAGATATCTCCCGATTAATCGTTAACTTCTATAGATTTTATAAAAAAGGTTATCAACAGAACTATGGTCATGCTGCTCGCAAATTAACTAAAAGAGGGCTAGTCATTGTTTAGTTGACGTGTCTTATGAGCAATGTTTTCTGAGTGTGAATCTGCGGAATTAACCAGGTCTCTTGATTAGATTGCTCTACCATGGAATGCATTTAACTGCTAATATCTTTTTGCCGTTTTATAACAGTAGTACGGAGCAACATTTGTCGTGCACATGTTACAAGCAAGTCACACCAGCCTTGCTAAATGCGGATAGCTAAATCGGAACAAATCAACGCACGAGACGTTTAGAGGACAACTGTAAATGAAGAATAGTATTTAAGGTTCAATTCATCAGTGCCGCCATTATATGCCGGGAAAGATTACACATTCTGCATGGACTGATTATCTGGTAACATAACTACTGTTAGCGGGATTCCTAACGTCGGGCAAGTAGAAAATTAGAAGTTGAAAGCGCTTTTTTAGATTTGTAACCACTCACAAAGTCATTTCGTGCCCAATCAATGCACGCATCGCTACCTCTGACTGCTTCATTCGGTTATTTCCGAAATTGTGTAATTATTATTATAAGCTAATATAAGATATTGAACGATAAATTCGAGATTTGGATTTAAGTACCCTTCCAAAAGTAAATGCAACTTAGCTTAAGATTACCTTTAGTCTCGGAACAAAATATACTAAAAGAGTCCTCTGTGCTTAACATAATCATTTGCAACATTTTTTGAGTTGAAGTGATGTATCAAGAATCGCTTAACTAAGTTTTCATTGATCATGAATATATCCCGCCGTCGAATTTAACATAACACTGGTAATGTTGATAAACATCGGCGTTCGAAAAAGGCGGAGCTCATCCTTTATGAATACACCCAGTCTATATAATAGTTGCGCTATGCATGATTTTTTTCATTGTTTCTCGTTTCTAACAGCTTTTATTTTGTCACATTGATTGAGGAACATAGTAACATATGCTGTACTACACGAGAAAGTCATCGGCCCTCAAAATGGAGCCATCAACGAACAGGCACAACCAGTATCGGTTCCTTTTGTATATCGTCGGCTATTTTTCTGTTATTTGTATTCTAACCGCTGATATCCCTCCTTGGCGTCTTATATTGATAAGTACAATTATCTGTCAATGGCGATTTATCAACTGATGGCATAGGAATTACTCTCTCCATTGGCATTAAATATTAACATATCGATATTGGTAACATTTGATCATAACCTCAACTAGAGGCCCGCATGAGGCAACGCACCACTATTAACATTCTTAGCAAAAAATTTGATGATGCGCACCAGAATTGTGGTCAATTACCAACTAGCTTTTGTTTTGATTATTGCACATTTGATGGTGAAAAGAAACTGACCGATATTTAAAATCCACATACTAATAGAGGATGACAATTATTTTTGTTTTGAACAACTCGCGTATCTTCAAATTATGTACAATCCATGGCTAGTTCAATCCAATTGCTGCTTTGACCGATGTTAATCAACCACATGGAAAAAAACCCTGCTCATTTACGTAATGAATGATTTTACTGTCTGCACGGTAACCTGTGGGCACGTAATAGTTTGCATGAAACAGAAGCGGTTATTTTACGACCACAATCTATAATATCATAGGATTGCCAGTCAATAACTACTATAAGACATGCCAGATATATTGACCATATATCACGCACATGTATGTGTAAACGACAAAATACCAGAGGTCGTCAAGTACCATAGGTACCATATTCCGTTTGCCCATCATCAAAAGGCACAAAACTGAAAACGGAAATCTTGAGAGATCCACGTCTATAATCGTTTGACTGGTAAGCAGGCAGTGGATAGTTTTTACTCATGTATGTTAACGTCAAGCAATATGCATTCACTCTCATTTGTGCACGCTTCATTGAAGATTTGAATCGATACTGTATGAGGGTGATAAAGCCCAAATAAGAGTTAAAATGATACGATATCCCTCAGAGTAAGTCAGAGCTTACACAGTTTAAACATTCATTCAATACCAGTTACATACAGGGACTAATAGAGACAAATGGCAGTTTCGTTACATCGTGTGATATAATAACGATACTAACTTTGTGTCTACGCTAGGACAGAGCCAGCTGAAAGTCATAAAAGCAGCATTGGATATGATGCGCTTTGCAACGCAAAATGCTATAAGAGAGTGGTCATAAGCGAATACCTGCACTCCAACGGTTACACCGTTCACTGGCGATGGTTTTCATAACAATGGATAAGGTGTGGCTTATCAGGACTTCTTGTTTTGAAACCGATCGATTTATAAAATGGGACCTGTTTCATCCAGCGTTTAAATGCAATGAATTGATCCTTACATTGACACATGACCGTATTGCCGCCACATTGTGCTCCATTATATTTTAGAACAACATTGTCGATTAACCTTAACCATAAATAAGTTCCATTGCGCTTCTAGGCAGCTGCAGACATAAAACTGGCATTATACAGCTAGAAGATGTTACACAATAGGGATTCAAAATAATTATCCTTCCTTACAAACATTTTAATAGCTTCGATTTCGTTAACTATCTGCTCATATTATGTAATGCTTATGACTTTCCCTTCCTTTACTGTGTGAATAACGGCCGCTATAAAATGCACAAATCACTTGCAACAGTTTAAAACGCAAATGCAGGCTATACAAAACGCTGTATATTATAACGGAGCGACAAACAATATTGCCAGAACACCCATTTTTCAAATAAGTGCAATGAAGCGCTTGATCAGCTAAATAGTAACCATTTACTGTTTTAGAGCAAAACGACTCCTAATCGTCCGTTTGATCATGATTCATGCGCCAATATAATCCATGAAGCGTGTAACATTCTAATGTATTTGTAACCACTGTACGTACAATCCGAAAAAATATATTGCCTTTGACAACCATAGTTGTTTTTGTGTGATCTCTAGTAATCAATGCGGCGCTGTTTATGCGTTCCGTGCAATCGACTGACTGCTACGAATGCTCTCAGGGCGGAGTATATATTCTGTAATTACCCAATTTAGGGACTGCTGGTGTCAGGTGCTTGTAAAAAAATGGGCTTAATGTACGATTGACCCGAGTTAAATGCTGGAGCAATTATTCATAATGCCATATTGAAAATAACGCAAAAGGATCTTAATTAATTAGCGATTATGCAAAACATAATCTAAGTGGCTAGTGATAGATCATCGGCAGTAAGCCATTCGACCCTTGTTTAAGGTCAGTAAATAATGTGAGCCCATTATATAAGCAAAACACCTAAAACATTAATACGCCTAATTATGAAAAACATATTTATGCTCAAAAACACAATTATATTATACGTTTGTGGCGACCAATCAGCAATGACACTGGTGCCATATTGATTTACCTATACATGGAGATATAGTTACACAAGAAAGTATGAATTTAATGCATATAGACCACCGATCGGCGATACACAATTACACAATATCTGTACCCTCATAATAGCTGTTAGGCACTTAACTTTTCGGACAATGAGAAAAAAAGAAGGAAATAAATGCTTATCGATCACTAAAAATCGAAGCAAGGCACATTATAAATGCTTATCGATCACCGAAGCAAGGCACATGATTTTGTTATATTTGCCAGCGCATATTAACTGTTATGACCGAATTATATGCGCAATATTGGTAACGGTACGTTAAAGAAATGCAATATTGGATCCGGAGCAATCCTAGTAATCCAACTTTTCAGGAAAGTGCAATTTGTTGTGCTATCAAAGTTATCGTATATTACCAAATGGATAAGCCGAACAAATGACTAATGTACCCGAAATGCAATAGGCAGATTAACATGTTCAGCAAATCTATATGAATTAAAGATGTATTTGTCTTCAGAACATGAAGTAGTCCCTAGACTTGACTGGGGATTACCTATCTTATGAACATTGCGACCCCATGAAAAGACCCGTGATTTCATCCATATATGGCTGAGTCAGTTCAATCAGATTGTGAATCATTCTACTTTAGACTAGCAGACCTATGTGATATTTAGTATGACCCCTGCTTTTCCTAACCATCAGATTAATGCCAAATAAATGTGTGCAAATTGAAGACAGTGTCCATGTTGATCTGAGCTGTAAGATGCCTCCCCACAATTAGTGTGTACCCAGGTGAAATCTGTATAATCATTTAGCTGGGAGCATATGTTTCTTTTTCAATGGCATAGTATGGAGGCAAAACGTCTAATTTAAAATAATGCGAAAGCACATATTGGCGCTTGCGCTGTTTATCTATGACTATGTGTACCAAGGAGTGACATGAATTCAAAACACGTTTTATATTAATATGCAGGCTATAGCTAATGTATACTAAAAGTTCAAGGTAACGTTTAGTTTATAAACAACATGGTTTGCTCTCATTTAATGTTTAAGGATGGTGTGCAAAATGAGTCCCTCCTGGCATGTTTTCTGGTATGATTCAGTCATCGTATGCGCATCTGTGCACATTATTTGCACGCTGTTTTGTGGGCTGCGAAAATACACTTGCAGGTACATACAGGTTTCTCCGCGTTTGTGTCATACTATGCATGCGCAAATGTTTTGCATATATAAGGCCTTTAAATTTTGGCTCGTTAAAAGCCCATTAGCTTCCACCGATGGTTCTTACTGTGTCCTTTTGGGTCATTACAAGTACATTTGCCAGGATAAGTGTCATTGTTTTCTTTGCCCCGCTCCCTAATATGTACTTTACAACAGGGAAAAACGTGTTTTGCCCCACTAAACTTTTCATGCTAAACTTTGCCCATACCTATCAAACTAGCAAAAGAACTGAATTCGACTATGTCTCAATTTATGAGGCTTTTTTAGCAGCAAATATCCACTATATAAGCTCGATGCATGAAATATGCAGTTGCTTGTGCTGATGATTGGTTGGATGAAATATAATGTCAACAGCACACACTGACACCGAGAGGAGCAAACATGCACGCAAGCGAGCGGACGTAACTTATAAGGATCTCTAGAGGAGCTTTCACGTCATATCGTTTAAACGGCCTTCATGCCCACAATTCAAGGTTTAAAGGATTACGAGTAAATGATAGACTTACTATGTGTATTTCAGAGCGCATGGTCCCTTTTTCCCCCATCGTTGTCTTTTGAGCAATCGGCAATGTAATCCCTCGCAATTCGGCTAACTGACAACAGGCATCGATGTTAATCGGGTAGCAGGTGTACTGTTTCCAGATTCCAGCCTATTTATCGCACTTTGTGCATTAGTCATGTCAACCCTGGTCAATTCTGTTGAGATATATGGTTTGCAGACAATGAATAAAATATCACGCATGTTGTGGACAAGTAAGATCGATTTACGGAACACCCTTCGTTGATCGCGCTTGGATGTCAAAAATTAAGATAGCGCTTTGTTAGTCTTCGTCGACTCATAATTTCTTTGAGGCATGTGATATCTCCTTACGTGACTTGAGTAATGAGCCGTTTGGCACTTCGTACATCGGGGGTGTTATGCCCTGGTGTGGAGTATCCGTTTATGTCGTTTAGCTGAGACTGAGGCATTCATAGTCCTTTTTCATTCGATTCCATCGACATCTGCCATACAAAAGCGCCATTTCGCAATTGTTAGTCGATGTCCATCCGAAATCGCATTCTATAACAATATCTTACATTAAACCAAGAGGTACACTCATCCAATTAATATAAGCGTTCCGAAGATTCATCACCAGATTCATCTTAACATCGTCCTTACTTGGCTACAGATCAGGTCAGAATAAAATCAATATATATAACCAAACCTTACCTTCAACTTAATCGACAAGAAGCCGTTTGGAGTACAAAGACCTTCCATAAAGAGTATTGGTCAAATAATGAAACACGATGCTCTATCTGGTGGCATCTATTATGAGCAGGTATTTTGTACCAATCGCGTAAATGATGAACATAATAGGATTGTAGCTTTATATCACCATAACACCATTATATGTTGAGAATGATTGCATATGCTGCATGGACCTCCAATCCGGTAGCATAGATAATGATAGCGGTCAATTAATTAGTTAGAAGTTAAAAGTGCTGGCTCAGATTAGTAATCTGTTGGTCGCCAAGTCATTTGTCGATCAACCAAAGCTTCCGCAGCTTCTTATGACTACTACATTCGGTTGTTCCCAAAATTGTGTTACTATTACGGTTAGCCAATATAAAGAATTAAACGAAAAACTCGTGATTTTGATTTAAGTACCTGTAACTGAAGCTAAGCCAAAGATTTACGTTAGTCTCGGAACGCCTCTTTAAGTACTAAATATAGTGACCAATTTCAATGTCAAAATTTTGGTTTTTATCCCTTTTTTTATTTGCAATATGTTTTGAGATGAAGAATTACGCAACTAAGTGTTTACTTATCATGAGCATATCAATATCTCATGAAGACGTAGTCTGCATAACGCTGGAGTTGTCAAATACATCGGCATTATAAAAGAAGGTAGCTCATCTTATACCAATACGCCCAGTCTATATATTTGTCGCGTTACAAATGATAGTGTATATGGTTCTAAAATGTTCAGCTAAATCATGAGCAAAACCGGTGAAATTGGAACTCACTTTCATGCTACATATGCTATATGCCATGTGTTGCTATTGTTTGTCAGAGTATCAACAAAAATAAAGCAATATTGGATAGCAGCTGCATGTATATTTGCTGAATACACATGTGTTTCGTAATGTTTGCGCCTTAAAAAACCATACTCAGAGGATGCACGGTAATTTTGGCGAATAAGCGGTGGAGTTTATGGGTATTATACAGGTGCTGTTTAATCAACTCACATTTTGTGGTTGCCTTTGAATCAACTTTGATGTCATCGTTACAGCTTCTCATTCCGATGATGAAAGGAAAAATCGGTAAATCCAATTGTGAATAAAGGACCGAGGATAGATTCAAGTGGCAAGGCAGCTGATATTTCTAGTGAATAGATGATATGCACTATTATTACATTTCACTGCATACGACCTGAAGTGCATCCGATACATGGCAGGTAAACACCCGAGGGTATCTAATCGAGCGTGTAAATGAATGACGAGGGGTGACATGACAATTAATTTTTGCAATCCCGCTTGAGTACTTAAGTGATTGTTCGGCACGTATCTTCCTCCTACTATTGAAGATTGCTGAAAGCGTATGATACGTTTTTACACGACACCAGCGACATTTGCTTTTGGTTATATATGTTTTGATCGCATACAATAAGGATGGTCAATGCACCAGCTATATCATCATACCGCAGGCAGAAATGGAAAAAAAACATATATAACAGAGCAAATCCAACTAGTGTATTGATGCTGGAAGGGCGTTTCTGTACGAGGATCTCAAGTTGAGAAGAAAGAAATAATTAATGGGGATAGTGCCGATGGAGGTCGTCAATTATTGACCAATCCGACTGCTATATCTTCATTGCCGGGTATGTATTTAATACTTATACATTAAGCAATACCGGGATATACAAAAGACAACGACAGGCAGCGCGTATAGATAATGTCAAGTAGTCACCAAGGAATAGACTAGCTGGTGCGTGTTCGTTAAGGGGACACTGCTGAAGATTAATGTCTTTCTCAAATGATAGAGCGCCCGGTTCCGGCAACGGTCAAAAGTCCCTGGGTACAAAAGCTCTATTCCATTTTGATACATTCTTTTATACCCGACATTGGGTTATTTGGCGTTAGGACATCCTTCTATTGCCTACAATATCCTCAGATCATACACTCGCATATATTTTAACCAGTGTAATTATCAACGAAATGAAATAATACATTTGGATAGTCGTAAAATTATCGGAATCGACGCATGAACATTGCATATATTTTCCTTGATGTGATACAAAAGATGTGCGCTTAATATATAATGATAATGGATAGCATCGAGTGATCACGTATCCACAAACCTTGATGTCAGTTGATTGCATCTAATCTAAGGGTAATCATTCATTTCTGCTAAAATGATGAGGAAAATCGCCATCAAGGAGATGTTCAATGTGTGAATCGCCACACAGTTGAAGCAAATCATCCCACTATAATGGCAATCAACAATACGTGTTGATTTGGAGATGCAATACTGTAGATATGCGTTATGAACCGTGGTGCTCGCTACATCGATCAAATAGCAAGTTATCACCATTGACCGTAATGTTTGGTTATATAGAATTCAACATCAGGTTTTTGGAAAATATGGTGAGATTCTCTTAAATCGTTAATAACATCTGACCGCCTAAATATTCGTTTGTTATATGTGGCAGATAAAAATTCGTCATATACATTTTCTCGATACATGATTTATGGTTTGACGTTAGCGACAAACACTCACATTGCGGAAGATTATATAAGGCAAATTTATCCATCATATTAAGTTAGCATCAGTTCTATGTTTAACAAGCAGATCACAGCTTCAATGCCCATAATAGCGACGTGGAAGCGATAAGCAGCTTAATCGGAGAGTTTACACTGATATTGGTCCATATGATGTGCATGGCGGCTATCGGGGTAACTCAGTATGAGTGCCACGAACAACATTGCTACACATAAGTTCATGTCGCATATTTTATATACATAACTTGATTCCTTGACAGCAAAATGATACTCTTATAAAATTATCATTTGACAATATGTGTCGATCGTCCTTATGCCTGAAACCAACGCCAAAATCATAGCTCTTGATAACATTAAAACGTATGAAAACTCGAAGGATACATCATCAATGTTGCTGAGAACATATGAGAACCCCAGGGCAATACTTAGAGGAATACTTACCATTGGGTTATGCATATGCAGCGACAATGTCATTGGGTATTCCAATGACTTGGTTTTTGGATCAACATTCCGCAGATATATGCAATTGCATCGGAAACGTCTCGCTTATGAATACATTAAGATAAAAACACATTGACATACATAAACAAACTGATTAAAAATATTCCTCGGGTTGAAAGGTTATGGTTACTTCTTGTTGAAACATAGGCTGATGCTCAATCAGTCTTTTTAATTCAGATGTATGGGTCACAGACTGCTCGCTCAAAGCTTTTCTGACTTGCTTGCGTGGTTTTTCTGCAATACGGCTCTTAATACCTACACCGTTGTGTGCAAGGACACCGTAGGGACAAGCATGTAAGCATGAACGTCCGTCATCATTGTGGGATCGAATGCGTTTACAGAGGGACATTCTTATGCCAATGATGCTCAATTCATGTCGGTTTTTTTTTTATGTGTATCGATTGCTGTCACATACGTAACATATAGGCACCAAATGCGGCAAGTATGGTGGGTTGCTCTACATTTGTTCGGGCTCATCTAACAATTGTTAGCAAGTAAGTGCCTTCACCACTTGCAATGCGCCATTCTGATTACACGCAATTGTAAAATGAAAAATTTTGCTCTTACCACTGCTGCTGTCAATGAGAACGCGTAAAAAGTAATATATTGGTTTGTAAAATATAAACAAACCCATTGTTTAGGCCGGGAATTCACACCCATTCAATAACTTTCTTTTTGGCAAGTAACCGAAATTGTCATAGTTCATCTTAGCTTTGCTGCATTACCTAGACAATCTACGTAAACGTAAAACCAGTCTCTTCGATATGTGCTCCTTAACATCATTACCCTGTTCACTTGGTTTAGGCAGTATGTATGAACAAATTAGGCATTGACCTCTGCATACCAGATCAGCTTGCATGGCTTAACAATTTTGTTTATATCATGATGATTTTTTTTAGTAAACGAAACTGATTTATTATGCTCATTATTTAGCAGTAATACACAAGTAAGGCGTATGGCTGGCATTGATGAACCAGAGCGCATTTTATAAATCTTTTATCGGGGCACGTTTATTTTAAGTAATCCATGGCTTCTGAGAGAAAACATTGTACACAGTGTTAAATAGACTAGTAATTCGTGGGCGGTGAAAAATATTTTAAAACAATAAGATCCATGTGTGCAATCACCAGCTTTATAGTTAAAGCGTATGTGGCATTGCCGTAACTATTGACTGGCTGATAAAATATGGTTATGTCTGTTATTATATCAAGCTTGTACTGGCTTTATATTGTAACAATAAACATCCGTGGTTAAAGTGTCATTGTCAAACGCTTTTCATACCATTATTGGTGCTTTCTTTTGTCTCATAAGAGTTTAAGTTCCAAATATTTTATCGGAGTAATGAGTAGAAAAGAAGCCAGGAAAGGACATATATGCCTAAAGATGGTGATGGTAGATAAATATAATCACGTACGGAGCAGCACGGCTGCATAGAAGCCGTGCAAAAAAAAATATGACATAAGATATCCTCATTATGCATCCATGATTTGCTACACGGTATCCGCTTCCAATAGCCTCACACAGTTTGGATTCCCACGTTATATTACGTACTGCATTTCGAGGCAGCATTTTTGATTTAACAAAGCGTTCAAAATTAGAAATGGTCATCTCTATAACGTACAATAACATTAACTCCGGAATATCGAAGTGAATCGTGCGCAGATGATCCAATACACACTGGATTGTCAATCGAACATATTGCATGAACAACCTAATATAACCTATTGGTATATGTAGTGTTCATATGGATCTTTCATAGTCAAATATCGCACGAAGACTACTTATATTATGACTGTCATGTAATAATGCAGCCACCATTTATGCAATTAAATATGTTTTATAATAACTCAACACGGAATGTTGTATCAGTTATTCTGAAGCCGAAAATAAATCGACAACAAACATTCAATTAAACTCCTTGGTGTAAAATCCTTGCAAAACGTGGCCACAACGAATAAGAATGGGCGATGTGTGATTGACTGTAACTTAACTAATAATACGGCTATTGTTAGAGGCAAGGTTTTTCTCTTGATTTTGCGCGCAGAGAGCGCATTCCAGTCAACGAAAAGAAACATGGATGATACTAGTACATTTATCACGGTCAATTTGGAATTGTCCAGGCTTGAAATATAAGTTTCTTGCGTTCTTATCTTATCCGGACGTGCGCTTCGTTGCACATCTGTGGAATTGGTTATATAACCGTACTAGTAATGTGGTTTGTACCTCGTAATGAATCATCAGCGTTTTATACCGATGAAGTTCTAGAGCATGACAGTAAATGAACTGGTGTATTGGCCGATCTCTTATTGTTTAAGATAAGTGTTCGGTTGAGTGCATGGATTACTCTTTATATTAACATGGCGTGGAACGTCATATCATTTAAGATAAAACGCTACTTCTCTCCGACGCTAGGCAGCTAAACAGAATTATCGACACAATTTACATCAAAGCGTCTATAAACGAGTTGTGCTCAGCAACCATTTGCAATATCCTATATGTAAGCAACACGATAAGGAAAGGATTAAATCACTCGCATGTAGTTGTCAAATGCTATTAAAGTGATGCAATCTGTTTCTGTAATTCAGAATAGTTGCCAAACCTTACTTTACAATACGCTCTGAAATAAAATATCAATTGCAAGATCTTACTATCGGTAACTTTTAAAAGAATAATCAATTGTTTAGCTTACTATATGATGAAATATCTGCCCGCTCAGTTTGAATGGTGTTTAGTAATGACAATGACCAGCCTACACTTATATGCCTCAATTAGATTGGTTATGGCTGAAGTTTAATACTATATTTGATACTTGAAAAACATGTAAGACAACAGAGGCCCTTCTGATAAGTATCAGTCATTCATTCATACCTTCAGAACCCAAGCTCACAAGAGGAAATCTGTAATACTCAAATTGAAGCGCAACAGTCATGCAAAACGACCGGCCAATTTCGACAATATCCATATTTTGAACTAAGTATTTGAAAAGTGAGCAACCAAGAGACACATTCATTTTATAGACAAGTACCAGAACATACGAATCTCTCGAAAGGACCTCTAGCAGTTAATTCTAATGACATGGCTGTCCCTTTACCAAAGGCACAAGACCCTAACGAACAGCTTTTGAAAAACTTTGTTCAATCACTTCAGGTCACATCTGTTTAATGTTTTGGCAAATTCACACTTGCACACTAAAAGACAATTCCTGTGTTTATCACATCAGAGAAATGCTGCACATTATGTGTTACCTTTCAGTTTACACCAGCGCCGTATTCTTTATTGCAGCAAACAGAATAATAGCAAGATGTTTGCCAACTTAAGTTGAACCATTTGTTGTACTTTAGCATCGATATTTATCATTTCAACATATTTAATATATGATGTAAAGAGTAAGACAACTGTACATTGCTTCATTGGGATGCGTCTTTCTGTTAAAGAACCTATACGCCGTCCGTGAAATGAGAAACACATGGCTACATGGGGCTGTCTAGCTCTATCGTGAAGAACTTATCTGTCAGATATCGTCGTATATTTACATAATTGCTTCGACTGAACATTAGAGGAAGCTTTGAGATGACATTGCCACCGAGCCATATGTTAACTCCTTGCGCCTCGCCATGGCCTCTGGGAATGCTTGTAGTCACCAATATATGTTTATCTGAAGTACCTGACGTACTTAATGGTGCATGTAAGGTACAAAGTAATCAAACAAGCAAAACATACATTTGGATGTTATAGCCGTTTTAGGATTCGGGAAAAGGAAGATAACAACACTTCTATCAGCATTTGCCGGCAATACTAGGTCTTCATAGGCATCGTACTTATATTAGTTGTGTTGTGGGTGGGTTCAGTGTTCATACATTAGTATCCACCAATTTGGTATTGCATTTATCTATGATCGTTATGAGTCCAGTACCTTTTACAAACGGATTGATGGGAAATACAGAATATGCATTTTTAATTAATCTGCTAATCGGTGTATATTTAACAAGCATCACATGTTAGACAAGCAACTCTTTGAAATCTGCTTAGTTATGTCAGACTGTATGTTGGTTAATATTTCTTCAGCTTATGCAGCTGACCATCAAAAGAGCGCAAACATGTAACTGCTGTCATTGTTTTGAAGCATTGGCGAAGAAGGGACATAAACGGTGCACAATGAATTGTGCGCTAGTGACTGAATAACTGTGAACAAAACAAAATGTAAAAAGAAGTGCGCTTTGAAGAGCATGTGATTTTTTTACAGGTTGTTTGATAACATGGATTAAAATATCATGTATAAGCAAAATACAATGTCGCTGCATAATATTCTAATAGCATTGGGTAGAGTACAGGAAGCGCTACATATATGATTATTCATTTCCTAGAATGCAAGCATGGCAGGCCGTCGGACATCGAAAATCAGAAGTATTACTTAGCGGTCTTACGGTCTAATAACTGATATCCCTCCATGGCGTCTCACAAGTATAGAGCGCAAATAACTGTCAATGGCGATATATCAATTTATGTCAAGGAAATGACTCTTGCTTATACAGATCATGCATGCTATAAATCTATTTTGTGTGGGCCTTTTGCTAGGGTTAAGTCTAGTTGGCCAATTATCAATTGCAAAGGTTGATCGATCACTGAAGCAAGACACGTGCTTTTTTATATTTGCCAACGCATACTAACTATTACAACAGAATGATGTGCGCAATATTGGTTTCTCAGGTAAACAGATCGGAAGAACTGTTACCACCATATTGATAATTTATTGAAAAAGGTTCAAGCTCAGTGTTAATGCGCGTACAGTCATACACGTGCTGATGTAATGAATTATGCATAAGTGATAAAAAATATTATAATTCAAATATTATATACTGCTTTATAATAAGCTGATTCGTAAGATGTCGGACAGCAGCACTTACATAAATAAGTAAGATAAGTGTCGTAGCCGTTTGCATTTGAAACCTTTACGCAATTAGCCATCATGCCAAACATCATTCTCAAACCAGTCATACAAACTATACATGTTCTCATATATCAAATAAGTTATGTTTTGTGGTACACATGTTCCGTTTACTCTTTGTTAATGAGGCACAACCAATATATTTCCGCAACCAACTATTGGATTACTTTCCGAAAAATGCTTAGCCATGACCAAAAATGCAAGCACCCTTAACGTCTTTTCATGAGTGAGTCTTTCGCCACTCAACGCTACGTAGTAGCAATGAGATATGCATGAATGTTTGACTATTTTAACACCCATGACCATCACCATAACCAATAGCTTGTGAATCAAGGTGGGCTGATGAAATACTACCGAGCAACGCTAATTAGCCGCGTCATCTTTAACTTATTGCGAAATCGTAGCCACGCCAGACAGCAGTAACTCCATTAATTGGCGAGGCTTCGCATCATGAAGTGCATGTTCCTTTGTGTCTGTTTTTTAGCCATTGCAAGCACACCCGTTGTGATATGTCTAACAATGGGAGGATGATAACTTAGATGTGCATTCAAGACTTGGCTTCTCGTGGTGCGTGTGTTTTACAGTAAAGTGCTTGCGTTATGTCGGAGAAATTATCAACCATCCATGCAGTCACATAAAATAAGAATCCGGAATAGTCAACAACTGACGAACATATCTACACGCAGACAAACATGCACGCGCTCATGTACATGCAATATGTATATATATATATATATATATATATATATATATATATATATATATATACATATATATATATATATATATATATATATATATAGATACATATATGCATATATTTATAAATGGATATATATATATATATACATATATATATATATATATATATATATATATACATATATATATATATATATATATATATATATATATATATATATATATATATATATATATATATATATATATATATATATATATATATATATATAAAACATTACGGATACAATATACATTTTTGTGAGATGAACTTGGAACTTCGGGGCAACATTTAAAGGAATTCTTAATATTGGGTAATGCGTATGCAGCAACAATATCATGGGTATTTCAATGACTTGGTTTCGAGCGCAATATTCAACAGATCTGTACAGTTGCATTAGAAGCGTCTCTTTTCGAAATACATTAAGATAACCGCATATGGACAAACAAATCATGAATTTAAGCTTCCGGTAACAAGCTAGTGGTAACACGGAGGTCTTGTTAAAACTTTTCTGATGCGTGATTAGCCTTTGTAATTCAGACAAAAGATTCTGAGACTGCTCGCTCGATGTTTTTTTCCGACTTGCTAGCGTATTGTTACTGTAACACGGCCTGTAATGCCTACACCGTTTTGTGTGAGGAGACCGCAGTGATTAGCATGTAAGCAAAAACTTCCATCATTAGTGTTGGATCGGATGCTTCGTGCATCAGGTGTCACTTCTTATGATGCAAATCGGCCCAGTTTTTTTTACATTAGTGTGCTGTTGCGTGACACTAGTCTAAGGATGCATCTGCTGACACAGCGTCTCGACCCTTGAATCCGGGGGTCTGTGACAGCAAATGCGTGTTAATCTGGCGGATCGCATAAACTTTCCATGCGTGATAATATTACGAGCTGTTGGTTGCTAAAAGAAGTATCATAGCCAGCGCTACCTGTTAGCTACTGCGCCTGTGTGCTGATACCCTGACTCGCTTGCTCATTTAAACGGTGTGGTGGAGCGGACAGGCAGTACAATTGGCAAAAGCAACATGTGACACCATTCAGCCGTTAATACACAATAATCCACAGAATAAACAGCAAAGCTAATATGTTGACTGGTAAGCAAAATGTATGCAGATGAACAGTGTCGAATTAAATTTTGTTAAATTAGAATATACTTATCGAATTAAACGAGGTTTATTCACAGGATCGTCTGCATCTATTCGGCTCTGCCTACTTATGATGCATGGAAGAGCATGGTTTTGCTAAACAGGCATTATATGTGGTTTATACAAGCTATTATAGATTTATTTTATCGACCACCTTAAAACAATTCGCCTTCCCAAATGGCTTCATTTTAACAAGTCGCTAATTGATTCACATCTAAAACTTTTACTATCAGTTCGCTTGTTTACTATGCAGAGCGAAAAATCACCAAGGTCTTAATCATGTTCAGCTTTGAAACATCAATTACTTGTTCATTAATATCAGATAATTAGCTCAAATTATAGCATGAATTACGTGCATACTACATATCAGGGTTCCCGGCATGGCTTGACAGTGTTTTAGTTTATATCTTGATTTTTGTTGTACTAAAGTAAAGTATTTGAATATGCTTATACTTCAGTAGTCAGCATACGCAAATCAGGCATAATACTGACCTTGACGAACCGGAGCGCACATAATAGATCATTAATTGGAACATGATTATGACTTAATCCATCACCATTGAGAATTGTTCTTTTAAAACAATTGAATATACTGGTGATTCATGGGCTGTGGATAATACTATAAAACAACATGATCCATGTGTGCAGTCAATAGCTGTACAGTTAAAGCATATGTGGCATCGCCGTGGCTAAGTACTGGTATTACGTGATTAAGAATGGGCGTCGTGTGATTGACTGTTAGCTAACAAATATTACTGCTGTGGTTATAGGCAAAGTTGTTCTCTTGTTTTTGCGCGCAGAGTTTAGCAGCACACGCGAGCGGATGAGAACAAAACCCTAGATGATGCTGGTACATTAATCATGATTATACTGTCGATTGGGAACTGTCGAGGCTTGAACGTTTCTTACGTTCTTATCTGATCCAGACGTGTGCTTTGTTGCCAATCTGCAGAACGAGTTATATAAAAGGTACTAGCACTGTTGTATATCTCTTGTAATGAATCATCCGAATTTTATATAAACCTACGCGTACATGTTTTGGTTGTTGCAATGTTGTGTTTCTCTAAACAGCTGAAGTTGTAGAGCTTGACATTAAATAAAGTAATATATTGACTGGTCTGAGTTTGTGTCAAGATATGTTTTTTGGTTGAAGAGAGCGTGGATAAATTTTTACAGTAAAACAGCGCGGAATGTCGTATCGATTGTGATTGTACATAACATAAGTCGTGTATTCTCTCCAAAGCTAGGCAGCTAAACAACCATACAAGCCCAGTAACCATTTGTAAATCCAAAATGGCAGAAAACAAGATATGGAAAGGATTAAAACTCGCATTAAGTCGTTAACACTAATTTAAATAATTCCAACCTATTTTTTTCATTCACAGTTGTAAAGTTGCCTAACCATGCTATTTAATTGGTAACTTTGAAAAGAGCGAACAATTGCCCAGCTTACCGTGTTATTAAATATATACCCTCTTGGTGTGAATGGTGCTTGACAATGACAATAACCAGCGAAACGGGCTATTGTCAACACTTATGTGTCGCAATTAGATTTTCTACGGTTGAGTTGAATACTATCTTTGAAGCTAAAAGAACATGTTAAACAGAAGAGGCCCTTTCGGTGAGCTAAATTTCAGGAAAAAGAATACAACAATACTTCAATCAGGATTTGTTATTGCCCAGGTAATCGAATAAGAGAAAGTGTTACTTGTTTGGACCAGTTGTCAGTGTTGCATGCCCATTTATAAACTGCGGCCCAACACTGAAAATGAGCTATCAAAATCATCAGCTTAGAGACGATGAACAGATATAGCTGAATAAAGCCTGCATGCATAAAAATGACCTATCATGCAATAATTCTCATATTGCATATCAATGTTACTTTACGGCTAGTCAGTTTTTTTCAAATACTGCATATCTTATATCGAGCATCTGATCTCAGATGGGCGGTATGTTGCCTCGACGATGTTTCCTGGGTCAGAGTGCTGACGTGTTAGCACTAAGCTGTTATGGCACGATTAATATATATAGTAGCTGATTGTGAAATATACGACATACATAATTTCCCTTCTTGGCGAACATGGGCACAGAGTTATAGATGTAAAATGTGGTAAAACATTTACTCGTTAACCCACAACATTATCTCATTGATAATCAACACACTGTTTACACGAAATTCCCGGAGGCAATGCCGTGTAACGAAGAATTCACACGCCTTGCCATAAACCTAGCTATTTTAAACCGACAACAAATGATCATAACTTTCTTCACAAGCACTCGTGACAAAAACAACTCTGAGGGCAAATGGAGCTCACAATGCTGCTGCTTGAAATTGTAACCATATTTATAGAAGAGAATGACTTATCATAGATGACGAAGCATACGACGTTGGCAATATATTCAACCACGTCTCTTTAGATATTGAAATCTTTATTGCTTTGATATACTTTTGATAACATTATGTTATAGACCGGTGCTTATAAACGAGTGACTCGTGGCGAATCATTATTTACGGACCACAATAATTAGAGATCCATAGTGGATTTATAAAAGCTACGGCAACTTGCTACTAAGACCGTATCTCAAAGCCACTAGGCATTAACACGCATTACGCTGTATTGTACCTGTTAATTTGGACGAGCTCGATTTGTCATAAAAATCCATTATGCTTTCGAGCTGGCTGGACTGAGTAGTAGCTAAATGACTCTTATGTCTTCCACTTAATTTACATCTTAGCCGTCATGATCACTTTTTGCTGTCAATACGCAATGGCGAACGGCGAAGATTCTCTCAGGTAATTACATAAAAAATGCGTGACTGCACTAGTTAGAACGCGATATAATTATCGACAACCTGACATGTTCTCAGGCTTTTTGTAATTTATATTCCTTATTGATGACACTGTGTGACACTGAATAATTCTGCCGTGAATATTCTAATGACTCAAAAGCATAACACTTGCGTCACAGAAATATATTTAATCAGTCTCGATGATTTCGGTATGTAGTCGACATTTACTGGCTATATTGCTGCTCTGATCTAAATATCTCAATTTCAAACATTATCATTGACAGTGGTAGAATGATAACGACAGTAATCTATATTAATGATGATTATCTCAAACAATTTGAGTGAATGTCTTGCCAAGGCTTAAAACATAAAAGAATGTTAATGTGCCAATCTTGAAATATTGGCATTATTTCTAGAATCATCCATTGCTACGTTAACTAATGCGATACTGCCGATGTCTGCAATAGTTCTTTGATGGCGTATAAATATAAAGAAGTGATCTACAAGGCGGCTGACAATCTTCATGAATATTCGATATTACATATTACGGTGTTGCATACGATGTATCTGGTTTGCCGGTCCGGTTTCCATGCCAAATGGTCTTCACTACATGAACCGCATTGATGTGTCGATAGGCGTAGATGACCATCTGCAGCGTCGCATCAAATCCATCATGCAACGCTAGTCGCATTCAGAGGAGGCTCATAAAAGTAACAATGTCTTAACTTATGGCCTCTTAAAATCCATGACTGACAAAAGCTTCGACTTCATGTCGCAATCAATAACGTAATAAATGACCATCAAATGCCCTGATTAAATTGTGACATGCATCGGACTGAAACTGATACATGGTTGTACATGGAGTATAGTTTACTAAGTGTACATCGTATTATACAATTCATTAATAACGTAGTGGAGCATATATGGACATGCCGAAAGTGGAGTGAACAAGATGCGATAGCATCAAGCATTACACAAGCGGTTAAACATGATATCGAACCCTTGTTGTTTGAATTTTTGTCTATAACGATACGAGACCAATACACAACATCGATTGTTTGAATTTTAGAGAACAAGGCCCGATAAAATATGGATTCTGCTTACATTGATTGTGTGTTAATCAACACTCGCACCGCGTTTAAATGAGTTGACGTCGGAGAGAACCCATGAGCTGTTGTGATGTATGTGCTACACCAAAGAATTAAGCATTACTGGTTCATCACAAGTGATGAAAACGGCCTCATCAACTTAAAGTGTAGTTTGCTACAAATTAGTAGTACCTGTGAGATTACAGGCTCTTTGGGCGCATTTAGAAATGTATAACAATACGTGCGACAAACCGTATATTACCAATCATTATATGTTCTTAAATCTACAAATATAGTTGGCTTAAATTATTCCGGTAGATACTTTTGCTATAATCAGCCTGCCGTCTTGTGTTATATTTGTCATGCAGCATTGCTCATGCCCGCAATCATTAACCGACAAGTAATATAAAACCTGTCGTGATGTTTAGTTGCCTTCAACAAGCAATAGGACGTGAGTATAATGTTATCACAGCAGCCGCTATAAATAGCAGACCTGCAACGCATACATTGCGTACGAATAGCTGCCAGAACAGTTGTCATGCTTATTAAGTTTGCGATGAAATATGCAGACAGTCAATGTGATGCACGTGTCGCATTACACACGCTAGTTTGTGCTGGTGTTTGACATGCTCCTGCATTAAACCCATGCGCCGAAGACATTAAAGTATCTTTTATTTTCGAGTTTTAGAAAAGAGATATCGAGAATACCTAATTTTTTCGCGCATTGCGTATTCAATGTTGCTAGTTCAAATAATTTGCTGCACAAAACAGCAAAACTAACAAATAGTATTCAATGTACTCTCTAACTGATTCCGACATTAATAATATGTCTATTTGGAGTGAGCTTTCGCGCATATGGACGCATTTGTGTGAATATCTATCTAGGGTTTGTTGCAAAGGGATATTTAAGAATATGAGTATGTTGTTGAATAATTGTGCCATCATCTCCCTAATCTATGTACAAATTCAATTCACCAGTACACAATATTCAGAATATTGCTGAATATTATTAGAATGGAGAATGTGTTGAGCATACAATGTATCACGATATTGATGCGCATGGTCCCAAAGGACTCTTGAACGTTGCTGGAACCGGGCGCTTTATGATTTTAGAAAACATTTATCTTCATCGGGGTCTCCCTAACAAACAGGCTCCAGCTGGTCCATTCCTCGTTGACTGCTTAACATTATCTATATGTATTGCTTGCGGTTGTCCCTTTAATATCCCTCCTTGGTGTAATTTATTAATATTTGATACATACCCGGTAATGAAGATATAGATGCCTGGTTGTTCAGATAATCATGTCTTCCATCGGCATGTCCATCCGATTATTTGCCTTTTCGCGACTTGAGATCCGGATAAAAGAACGCTCTTAAGCATTTGCTTTTAAACGATGATCGGGTCATTTCTATCTTGGTGAATATGACAAAGCTTGCGCGTTGACCATCGATTGACCGATAAAACCGTATGTCAGAGAAAAGTCATTCATTTTCCTCATTTTTTTAAACAAAATTCAAAGACAAATGTCGGTCCTATAATGTAGAACAAATAATGTTTTGGGTTATTGTCTCATTCCAGAATATTCTATGTTCGATCTTTGTTTATTGTACTGGGTACTTAATAATGCATTTACGCATCTAAACCCTTTATCTGAATGGATGGAGACGGGTGGTCAGAAGATATGCTTGCATGGTATATTTTAAAAGTTTATAGACATGAGAAACATATCACGCAAAACATTATTACGCAATGTTAGAATGCAGAGAAAGGGCTGTAATAAACTAATGGCGACTGCAATATTGGATCAAATGAAAGTCGCAAGTTTCTAGACGACAGGGAGAATGAATGGAAATAGACCGATGTAAGATCAAGCCGTAGGTTAATGATTTTTGCGTAGCGACCTATAGGATTGCGCTACTGTTCCCTAACTGGATGTGCAGCTCACGTGTATTTCGTGACGTGAATTATTTTCCTTCTGCAGCGATATATTGCCTTAAATGTCACGCAGTTATGGACATATAAACGCTAGGATCATGTAGATATCATCTGACCATCATTATTTATTTGTTTTCTTTACGATGTGAGTCTCAATGATGGGCTATTGGGGCTTTTTTATATGTGATTTGGCATCAACCTCTTTACATACCAAAATCTTTCGGTTGGATATATTGGGAACACAGTAATCATTATACGTCGATGTAGCTTGTTACAGCCTAAATACCTTAAATTGTCCCGCAAGGGAAGCTAAGTTTACACATGACTGGATTAACTGTATAGTATAGATGCGCTAGGTGTATGACGGGCGTTATTTTATTTTATTGTTATGTCTAACTTGCCTAGCATTAGTGCCTACACCAGCATGGGTATTAGCACCGAAAGAGCAATTTTGTGACAAATCATTAGTGGTGGGAAGACTATATGTTTTGCTGACATTTGTGAGGCAGTATACGATATTGATGTTGAGGACAAATATGTAATCTACCTAAGCGATCCATTAAAGCGGATGGTAGGAGCTTTTTTCGTTTTTATGCTAAATGACGCTAGAGAGCAATATCAATGGATGATCGCTTACAAATAGCCATCCAAGTACTATAAATGCGAATATCGTAAGTTATTGTACAACTGACTGGTCAAGTCATCGCTTAAATGCGCTCACATAAATAACACTGGCATTTGATATTGTATCGGGAATGTGTTATGGTTTGCACCAAACGCATCATGTGCTACAAATCCATCCGCACATTTCGGCTAATATAGTAAAGACATAGCGGCACGTAATAAACGATGGTTATAATAGTGAGCATCCTTTTTCGTCATTCGGCGGGCATGAGGTTTGCGTTTATTTATACACAATGACGAAGCTCATGCAGAAAGGGGAATCCTAGATTAAAAAGGCGACTAGTTCTCTACTGTATTGTGTTTGGTGAAAGCAGAAAAAGAACACACACTCTATAATATGTCTTCAATAATTCAAGTTGGCTTGAATACCCAGTATTGACAGATTGTTGCAGAATTTAAGGACATATTGCAGCCGTTCAAATACTTGCTTGCATTGCCTACAATATCTGCTTTTGCGTTTGTAGTTGTATGATAGAATTTATATTTTAGTAACAAACTTATTTATGTAACCATTTGGTGGCCAGACTATGCCTTCCATCCTGGAACCAATTCTTATCATACTGCACTATCATTGATTTACTTCATAGTTGTCCGCGTTGATAGAAAAATACCATACCAATTAATTCGTTCTGTATCAATCCAGCGAGTCCGTAAACCGCGGACTGGGCCGGACAACCACCTACGTAATATTGCAGCATGATTACCAGCTGCTTCACTGCTGTTGTCATTGGTTCTACGACAACTAACAACTGACTCACACCAACAGCCAGCTTTTCATTGCATAACGGCATCATTTTGTACAGCTGATGGATATTTTCTAACACAAATAACTGATTACGTAATATTATATGGATGGAATAGGAAATTTGATCTTTGAATTATATTAAATCACCTTTATTTGTTTATGAAACGCAAAGCTTGTACTACGAAGCTTCCCCACCTGATAGTAATAGACACAACATTTGCTGTATTCATGCAATTGCGGTCATGATCAATAGATATAAAGCTGTGTACTATATCATAATATATGGACAGAAGTGCATATGGGATTGTTTTACGTCGTCATTTGGGAGTGATTAAGGTATGGAATGCTTTTCGGTCGAGAACAACCAGATTATATATTATTGCAGTGTTATATCGTACACGAGCGTATGCTTTATCCTCTTCTGTACACTGATTCTCTAATCATGTGAATTAACCGGTAAGAATAATACAACGCCTAAGGCGCAGTTGTTAATTATAGAATATCCGATGTAGCAGTGCAGAACACTATTGTTGACATTTACTCAACTAACCTACAGTGATTTAATATTAACGTGGCAATTCGATAATGATGATATCAGTGATGAGAGTGTCCCTCGTTACATTTGGAAAATTGATAAACCCCTATTGTAATGAGAAACATGTTTCAAGGATTGAATTGACATTTTAACAGATTTTGGTACTTACTGACTTCATTATATTCAGCTAGGAAGGTTTTTGTCAGGTGGTAGTTTTGGCCAAAGCAACGTATTTGACCCGGCGTTGGCTAGAACCCATCGCCTTTGTTGACCAATGCACCTTCATTCCTTACGTCGACCAAGAGGTATCTATTAAATATGTACAGACAAACAAAATGGTTTTGGAATAAAGAATGGTTATAATAAGTAGCATTATACCATCGTACGCCAAGTCAAAACAGAATGACCGTAGATGGCAACTGCTGTGGGAGTAGAATTGCTACCCATATCATACGGGAGTAACACCTAATTGGCATCCATGCGAAACTGTAATGTCAACAGAATTACCGTGTTAATCCGATTTAGTGTACAAAAACATTCATTTGATGTCATATACAGTAACACGATGATTATAGATTTCTGCCCTTATATGATAACTAACGTAACAAATATCAGTGATAAATCAATATTTGTTAGGTAGCGGGTATTGTCAATAACGATTCCTCTATGATGCTAATTGTTTGATTTTCTGCTCATTTTACTATTAGCTATGCAATGCACATGCTCAATACAAATTTCAATTGTACTGCAAACAGCAACAAAAGTATGAGAAAAAGACAGTCTCTTAATCCGGACTCTCCGTGACCTAAATTCTGACTGAAACAGAATTAACATCATGTGGCGAGATGCTTGTAAACTTCTGATTAGGTTCTAGATGTGCAGAATGTGGCCGTCGCCTGAAATGAAGCATTGCATGTGTATGAATAAGGATGGGGACAACTATATGTGCATTAACTGATAACAAAGTGAAGAATACACAAAGGCTGAATGGTGAAAGTTGACATAACATGGATGACCTATTTGCATCGCGTACTAGTCATGTGATGGACATTGTGAAAAGAGGAATTCTATAACTGTCGCTTGTGACAGAGGAAAGCAAATTTGTTTATCAATAAAGTCTAAGTTAGAACAGCACATTATCAGTTATGTCGTTTTGCACAATTATGATCAACGGGGGCGTTTCAAGGCTTTGCAATTCCTTTAACGCCGTTCCGAATGGCGTGTTGTTTGGCAATATTTTTGGCCCCTTGCGTACCTCTCTTACCTTTGCAACCGCGACAATGGTTCATTAATTATATCTGATATATGTTGTCACAAATCCACCATACTAGTCCAAATTTGATATATGTAAAATGTATGTGGCCATTAAACGATGGTACAAGGAGATGGATGTCGTAAATATGATCCGACTCTTATGAAATGGACTCTTAACTACAAGAGCGGATGTAATAAGCTCGCATTCCACTCAAGTTGTTGCCGAAAAATGTTACATAATATAATTTCCTTTGGGTGCATGAAATAGCATCACGAAGATTGCCTAATTTGCGTTAGCAATGAGTGTTCGCTCGAATGCCCTCATAACTATAATGCTGACTGTATTACGTTAAGGAAGTGTATATTTGCGATGTAATGCTCCGAGCCTGGCGATTGTTCCCTGAGAGATTTCACCTGAAAAGAAAAAAAACGTCGATTTATGTAATCGTATTATTCCATCATCTTCCCGAATATCACACCATATGGTCTCTTGGTATCCCATGTGTGCTGTTAATCACTCAAACATGATATGTCAATGTCATATAAGCCATTGGCCGGTCGGTTAAGATTTCAATTAAAAACATGATACATTATAGACTTTAAACATGTAGCTACACTGTGGACATATTGCTGATATGTGATGTTTCAAGCCATCCACCACTATGTCAGGGAAATGTAATTGCTAGAGTTGAGTCCATATATAACCGTGCTAGTGTCAGTCGTGAAGAGGTTGAAGCCATCACCGCATGTGGTGCATTTGTAGGGCTGATTTGTTCTGATTGCTGGCGCCACCAAATGCGTTCTACAATCCATACATTTATCTATTGATGTGTGAGATTCGGAGCAACATTTTCGCTGTCCACATTTAATGGCACATTTAGCTAGATTATGCGTCTGCAAAGTTAATGGAATGGCAACAATAAACAGCCAAGAGGAGCAGTGAGTGGCAATTACCATACATAGCGAGCATTAACATAACAGGAATGGAAATTCTTCAGCGTAAATTCCACCTCTTCATGAAAACAATGCGACGCATTAATCACTGGTGATGCTGGGTGGTTCATTGGTTGCACATCCACTCGCACACCTACTTTATTTTAATTCTATTCCTTGCGTCTCTAATGTAGAAGTGCTTTTATAAAGCAACTTGTACATTTTCACCCGGCGGTTTCATGATTTAAAGCATATGTAAAGAACAATATAATTAGTGATACGCTATACAATGCGTAAGTGTTGGACAGATATCTTGCTGAATTACGATCTAATCGAGAGCATGTCATTGCTGAAATATAAGCCATTTTATAATCGCGAGGTCAAATTAGATAAATAAATAATAAGACATAACAACAATAAAATATTACCGTTGTCTATTGAATTCCTCCGATCCGTAGATACACATCCGCGTACTTGTATATTCACTGGGTGGCCATAACTCCGTTGAATTAGTATTCTTTCATTGTTTTTCAAAAAGACACGGGCACACCTCTATGTTGGTGTACTGCAGGTACTATAACAATCAATTATCATTACTAATCCCTGTTACGAGATTTGCATTACCCAAACATTGTCAAATAAGGCCAAGATGCATCTAACGCAATGTACTCAGCTGGTTTACCTTGCGATATGTTCCAGCCTACATCAGAACCTGTAATAAAGCAATGTGTTTATGTTTTGTTAAGTTTCACATAGTGTTTACCGGCATGAGTAAATCATTGTAATTCTGTTGATATGATTGTATCGTAGGCATATCTAAATGCGTTGTGCTGTTAAATGGAAAGCATATGTATGATAACAGACGGATGGGTAACTCTTGGAGATAGGTGCACAGCATATCATTAGCGTTGTCGAAAGTGTCGATAATGTGATTACGCTATATCAGTATGATTGGGGGCTCATCATAACACATTGATAATCACAACCACTTACCACAGGCTAAGCTAATTAAGGTAATGAGTCTGATCCAAATGTGTCAAAGCTTAAGTGAAGCTCAAACCAGATTCAGAGTTATCATTGCTGTCTGTACGCTATATTATAACTCTTGATACGACAATCTAAAAAGCGACTGACTTGAGAATTGAGTACCTCAATGAAGTTGGTATCCTACTGCGCATGACCAAAGCATTCCTGCAAAACCACATTCATCATGCAAATGATAATATATATAAACAAACAGCAACGCTGATTAGCATATGCCTTGCTACACGCACATCACACGCATCGTCTGCATACATAATCGATAACTTGTTTGGCATAAGAACATTTGTTTCAGCAATGCGTTCACTGTGAATGTGCTGCAGGTCGTGATTCAACTGCCTTTAACTCTGCTGCTACCTGAAGGCAACTTGAATCCCTCTTTCACGACAAGTTACACATTACTTGTCGGTTGAGGATCGTGAATGTCCTTCTTGCGCTAGCTTAATCAACCTGGCATCGTAGTATTACTTGAATGACGTCATAACGCTTCATAGAAACAAATGAGAAGTGGCGTGTCTTGTCATTAAATGATGAAAGGGGAATATCATCAATAACAAAGGAGACGCAACAGAATATATAGACAAATAACTTTCTGTCTGACGTTAAGATTCCCAGGGAAATAATTTGCTGACTAAACAACAATAGTACCAATATCGTTCCATATATCAGGCCATTAGTTCAATATTAAAAAAACAAAGGACAACTTCCAACACGTACAGAAAGATGCATGATCAGTAAATGTGCTCTATAGTTATTGATATGATTGGTTAAAGGTAGTTGGGTTTTATAGCACATAGTGCTTTTTGTAAATATACATACCTTGTATTTTTAGCTGATATTGGGGCCTGTTATGTTAGTCAGAGCAAACACACAAATCAGAGATTAGTTTGTGCCTGTGCACTTATTAGCTGAGATTAGTGTGGGCACGAGTAATTTTGCATGACTTGCACTAGGTGGCTGGTTGATTAATGCAAATCTATGACGTTTTGTACAGGATATTAGTTATGCTTGTTTTATTTCTACCTCATATCTTAAAACCACGAATAAAAGCCGCCATGACGCCGTAAGCGAACGTAGGGCTAAGACAGAAAATTGTTATTCAATTATGTCGAGTTACCCAGAAACAACGAGCTTGGCCCTTCTATTTATTAGCACCTGGTTATCTGTTAGCTTAAACAAATTCCCCCTTAGGACTGTAGACACTAATCCTATTCTGTTCGGCAGACATGCTTAGTTATTCCAAACCGAATAACAGGTGTACTATTGCATTAGTCTCGACTTATCTGTCCCTCATTAGGATTAATTCATACCTACCGCTAGAAGCTTCGTCTGCGATATCTAATCAGTGAAGTATCTGGAATGAATATTGAGTTAGATTTAATTTACCGGGCTTGCCTGGATGCAAATGTTTCAAGTTACGCACGTGCCATTAAATCAGTGATGGGTTTCTACTTTTTGGTTTCGCTGGGCCTGAATCGTTCGAATTTTGCTACTGGTGAGGCAATTCTTTGATCAAAACCTCTGCAGTCTTTGACTCCTTACATTAACTACAAGCGGCGGTCATGATCAAGTGATACCACGCTATGTTCTATATCATACGAAATGGGCAGAAGTGCATATGGGATTGTACTGTGTCGTCATACGGGAGTGATTAAGGCGTGGAACGCTTTTTGTACAAGAAAACCTGATTATAGATGCAACAGCTAACAATAGGCACGAGTTACCTTTCGCTGATAATTGTAATTTTACACGAGCGTATGCTATATCCACCACTGTATGTTGAATGTCCAGCAGTGCACTGTATCTCTTATCATGTGAATTAACCGGTAAGAATAATACAACGCCTAAGACGCAGTTGGTAATTCTATGATATCATTATACTCAGCAAGGAGGATCTTTCAGATGGTGGTTTTGACCAACGCAACGGATTTGACCCGGCGTTGGTTAGAACCCTTCGCCTTTATTGACCAATGCACCTTCATTCCTTACGTCGACCAAGAGGTATCTATTAAATATGTACAGACAAACAAAATGGTTTTGGAATAAAGAATGGTTATAATAAGTAGCATTATACCATCGTACGCCAAGTCAAAACAGAATGACCGTAGATGGCAACTGCTGTGGGAGTAGAATTGCTACCCATATCATACGGGAGTAACACCTAATTGGCATCCATGCGAAACTGTAATGTCAACAGAATTACCGTGTTAATCCGATTTAGTGTACAAAAACATTCATTTGATGTCATATACAGGAACACGATGATTATAGATTTCTGCCCTTATATGATAACTAACGTAACAAATATCAGTGATAAATCAATATTTGTTAGGTAGCGGGTATTGTCAATAACGATTCCTCTATGATGCTAATTGTTTGATTTTCTGCTCATTTTACTATTAGCTATGCAATGCACATGCTCAATACAAATTTCAATTGTACTGCAAACAGCAACAAAAGTATGAGAAAAAGACAGTCTCTTAATCCGGACTCTCCGTGACCTAAATTCTGACTGAAACAGAATTAACATCATGTGGCGAGATGCTTGTAAACTTCTGATTAGGTTCTAGATGTGCAGAATGTGGCCGTCGCCTGAAATGAAGCATTGCATGTGTATGAATAAGGATGGGGACAACTATATGTGCATTAACTGATAACAAAGTGAAGAATACACAAAGGCTGAATGGTGAAAGTTGACATAACATGGATGACCTATTTGCATCGCGTACTAGTCATGTGATGGACATTGTGAAAAGAGGAATTCTATAACTGTCGCTTGTGACAGAGGAAAGCAAATTTGTTTATCAATAAAGTCTAAGTTAGAACAGCACATTATCAGTTATGTCGTTTTGCACAATTATGATCAACGGGGGCGTTTCAAGGCTTTGCAATTCCTTTAACGCCGTTCCGAATGGCGTGTTGTTTGGCAATATTTTTGGCCCCTTGCGTACCTCTCTTACCTTTGCAACCGCGACAATGGTTCATTAATTATATCTGATATATGTTGTCACAAATCCACCATACTAGTCCAAATTTGATATATGTAAAATGTATGTGGCCATTAAACGATGGTACAAGGAGATGGATGTCGTAAATATGATCCGACTCTTATGAAATGGACTCTTAACTACAAGAGCGGATGTAATAAGCTCGCATTCCACTCAAGTTGTTGCCGAAAAATGTTACATAATATAATTTCCTTTGGGTGCATGAAATAGCATCACGAAGATTGCCTAATTTGCGTTAGCAATGAGTGTTCGCTCGAATGCCCTCATAACTATAATGCTGACTGTATTACGTTAAGGAAGTGTATATTTGCGATGTAATGCTCCGAGCCTGGCGATTGTTCCCTGAGAGATTTCACCTGAAAAGAAAAAAAACGTCGATTTATGTAATCGTATTATTCCATCATCTTCCCGAATATCACACCATATGGTCTCTTGGTATCCCATGTGTGCTGTTAATCACTCAAACATGATATGTCAATGTCATATAAGCCATTGGCCGGTCGGTTAAGATTTCAATTAAAAACATGATACATTATAGACTTTAAACATGTAGCTACACTGTGGACATATTGCTGATATGTGATGTTTCAAGCCATCCACCACTATGTCAGGGAAATGTAATTGCTAGAGTTGAGTCCATATATAACCGTGCTAGTGTCAGTCGTGAAGAGGTTGAAGCCATCACCGCATGTGGTGCATTTGTAGGGCTGATTTGTTCTGATTGCTGGCGCCACCAAATGCGTTCTACAATCCATACATTTATCTATTGATGTGTGAGATTCGGAGCAACATTTTCGCTGTCCACATTTAATGGCACATTTAGCTAGATTATGCGTCTGCAAAGTTAATGGAATGGCAACAATAAACAGCCAAGAGGAGCAGTGAGTGGCAATTACCATACATAGCGAGCATTAACATAACAGGAATGGAAATTCTTCAGCGTAAATTCCACCTCTTCATGAAAACAATGCGACGCATTAATCACTGGTGATGCTGGGTGGTTCATTGGTTGCACATCCACTCGCACACCTACTTTATTTTAATTCTATTCCTTGCGTCTCTAATGTAGAAGTGCTTTTATAAAGCAACTTGTACATTTTCACCCGGCGGTTTCATGATTTAAAGCATATGTAAAGAACAATATAATTAGTGATACGCTATACAATGCGTAAGTGTTGGACAGATATCTTGCTGAATTACGATCTAATCGAGAGCATGTCATTGCTGAAATATAAGCCATTTTATAATCGCGAGGTCAAATTAGATAAATAAATAATAAGACATAACAACAATAAAATATTACCGTTGTCTATTGAATTCCTCCGATCCGTAGATACACATCCGCGTACTTGTATATTCACTGGGTGGCCATAACTCCGTTGAATTAGTATTCTTTCATTGTTTTTCAAAAAGACACGGGCACACCTCTATGTTGGTGTACTGCAGGTACTATAACAATCAATTATCATTACTAATCCCTGTTACGAGATTTGCATTACCCAAACATTGTCAAATAAGGCCAAGATGCATCTAACGCAATGTACTCAGCTGGTTTACCTTGCGATATGTTCCAGCCTACATCAGAACCTGTAATAAAGCAATGTGTTTATGTTTTGTTAAGTTTCACATAGTGTTTACCGGCATGAGTAAATCATTGTAATTCTGTTGATATGATTGTATCGTAGGCATATCTAAATGCGTTGTGCTGTTAAATGGAAAGCATATGTATGATAACAGACGGATGGGTAACTCTTGGAGATAGGTGCACAGCATATCATTAGCGTTGTCGAAAGTGTCGATAATGTGATTACGCTATATCAGTATGATTGGGGGCTCATCATAACACATTGATAATCACAACCACTTACCACAGGCTAAGCTAATTAAGGTAATGAGTCTGATCCAAATGTGTCAAAGCTTAAGTGAAGCTCAAACCAGATTCAGAGTTATCATTGCTGTCTGTACGCTATATTATAACTCTTGATACGACAATCTAAAAAGCGACTGACTTGAGAATTGAGTACCTCAATGAAGTTGGTATCCTACTGCGCATGACCAAAGCATTCCTGCAAAACCACATTCATCATGCAAATGATAATATATATAAACAAACAGCAACGCTGATTAGCATATGCCTTGCTACACGCACATCACACGCATCGTCTGCATACATAATCGATAACTTGTTTGGCATAAGAACATTTTGTTCAGCAATGCGTTCACTGTGAATGTGCTGCAGGTCGTGATTCAACTGCCTTTAACTCTGCTGCTACCTGAAGGCAACTTGAATCCCTCTTTCACGACAAGTTACACATTACTTGTCGGTTGAGGATCGTGAATGTCCTTCTTGCGCTAGCTTAATCAACCTGGCATCGTAGTATTACTTGAATGACGTCATAACGCTTCATAGAAACAAATGAGAAAGGGGAATATCATCAATAACAAAGGAGACGCAACAGAATATATAGACAAATAACTTTCTGTCTGACGTTAAGATTCCCAGGGAAATAATTTGCTGACTAAACAACAATAGTACCAATATCGTTCCATATATCAGGCCATTAGTTCAATATTAAAAAAACAAAGGACAACTTCCAACACGTACAGAAAGATGCATGATCAGTAAATGTGCTCTATAGTTATTGATATGATTGGTTAAAGGTAGTTGGGTTTTATAGCACATAGTGCTTTTTGTAAATATACATACCTTGTATTTTTAGCTGATATTGGGGCCTGTTATGTTAGTCAGAGCAAACACACAAATCAGAGATTAGTTTGTGCCTGTGCACTTATTAGCTGAGATTAGTGTGGGCACGAGTAATTTTGCATGACTTGCACTAGGTGGCTGGTTGATTAATGCAAATCTATGACGTTTTGTACAGGATATTAGTTATGCTTGTTTTATTTCTACCTCATATCTTAAAACCACGAATAAAAGCCGCCATGACGCCGTAAGCGAACGTAGGGCTAAGACAGAAAATTGTTATTCAATTATGTCGAGTTACCCAGAAACAACGAGCTTGGCCCTTCTATTTATTAGCACCTGGTTATCTGTTAGCTTAAACAAATTCCCCCTTAGGACTGTAGACACTAATCCTATTTTGTTCGGCAGACATGCTTAGTTATTCCAAACCGAATAACAGGTGTACTATTGCATTAGTCTCGACTTATCTGTCCCTCATTAGGATTAATTCATACCTACCGCTAGAAGCTTCGTCTGCGATATCTAATCAGTGAAGTATCTGGAATGAATATTGAGTTAGATTTAATTTACCGGGCTTGCCTGGATGCAAATGTTTCAAGTTACGCACGTGCCATTAAATCAGTGATGGGTTTCTACTTTTTGGTTTCGCTGGGCCTGAATCGTTCGAATTTTGCTACTGGTGAGGCAATTCTTTGATCAAAACCTCTGCAGTCTTTGACTCCTTACATTAACTACAAGCGGCGGTCATGATCAAGTGATACCACGCTATGTTCTATATCATACGAAATGGGCAGAAGTGCATATGGGATTGTACTGTGTCGTCATACGGGAGTGATTAAGGCGTGGAACGCTTTTTGTACAAGAAAACCTGATTATAGATGCAACAGCTAACAATAGGCACGAGTTACCTTTCGCTGATAATTGTAATTTTACACGAGCGTATGCTATATCCACCACTGTATGTTGAATGTCCAGCAGTGCACTGTATCTCTTATCATGTGAATTAACCGGTAAGAATAATACAACGCCTAAGACGCAGTTGGTAATTCTATGATATCATTATACTCAGCAAGGAGGATCTTTCAGATGGTGGTTTTGACCAACGCAACGGATTTGACCCGGCGTTGGTTAGAACCCTTCGCCTTTATTGACCAATGCACCTTCATTCCTTACGTCGACCAAGAGGTATCTATTAAATATGTACAGACAAACAAAATGGTTTTGGAATAAAGAATGGTTATAATAAGTAGCATTATACCATCGTACGCCAAGTCAAAACAGAATGACCGTAGATGGCAACTGCTGTGGGAGTAGAATTGCTACCCATATCATACGGGAGTAACACCTAATTGGCATCCATGCGAAACTGTAATGTCAACAGAATTACCGTGTTAATCCGATTTAGTGTACAAAAACATTCATTTGATGTCATATACAGGAACACGATGATTATAGATTTCTGCCCTTATATGATAACTAACGTAACAAATATCAGTGATAAATCAATATTTGTTAGGTAGCGGGTATTGTCAATAACGATTCCTCTATGATGCTAATTGTTTGATTTTCTGCTCATTTTACTATTAGCTATGCAATGCACATGCTCAATACAAATTTCAATTGTACTGCAAACAGCAACAAAAGTATGAGAAAAAAGACAGTCTCTTAATCCGGACTCTCCGTGACCTAAATTCTGACTGAAACAGAATTAACATCATGTGGCGAGATGCTTGTAAACTTCTGATTAGGTTCTAGATGTGCAGAATGTGGCCGTCGCCTGAAATGAAGCATTGCATGTGTATGAATAAGGATGGGGACAACTATATGTGCATTAACTGATAACAAAGTGAAGAATACACAAAGGCTGAATGGTGAAAGTTGACATAACATGGATGACCTATTTGCATCGCGTACTAGTCATGTGATGGACATTGTGAAAAGAGGAATTCTATAACTGTCGCTTGTGACAGAGGAAAGCAAATTTGTTTATCAATAAAGTCTAAGTTAGAACAGCACATTATCAGTTATGTCGTTTTGCACAATTATGATCAACGGGGGCGTTTCAAGGCTTTGCAATTCCTTTAACGCCGTTCCGAATGGCGTGTTGTTTGGCAATATTTTTGGCCCCTTGCGTACCTCTCTTACCTTTGCAACCGCGACAATGGTTCATTAATTATATCTGATATATGTTGTCACAAATCCACCATACTAGTCCAAATTTGATATATGTAAAATGTATGTGGCCATTAAACGATGGTACAAGGAGATGGATGTCGTAAATATGATCCGACTCTTATGAAATGGACTCTTAACTACAAGAGCGGATGTAATAAGCTCGCATTCCACTCAAGTTGTTGCCGAAAAATGTTACATAATATAATTTCCTTTGGGTGCATGAAATAGCATCACGAAGATTGCCTAATTTGCGTTAGCAATGAGTGTTCGCTCGAATGCCCTCATAACTATAATGCTGACTGTATTACGTTAAGGAAGTGTATATTTGCGATGTAATGCTCCGAGCCTGGCGATTGTTCCCTGAGAGATTTCACCTGAAAAGAAAAAAAACGTCGATTTATGTAATCGTATTATTCCATCATCTTCCCGAATATCACACCATATGGTCTCTTGGTATCCCATGTGTGCTGTTAATCACTCAAACATGATATGTCAATGTCATATAAGCCATTGGCCGGTCGGTTAAGATTTCAATTAAAAAACATGATACATTATAGACTTTAAACATGTAGCTACACTGTGGACATATTGCTGATATGTGATGTTTCAAGCCATCCACCACTATGTCAGGGAAATGTAATTGCTAGAGTTGAGTCCATATATAACCGTGCTAGTGTCAGTCGTGAAGAGGTTGAAGCCATCACCGCATGTGGTGCATTTGTAGGGCTGATTTGTTCTGATTGCTGGCGCCACCAAATGCGTTCTACAATCCATACATTTATCTATTGATGTGTGAGATTCGGAGCAACATTTTCGCTGTCCACATTTAATGGCACATTTAGCTAGATTATGCGTCTGCAAAGTTAATGGAATGGCAACAATAAACAGCCAAGAGGAGCAGTGAGTGGCAATTACCATACATAGCGAGCATTAACATAACAGGAATGGAAATTCTTCAGCGTAAATTCCACCTCTTCATGAAAACAATGCGACGCATTAATCACTGGTGATGCTGGGTGGTTCATTGGTTGCACATCCACTCGCACACCTACTTTATTTTAATTCTATTCCTTGCGTCTCTAATGTAGAAGTGCTTTTATAAAGCAACTTGTACATTTTCACCCGGCGGTTTCATGATTTAAAGCATATGTAAAGAACAATATAATTAGTGATACGCTATACAATGCGTAAGTGTTGGACAGATATCTTGCTGAATTACGATCTAATCGAGAGCATGTCATTGCTGAAATATAAGCCATTTTATAATCGCGAGGTCAAATTAGATAAATAAATAATAAGACATAACAACAATAAAATATTACCGTTGTCTATTGAATTCCTCCGATCCGTAGATACACATCCGCGTACTTGTATATTCACTGGGTGGCCATAACTCCGTTGAATTAGTATTCTTTCATTGTTTTTCAAAAAGACACGGGCACACCTCTATGTTGGTGTACTGCAGGTACTATAACAATCAATTATCATTACTAATCCCTGTTACGAGATTTGCATTACCCAAACATTGTCAAATAAGGCCAAGATGCATCTAACGCAATGTACTCAGCTGGTTTTACCTTGCGATATGTTCCAGCCTACATCAGAACCTGTAATAAAGCAATGTGTTTATGTTTTGTTAAGTTTCACATAGTGTTTACCGGCATGAGTAAATCATTGTAATTCTGTTGATATGATTGTATCGTAGGCATATCTAAATGCGTTGTGCTGTTAAATGGAAAGCATATGTATGATAACAGACGGATGGGTAACTCTTGGAGATAGGTGCACAGCATATCATTAGCGTTGTCGAAAGTGTCGATAATGTGATTACGCTATATCAGTATGATTGGGGGCTCATCATAACACATTGATAATCACAACCACTTACCACAGGCTAAGCTAATTAAGGTAATGAGTCTGATCCAAATGTGTCAAAGCTTAAGTGAAGCTCAAACCAGATTCAGAGTTATCATTGCTGTCTGTACGCTATATTATAACTCTTGATACGACAATCTAAAAAGCGACTGACTTGAGAATTGAGTACCTCAATGAAGTTGGTATCCTACTGCGCATGACCAAAGCATTCCTGCAAAACCACATTCATCATGCAAATGATAATATATATAAACAAACAGCAACGCTGATTAGCATATGCCTTGCTACACGCACATCACACGCATCGTCTGCATACATAATCGATAACTTGTTTGGCATAAGAACATTTTGTTCAGCAATGCGTTCACTGTGAATGTGCTGCAGGTCGTGATTCAACTGCCTTTAACTCTGCTGCTACCTGAAGGCAACTTGAATCCCTCTTTCACGACAAGTTACACATTACTTGTCGGTTGAGGATCGTGAATGTCCTTCTTGCGCTAGCTTAATCAACCTGGCATCGTAGTATTACTTGAATGACGTCATAACGCTTCATAGAAACAAATGAGAAGTGGCGTGTCTTGTCATTAAATGATGAAAGGGGAATATCATCAATAACAAAGGAGACGCAACAGAATATATAGACAAATAACTTTCTGTCTGACGTTAAGATTCCCAGGGAAATAATTTGCTGACTAAACAACAATAGTACCAATATCGTTCCATATATCAGGCCATTAGTTCAATATTAAAAAAACAAAGGACAACTTCCAACACGTACAGAAAGATGCATGATCAGTAAATGTGCTCTATAGTTATTGATATGATTGGTTAAAGGTAGTTGGGTTTTATAGCACATAGTGCTTTTTGTAAATATACATACCTTGTATTTTTAGCTGATATTGGGGCCTGTTATGTTAGTCAGAGCAAACACACAAATCAGAGATTAGTTTGTGCCTGTGCACTTATTAGCTGAGATTAGTGTGGGCACGAGTAATTTTGCATGACTTGCACTAGGTGGCTGGTTGATTAATGCAAATCTATGACGTTTTGTACAGGATATTAGTTATGCTTGTTTTATTTCTACCTCATATCTTAAAACCACGAATAAAAGCCGCCATGACGCCGTAAGCGAACGTAGGGCTAAGACAGAAAATTGTTATTCAATTATGTCGAGTTACCCAGAAACAACGAGCTTGGCCCTTCTATTTATTAGCACCTGGTTATCTGTTAGCTTAAACAAATTCCCCCTTAGGACTGTAGACACTAATCCTATTCTGTTCGGCAGACATGCTTAGTTATTCCAAACCGAATAACAGGTGTACTATTGCATTAGTCTCGACTTATCTGTCCCTCATTAGGATTAATTCATACCTACCGCTAGAAGCTTCGTCTGCGATATCTAATCAGTGAAGTATCTGGAATGAATATTGAGTTAGATTTAATTTACCGGGCTTGCCTGGATGCAAATGTTTCAAGTTACGCACGTGCCATTAAATCAGTGATGGGTTTCTACTTTTTGGTTTCGCTGGGCCTGAATCGTTCGAATTTTGCTACTGGTGAGGCAATTCTTTGATCAAAACCTCTGCAGTCTTTGACTCCTTACATTAACTACAAGCGGCGGTCATGATCAAGTGATACCACGCTATGTTCTATATCATACGAAATGGGCAGAAGTGCATATGGGATTGTACTGTGTCGTCATACGGGAGTGATTAAGGCGTGGAACGCTTTTTGTACAAGAAAACCTGATTATAGATGCAACAGCTAACAATAGGCACGAGTTACCTTTCGCTGATAATTGTAATTTTACACGAGCGTATGCTATATCCACCACTGTATGTTGAATGTCCAGCAGTGCACTGTATCTCTTATCATGTGAATTAACCGGTAAGAATAATACAACGCCTAAGACGCAGTTGGTAATTCTATGATATCATTATACTCAGCAAGGAGGATCTTTCAGATGGTGGTTTTGACCAACGCAACGGATTTGACCCGGCGTTGGTTAGAACCCTTCGCCTTTATTGACCAACCCGCCTACACGTCGACCAAAAGTCGTCTCTTAAAGAGAGGTTATAACAAGTAGCATTCTACCATCTTACGCCAAGTCAAAACAGACTGAACGTCGATAGCAACAGTTGTGGGAGTAGAATTGCTACCCATATCATACGGAAGTACCACCCAAATGTCATTCATGCAAAACTCTAATGACCGTGTAAATTCGATTCAGCGCAAAAACCACTTGTTTGATGTCATATACAGGAACACGACGATTATAGACTTCTACTCTTCTATAATGAATAACGTAACAAATGCAGTGTTAAATCAATGTTTGTTATGTGTGGGCATTGTCAATAGCGATTCCTTTATGATGCTAATTTTGGGTTTTTTGGCAAAAATTTTTTGGCCCCCGGAAAAAACCCTCTCTTACCTTTGCAACCGCGACAATGGTTCTTTAATTATATCTGATTATGTTGTCAAAAAATCCCCCCTACTAGCCCAAAATTTGATATATGTAAAATGTAGTGCCATTAACATGGTACAAGGAATGGTGTCGTAAATATGATCCCTCTTATAAATTTGGACTCTTAACTACAAGAGCGGATTGTAATAAGCTCGCATTCCACTCAATTTTGTTGCCAAAAGATTTTACATAATAAATTTTCCCTTTTGGGTGCAATAAATTTACATAAACGAAGATTGCCAAATTTTGGGCTTTTAGAAATTAGTTTCGCTCGAATCCCCTATAACTATAATGCCTGACTGTTTTAAACTTTAAGGGAAAGTGTTTTTTCGATGTAATGCTCCGAGCCTGGCGATGTTCCCCTGAGGTTTTCACCTGAAAAGAAAAAAAACGTCGTTTTATGTATCGTTTTTATTCCATAAATTTTCCCGAATATCCACCATGATGGTCTCTTGGTATCCCATGTGTGCTTTTAATCACTCAAACATGATATGTCAATGTCTTTAAAAAGCCTTTTGGCCCGGGTGGGTTTAAAAATATTTCAATTAAAAACATGAAAACATTATAGATTAAACATTTTAGCTACACTGTGGACATATTGCTGATATGTGATTTCAAGCCATCCACCACTATGTCGGGAAATGTATTGCTAAGTTGGTTCCATTTTACCGGGTGCTAGTGGCATTCGTGAAGAGGTTGAAGCCATCCCCGCATGTGGTGCATTTGTAGGGCTGATTTGTTCTGATTGCTGGCGCCACCAAATGCGTTCTAAAATCCATACATTTATCTATTGATGTGTGAGATTCGAGCAACATTTTCGCTGTCCACATTTAATGGCACATTTAGCTAATTATGCGTCTGCAAAGTTAATGGAATGGCAAAAATAAACAGCCAAAGGAGCAGTGAGTGGAAATTACCATACTAGCGAGCATTAACATAACAGGAAGGGAAAATTCTTCAGCGTAAATTCCACCTCTTAAATAAAAACAATGCGACGCTTAACACTGGGATGCTGGGTGGTTCATTGGTTGCACATCCACTCGCACCCCTACTTTATTTTATTCCCTATTCCTTGCGTCTCTAATGTAGAAGTGTTTTTTTATAAACCCAACTTGTACATTTTACACCCGGCGGTTTCATGATTTAAAGCATATGTAAAAACCATATAATTATGGATACGCTATACAATGCGTAAGTGTTGGCAGATATCTTGCTGAATTACGACCCTAATCGGAGCATTTCATGTGAAATATAAGCCATTTTATAATCGCGGGGGTAAAATTTAGATAAATAAATAATAAGACATAAAAAAATAAAATATTACCGTTGGTCTTTGATTCCTCCGATCCGTAGATACACATCCCGTACTTGTATATTCACTGGGTGGCCATAAACTCCGTTGAATTAGTATTCTTTCTTGTTTTTCAAAAAAGACACGGGCACACCTCTATTTTTGGTTGAAACGCAGGTACTATAACAATCATTATTCTTTAAACTAATCCCGTTACGAGATTTGCATTCCCCAAACTTGTCAAATAAGGCAAGATGCTTTCTAACGCAATGTACCAGTTTGTTTCCCTTTGCGTTTGGGTTCCAGCCTACATCAAAACCTTAATAAGCAATGTGTTTATGTTTTGTTAAGTTTTTCACATATTTTTACCGGCATGAGTAAATCATTGTAATTTTTGTTGATATGATTGTATCGAAATGCATATCAAAATGCGTTGTGCTGTAAATGGAAAGCAATGTATGATAACAACGGATGGGTAACTCTTGGAATGGGTGAAACCGCATACATTAGCGTTGTCGAAGTGTCGATAATGTGATTAAACGCTATACCCGTATGATTGGGGGCTCATCATAACACTTTGATAACACAACCACTTACCACAGGCTAAGCAAATTAAGGTAATGAGTCTGACCCAAAATTGTTCAAAGCTTAAGTGAAGCTAAAACCAGATTCAGAGTTATCATTGCTGTCTGAAACGCTATATTTAACTCTTGATACGACAATCTAAAAAGCGACGACTTGAGAATTGATACCTCAATGAAGTTGTATCCTACTGCGCAGACCAAAGCATTCCTGCAAAACCACATTCATCATGCAAATGATAAAATATATAAAAAACGCAACGCTGATTAGCATATCCCCTTGCACACGCACATCACACGCATCGTCTCATACATAATCGAAAACTTTTGGCATAAGAACATTTTGTTCAGCAATGCGTTCACTGTGAATGTGCTGCAGGCCCCCCCGTGTTTCCCAACTCCCTTTTAACACTCTGCGTTTAACCCTAAAGGGCAACTTGAATCCCTCTTTCACGACAAGTTACACATTATTTCTTGTCGGTTGAGGATCGTGAATGCCTTCTTGGCGCTTAGCTTAATCAACCTGGCATCGTAGTATTACTTGAATGAGTCAATACGCTTCATAGAAACAAATAAAAGGGGAAAGGGAAATATAAAATCAATAACAAGGAGACGCAACAAATATATAGACAAATAACTTTCTGTCTAAACTTTAAGATTCCCAGGGAAATATTTGCTGACTAAACAACAATAGTCCCAATATCGGCCATATACCCAGGCCATTAGTTCAATTTTAAAAAAAACAAAGGAAAAATTTCCCCCAACACGTACAGAAAGATGCATGTCAGTAAATGTGCTCTAATTTATGATTGTTTGGGTTTAAAAGGGTTTTTTTGGGGTTTTATAGCACATAGTGCTTTTTGTAAATATACATACCTTGTTTTTTTTGGGGCGATTTTGGGGGCCCTGTTATGTTAGTCAGAGCAAACAACAAATCAGAGATTAGTTTGTGCCTGTGCCCCTTTAATTTATCTGAGATTAGTGTGGGCACGATTAATTTGCATGATTTGCACTAGGTGGCTGGTTGATTAATGCAAATTTTGGGACGTTTTTGTACAGGATATTAGTTATGCTTTTTTAAATTTTAAAACCTCATATCTTAAACCACAAATTTAAAAGCCGCCATGACGCCGTAAGCGAACGTGGGCTAAGACAAAATTGTTTATTCAATTATGTCGAGTACCCAGAAAACACGAGTTTGGCCCCTTCTATTTATTACCCACCTGGTTATCTGTTAGCTTAAACACATTCCCCCTTAGGACTGTAGACACTAATCCTATTTTGTTCGGCAGACATGCTTAGTTTTCCAAACCGAATAACAGGTGTACTATTGCATTATTTCCTCGACTATCTGTCCCTCATTAGGATTAATTCATTACCTCCCGCTAGAAGCTTCGTCTGCGATATCAAAATCATGTGAAGTATCTGGAATGAATATTGAGTAGTTTTAAAAATTTTCCCCCGGGCTTGCCGGGTTTGCAAATGTTTCAAGTTACCCCAGTGCCATTAAATAAGTGATGGGTTTCTATTTTTTTGGTTTCGCTGGGCCGAATCGTCAAATTTTTGCTACGGGTGAGGAAATTCTTTGTTTTCAAAAACCTCTGCAGTCTTTGATCCTTACATTAACTACAAGCGGGGGGCCCTGATAAGTGATCCCAAACGCATGTTCTATATCTTTACGAAATGGGCAAAAAGTGCTAGGGGAAATTGTACGGGTCGCAACGGGATTGTTTAAAGGCGTGGAACGCTTTTGTACAAGAAAACCTAAATTTAAAATGCAAAAAGCTAACAATAGGCACGAGTTCCCCTCGCTGTTTAATTGTAATTTTACACGAGCGTATGCTATATCCACCACGTTGTTGAAATGTCCAGAAGTGAACTGTATCTCTTATCCTGTGAATTAACCGGTAAGAATAATACAACGCCAAAGACGAGTTGGTAATTCTATGATATATTATTACTCAGCAAGGAGGATTTTTCAGAGGGGGTTTTGACCAACGCAACGGATTTGACCCGGGGCTTGGGTTTAAAAACCCTTCGCCTTTATTGCACAAAAACATTCATTTTGATGTCATATACAGTACACGATGATTATAGATTTCTGCCCTTATATATGATAACTAACGTAACAAAGATCAGTGATAAATCAATATTTGTTAGCTGCGGGTATTGTCAATAACGATTCCTCTATGATGCTAATTGTTTTATTTTCTGCTCATTTTACTACTAGCTATGCAATGCACATGCCACAATACAAATTTCAATTGTACTGCAAACAGCAACAAAAGTAACAGAAAAAGACTTCTAGATGTGCAGAACGTGGCCGTCGCCTGAAATGAAGCATTGCATGGGTATGAATAAGGATGGGGACAACTATGTGTGCATTATCTGATAACAAAGTGAAGAATACACAATGGCTGAATGGTGAAAGTTGACATAACACGGATGACCTATTTGCATCGCGTACTAGTCATGTGATGGACATTGTGAAAAGAGGAATTCTATAACTGTCGCTTGTGACGGGGGAAAGCAAATTTGTTTATCGATAAAGTTTAAGTTAGAACAGCACATTATCAGTGATGTCGTTTTGCACAATTATGATTAACGGGGGCGTTTCAAGGCTTTGCAATTCCTTTAACGCCGTTCCGAATGGCGTGTTGTTAGGCAATATTTTTGGCCCCTTGCGTACCTCTCTTACCTTTGCAACCGCGACAATGGTTCATTTATTATATCTGATATATGTTGTCACAAATCCACCAGACTAGTCCAAATTTGATATATGTAAATTGTATGTGGCCATTAAACGATGGTACAAGGAGATGGATGCCGTAAATATGATCCGACTCTTATGAAATGGACTCTTAACTACAAGAGCGGATGTAATAAGCTCGCATTCCACTCAAGTTGTAACCGAAAAATGTTACATAATATAATTTCCTTTGGGTGCATGAAATAGCATCACGAAAATTGCCTAATTTGCGTTAGCAATGAGTGTTCGCTCGAATGCCCTCATAATTATGATGCTGACTGTATTACGTTAAGGAAGTGTATATTTGAATGCGATGTAATGCTCCGAGCCTGGCGATTGTTCCCTGAGAGATTTCACCTGAAAAGAAAAAAAACGTCGATTTATGTAATCGCATTATTCCATCATCTTCCCGAATATCACACCATATGGTCTCTTGGTATCCCATGTGTGCTGTTAATCACTCAAAACATGATATGTCAATGTCATATAAGCCATTGGCCGGTCGGTTAAGATTTCAATTAAAAACATGATACATTATAGACTTTAAACATGTAGCTACACTGTGGACATATTGCTGATATGTGATGTTTCACGCCATCCACCACTATGTCAGGGAAATGTAATTGCTAGAGTTGAGTCCATATATAACCGTGATAGTGTCAGTCGTGAAGAGGTTGAAGCCATCACCGCATGTGGTGCATTTGTAGGGCTGATTTGTTCTGATTGCTGGCGCCACCAAATGCGTTCTACAATCCATACATTTATCTATTGATGTGTGAGATTCGGAGCAACATTTTCGCTGTCCACATTTAATGGCACATTTAGCTAGATTCTGCGTCTGCAAAGTTAATGGAATGGCAACAATAAACAGCCAAGAGGAGCAGTGAGTGGCAATTACCATACATAGCGAGCATTAACATAACAGGAATGGAAATTCTTCAGCGTAAATTCCACCTCTTCATGAAAACAATGCGACGCATTTATCACTGGTGATGCTGGGTGGTTCATTGGTTGCACATCCACTCGCACACCTACTTTATTTTAATTCTATTCCTTGCGTCTCTAATGTAGAAGTGCTTCTATAAAGCAACTTGTACATTTTCACCCGGCGGTTTCATGATTTAAAGCATATGTAAAGAACAATATCATTAGTGATACGCTATACAATGCGTAAGTGTTGGACAGATATCTTGTTGAATTACGATCTAATCGAGAGCATGTCATTGCTGAAATAAAAGCCATTTTATAATCGCGAGGTCAAATTAGATAAATAAATAATAAGACATAACAACAATAAAATATTACCGTTGTCTATTGAATTCCTCCGATCCGTAGATACACATCCGCGTACTTGTATATTCACTGGGTGACCATAACTCCGTTGAATTAGTATTCTTTCATTGTTTTTCAAAAAGACACGGGCACACCTCTGTGTTGGTGTACTGCAGGTACTATAACAATCAATCATCATTACTAATCCCTGTTACGAGATTTGCATTACCCAAACATTGTCAAATAAGGCCAAGATGCATTTAACGCAATGTACTCAGCTGGTTTACCTTGCGATATGTTCCAGCCTACATCAGAACCTGTAATAAAGCAATGCGTTTATGTTTTGTTAAGTTTCACATAGTGTTTACCGGCATGAGTAAATCATTGTAATTCTGTTGATATGATTGTTTCGTAGGCATATCTAAATGCGTTGTTGTGCTGTTAAATGGAAAGCATATGTATGATAACAGACGGATGGGTAACTCTTGGAGATAGGTGCACAGCATATCATTAGCGTTGTCGAAAGTGTCGATAATGTGATTACGCTATGTCAGTATGATCGGGGGCTCATCATAACACATTGATAATCACAACCACTTACCACAGGCTAAGCTAATTAAGGTAATGAGTCTGATCCAAATGTGTCAAAGCTTAAGTGAAGCTCAAACCAGATTCAGAATTATCATTGCTGTCTGTACGCTATATTATAACTCTTGATACGACAATCTAAAAAGCGACTGACTTGAGAATTGAGTACCTCAATGAAGTTGGTCTCCTTCTGCGCATGACCAAAGCATTCCCTGCAAAACCACATTCATCATGCAAATGATAATATATATATATATATATATAAATATATATATATATATATATATATATATATATATATATATATATAAACAAACAGCAACGCAGATTAGCATATGCCTTGCTACACGCACATCACACGCATCGTCTGCATACATAATCGATAACTTGTTTGGCATAAGAACATTTTGTTCAGCAATGCGTTCACTGTGAATGTGCTGCAGGTCGTGATTCAACTGCCTTTAACTCTGCTGCTACCTGAAGGCAACTTGAATCCCTCTTTCACGACAAGTTACACATTACTTGTCGGTTGAGGATTGTGAATGTCCTTCTTGCGCTAGCTTAATCAACCTGGCATCTTAGTATTACTTGAATGACGTCATAACGCTTCATAGAAACGAATGAGAAGTGGCGTGTCTCGTCATTAAATGATGAAAGGGGAATATCATCAATAACAAAGGAGTCGCAACAGAATATATAGACAAATAACTTTCTGTCTGACGTTAAGATTCCCAGGGAAATAATTTGCAGACTAAACAACAATAGTACCAATATCGTTCCATATATCAGGCCATTAGTTCAATATTTAAAAAAACAGCCGTCCGAACGACAAAGGACAACTTCCAACACGTACAGAAAGATGCATGATCAGTGAATGTGCTCTATAGTTATTGATATGATTGGTTAAAGGTAGTTGGGTTTTATAGCACATAGTGCTTTTTGTAAATATACATACCTTGTATTTTTAGCTGATATTGGGGCCTGTTATGTTAGTCAAAGCAAACACACAAATCAGAGGTTAGTTTGTGCCTGTGCACTTATTAGCTGCGATTAGTGTGGGCACGAGTAATTCTGCATGACTTGCACTAGGTGGCTGGTTGATTAATGCAAATCTATGACGTTTTGTACAGGATATTAGTTATGCTTGTTTTATTTCTACCTCATATCTTAAAACCACGAATAAAAGCCGCCATGACGCCGTAAGCGAACGTAGGGCTAAGACAGAAAATTGCTATTCAATTATGTCGAGTTACCCAGAAACAACGAGCTTGGCCCTTCCATTTATTAGTACCTGGTTATCTGTTAGCTTAAACAAATTCCCCCTTAGGACTGTAGACACTAATCCTATTCTGTTCGGCAGACATGCTTAGTAATTCCAAACCGAATAACAGGTGTACTATTGCATTAGTCTCGACTTATCTGTCCCTCATTAGGATTAATTCATACCTACCGCTAGAAGCTTCGTCTGCGATATCTAATCAGTGAAGTATCTGGAATGAATATTGAGTTAGATTTAATTTACCGGGCTTGCCTGGATGCAAATGTTTCAAGTTACGCACGTGCCATTAGATCAGTGATGGGTTTCTACTTTTTGGTTTCGCTGTGCCTGATTCTTTCGAATTATGCTACTGGTGAGGCAATTCTTTGATCAAAACCTCTGCAGTCTTTGACTCCTTACATTAACTACAAGTGGCGGTCATGATCAAGTGATATCACGCTATGTTCTATATCATACGAAATGGGCAGAAGTGCATATGGGATTGTACTGTGTCGTCATACGGGAGAGTTTAAGGCGTGGAACACTTTTTGTACAAGAAAACCTGATTATAGATGCAACAGCTAACAATAGGCACGAGTTACGTTTCGCTGATAATTGTAATTTTACACGAGCGTATGCTATTTCCTCCGCTGTATGTTGAATGTCCAGCAGTGCACTGTATCTCTTATCATGTGAATTAACCGGTAAGAATAATACAACGCCTGAGACGCAGTTGGTAATTCTAGGATATCATTATGCTCAGCACGGAGGATCTTTCAGATGGTGGTTTTGACCAACGCAACGGATTTGACCCGGCGTTGGTTAGAACCCTTCGCCTTTATTGACCAACCCGCCTACACGTCGACCAAAAGTCGTCTCTTAAAGAGAGGTTATAACAAGTAGCATTCTACCATCTTACGCCAAGTCACAACAGACTGAACGTCGATAGCAACAGTTGTGGGAGTAGAATTGCTACCCATATCATACGGAAGTACCACCCAAATGTCATTCATGCAAAACTCTAATGACCGTGTAAATCCGATTCAGCACAAAAACCACTTGTTTGATGTCATATACAGGAACACGACGATTATAGACTTCTTCTCTTCTATAATGAATAACGTAACAAATGCAGTGTTAAATCAATGTTTGTTATGTGTGGGCATTGTCAATAGCGATTCCTTTATGATGCTAATTTTGGGTTTTCTGCTCATTTTACTTGAAGCTAAGCAATGTAAATGCGCAATACGAATTACAATGGTACTGCAAACAGTAACAAAAGTAACAGAAAAAGACAGCCTCTTAATCCTGACCAAAACTAAAAGAACATCTAGTGACCGAAAAATGTGCGATCGTTACTGGCAGGGATTCTATGTGTGTATAATGTGGCAGATGTAATAAGCTCGCATTCCGTGCGTGGTTTTAACGAAAAATGTGTTATAACATAAACTCCTCGGGATGCATAAACTAGCATCAACTAAAATACATAATTTGCGTTAGCGATGTATGTACACTGAAATGCCTTCATAAATCTAAGGTTAAATGTTTAACATTTCGGCAGAAGTTTATATATAATTGCGATGTAATGCTACGAGTCTGGCGACTGTTTCTTGAGTGATTTCACATTTATGTAATCGTTTAATGCCATCATCTTCCCGAATATCGCACAGTACAGTCTCTTGGCATCCCATCTGTGCTGTTAATCACTCGAACATAACATGCCAATGTCATTTACGTCTTCTTGACCTGACTCTGCCACTTTTGTACTATTGCAATAAAATGATGAAGACAGTTATGCCAAATATGGAAATAGAAATATAGACCTGCCTGTGCACAATTTAGAAGCCAATGATGCTTTTATCAAAGCCTTATATCGGTTTACACGTTAGATCATCAGCTTCCAGCTCAAGGGTCATATATTTTTATATTAATTCTTTGAATCTTATCTCATTCTCAGCTGGCAATCTTATCTCGTTCTTATTACAATAAAATGTGATGGCGAACAGCTTAACATCCATGGACTTTATTTCTCATTTACGCGCAATATCCCGAACAATAGGCATTTAGCTTCCGACATCGCGAATATAGCATATATTATCCATAAGCAATGATTAATTCTGAAGCAGAAGCAACCAAACAACAAAGCCATGCATGCACACTGGGCATTGAACCTATACATTGACGCCGAACCTATCTCCAGAGCTACATTGCGCTCGTGATAAATGCATATGTAATCAGCAATTTGTGCCCGCCAATGTTGAAATACTCGGGATCTGTGTGCATATAAAGCTCACGCAGGACGATAATAGACGGAATAGCATATCTGTAAACCATTGTCGATATCCAGTTTTCGAGCTTACAGTTCAGCGTACCTGTCCGGGTATAAACATTCAATTGTATGTACATGTAAGCTATTAAACATGTAAACCAACTAGGTATAACGTTATGTTTCGCATGCTTGCGAAACGCTTTTAAAATTCTAAAGTTCATTATGTTTTAACCACCCATATCGTTTCTTATCGTTCAATAGAACCGTTTACTTTATCTTGATTCCATTCTGGCTGATGAAATGCAATTTACCTACAAATGTGGTGTTACCTTTGTGATGCATGCCGTTTTATTGCTTTGCACCAACCAGGTTTTAAGAAGAAGCGTCAACTGATAACCGAATTCGGATGCATCATCATTTTGAGCTGTTTTTACCAATATGCATCGGATTATTTAAAATGCTATGAAGGAATAGATTATCGCTCGGTTTCCGGTTTCAATTAATTAACATTAGCTCAAAACCAGTGTATAGAGCTTAGAGAGTGTGACGGACTGAGTTCAAGTTGTTAAAATCGTCTTGGCAGAGCAATGTCAGCTTCATGAGTAGCGTATCCTGCCCTGTTCGAGTAACGGGCGGCTTCGCGGATAGGTTTTGGTAGTGTCAATTTTCAATGCTCGACGGTGCCTGTGGGAGCATGTTTTCATATATGCATGTTTGTTTGCAGGTACTGTAATATTGCTTTTATAAGAATGTTGGGTTGGCGTGCTATTTTTTATCATAATTATATGACTGTTGGATTCGTTATTTAAGCTCTCGTGAATCCTTGAGTTTATCATTAAGCAGTGGTGGTGTTTTAGGAGTTATCCGCATTCACTGTTTGATTTTTGCGGGCTGCTATAATTTTACGTGATGATATGAGCTTGGCCCTAATAAAAGGGCTTGATCTCCGAGACGTGAAGAGTTCAGTCGTCGAAGCTCGGGAGAGGGAAAAACACTTTTGATCTGTCTGTGTCAATTAACTTTTTCATCTTCTCAATGTATGCCCACTAGATCATTCATTATCGCTCTCGGTGCATACTGCTCTGGCGTTTAGAGTATTGTTCGAATCAAATGTTAATACATAAGACCTTTCTGTCTCCTCAACTCACATTAAACGTGTTCTTGCAGAACAGTGTCCGATTTGCATATTACATTTGTTAGGCAGTGATGTGGCTGGAATAATTGCACTTTTATTGGGGTGGCGGGATGAGCAGCCCCAATACATTATTCACACTCAGCAATGGCATATAGTGGTGGTATTGTTGTACTTGATAAATGAAGATAGATAAATCTTGCCGCAACCAATTTATCTATAACGCCTTTTCGCCATCAACAACGCGGGGGTTGGGGATTCCCCGTCAGAGTAACTCAAATGCAATTTGGTCGATTAGCTCCGCACCTTACGGCCACCGCAGCTGCTTGATTATCCCAATATATTCAGCACCCAGCTGTCTGTGTGTGAAACGTGATTACTTTGTATGTGACTTGAACTAATGGGGGTTAGGGGTGCGGTGGGCAAGCATAATAATGCCACTCTAAGGCAGTTAGGCCAATTTGCTCCGCTTAATGACTTCACTGAAGCAGCTGGCTTATCCCGATGCATTCGCAATACGGCCGCCTGGGTGGAAAACATGATTGATGACACAAGATGTGATTTTTTGGATGCCGCACATGACCACTCAGACATGCTAACAGAACGACACAGATATACATGCACGTGAGCACCCAAGTCAAAATAATGTACCAATCCCTGAAGCATCAATTAAACAAACGTACTGGAATATTTGAAAAGGCAGCCATTTAGAATAATTTTTTTAAGTAGTTAGTACGAATTTGGCTCTACGGATTATTTTTCTTCATTACTACACATCGATAAATGTAAACTTATAGCCTCTCTTGTGTATTGCATTGTTTATATGCATGCTGTAAAGGTCGGATACGCAAGTAAAAGAGCCTAACAAATCACAAATGCCTAACTACAGATCACAAAAATGGATGCTCATCTACAGATACACGTAGAAAATTTGTATATTTGTGCATATCATTAGAGATTCGCATGGATTCAAGAGTAATTAATTTCAAGTAGCGCATTTTAGGATTGAAGTACTATTCTTTTATTTAATTGAATCTTGTGTAACAGAAGCTGCTCTTTTTTTATAATGTTGACAAGTGTATATGATATTATACTATTGATAATGTATGTATATATATATATATATATATATATATATATATATATATATATATATATATATATATATATATCTATATATATATATATATATATATCTATATATATATATATATATATGTGTATATATTATATCTATATATATATATATATTATATATATATATCTATATATATATATATATATATCTCTCTATATATATATATATATCTCTATCTCTATATATATTCTCTCTATCTATCTCTCTATCTCTATATATATCTCTCTCTCTATATCTCTATATCTATCTATCTATCTATATATATATATATTTATCCCCTCAAATATCAATGAGACAACGATTTGGCACTGATAAATTTGTCGCCGATGTTTTAGGACATATGTCAGTCACACTGTCTATGTCCGGTTTGTTGTTGTAAAAAAAATCATTGGTACAATCAATATAGATATAATTTCTCGCAATTATTGCCCTGGTCCGCGCTTGACTATAGCTCGGACTGATTATATAAGTTTTTGTCATGCCATGCAGGCTCGCCGAAAGATATGGACATTAATTTGTTCTCAAGTTGACTTTTATCTGGCGAATAGCGTCCTACAGTGAGTTTTTTTTTGCTTGATTAGGCATCAATTGTGAATATCGGGGCAAAGTCGCTGGTTATATTTAGGTGTAGTTTGATGGAGTAGCCATTGAAGGGTCCCCAATAGCAATATTTGCATTATTATTTAGATGATCCACGGATTTGTATCGATGCTGTGAAACACAACATTGTTTTATGAAAAACGACGTTCATGTAGGTTTCGTAAAAAGCGTTTGATATAAGAGCAGGGATAACTGACATTGCGATTACGATTGTAAAACTACAATGATCAGTAAAGCACAGGTCCGGATTAGATAAGGACCCAACAAAATCTATTTCATGTCCAGAAAATTCCCAATTGTCCGTTTTATCATCACAATTCACAAGTATCATCCAGTTTACAATTAATAGGCTTGTGTGTGCCGGTTTACACTGCACGAAACCAAATGGCAGGTTAATTATTGCCTCTAGTTATCCTCTGTGTTTTCTTTCCTCGTGATTGATCACAACGCCTCCAAACCGAAGCAGATGCAAGTCTAGCTAGGATCCAATGGAAAGTGGAACCAAAAGTTTGTCTCAGAATTGTTACAGCTCTCTAGGCTAGTTCATCATCATTATGCATACATCAAGTATGTTACAGCATGCACATAAGAACAGAATTGTGGTATTTTGTGAAATCATTATTAAGGCAGTCTTTGTGCGACATTTGATATGCACAAACATTTCTTAACACTACGCAGATAAAAAGATTTGTATGAGTTATTCACAGCATCAATCGGCATTTTGCCTCATTTTCGATTGCTGGAGTATGATTAAAGTAGTATTTTCGGTGATCAATCTGAAGATGCGTTCGTTACTGCTGCTCAGCTACGTTATCGGTACTTATAATGAACAACTTACATTTTTCTGAACAATTTCAAGGGAAACGAAATACTAGATAACACAACAAAAGTGATGACGGTTATCATACCGATACATCACTTATAATACATTCCAGCCCTACAGGTTATTGCCTTTACACTGACTAAAGTGTCGATCATTTTCTCAACTTGCGTCACATGCGTATTCGGTCCAATCGCAAACTCCCTTCTCAAGATAATATCAATATGGACAGATTATTTTTGTCTGTTATATAGTCAGAAGGCAGTTATTCTATTAGCTGTGCCATATCTTGAACAATGCTTGAACGATTTGTAATCCGAATACAAGTTAACATGAAAACCCCTACGTACAACATTTCTTCCCAAGATGCTTTAAGTGAACGACTGATTCTGAAAACCCAAACGACAAATATGATACCTTTAATGGTATTTGTTTTCTATAGTGCGCATAATGTCGAGTTATGGCCCTCGGCCGGACTATGTAATCAGCATTAACGGTATGCGTCTTTAAAGTCATAGTGCATGTCACCCAATTGTCACGATACTATTTGTTTTGTATATAAATGAGAGATTGCTGTCCGTAAAATGTTTTACCTCATGATTTGATTCATTATGCATAATCAATCAATCGACGGTGTGCGGTAATGGCGTGTTCGATTCTATTTAGTCGCTCAATATTTGATATGCATAAATTGAGCTTTACTAGACGTACATCAACTGTAATATTAAGGATAAGACTTAACATTGCCGATGTTTTTATTTTAGCAAGTAATTAATGTTGCAATGCTAAACTAACCTCATTATTTTACATTCGTGACTTTTGTAGCCATATGCTATGAAACGTGAGTTCAGCAAATGACACTAATACGATTATAACCTTCAATACATGTCATAACTTATATGCGTGGTAAGTTAAATCTACTTGTTGAGCTCAGCATATATTGTTTTCTACAAGATCAACTCATAAAAACAAGCATTCATGGGAGCTTGTATTCCATTGCTGTTTGATGTAATGAGACTTTTACAGTTAATATTTTATATTATAACGTTAAATACATGTTGAATATTTATGCCTTTGTCTTACACCATTTGCTATGCAGTTGTGCGTATGTCATATAAATGTCCAATAGATTAATATGTTAATGACGCAACAGAATAAAGTGACAGCTTGCAGTTCAGATGCCGTCATAATTAACATTGTCCTAATACTTTTTGCCACCTGGTGGGTGTTAATGAAGCAATAAACTTGAAGCACCGGTGCATCTTCCACTTTTCGAGTAAGCAACCAAGCCGCGGATGTGATTTATGCACATATTAATTTTCCTTAGAGAAGAGGAACTTGTGAATGGGAACCAGCCCCAGGCAGAATTGACAATCGCATAAATACATATGTTTATCTGATATCCATCTTGCGCTATCTTCATGTCAACCTTACATGGCAGTTTTACTATAAGTACGTCATAACACTCTCGAGGAAAGATGTGTGGCATGTCTCGTCATTAAATGATGAAAGGGGAATATCATAAATAATAAGGGGGTCGCAACATAACGTTTAGACAAATAACTTTCTGCGAGATGTTACGATCCCCCGGAACATAATTTGCTGACATACACCAATGTATCAGATACATGTCACTATTTAATCAGAGCAGTTGATGGTTATCTATAACGTTATTGGTGGCGAAAAAAATGTCGAAGCTTTCATCAGTAATGTATTTCAAGAGACCTTAAAGATAAGATATTCATGTATGCACCTTTTCTAATGCGACTGTCGATGAATGATGCATTAGATGTTCTGCTGCAGGTGATCGTGTATGTATAACCACATGTCAGAGCGGATTCTTCACACGCCACAGTTTAAGCAATAAAGCCCGTTTTGCCGCGCAATTTCAGTACTCTCTTTTCCTAACGGATCACTGATACTTGAAATATGCCTAAATGCGGGTTTCAAAGCGAGCCTTTACATAACTATGATGCTGGTGATATTGCGACTGAAGGTTCACTGTTGTGATAACGGCTTTACCGAGTTGTGTATGTACTTAATTTATGCTATTTGTCAAATAATATGTATAAATGCAATGTTGCTATGTTGTTTCTACCCCATTGGGTTGTCTTTTGGCATAATGAATTTCCAAACCTTTGTTATTGGATAACAAACATCAACAGATGTACCCTTATATGATCAATTATGCAATAATTGACACGCATTGATGATATAAACGAAGTTCCTTGTGAAATTACTTAAATGACTGCAGTGTTTCTAATATTATTGTTTTAGCAAGGCATAACACCATTATATGAAGGAAGACAAATACTGCATTACACGAATTCTAGGTGATTCTTGAAAAGTCATTTACGATTCCATTCCGGCCTTTTTCCTCCAGTTGGGCATGCAATTCGTGCCACACCACGGTTTTGAACTGAAAAAGTGATGACCAATCTTCCATGTTGGAGCCTTGCTGTAATATTCCTTAATTTAACAGATTAATTCCTGTTTTAATCAGTTTCCAGATGTGTTTACTATGTAATGCATGGAATGTCGGCATGCTTTAACATATCTTTCATTGACATCATCTAATATATACAGATCATTTCTAACGAGAAAATAACGAAAGATGCAGAATGCATGATTTTGCTACTAGGCAGTATTATTTTCCTGAGACAACCGAATGCATCTGCCTAACTTGACGCCTACATTTCGATACAGAGAGGTTATGTATCCTATAAAATGTGATTAATAATCTAGCAGCAATCAGTGAGGTCAATGTTTTATTACATTATCTAGCAAATTAAGACATTTATACTGTTGAGTAAAGCTATATTATCTGCAAAACCATGAAACATGACGTAAGAAAACAGCTGAATCGTGCAGAACAAAGGTCTTTTACATGCCTAACATAGATTGCGTTCGCAGAGCCTAATGCATGTTTGCGCCAAAGAGGTTTTTCTCCCGCGATGTTAGTTCTTGGATGAGCTGCTTGCGTCATATGCTGTATCAAGAACCTTATATGTAAGCAACAAGGATTAGAAAGTATGTTGTGCTCATGTATGTGGCTTTAGAACGTTTCCGGTAAATGTCCATTTGCAGCGCTAATCCACTGCCTTATAGCGTGCATGACACGCGGCAGAGCTTACTTAACTGATTGCTTTTACATGGCGTACATGTCTCATAGTTTCGCTGGATTTTATAAACAGAGCCATACGGCGTACGGAAATGTTCATGCACTCGCAAAAACTATAATAGCCACGGAAAATCTTATTGTGAGACAAGAATTAAGATAAAGTCATCAATAAAATAAAGAAACATAAGATCGAGGATGGGTGACGCATGCCCCCTGAAAGTGTTCGGGAGAGTGACAAAGTGAGTGGGTAAATAAATGCTGGCCAATCACCTCCGTTGCCGTTATCATTAGCATAGCATTCGTTAGTTGATAAATTGTTTATATTTCGGTATATGAGCACCACAGCTTTCATCTGGTTTCATCGAGCAACATTCTAACATCATATATGTTTAACTAATGCAGATACATATCATCTGTCGACACTTTTGTCTTTTTTGGGCCAACGTTCACGAGATAAGAAATTACCTAACCTTGCAAGAAGTCATGTGAAGGTCCCTGAAATAGAAGTAATGTTAACGACTTTCAACGAGCAATACAACGATTGTTTCCCCCACAGGAATGAAATATTGGAAAATAATAGCCCGTTTCAATCACTTGCAAAGAATATGAATGCCATATGGTAAAGAAAATGTGCTTGCAACAGATACATCACCAACGTCTTTCCCTTTTTAATAAGTTTATTATCGAAACAATATAAAGACGAGTTGGGAATATGTCGTTGCACATTTCAATACATTAGTCGTCTAATACTTTCAATGGCAAACAGTGTTCTATCGATGAATTAACTATAAAAGTCCAACAATGTTACACGCTCCACAACTACTCGTTGCAGCATCTCGTAATCAGCAATACATGAGTGTTGGCTTTCGTACAAATTCTCTAATGCCATGCGAAAGATAACTAACTTTCGGAGTGAAAAACATAAGTGATTTGATCGTGTTAAAGAAAAAGACGTTGTCAAGAAATAATCGTTGGTTGCGCTCACTCTCTGTATTACTATTTGCACCTACGTTTCTTGCAAGTGGACCCAGGACAAAAATCTAATCCAAAATAAAGTAGACTACGCCGTGATATTTGTTGGCTTTATATTTTATAATCAATTGTTTAATGCCATCACCGTCAGAGAACCAACATTCTACTGTGCAAGTATGGCAATCGATAAACGTAGAAATGACAATAATTATCTTATTGCAATGTGGTTTTTTTCTGACGCGAAAAATTATAGTAACTTGCATTCGTATAATACATGCCCTATGTACAGTTATGTACCGCTTTTTTAGAGTAGGGATATAATTACAGAATTTCGTGATCATTCATTCCTTTTGAGGCAAACAGGCAAGGCTACTCAACAACGGTCATAGATTTTCCCCAGGTATAATGCACCTGTTTCATGGCTGCCCCATATTTATGAGCGATAAAAACAGTTCTCATTGCCTGACGCATTAGTATCGGTAATGCGAATTGACGTTTATGCAAAATGCAAGGCATAACGGCAGTATGGTGATTATCAAATCCTACGATTACTCCTTAAACCCACGGCGTAGGCAGCAACCGTCACATTAAAGCATAAAACGACGCTTTGGTCCATAACAGCCTATCATTGAGAGAAAATAGCTTTTTTTCAACCGTATTGATTCAGCCAGTGCACTGCACTCATTTAATCACCATTTTATTTGTATTTTAGAGACAAAGTTTGTGTAATGTTTTTATTCTACCCGGATGGAAATAAATTGCTTATGACCACTGGCAGGGCATCTAACGGTGTTTTATCTCAATCAATAATCATCACGATGTCTTGGGAGGCCATCATATTAGAATTGAGGCATTTCTCAAGAAAATATGCTGCCATGACTATGTATTACACCACAGAGCCATTGAAAAAATTCACACGAAATCACGTCTTACGTATAAGGCTCTGGACATTTAATGCTTCTGTATTGAATACTATATTCAATTATCAAGTTTAGTTCAAACGATACATTAATATTCTGTTCATGTAATGCGCAGAAAAAAAAGTTTTACTCCTTCGTTTTCCAAAAATGGTGACATGGTTAAAAATTTGCAAATGATTGTGATGGAAGTTTGTGATGGGCCACACTCTGCTTAAACAATCCCTTTATTTACTAATTGTTTTGAAAGATAACCCCGTAATCGCTCGGGTTCATTTATATTCCCATTCAACTATTAAGTGACATGATGTAGCCTAAATATTAGTTAGGTCAAACGCTAAATGCGGACGATGCGGCGTATTATTTTGTCCAGATTTACTGCATCGATGAATTATAAACAATGAGTAAACAGACAGACCAATTGTCTTCATCTAATTGCGATCTATTATAAATTTTATCTTCATATGTGACGACTCTTTTAGTAACAACCCAGTGAAGATTATGGACGCCTGCGACAACGCGATTGTGGTAGATCAGCCACTTATGCTTATGCAAATCTTGGATTGTTTAAATATCATGTTGCTTGAATATGCAAATTAGGAATGACGTGATATGGCAACCATTGACATATTTAACGATGTGCTTATCTATAATTGATAAAGTTGGAACGAGGACTTTAACATCATTCCCTTAGCATACAATAGTATAAACCATTCCGATTGGATAACTAACAGGTTTGCGCGATTCAAATAAACGACTTTGTGAGAAAAACCAAGAATCAATGTGTTCCTTCTAGTGGCAATGGCTTACGTTCTATTATGCTTTATAGCTAATGCACTCCACACATCAAATAACATTCCAAAACCATTTATTTAGTCATGTATAGAAATGCGAGTTTACAATACGCAGGGCGTATCGTGTCGCTCGCTCTAATTGCCATGGTCGCACGATGCACGCAAAGCATACAAGGTCAATGTAGATAACAGGAACTTATCACTAATATATGGCCTAGGTGGAATGCGGAGCCTCATCCTGGTCCTTGTACAGATTAATTTACCTCGGTCATCAATAAAAGCTAAGGACTGCGCCATATTGTTAGTGGTTATAAATGGCTGATAAATTAACCTAGTCCCTTGGACGGGTAGCCTGGCAAGGTAGAAATTGATAACTCAATAACTACTCGCTTTTTGTAATATAAAGCCAGCCTTGCTTGCGTTGATCATTATTGGGGTCTTTAATGGGTACGGAGCTAAACAAAAAGGCAAGTGTGGTATTCATTTAAACAGATTTGATGCTAGGCACACAATAAGTTTCGCTTCCTTTTAAGGCTGATATAAGATTGAATGCATCTACTTTTGAAACATGCCACCTAAATCACGTCTTCACAATTCACTGCATACTCGAAGAATCTCACATTCGGTTCTGAAATTCAGTGGTCCCTAAATGACATGACAACTGAATCCTCGTTCCACACTGTTTGCATGCTTTGCAATAACAAGGTTATACTACCTAGGTGCAGGGTAGTGGTTAATTGTGAGAATACAAAATAAAACACGCAATATTTGTCTTTGAACAACTAAACGGATGTGCAGAAATATTGTCGTTATCCAAGATTATGGCTTATGGATATGATGGAATTGATGTCAATGTCAAAGCGAAACCTACACATTTCCCCCAAATGACGGATCAATGAACCTCATGTACGTTGCTAAAAACACAAGGCGCTCATTACATTTTAGCATTATACAAATCATCATGATCGTTAAGCGATGCAAATGTACAACCGTTATATGAACCATTCGGAATGTTTGCGTCACCCTTCCTCCAACGGTTTATCATTCATTAACAGCTCCAATTGCAATATACGAAATTAGAATTATGCATTCAAATTTTTCGCTTCATTTGATGGCATTTTTCTGCTTCAATGACATGTCTTTTTAAATTTTTCGCAAGACACAATAAACTGCCTGACCCCTGAAAAACAAACAACGAATAAAAGGTGGGAATGGACATAATGATTTAAGTTTTCAGATAGCATAACAAGTACCTTCATGCGTTATGTGGGAGAATGACATGTCTATTTATAATTTTCTTGACATACCTAATTCTAGAAGTCTCCAGATGCTAAGGATGGATGCATTTGAGAGAAGCAACATGCAAGACACAATGGCAAAAAACTAGGGATCTTCTTCTGCATACAATAATTTTAAGAAAGCAAGGCAGTTTCTAAATGATACAAATTTAACGCTCAGGTTACACATCCAAAAGGTACAAGTTGACGGGAAACTGGGACACACTTGAATAAATAATACTGAAAAATCTGGTTGGCTGCTAGTAATATCATCAAACAAATGACGTTACTTGCGAATGGGATCTTTTTACATTGTTTAAGGTACGGAATATCATTCGGTAGTACTAATTCAACCACAGACACCAATTGCTTTCGAAGAATCCTAACAGGTTTCCATTCTTTTGGCCGTCCATCAAATTATCGGTGCAAGCTTGGTGTTTGTAACTTAAAAATAAGTGACCTCTTAGATTAGGAGTAGGCTGCAATACACGGCGAATTAATTTATATGCTGTCACATGATCGGAAGTCGCGCCAAAATTTGCGAGAGGCTCAAAGCGACAAATTGATCGAGTGTTTCCTATACGATACACAACATCGGCATTTGCCGTCTAAGTTTGCAACCAGACGCTGCATGGCAATTCGAACGTGATGAATTAAGTAACGAACATTTCCATGGACGCCACTAGCTAACAGCCTCATCAATAACAAATTGCTTTCAAATTTACGGGCCTTAACAGCAAACGTAAGGCAAAATATGCTGTGTGTTTGTTCCACCGTGGCTTTGTTAGGTTTTTTTAGCATCGAGTAGGAGAGAATATGTGGAAAATACTCTTTCCATGACTCGTGGAATCTAAATTCCTGTTGTCTTTTTGGGAATCCGCTTTGGGGAATTTTACATTACTCTACCCAAGTTGTAAGTATATTTGTCATGCATATATTCCGAGCCGTAGTGGCCAACATAGTTAATATATCCTAGGCGTCCAGATATCATCTATTTTGCATAAAGATTAGGAATCTCAATGGGTACAATGTTTCACCTCATGCTTTGTTTCATTAAGCATCAACCAATAAATCATCATGATAATGTGCCATAGCAATAGACCTTTATGTAATCAAGTGGATCTTACAACTTGTTAAGGTGTCATTAGTAACTGACAGTTATTTTGACTGTGTTGTAAGGTATCATTCCTGTCAAAGCATAAACGCCCTCCGTGAGCGGTCAAATAATATGATACGTTTTGTAAAGACAAAATCTGCATAGCTTAATCAACTGGTTCAGTGTTTTGGCTGATGAACTAAGGGCAACTATTAAACTAGGACCAATTAGTTATACAACAAACGATGCGTTCATGATCTTATTGTGTAATATGACCTTCGCGTCGATGAATTTGACATAGCTAACTCGCAACTGATATATTGACCATTTAACATATTAGCTGCGATGATTCTGCAGTAGAGAGCCATTGGTGGTATTTATTGTCTATTATTTTGCTATTATTGCTTTTCAGTAATTATTTTTTGTCCCTTATCTAAATGCGACTCGCATTTCGTGACACACAATACACAGTTTTGATAATGGACGTTGATGCGTCATTATGGAGATAATAAAGGCATTGTTAATGTAGCACCGCGCTTGTACATCATATTCATACTGCGTTCACTCATACATCTATCGCCATTAGCAACATTTGAACGACAGCTATACGAGATTAGTTGTCATGTTTTCAATAATAATGTGTTCCATCTAGTAGAGCCGCACAGGTTCTTCGATAACTTGAAACCTTACGGTTTTTTTTCGGGTGACGATGTTGCCGCAGCGCATTGACGTCAGAAATAATGTTGACGGCCACGGGAAAATATGTGAAGACGAAATTTGTTTCATTAATATCACTGCCACCATGTCAATATGAACTCAGACAACCACAAGTAATGGAAAGCTCCGGTCTCTGTAAAATGTCACACAAGAGAAGGTTCATAAATGAATATCAGTATTTTTTGTCTTATGTCCTCTCAAAATTCATAACTGACAAAAGATTTCACTTTGTTTCGCTATCAATAAAGTACAAAATGACAATCAAAGGCCCTGATTAAGTAGTGACATGCATCAGATTGAAACTAGCACATGGTTGTACATATTAGCATAGCGTATTTGCTGTACATCGTAGTATATAATACATTAATAACACAGTGTTGCATATACGGACATGCGGTATGTGGAGTAACAATATGTGACAGCATCATGCATTCAACAAGTGATCAAATTACGTTTACAAATGCATTGATACATGATTTGGGACCATTTTCGTCGATAGCGGTTCAAGACCAATACGTCATGGCCTGACAAGATATAACCTATGCTTACGTAGGTTGTGTTCTAATACGCGCTTGTTTCTAATATGCTACACCAAAGAATGGCTCATGACAAAAAAAAAAACAAGACCTCAATAACCCAAAGTGCAGTTTGCTATAAATCAGTTGCAGATGTTGGATTTATTGTTAGCTCTTTGGGTGCATTTAGAAATGGAAACCATGCGTGCCACAAAACGTACATTCACAATAATGCTTAAAGCATGTGATGTGGAAGTAGTGCTTGCATAAATGGTAGAAATTTCACAGAGTGGCATTAATCAACTTGCCGCTGTGTGAAATCTTTGTCATGCAGCTGTGCCCATGCCCACACTAATCGCAGCTATTAAGTGCACACCTGGAACGTATAAAGTTAGCCTATCTTGACAATGGCTTCATACAGGTACCATGTATGCACACTTTACTAGCCCCTGCTTTGCGGGTTTGCGTTGATGCAATATTCCTCACAAATTTCGGACAGCAATCGTGGGTGAAAAACATAACAGGGCCTAATACCACCTAATCAGACAAGGTCAGTATGCGAAGTTGCCAAAAGTGCCATGCGCCGCCAAGCCACTTTCCTTTAACCAATAATATCAATAACAATAGAGCATATTTACTGATCATGCATCTTTCGGTAATGTGTGCAGTACATTCCAAGTCATTGTTGTCGTTACTATTTGATATTTCTTTGTTATAAAATATTGCTAAAAAATATTGCATGAGAGAGGTACAATTTTTAGTACTATCGTTGTTTAACGTCTACAAATTATTTCCCCGGAGATCTTAACATCAGGAAGAGTTACATGCCTAAATATTCTGTTGTGACTCCTTGATTATTGATGAGATGCCCATTTTATCGTATAATGACCGGACAGCCAACTTTGCTTGCTTACCTCGTTTTATGATATCATTCTGTAACTACTTCCATATAAGTTTGATATGGTGCTAGCGAAAGAAGAACATTTCCAATCCTGAACTTGCAAGTGATATGTAACATATCGAGAGATATTGATTATAATATCCAGCGCCTTCAAGTGGCAACAGAGCTAACGTATTAAGTTTATATTAAACTTACTTTGACATAATCGTCGCGTACGTAAAACTGAATCAAACGTTTTCATGCTATATAGATTAAGGAAATGGTTTTTTTGTGGCATGGCGACACCAGCTAAACAAAGTAATGCATAATATATCGTTAATATTGTATTAGCAAAACTAGCGGCTAACGATATTTATCATTTTTCATGTTAAAACCCCTTTCAGTTTTAATATGCCACTGATAAACGAAAGATATATTTCCAATATCAGAGCACTTGCGTTTGGGAGGGAGTTGCTTAAACGTTATAATAAGATTTCTGTTGGCAACTACAGTGCACGTGATGAGGGATTAACATAGATCCCTTATTGTTTGAAACGTATGGCAATGAATCACCGGTTCTTGATTTATGGTTGTGTTATCAAACAGGATTTGACGTCAAGGTTAAACTATTTTATGATGGCAGATAATATAGAGCAAATGGCTATTACGTATCAATATGGCTTTGAAACATCAAAGTGATATGTATGTGTTGTTGATAAGTATTACGTTCTGATACACATCAATCGCAGCTGCATATTAAATTTATACTATTTTAAGTGTTTGGGACAATATAACTTAACAATGCATCAGGAAACATTACCCAGTATTGGTGACGTTTGGTTCAATATGGCCCTCGATACTTGCAAATAATATGTCGTTCCTTGATTTTACTCTATGTGCTTGAAATCCATGGAATATATTATTTTGTGGCGTAGATTTGCGATGCGGTCCTTCAGTTAATTCTCTGTACCAACTACGAGAGTGCTTACTATGTAAATGTTATAAATTGCGTACGAAACGAATGTAGCATATAAGTATTGTCGTGCAGAATGACTATTTAGACTATACAGGATGAATTATTGTGCAGGAAATCTTATCGCATTGTGGAATATAGATCTTGTTGCCAAGATTGGCAGTTTCTGTCATCATTAACAGAAGATGAGATGCCCGTTGTATCGCGTATTTGTCAGTGCCCAGACACTAAATCAGTCATACCAGTTTTATATCATTGAAGCAAAATTTCTAGGCGAGGTATATATTTTGCATGCGAAGACAAAGATTAACAATCCTCTTCAAGCTAGTTTTATATAACCTTTCACGATGCATATGTTTCACGATGCGTTATTGGCTATTTGCAATATAGCCTGAGCATTTCGCATACAAACCGGCTTTGCGTATTACAAAGCTACATTGACAACAGTTTCGATCAGATATTTCAATGAAATATTGAGTTGCTGCATGTGCTTGTGTTCATGGCGACTGATTGTTTTGTTTGTATAGATTGTAAACATATACACAACATTCGGCCTGCATTGTGTGACCTGTTCATTCTACACTGACTGGATATTGTGTGAAAGATAGTTTATCCAGTAATATGCGTGTGCTGATTGTAATAACCGGAGATATAGCAGTAAAATTGCGAAGTCGAACAGCAAGCAAGGATCAATCTGCAGTATGGGCCGAAACCTGCACGGACATTTTATGGCTAATGTAATATGAGATTTTCCAACAACGTTACGCGCTACAGCGTCAAAATCAAGCCGTTACCAATGTGAAATGGTTCAGTGACCGTATGAGTTAACTGTTTCTCTAGATTAGAGGTGGCCGACATTATATATATTTAAATCACCATCGTCAAGCTTGAATGAGTAAAATCAATTCGTGCCTTCATGCTTCTGCGTTATCATGAAGGCTGATATGACTTGACACACTTGTACAAGTTAAAGTTAAACATACCATAGACCTTCTGTATTGTTCATATTTCAGTCTGATCTACTCTTGTTTTAATGCTCGAAGGGTAATTTGCAAACATATATAGGTAGATTGGAGAACAGCCAATAAGACCATTCAAAGTGCAATAGAGGTATCCAATATGATACAATGAGAATAAGCCCGACTAGATTACCAATATATTGCGGTAATGCTATTCCGATATGATGTGCATTTCATTCTGCAATCTAAAAATGTTTCATCAGCGTCATTTACCTTGACAAATATCCCAAATAATGCACCACACTTTGCTATTGATAGCCCCTATATGGTTAGATATAACCAATGTTGTTATGTTTATATGCCTATATAATCACAATCGACACTGACATATACCTAATCAGATAACAATACACCGCTCACGCTACTCGCAAGATTGAAGTCATCGCGGAAATTCATAACTGCACATATTTTTCCGACAGCCTGTATGGCATGATAGAAACTGATATGGTTAATCAGAGTGTCAAGCGCGGGTCAGGACGTTGATTGCAAGAACATTTATGGATATTGATTATACCAATACCATTTCGGGCAACATAACCGGAGATAAAACAGGGTAACTGACATATATCCATGACACTTTGAGTACTGGCAAGAGTAATATAAATACTACCTATTAGATATGCAGACTGCAATCGCATTTGTCACAGCTTTTTTCTACACACCGTGAATGAACATTCAGACATTTATTGATCCAACATACTTTATATATGCATGAATGCACTACTTGATGAATAAACCTGACATCATTGCCTGGTCCTGTTTATGAGTTAAAAGGGTAGGGGTTTAGCACAAATCCATCTTCAACCACCAAACAAATAATAAAACCTGCGCACGTGTTTGATATAAACAATCATACCTGTCTAGACAATGTTTGCAGCCATCGAGGCACTTATCGAAAATGGTCAACGACGGGATAAACATATTTTACGCTTTCAAAGGAACTAATCACATGAAATTAAAAGGTTTCTGGATTTAAACACCCACCTGACATGTACCGTTATAGGGAAGAAGTTTGCTTTTCTTGGGTATGTAACAATAACGGACGCTGTATATCACGCTGTGTATGCTTACATTCGTGTGGTATACTGATGCATCGACAGCCTGCTACATGATGAACCGAATAGAACAACACGCTCCTACTATATGCTGTCACTATGTGTGAATGAATGAGTGGAGTAGTATATTCTGCCAGCCACCCCAAGTGCACGTATCGCAGCAACAGCATTGACTGTTGGCAGGTGACTATCAGAAGCCTTAGCATCAAGTTGACGATACTAATGCCACAGCCAATAGCCCCTTTACTTTTGTATACAGAATGAATACAGAATACTGTTAATGTGGGCTGCAGTAGGGTGACAGCACCAGAGAGAACCATTTGTTACGGAATGCATTTCTTTGTATTTCACTCTTATAACGATCAAAGCGTATGATATTCTCTCAGTTGCCGTACGTGGTCTTTACAGCCATACACGGCATAAAATGTTGGGAGGACAAACAACAACAACAACATATTATCCTGTTAACTAGCATTTAAAAGCACTTTCTCTCTCCCCCATCTCTCATTGTCGCTTTATTAAAAGGTTGCTGAAGCATTAAATGCATAATTGTGTTGATAAGATTAGACACTAACAACAAAGATTAGCTGATATGCAAATCATTTAAGTGGGCACGGCAATTAAGCTATTTATCATGGGATGGCATTATAAATATTAATGCAAATATCCATCTGCACTCGAGTCGTAATTGCACCATATCAATGCCGGTGTCAATTGAATGCTCATAATTGGACAAAGGGATTAAAACCTTTTGTGATGTCCCGTTTAAGCAATAAAAACATGCCCACACATCCTTATGCATGACCTCAACTGTCAATGCACCTCACAAATTACTCAGTGGTCTGTGCAGGCGATGGCACTCTTGGGCAGAATATTTTAGTAAACCTTTTGAACAAATTTATATTGAAGTTTACATGGACTAAGATCGTGACACGCAGTTGCATCCATTGTTTTTGATGGCTGTGTAAGTTGACTCTTATTGACGATGAACTGTAATGGTCTTGACTAAAGAGTTATTTTATCACTTGTGGTGATTTCCGAGACAATACACAACCTACAATCTCCATAAAAAATCCAGCAATCCATCAAGTGTTTTATGGAGCAATCTAATCACAAAACCTTGCTTATGCACCAACTTCACAATGACACGATTAAATTTAACACTTTTGTGACACTAACATAGTGCAACTGTTCACTAAGTCCCTAACGTGTCCAACACTGAAATGCGTCGTAGGTTGCGGGTGATGGTATGACACACTACGGCCATATATGTGCACCTAGCTGCTTTCTCCAGCTCCTCGACTGTTAGGTTTCACCGCGTTTTATTTCTCATCCTTACAAAAACGTAGACCTATCATCGATAATGATTGATAAAATTATTATTTTGTATTGTGAACTTTTGGCCAGTATTTTATAAGTTAATGCTATTACATTTGTGCTACGAGTCGGTCTTTTGCTTGGAACCACCCATTTCTTGAAAAATGCACCCACTGCTATACCGTGCTGGTTTAACATGAACATAAATGATTACATATGTTTCGATACAGTGACCAGCACATCATGTATTCAAAGCATTTCATACATGTGTAGTAACTATGGCTTTAATAATGCCACGTTTGCGTAGAATATGTTATAACATACCTTTCGCTCATATATGTCCACATGAATTGTTGATTCGGTTGCGAATTTGGAACCAATTGTTAATATATGCACAACTACAACTGAAAATGAGACGAATCTGGGATGCGTCAATAGCAAACATAATTCAACAAACGTGTTATTTTAACCTAAGCGTGTAGTGTTCCGGAGACATAATTATGGTATAACAAGCAATAAATTGTACAACATATTATGGTACAGTAGGTACGTGTTCACATAATTCTAATGATTTTGTGATTTGTGTAAAGTGGCACGCACGCTCAAGATTCTGGTAATTCACAAAATGACGCTGCAATATTATTCAATATAGATTATTTTTTAGTAGAGAGCAAAGTAACTCTGGAGTCCCAATGTCCATATATGGAGACTGATATACAGACAAGTTAGTGAGCACATATTGCAGAGGTGAATGCACATCAGTTTGGAGGCACTTGGTAAAACACAATGCGTGCAATAAAAGATCCATTTATCTTCTCTAGCCAAAAGCAAATTTCATTTAGCGTGCATAATGGAATGATGCAACATTTGGTCCCTCATCTAAAAGAAATCCTCATCCGTGAGAAACGACAACTGCTCAAAGTCCTATTAACCGCACACTACTTGTAAATATGCTGTCCAGGTAATGAAGTCACTCTGGCATCCGAATATAGAGGGGTTCATGAAAGTGTATGGTTTATATGTTAAGCGTTAATAACAAGGTATTTTAACCTTACTCTTATTGCCACAGCGATTAGCATAAACGGGGAATGTGTAAAATCTGGTAGACAACAATTAAGAGAGTGAAAACGCTCATAAGGTAGGTACACCTCTATTTGTTTCTTAGATATTCGGGTACTGAATTACCAATAAGCACAAATCATTTCTGGCTTTACTAAATTGTAAATATCATAGTTGATTGTATCCTCAACAATCGAGCAAGGAGCAGCATTCGCTAAGTTGCGTAAACAAAGACTAAACTTGGTCGAGTCGACAAGAGTATCAAGGACAAATGGCTTGGACGTGTGGTGTGCATTGTTTTGATGGTAGTCTACAAAATATGAATCATTGATGCCAGGAACCGATATGTTATAGATTCTTGCATAGTATTTACCATCATATATTCGAATAAAAGAACAAAGTTAGGCTGTGTTATATGTCACAATGCTAGTTACCAATTAACTTTCTTTCTTAAAACCAGATCGCGGCATGGACAACTAATTACTGTGTGTTGTAATATATACACCATATCAATTTATTATGCTAATCATGTCCAATCAGCCAGTATGGAAATATGATAATACGGCGCTACGTAGATTAAACATCATGGCCCACACGAGAACCACTAGAATTTTGCACCGGGCGTCATTTACAGATACTCCAATTAAAATACCTACCCTTTCTGCGAGTGGAACAATTAACAGTTAACTGACTATGAAGAATTATTAACCGAACGCAGTGGAATGATTAAACGCCCGTAAGTAGGTCCAAAAAGAATGCATAACAACGACCTGTGTGTATTGTTCGACATTCTATGGCATGTTAAAGCTATGTTGACATCCATCAGAAATGTACATGATATGATTAGCCGATTAAGCAAGCTTAATTGTCATCAGCTAAATGATGTACACTCATGGTACGGTTAACAAGAGGAGGTATAACACCACCAGCCATGCGGTACAATAGCAGTTTTCAGTACCGAGGCTGATGTTTTTAAGACCATACAAACATATGACAGATATGATTTACTGATTGTTAATTTTCAAATATTGATTTAAATAAAAATAATACTTTAATTAATATATTTAACCTTCAGGGATTGTCAGTGCGTATGAATAGCTACGATGAGGCTAGTAAATAATGCGCATTTGCTTAGTTTTGGACATATATGGTTGACGTACTAATACAGCAGAAATGGGGCGTTTAATTTGATATTGCACATCGCTATAACATTCGTATGATATTCTGTGCGCGGCGAGCAGTCAGTGGCGGTGACATAAATGCAAAATTATGATAATATAATGCATCATTAGATCGTTTGTTCAGATGTCAACAATTTGGCAATAATTAAATTTTTAGCAACATCCGTTAGATTCAGCTCTAAGACAAATAATTCTAGAGACTTCCACGCTTCATAAAGTGATACAAACAGAAAAAATATCCGTTATGAAAACGTAAGTTGAAATCTTGCCGTTACCTTGCGCCCAATCACAAACGAGTTTAGGATCTTGGCTAGGTTGATTTACTGGCTCGTGAATGGTTAAAAGGCGGGTCCATATTTCTTTCACTTTGTTTCTGATGTACAAAATATCATAATTTCATATTACAATGGAACGCTGGTTGATGTTGTGTGTCAGTTGTTGGTCACCTAATCAACGATATTAGCAGTGGTTGAACAACTGGTAATCATATTGCAATATAACCCAGATGGATGTTTATGCCAATCCGCGGTTCACCAACTCGCTAAAACAATACGCCACAAATTAATTGGTATGACGCTCTGGTTTGATTTACGTCAAAACATAGCAATCGAGTAATTCAATGAGGCGCTGTGTGACCAGCATTTGCCTTTCTGGTAATATATATATAGATATATATAGAGATATATATAGATATAGAGAGATATATATAGATAGATAGAGAGAGAGAGATAGAGAGAGATAGAGAGATAGAGAGATCTATCTAGAGAGAGAGAGAGAGAGAGAGAGAGAGAGATAGAGAGAGAGATAGAGAGAGATATCTAGAGAGAGAGAGAGATAGAGAAGAGAGAGAGAGAGAGAGAGATCTCTAGAGAGAGAGAGAGAGAGAAAGATCTAGAGAGATCTCTCTCTCCCTCTCTATCTCTCTCTTCTCTCTCTCTCTCTAGATATATCTCTCTAGATCTCTCTCTCTCTCTCTCTCTCTCTCTCATAGAGATCTATATATATATATCTCTCTATCTCTATATCTATCTCTCTATATCTATCTCTATATATATATATATATATATATATATATATATACTAACTAACAAATCCAGCCTTCGGGGGACATGCTAGAAAAACCGGCCTTCGGGGGACATTCGTTATGTAGGTTATTTTACATTTTTTGGGGTTGAAACCTTTGATCCTCATCACGGTTTTTACTCAAATATTCATTTTAAGAATAAAACAAAGTCCCGAAATATATATAATACTGATATACAAAAATGTCCCCCAAAGGATGTCCCCCGAAGTGACCTCGACAATATTTATGTAAAAATCCATCCTTTGGGGGACATTTATCATTTTTGGTTATTTTGCTTTTTTCTAGTCGGAAACATATGTATTTCCGAACGTCGATGCTGAATTTACTTTTAAAAGCAAATAAAATTGTCCCCAGAAACATATATAACTGATATACTAAAAATGTCCCCCAAAGGCTGGTTTTATCATGCTAGAAATATCATCCTTTGGGGGACATTCGGTATTTTTGGTTGATGCAATTTATTTTTTATTCTCGAAAGATATGTAAGTAGTGGGTGATTAACAATCCCCGTTACGCTTCGTATTTCTCACTCATGTATGTTATAGGCGTTATGACGTGATCGTAGCCCAGTTATGGGCCGACTCATTCGCAGACAACAAGCAGTAGCAGTAAATTGGCTGGACATTTGCGGTCATACGGCATTACACTTAACCAAGAAAAGTTCGCCTTCAGTAGCCCAAAAGTGGGTTCACCATCACAATGGATAGCGTCCGCCCATGCGCCGAATATTTTAAGGGACTTTCCAGAACCCCCGAGCAAAACTGACGCCCGTTCATGGGTGCGACTGGTCAACCAAGTCTCGTACGCGTTCAGCTAGGATTCAGGCCGTGGAACTCAACGGGGACTCAAGCAAAACTCGCTGCGCTTGATTTCCTCCAAGCCGCCACATGGGACAGTGTCCGTGAGGCATCTGCAAGTGTCCCCGACCTCCTTGCCCCCACCAAACTCATTGAACACGGCATACCCCGCTTCACATGATGATATGCCTGACACGCTTCGCGTTCTCCACCAGTTCCGGAACGAACTGTCCACATCAGATCTTCAGAGACCGGGTCATTGTCCCCATATCAGTCAGGCGAGACGTACTGACCGCTCTGCATGCGGCACACCTGGGCGTCTCCATGATGACTGCACGCACTGAGGCATGTTTTCTCGAGCTTTCTCGTTCGAGGAAGGTGGGGAAGCGGCGATTCGAGGGGGGCCTCGATTGTTTCTTTGTTGAGGGAGTTTACGACCAGGCTCACGTTACTTTTGCGTATCGCTAATCCGCCTACAGGTGGTCAACCCATGGCGCCTTAATGTCCATCGTGACACGCTGGTAACGTCACTAAGTTTACTATCATTATTAATGTCTTATCTGCATATTGGGAGGCGCTAATTGGTAGGGCTGGGGACTTGGTATTGGTCAACGGGGTGGGATTGGAAGTCTGGTTTTTGATTCGAGTTTAGTTCGACTTCGGCCACGACAGCGAGCAGAAGCAATTTTGTTGCTGCGAAGCAATTTTGCTACTTAGCATATATATATTTTTTAAGCTTAATTGTTCTGCACTGCATTGTACCACAATGTCCTCATCGGATCCAACGACATCGAACGGAGATTTTCTGCATGTCTGGACTCAAAAACATCACCATCACTAGCGGTTTCACGACCATGCATGCTATCCGTGAGATGCGGGTGGAGGACATCGCAACTATGGAGGTGCAACCTCTAGGTCAACGTCGCTTGCTAGCAGGGGCTATCTTGCAGAAACAAAACCCAACCTGTACCACGCCACACCTGTAGATGCTGCATCAGCAGTGGCTGCCCTCCTGCAGTTTGGCATCGGTCTTAACGATACGATGCTGACTAACCCGACGTCGTCTTCATCATGTCACGCCCACCTAGCGCCCCACACCACTATGGACCAACCGTCGACCTCCGCGCAGCCACCATTGCCCTCCACACAACCAGCGAAGAAGCAACAGACTATGTCTCGATCAAGTTTCCCCCGTGCAGTGGTGGCCAGCGAGTCTCCGGATACTCCGGGAATTTCTGGCACGAGGTGACCTTGCGCCCAATAACATTATTTCGTATTTGTGGTATATGGAGAAGGTAGGTGATCTTGCCACCAAATATACATGGGCTTTAGTCCTCGTCTATGACAGAGAATACAGAAAGTGGTAAGTTTTGAATCGGGTGCCCAGGGGAGCCGACAACGTCCACTTAACTGGACTCACCTTAGAAGCGCGCACGAAGCATATCCACACAACCTCACGACCAATCCGTGCAGCTATGACGCAATCGTCACATCCTCAGCCTATCTGCCGACTGTATAATGCAGGCAAGTGCCACTGGAATACGCAGTGTCGATACCAACACATTTACGCCGTGAAATAGAAAACGGACATTACATAACTACAAGCAATAAACCACATATTGTTAGTGCATCCCGAAATCAGACGGCAGTGTCCGACTGATACATGATTTTAGCCGACCAGAAGGAAACAATATAAACCACTTCGCACAGAACTCGTCTACAATCAAATATCAGACGATCAGCGACGCAACCGCCATTACCAATCCAGGGTGCTACCTGAGCAAGTTAGACCTTAAGGGCGCGTATCGTTCGGTCGCCATCAACCCTGATCATTACAGGTATACCGGGCTGAAGTGGCAGTTCACAGGTGAAGCACATCCTACCTACATGTTTGACACCCGCCTCCCGTTTGGCGCACGCTTATCAGTGGAAGTTTTTCACAGACTGTATACGGCAACTAAACGGATTTTAGTCAGATACGGAGTGACGGCTATCGTATACCTGGATGATTTCCTTCTCATATCACCAAGTCACCAACAAGCTACCCAAGCGATAGCGATAGCAATCAAAGTGTTAAGGCGGCTGGGCTTCTCCATAGCTTACCCCAAAACAGAGGTACCTTCCCAGGAAGTAGAATTCCTGGGCGTCACCATCAACGCACGGACTCAAACATTACAATTACCCGAGGAAAAAGTCGAAGACTTTAAGTCGCTCCTGTATGACTTCTCGGGTCGAACAAGATCGTCCCTCAAACAACTACAAAAATTAGCCGGGAAGCTAGCATGGGCAGCGTGTGTCATCCGCGGAGGTAGGATTTACCTTCAACGTGTGCTCGACACCATGCGCTCGTTAAACCGCACAACAAAGCAAAGCTGGGGCCAGATTTCCAAGCGGATATCAGCGGGGGCTCCAATGCTTGTCGCACTTCAACAGCAAAAGCTTCGCTGTCGCAGAACGCCACTCGCGCCTTATCTCTACAGATGCGTCTAACCGGGGTGCGGGCATTATTTTAGAAAACATTGATCGGGCGTACATTGATTGGGAAAACTATCTTCCCCGGTTCTACGAATCGCACATTAATGTGAAAGCGACGGTGGCAGCAATCCTTGCTATTCTCCGCTGGGCCCCCCTTCTCCGTGACAGCAATGTCGTCCTGCTAACAGACAATATGGTAACAAAGTCAGTGATGAACAGAAGTGTATGCCGCAACCCAGTCATTATGCCTTATCAGTTATCTACGCCTCCTCTTCTGGCTACAAAACCTTCTCAACTTTGAGATAAGATACCACTACATTCCAGGCGACCTCAACGTCTACAGCGATGCTGTCAGCCGTCTACGCCAGCGCGGCCATTTTTTGCATTGGTACTCGCTCATCACTAACGGTCAGCCTCTGTCTCTGCCCTTGTTTCAGCACATCGCAACCCATCACGTGTCAACTAATGTCATGTCGTATTTCGTGTCGCAGTGGCCCCGTCTGGCCCGCTGGTGTCAGCATTAGATGCTCCAGCTCCTCTTTATGTATCTCGCACACGAACGAGCTGCAATCAGGTTTAAAATTCTCACTACCACCCCCCAGCACAGCATGTGGAACGTTATGCAGTCTACATCTCCACTCACCCCATTTAGTTCAAATAAAAACAAAATTACACCAACCTTCTACCCTTCCTAAACTACTCATTGTTTGGTTTTGGAATGCCTATGGTTTTTGTTGTGTTTAGTGATTATCATTATTATTACATGTTCTTACGTCATGTTATGTGTTGTTACATTGGAACCAATTTCCTTTCATGTTGCACCCGTGACTCGGAATAAAGGCACTCTTGTTCTCCACTCGATTTGCTGTTTCCTGGCAGGGCATAACTGCAGATTTATAAGCGGCTTGGAGTGATTTTGAACACTGCCAGCGCATGGCGCCCTGTAAACCGAGCGCACCGACCACTCCGCCAATCAGGCCTGTGTACCCGTTCCAGGCGAAGTGCGCCTGTAACTTTACTCACAAGGGCGCCCACTATCTCGCTACTCAAACTTGCTCATCATCTCCAAGTCCGCTGGAAGGGCTAAGGGATTGGTGAACAACCTTTGCCGTACATTTGTCACCTGTGGGACACCGGATGAACTTAGTCGGATGGCGGCTCGTAATTCATAGCCATGACACGCTACCGTTTCTCCATGATTGGGGCGTCCACCATCGCCTCTCATCGGCGGCGTTCCACCGCAGCAACTGCAGGGCGGAGTTCGGAATAAAGACTGAGGAGCACCTCATATCGGATTATACTGGACTGGACGTCGATCTGTACAATGATGCTGCCCAACGCGCAATCCTGTATTTCAGAAATGCACCAGACCGGGTCACCAGTGTGCGTACTCGGTCGACCCATCCGTGACTTTGTCCCCGAGCTGCCGAGGAAATACCGACCTCACGTCACATGGACTGAGATGTGACGGCCAGAGAAGAGGCGCTGCGTAAACATCCCCATGGCAGACACCTGGTCAGAGCACAGTCGCCGACTGCCTCCACTACGCGTGGGAGACCACGTTCAGGTCCAAAACTAGACGGCACCCCCCTAATCCAAATGGGAAAGGACTGGGACCGTCATCGAGGTCCGCAATTTCGACTAGTATTTCATAAATATCGATGACTCAGGACGAGTAAACCTACGCAATCGGAAATTCTTGAGGAAATTCGTACCGGTAAGCCACGTAGAACATCATCGCACTTTCCTCGAGGACCTCCTGCAACAGGTCGTCAATAGGCCTCCAACAATGCTAGCATGACCGGCTGCGGGGCCGGCCAACACCCCAGATAATGTATCCGCCCAGCCGTCCATGGCAACATGGCTAGCGGCGCCACCAGTGCCAACCTGACTGGCTCCTGTCCACCAAGTACCAGAAACATCTGTCACACCACCGATGGCCACAAAGACACCCGTCCCAGGCCAAAATCACAGCCACAAACCTCCAACCTGCTGTCTGTGACATCCTCATCGGCTTGTCCCCAAGCCACAAACAGACCACCCAAATGGCACGCAGACTAATATATGTGATAACCGGACTTTAATTCATATCACTTTTCTGATTTTCAACTAGTTTGTTTCACTCTTTAAAGACTTGCGAGGAGATATAGAATAATGAAATAACCCCGTTACGTTTCACATTTCTCATTTATGTACGCATGCGCGACCGGAACAGGGTGTTGCCATATCAAAACACATCACCCCAAGGTACGCTTGATTGTATGTCGTTGGTCACGCATTAAATAAGTGATCGGACATTTAGATTTCCTTCTTTTCTAGTTATTTAGAAGTGATGCTGATGTTTACTTTGTAGGAGAACAAAATTATTCAATAAATATGTGTCACTGCTTTACTAGAAAAAAACCTATAAGGATAAAAATGAATCATCTTCTCGAAGCATTCTATAAAAAAACCCCGGTATTTGGAGGATATTCGGTATTGATTCGCTTCATTATAGTAATACTCTGCTGATGGTATCGATTCATGGAGTTATTTAATTTGCAATAAGAACCAGTCAAGGTTCTTTATAACCGGTATAGTTGTGTTTGGGGCCACAGCGTGGGTTAGTGCAGAACATTATACCGCGCATGTGCATGGCAGAAAGTTTTTTTTATTTATCATAATGTATCATTGGAAGGTTTGGAGAAGTTAATTTATTGACCTGGTTTTCAATATTCAAGAGACATAATAACGATCAAGACAGAACTATATCCTTCTATTATTGTCATTTCTAAAATCCGCCTTGATTAGCTCTTGTAATTATCATTGTGATAATCATGCGATAAACCCATGGGGACTAGCCCAGCGTTCCCGCATATTCACCAATGAATCATCATGATCTTCAGACATTATGACCACATATTTGGGGGGCAGAAGTCGGTTATATCGTATATTTTTTTCTCTCTTCAAACCATTATCAATTAACGAATATTTTGTTTGCCAAATTCTAAATATTACTTGATAACTGCGGAAACATGTGAACTGTAATTCACGGAACTGCGCAATGAGATCCAGAAGGAACCTCCTTGAATAAAATTTAGTGTTAGCACCATAACTTTCCCGAATGTCGCATCTACCTTTTATGAATAAATTCGGCATCGTCAAACCGATTGTGCATTTATGACTAAACAAATCTATTTCGCATTGCAACTACTTTGAGTTATGTTCCACGGCCAAAATGGACAGCAGTATTAATAGTATTCTCAATCAACAATGCTCCCTTCTTGGTTCCCCACATAATTGTAAAGGTTCAAAGAATTTCAAATCGAGGCCGTATAAATTCGATTTTATTATTATTTAAGGCAATTTGAATAGAATAACCGCAGAGATTGCCCTGTACAAGGACCTTCTACGACTATTAACAGTTTGGATAATGATATTCTTCTTCACTGCTGCTCCCTCGACTCGGCTCTTGGAAGTCTGACACGGAGATCAAGGAGTTCAACGCTCAGAAGCCTGACATCGGCAATGGAGAACCTGCGTATTTGACTGAGGTTCATAAAGCGGTAGATACCTCGTGGCATGTTTTAATCGGATTCTGCGGGACCCAAACGTACGCATATTTTGGCGATTCACGCCAAACAAATTTTGGCTATAGACTGAAACCGAGTTGTAAATGTATCAGTAGCAATACGCTGTTGCCCCAACTTATTTACAACTCGAGGGAAGCAGTTGAATGGTCACACTGTCCTTTGTTGAATCTTTAAGCGTAGCTAATTGCTTGTCACATATTCTTATTTCTGAAGCAAAGCCACTGATGTACATTTCCTGATAACACTGATTAGCCGTTAGTGACCACATTACCTCCGGACGTATTAGCCTATATAGGAGGTGTGTGCGAAGGGGGTACATCTTACCTATGCCTAGGGGTACAAAAATAGACTAAAACCATAGTGGATAAAGCAGATAGACTAATGACACTGAAGAAAGGAGACCCGAAAGAAACTTACTTAATAAAATTGGTCTCAGACGCCATGCATTACGCAGAAATATTCAGGCTGTTGTCATCTATAACCCATGAATGTGTACTAAATTTATTTGGAGATTGCGTGGGGGGGGGGGGGGAGGGTTCGCACAATAGTTTATAATCTTGTACGAACATGATATTTACACATAAAATAATCAATTTACAGAATACGTTCAAATATTTAATGTGACTAGTTTCTAAAATTTATATGGCATGTTCTTCTATCTTCTCAACTATTTGGTTCGGTGTATTTTTCGATGCAACTGTGAATACTAGGAGGCACTGTATAGGGAGCTTTCAAAACAGTTCTGCTACCATTCACCGATACGAAGTAGCATACATATTGAAGCGTACGAATAGAGTGGAATCTTGTTACCGCTCACTAAGTCGAGGCACTCGCCCCTGGTCTTTTGATGAGCTGATGCCACAGCGCGGATATGAGAGATCGAGAGTAATATATAGCGTGGACGCTGCCATAGGCGAAGTTTCTTTGCCTACCGCTAACATTGCTGTTTCAAATATCTACATGCAAGTATTGTAATCGTTTCTATTTCCGGTTATACATGCTTACATTTGTGCACGTGCTTCTGAGAGTAATAAGCGTGAAGAAGAATACGGTAATATTTCAGCTCTCTCGTTAAATTTAGTTCGCTCACTAGGGATTTGAGAGGCTCACCACCCTTTGAAAATATATTGACCCGAGCTCGTCGGAATTTTTATTCCTTGGTAGGATATAGGGTGCAAGTCTAGCTCCGGTCATAACGGTAACATGAATTTACTCAGACGTCTTGTAGGGCTAGTGCAAGTCAAGTCTCAGGCTGCGAACACAACCTATTCAACCGCCCGTATTTCAACGCGCAAATCCACTTCGTCGTGGCACTGGTAAAAAAAGACAAAGGAGTGCTATTACCCACTTCTGTTCTAAGCATAAACAGTAACTTTGTTTTATCGCTTGTTTTTTAATTCATTGATATAGGGGTCATTATTTTTAGAAAGTATTTTCAATTTCTAACGTTGCTTTTAGTTTTTACTGCGCGCACTGAATCACATGCGGTTTTGACTAAAAGTAATGACAGGAAGGCAGGTTAAGTGATTTACAAGATGATTCTGCTTACAAGTGTAGTCTTATTAGCTTTGAATCTAACAACAACAATAATAATTGTAACACTATAAATAGACAAACAATCAACAACATCATATAAGAATGTGGAAACAAATTGTAAGTATCCTAGAAAAAACCTTTTGATTTACCATCCATGGTTGAGGTTGGTAGAAATCCCCTAAATATGAGACTAAGTCATAGGACCTCATTCAAAATGTTAATTGACCTCTGCCTTTATCAAGTTTATGTCAATGCACCCCCCTATGCATGTCCCCCAAATACTGTTGATTCCAATCAAATAACCTCATTCATAACTTTAATTAAAAATCATTATGAGGCACACAGGTATCCCTCACAAAGACAACCTTGAAGGCCAGGTACCATAAACATTAATGGTGGAAAATGCACCATGCACAAGCTCATTAAGCACTTCATCAATTGTCAGCATTACTTTTAAATAATCCCTCTCATGGAACTGCTCTTACTTAATTTTGGTTATTTGTTTACAATCTACATGGCAGGTACATTAGAAAATCAAAAGAACATAGATAATGCTGAGACCTCAGTTTTGAACAGTACCTCTGTACCAGTATACCAATGTTTTACTTACCAGAACCAGCATTATTTTGATAAAATTAGACCAAGTCACCTAACTTTCATCAATCAGACAGATTAAAGTAATATTTGTAATGCACCAAATATTTTACATTGTTATCATTCTGGGATAAAAGCAATCAATATATCTGTATCATTCTTCAGCCCTATATGGACAATAACCTTCCAGTTTCAAACCTATTAAGATTTCTACTATGACTCAACTTCCCCTTTTGTCTTTACGTAATTGCTCAACTGCTACAGACCTGCATTGAGCGACTAAATTGGTTTCTTGCCTCCTCTGTGTGACAATGTTTACCTCATTGTTAAAGTTCCCTTAACCTTTCAAAATTGTGACCATTGTTGTTTGCATGCTGTCCCTCCATCTGTTTGTAAACTTTTGGTGGCTTGTTTTTACTTTCTCAGCTACCAGACCACATTTACACATGGACCCCTCCTATGTTGATTGATCCTTGCAAACTAAACAACAGCCCTGCATGGCATTTGACAGATGAGTTCTTATTAAGAATCTCCTATGCTATATAAAACCAATGGGATATTCAAAGTTTGGTTGTCACAATTTTGTATACAAAATGATAGGTGTTTGAAAGCACATATAGGGCCTTCTCATGTCAATATAACTTAGGAAAGCTCAAATCAGATCTGTATGACTTTTGACCCCTGAGTTTCCATACTTTTCTTTGTAAATTTTTGATTGAAACTAGTTCTGATAAAGCAAGCCAGCAGCCCCAAAGTTTGTCCCATTCTCTCAATTATTAGACATAAGCTCATTTGGGTAAATCATTTCTTTTATTTAAATTATTATCAGGCAAATGAATATTGTAAAGTGAATGTGGGAATACTTCCTGACTGGTTTTTGAGGCTAGTGTTTAGCCCTGATGTGTCATTGAATACATTATCAAACCATAAACGTTATGATTTAATCTTATCATAGCTTGTTATTGAAAACAATAGCAAAAACAGCAGGGCTTCTAGGTATATACTTAGTCATTAACCAGTGAGAAAATTGTGAAAACTATATGAATATTGCTTTTCACATGAATCAAATAAAAGATTATATGATAGCTTGGCAATCTAGACTTTGATGTTTCTCTGATGCATGAGGCAAACACTTGGCTGACCATTACAGTGTCCTCAGATGACCACTTGAAGTAGGTCCTGTCTATAGCATAAAACCAGCCATAGTTAAATCACTCAGTCAAACATTGTTGATTATATATTCTGATATCAAAATTAACTTATAATAATGATTGAAATGTACTTACTAGATGCACTTGTTTCTGGATTTTTTAGTTGCTTGGCATGGGATTACTTGTTGCATCTAAGCAAAGGTTGCTTTAGTCAGTTATTTATGTTTGTATGAAAGTGCATCATTCTTAATATATAGTTTGCTTGATGATTTGTTTAGAGATTGCTGCAATCGAGGTAAGAAACTTACCCGATTCATTGGATTTATGCTTGGAGCTAATATTCGACTTGGAAGTAGCATCTAAAACAATGGTTTTTCGCTGTATGATATTATTTAATTTCTTTGCTGCATATAGTGTTGCACTCCCAAGGTATGTTAGTTGTACATATTAAAGTGGAGTCTGTCAGGTATTGACACCAACACTTTTAATGGATGTGGTTCTGTTTGTGAGAAAAGAGGGAAAGTCACACTTTACTTTGCCAGTAATGATTGTGTATCAAGACTTAAACCTGATAGAATTGTGCATTGACCCATGTTTGTATTTTTATTGTACCAATATCAATACATAATCAATATACCCAGATTACAATGAAGGGAATTTAGCAACTGTACAGAAAAGGGAGAATAATGCATAGTTCTTTAAATTATGTAGTCATACTTTTTTCACTGGCTGCCAGGGTGGCCTTATTCTGCATCCAGAGTTCAGCCCTTAAACATCACAAACTATGAGTGATTCAGATTCTTGTATATGAGTGGTCAAAAAGCTAGTGACTTCCTAAATGATTGTTGCTGACTTCATTTTAGAGTAAGTCTTGTTGTTGTCTTCAATGTGGTCCTCACATCATTTTATACAATGACAGAGTATTTGAAATAAGGTGTGCCCCAATAACATTATTTCTTTTCATGAATTATTGCTACTATTATTAAAGGATGGAGGTTGAGAAGGAAAGCCCAAATGCTCAAATACCTTCATAAAAAAATTCAGATGCTGTCCAACTTTCAGAATTAACTAGCATTAACCTCCGCTGAATGGCCCATATTGCTATAGATCCTCAGGGGTTAACTCCATAGCTGCATACAGGGTACTGATGTGGCATTACGAATGGTGACAAATCAGTGTGTGAATATGTGTTGATATGGGTTGGAAAGCATAGTGATGACCTCAAGGTGTGGTCCCTTAGGGCTTTCATGCCTTCTTCTTGCGGAATTCTGCATGGTAATGGCAAACGCTCTTGTCTTGACTGGTATATTCTCACTGAGACGAGCTGCGAACGTGTCGGCGCTTTACTAATTGCGCAACTCACTTGCCCGGCTTATATCTAGGTCGCCTGCGGCGGGCAAGGGGTTAATTGTAAGCGCTGCGCTGCACGGGACAGTTCAAGGTCCGGGAAGTGATTTCGTATTTCAGAGCTAATACGTCACAATGCTATCTATTTGGACAATAGGTGATTCATTGATAATTTGGTCCGCGCAGAACGATTGAAGGCTGCCTGGTCTCATGATTTTTTTTCTATAATCGGTAAACAAATATAACAAAGATTATATAGAAGAAAAGAAGTGATGCTTGGGAGAAAATCCTTTTTTCATTGAGTAACTTCCTTCATGACAAAAAGTTATAAACAGCCAGAATTAGACTTGATTGCCCCGAGGAAGAGGGATTTTTTTTTTTTTCCCCGTTCATCACTGGCGGTGCGTGTTCAACATTCTAAACGTTATGACGGCCTTGTATTGGTGTTTATTGTTGTTGAATAGTTGTTTTAATTAATTTTCTGTCGAGTTTCCGGCAAAATACAGGTGAAAGTATAAGTTTTTAGAAGACACTGACTAAGAACAAACCGATGTTTCAGATGAGGATGGCTGGCTGATACCTATTGAAGGTAAAATAAGTCATTTCCTTTTCTTCAACAGTGGTTTTTGTTGAACAGTTTGTCACATTTCAAACAAAATACTTGTGAAATAATACACTAACTAACCTCGAGGATGAACTGATGTTTCAGGTGGGGATGGCTGGCTGATACCTATTATGGTAAAAAACAAGGTATTTCCTTATCATCAATAGATGTTTTGTTGTAGTAATTGTCACATTTCGGGTACAATACTTGTGAAATGATAAGTTTTGAGTATACGCTAATCTTGAGTACAAACTGATGCTTCATGCGGGGTTGGCTGGCTGAGACCTATTAAAGGTAAAAATTCAGTTATTTCCACATCTTCAATAGATGTTTTGTTGAAGTAACTTTCACATTTCAGGCACAATAATTGTGAAATTATAAGTTTTGAGGAGACACTAACCTTGAGAATCAATTGATGTTTCAGGAGGGTACTGCTGGCTGAGACCTATTAAAGGTAAAAAATAAGTTATTTCCACATCTTCAATAGATAAATTGGTGAAGTAACTTTCACATTTCAGGCATAATACTTGTGAAATTATAAGTTTTGAGGAGACACTGATGATTCAGGTGGGGATGGTTGGCTGATACCTATTAAAGGTAAAAAATAAGTTATTTCCTTATCTTCAAGTTTTGTCATAGTAATTGTCACATTTCGGGCACAATACTTGTTAAATGAAAAGTTTTGAGGAGACACAAACCTTGAGGACGAACTGATGTTTCATGTGGGGAAGGCTGGCTGATATCTATTAAAGGTAAACAATTATTTACCGATCTGCAACAGATGTTTTGTTCAACTGTTGCTCACACTTGGTCATTTAATCTTGTTCAATCCAACAAAACAGTTTTGGTGCTTTAGGTCATAATTTTTTGAAGATTTTTCCTTTGGGGGGAGGGTTTAATTTTCCTGTGCTATTTTTTTGATTGCATATAAGCATGCCATTCTTACATGTATATTATTACCATATTATTGCTCAAACGTTTGAGCAATATTTAGGATTTTATTGTCTTTTACCCTACCATTGTTATCTCTAAATGATTACTGTTACGGTTAACTTTATAATCTTCCCTAATCACTAATCTAAGATATCGCATTTCACAAAGCTTAAATGTACTGCCAGCCAGACCATTGATTATTGTTGAGTAGGGTGGCAATATCCTGAGAGCAAACTGTGACTGCAAAGCTGGGCAAAGAGGTACTTGCACTCATGTTGCTGATGGTTTATTCCATGTCAACGCCATCGTTTGCATCAGTAAAACAGTTACTCGTACTGGCTAATGCCGCAGTCTGTGAGTAAGCTAACGTACAGTGTGTGACATTTACACCAACCAAGTCAAAAAAGAAAAATGATATGCTATAGTGTAAGTGAGCTTCAGAAGGATACAGCTATTGACCATTTTGCCTCAAAGACGTTTCTGCAGATGAGCTTGACAATATGAGCAAGTATCTGAACCCATATCATCCTTTTTGATATGAAGTTTAGACCCAAAATATTTGTATGTGGATAAGATCACTGTGATATTTCTATTTGAAGGTTTCGTTAAACAAACAATTCTCCCAATGATATGTTCTGAGGCTCAGTGCTTAATACAGCTTCCTTTTTCGCCAGAACTACTAAGTGGTGCTTTCAATAAGTGTGTAACAGTCACCAGATCCAAATGTACTGATGACAAAGTCGAGATTTTGTGTGTATGTCGATCGCAATCAAGTGAACAAATGACTGCATGTGACAATGGTGAATGTAGTGTGGCTTGGTTCCACTATGCCTGTGTTGGAGTAAAAGGAAAGCCCAGAGGAGCATGGTTCTTTCCATCATGTAAATAATCTGTGTATTGGTAGAGGTGGTGTTTGTGTCTGGATATATTTTGCTTGTACATATTCACTGTGTTCAAGTGTTAGTAACCATGCAATGTGTAAAGCTGATTGTATGTACCAGTTTATATATTTGAAACAAAATATCCGTATGGAAGCAGATACACGCAATCAAGTTGATATTAAAGTTTTATTTGTGTTGTCCATGAATAGCTGAAGAGAATTCACAAATAAATCAGCTGTCAGTCATATTTACTTTAACTTACTGGTTGATTTCAGCACTTCAAATTTTCAGCTCAGTCACAAGACACCACTGATACAGGCTGATTAGATAAACAGCAACAAACATAATTTTATCAACCGTTGTCTCTAGCATCTTTGGATATTAAACAGGACCAATTAAAATGCTTATTTTTTTGGTCCCACATTTCCAATTACCCGCCTTACATTAGTTTTTTTTCTGGTTTAAATGACCTCAGACATAGGTAACTGGGTCTTGCCTTAAATCTGCTAAACCAGAGCCTCGATCAGTCAGAACAAGATCACCGAGAGATATATGCTGAAGAAAACCAGTTTTCTGTCAAATACTTGTCACTTACCATTCCTCCCTATGTCTTCGAAATGAAACTTATAACACTTTGTGAGGTTATCCTAAGGAACCTAAAGCTATTATGGTGTATTTAAATTGACAAGGTTTGTGCACTAGCTAGCTTCTTGCAAACAAATTCAGTCCCAAAATTGTACCTGAAACACATTGGCATAGTTTTTTTCAATTTTGTCCTTCTCTGGCCAACTCCTGAGAGCCTGTAACCTGACAAACAGAACTTAAATTGCCGTAGAGTGTTTATGTTGATATATGAAACCGATAAGCCAAATCTTGAACAGGTAGCTTGAACATAAATTTCATTGTTTCATTTGCTGAAATGGAGACAATGTACTTTGTGAGGTATAAATGAGGAAATGAAGCTAAAAATTACCAACATTTTGTAATTGGGCAGTCCCATGTAACTTCGCTGTCATCATCAGAGAAAGTGTCTTCATTATACATACTAGACTTTAGTTTTTCTTTCAAGACAGTCTTTCGGAGAGAAAGTTCCCTCATCTCTTCCTCCGACTAGCTAAAAAAACTCTGCAGTCATTTCAGTTTGTCCGTTAAACCCATACTTTATGTCAGACACCACCATCATAACTACATAAGGTGCTGCTGTTTCCTGTTCTAACAGCCTCTTCTTGTTTCTGTGCCTCTCTTGTCTGTGGTATCTCTCACCAGAGTCAGATACTTTGTGTTTGCCATGTCCAAGCTTATGTGAAGGGGCCCAAACAGGGTTGGCTTCATCGAACAGTTTTTTTTACCTGCACAAGTAAAAATTATCAGTAAAACATTACAGGCTAACTTATATGGTAAGATTCAATGGTTGGTAATTATTGAGGTAGGATGATCTACCTGCTAATTGAAAAAAAAAATCGCTATAAAAAAGAAACCATGTTATTGGAATTGTCAAATATAGATCAGTATTACGTTTAACTTGGCCTCAAGGCTCAAACAACAATTAATCGCGTCATGGGATGATGCTTAGTGATATTAATGGACTGTGATAAACCAGGAATTCATATTTGAAATAAGAGATGAGCTTAAGCTTATCGTAAGTCGTAAACTTAAATGAGTGTGAGATTTCGAAAATGTAGAAACAACAATGGATGTTGAATTTAAAATAATCAAGTGCAGCTAAATATATTTGCATTCGAATCACAACAGCTCCGATAACAAACATTACAAGCTGGCCTAAAAGGTTGATTATCTTGCCCACCCGTAGCTTGTTTACACGAAGTTTGGTCGCTAAACTCGATATGCAAGGCCAAGGGTCCACACCAAAAGAAGTATTATTCCACCAATGCAGAAAATGATAATCTCTGACTTTGACCAGCAAACTTTATTCCTGGTAAACCTTTAATCTCTATGAATCCAAAAATACACGTCGAACACGCGGTGAGCGATATTAGGGTGACTTGCGTCAATTGTTGTCATAAGAGACATTTTGAAGCCAAAATGATTTCACATTGAGATATCTTATTACCTGAAAGTATAACGAGATCGCTCGAAAAAACGTTTGTTTAATTTCGTTACAAATTTATAGCTTACTCACTTTATTTTCTACCCAAGCGAGGAGAAATATGATCCGGGCGAAATACTTCCGGTTTTGGGATGGGATATGGGCATGCAAATTTCCAGAAATGCTTTATTCAAACGACAAAAACGGGATTTAAAGTCCTCAATAGAAGTTGCATAGTTAAGTCTTAGGTCAGAACATGGAAAGCTGCTACAGTGTCAGAATGATGTGATTTGAGAAAGACATACTTCACCAATTTGTATATATTGTCACTTTTACACTCGTCCCCCAAAGGCCGGTTTTTGTAGCAAGCAACATATAGTGCATTTTTTAAATCGTCAATAAACTGCTGAAAACAGCCGGTAGAATTATTCAATCGATTCAGAGCACATAAACGTAGTACAATTGATGGGCGAGGGCAATTTTACACATAAAAAAATTAAACGTAAACAACCACTGACGGTTTGATTTTCGGGGGACCCAAGATATAGCCTTTGGGGGACGCCGCAATCCATTGGTCCCCCAATCGTCCCCCAAAGGCTGGATTTGTACTAATATATATATATATATATATATATATATATATATATATATATATATATATATATATATATATATATATATATATATATATATATATATATATATATATATATATATATATCAACCGCGAACTTTTCGTAGACTTGGGTCCCCGAAAGGATATACCAGTTTGTCCACATAAAGTCAACGCACATTTTCTTTCAAAATCATAGAAAATTATTTGGTTTGGCCATTTGAACATGATAATGGTTACAGTCATCTATCATTGACTACACTTAATGTCACGGATGATAAATCAGAGAATTTACAGGGCTGTCATTTGTGATGCATTGTACAATCATTGTACCCAATGTCTAACCAAGCTTCCTATAGTACGTTCGTTTCCCTCCAAACCTGGCTACTTTATCAATAAATATTGTGCTCGTCCACTTTCATTGCATGTATGAATCGAAGTGACGTACTCATATGTCAAACAGCTCTGAAGGACAGCCACGCTTACTTAAATTACCGACATTTCGACCAACTGATAATTGTTACCTAAACATATATCCTGAGACGCTGCACAATAAGAAGAAGTCACACGAAGCTGTATTGATTGCCTCCGAATCGTTTGTGATGACTATGTTAGTTAAGAAGCTGTCTGTTCTCGTACATTGATTGTAATGGTCGTGACCAAAACATGATGTTATCAGTTGTGATAATTTGATACAATTAGTAGCCTAATATATCCACAAAAAATGTGATGTGTTCTATCAGAGTTAATCTCGCCAGAGCAGACTAATTACACAATCTTCTATGCACCATATTCACAACGGCATGATTATATTTACCACTTTGGTGATTAAAACGCAGTCCAACTGCGCAATTAGTTCCTAACGCGCCCAACAAGGACATGTTTCGGGGTTGCTAGGATGGTATAACAAACAACGCCTATATATGTGCACCTAGCTGCCTTCTCCAGCTCTTCACCCGTTTGGTTTCAATGCCTTTTAATGCTCATTCTTACGAATGCGGAAACATATCATCGATATTTTGAAAGAAATTGTTATCATGAACGTTTTTGCCAAAATGACCAGAAAGTATGCTACTGGTTGGTCTTTGCTTGCAAGCGGAATGCAGAAACCTATTATCCATTATTTTTTATCATGAGCTTTTAGCCTATATAACTATTGTTTATATTAATACATTTGTACAGCTTGATCCTTTCTTGTAAGCACGTTTGCAACTTTGAAACAACTGCAAATCTGGGAGCAATAAAAACCTAATTATAGTTTAGCCTGATTGTCTATTGTAGCGCGAAAGTACTTGTAATATTGCGGTTAAACGTCACTTTAAACAACTAGGTAATAACGTGACGGTGATGGATGAGGATGATTGTGATGCTTGGACAGCTTCCCTTATGTGCAAACTCTGACTTGGCACACACCCGTTTGCCAAGACCGAGCTGCGACACCCACGCCGATCAAATAAGTGATGGCATACATCAGAGGTGAACGCACGTCAGTTTGACTTCATCATAAAAGAGCCTCTATGTACAAGCTCGTAGGTATACGGATAGAATTTGGACCATTGCTCTCAATAACCGATCCGTTTATCTTTAATTGTCTTCTAGTTTCTACCATGTGCCATAAGCAGATTTCATTAAGCGTGGGTAATGGAGTGAAGCAATATTTGGTGCCTCGTGAAAAAGGAACCCTAGTCCGTCACAGACGATAGCTGCTTGAAATCCCATCAGCCACACACTACTTTTAAATACGCGGCTCATATTTGCACTCGGTGAACCCGTCTCACAAGTATCATACATGCTTACAAAACAGCCTTAATAGATTATTTGAGCATCAATAAGTACGAAGTTAATGCAGGTAAGGATTTAAAGTCGAATGGTCGTGACACTATATGCGATCCTGTCTATGCAATGAAATTGCTGGTGCATCAAAATATCAAGTTGTCAATGAATGAGTATGGTTTGTATGTAATGCGTTAAACTCAATGTATTTGAACATTACTCTTATTGCGATAGCTATTATCATCAATACGGAATGTGGGTTATCTGGCAGACACAACTTCAGCGAGTGCGAACGCTCATAAGGTAGATGTACCTCTTCTGTTGCTTAATTAATCAATGATACAAGGAACCGATATGTAATCGATCCTTGCATGGTACTTGTCATCATATATTCGTATATTTGAACACTGTTATGCTGTGCGATATGCCATTTTGCCGAATAACAAATAACGTTGTTCTTAATCCCCCACCGCAACAAAAACAACCAATTACAGCATCTAGTAACGTATACACCATATTTATTTACACTTAGATGTGCACTATAATTGAAATACATTCCCTATTAGTGTGTGAAACTATTTACAGTAAACCATCTATAAACATTTATTTACCTAACGCCGGTTAAAATCCAAAGGAATAATAACAAGCCCGGGTGTATCTGGCATGTAATTCGTTTTAAGATTTTGATGAATGCAATTATGGCTCCTGAATCGTTAAGAGGTAGATCCATAATTTATAATTTTCTGTTTGGCATAAGTGTCTCCAGCATTGTATCGGAAAATAAGCTCAGGTGCAAGAAGTAGTCCATGATATTAACAAATTATTTGTGAGTTATTAACAACACACATGGGATGCCAAGAGATGCAATATTCGAAGCATATTCGGGAAAATGATGGAAAAATACGTTAACCTAAATCTTTTCGTGATCGTAACATTACATAACAATCAATTGTGCACTTCTGCCAAAACGTAATACATTTGGCCGTATATATGCGCATATAAGATAACGTTCGTTGCTAACACATATTATATATTTTATATATGGTACTCGATGGAGCGCAAATAAATTTTGCCGCATAACATTCTCCTGTAATAGTCTGTTTACCATGAGCGAGCCTTATGACATCAGCCCTTGCAGTAAAGAGGTCGTTTAATAAAAGTCAGATCATATTCTCCACATCCGTCACCATCAACCATTGTGTAAGATTTGTGACCATATATATCTAACTGATATCGAGCCCATGCCCCGATCGCCCTTGTTTATCAACAAAATCACATGTGACAGCTACAGAACGCCATTTTCAACAATATCAATCACACAACCAGTGTGCGGTGTTGATAGGTCAACCAAGTTATGTCACATTCCATCAATCAGTCTGTATATTCTCTGCAAATAATGCACGTATAGTTGTGCGCATCCTTGATCGTGCCAATGTTATACCTCAATTCAGATCTCCATCAATATGCACACTTGGAATTCATAAAAATAATGATCACACATTGTGTCTCTTGGAAGGTTAGATATCATCACGTCACTAAATATTCTTTCAGTGTCAGTCAGCATTTCAGTCTTTGGGAGTCCACAGGCCCAATTATGATCTTTTTCTGGTACTCTTGATCCTGTTTGGTAATTCGTACTTGGCGAGATATTCACGAAAATAGCTTAGCTCCTAATTAAATGAGCAGAAAGGCAACAATAAGCGTCACAAAGGAGTCGTTATTGACAATTTTCAAACCTAACAAACATTGCTAAAACACGGCAATGATTAGATTATTCATTTTTAAAAACCTCTATAATCATCGTCTACCTGTATATAAAGTAAAGACAAATCGTTGTTACACTGAATAGGATTTCAATTGTCATGCTGTTGACATTACAGTTTTCTACTGATGACCTTGGTTGGTACTCAAGTATGATATGAGCGGCCATTCTACTCACGCGTCTATTGCTATAGACATTTATTCTGTGTTGATTCTCCGCTATCTGAGGGTCATTGTATTGTTGATGGGTACAAACAACATAATGGGAGAGTCCGTTAGTTTTAATAGTGTCAGGATACTTGTAAAGCTGGTGTCTTAGCAAGCTATTTTAATTTCATCACTTGCGGTAGGCATTTCATTACAACTTCGTTTTTTTCGTATGCGTTACAGAGGTACAGAGTAACGTTTGTAGTACACTCTGTAACAAGCTATTTACATTATCTAATTGTAAGTAACACAACTATAAAACCATTCACAAAACAGCAATGCACTAAACACTATGTAGTATAGTGACATTTTTATCAAGCAGTGTAATGTCCCAATACGACTACATAAAGACTACGTATAATAGAAGAGCGATATCTTATATAGATTAACAAAATGCTTGAATGTTGCTTGCGTCAGTAACAAACAATCTTTTAAAAGCGTTACCTCAGCACCGTCAACATCAAAATACGTTAATCATATATATATTAGTAACAAGCATTTCCATGGGCATATTACAAGCGTGTAATACATACTGCCTCATATATAGAACTATATGAGCCTGATCTGTGTTTGGCATTCGTCAAGTTAATAATGGACCCCGCACTTTTGGTTGGGATGTTCACGCATTATACCACGGGACGAATTTGGCTAGTGAGAGCCATATGGGACTAATATTCGCTTATGTATCCTTTTCTTTTGCAGATGTATATCATAAGTGAGATCATCTTATAATTTAATTGATGGCAACAGTCATTACATTATTTTGCCGAAGCTAGCGAGAGCTGCTTGAAAAAAGTGCACGAAAAAGTAATAAGGTGATCATTTCTGCAAATATTCCCGTGCTTCCTTTTTTATTCCAGTTTGGCTACGGTAATGAACGACTCCGACTAAAAGGAAAAAGCGTAAAAATAAATTTTACCTTAATTATAATGGTCACGATGAAAGTATAACCATGGCTGTTTAGACAGCTCGTAATATTATCATCACAACCTAATTATAATAATAAAGACTGGGCTACGAATGACAATATTCAGATTCAGTAGTTGGTGTTGAATGCATTTTCTGTTCAAACGCATATTGTGCTGCAATATTGTTAATTGCACCAACTGTTTACTGATAACAAATGAGTATCATTTCTACCACGTCACTCCACCCAATGTTACAGCTTTGGGCATGATTTATAATTTATACTGCAGATTTATAATGCTACTGTTCCCTCTTCCTTAGTCCTCCAAGAAATCAATCTTTTTGCATCATGGAAAAGGACGCAAATCCCCAAAGTATTGATATCACGCGAAGTTGCGACATTTATTAGTAGCTAGTACCCGTATGGGTGATGAGTGTTGTCACGCAACGTCACCCCACAAATACATATACAAACCATATTTATTTGCAATCATATGTAACGTAGAATAAATACTTGCCTTCAAGAGCACTTTTGTCGACTTCGGCTATTTCCGGTGCGATGTCAGGCATGGACACTTCGAAATAAATGCCCCTCATTCATTGTTACTCCATAGTGTATTGCGCAATCGCTTTTGCAATTGTAACAGGGCTAGCGCACTTCATGAAGATGTTGTGCGCATGCATATTTAAATAATTGAATAATTCAACATCCATGATATGAACATGACAACATTAACGCAGTCATACGTTAAAGGACATTCTAAACTGATCGTCATCTCGACGAGCGTTTGCAGCGTTTGTAAAGTGAATTCAAGTTAACGCTTTGTTGTCAGGTAGAGTTGTGTACCGAAAAGTACTGCCGCGCTTGCTGTGATTATGAGCATTATTCACACTATCGAATATACATATAAAGAGACAAGAAACCAATTTCAACCTGTGTTATCTTTCTTTTCACATGGATGCCAACGTGAAACAGCCACCAACAAGGTGGATGGATCGATTGATTGATTGATTGATTGATTGATTGATTTTGTTGTGTGTGTGCGTTTGTGTGCGTTTACGTGTGCGTTATTAAATCTTTGTATGAGAGGCTGTGCCTCTGACACAAACGAAGAACACCCACAAATACATCAAAGATAGTCCCTCACGAAACATGTTCTGATAACTTCCGGTAGTTAGAATTCATCTTATGATATCCATCTTTGCAAGAAAAATAATTTTGTGGAGCACTCTGCAAGGATGAATCATATCACATGATTTTAATATCACTGCATAGGCAGGTGTTCTTATAGTCTTTTTTCTCAGAAGCGATTTTTTTCAGGGAGATTTATAATGCGAAAAACTAGAAGACTTATATGATTAAGGTGATATCGGTTTACTGCCTCTGTCTCGTTGCTTTCTGGGAAGATCCTTCTCCTTTTTGTGGATGCCCCCTAAAATCCCATCTTTATCCTGCGTCTGATACTCATAAACTCCTCCAGCTGAGACAATTCCAACCATGTCCATTGTTATCGGATATTAGACACCCGGTATTAGTGACAATTCTCTTTAACTGCGGGGGATTGCATTAGATTAAAGGGATTAAGATGCTGCTGCTACAATCGGGTAGATAAAAAGAATAGTGTTCGTAAAAAAATTGTATGAGTCAAAAGAGAACACATTTCTGTATAATTCACGTGTAGAATATGGGCCTGCATATGAAATTGCGACAATACCGGCTTAACATATTGTGTATAAATGCGGCATACAGAGTTGGGGTGAATATCAGCGCATCCTATGAACAATATCATATTATCATGTTATCCGGTAACCGTAGAATTGTTGCTTCTTGAAGGACCTTGACTTTACGAAAGATGCCAGCTGCCTTGAAGGCAAACTGTTATAGAACTGAACCTAAGTAGCATATAAAATACTTCTATAAGAATGACGCAGCCGCTGCATGTAATTATCAGATGGCTCATTAAGACTGATGGTTTGTAATATGATTAATCACCTGGTGTCAGTGCGGCTGATTGGTCCCATGGTAGCACGCGCGTCGATACATTGTTATCCATCACGTGTTGTATGGCACCGGACATGATGACTTTGTCAATAGCCAATTACTCACCTTTTCTGTGTCGTCTTGCCATAAGTATCTATTTTAAGATATAGTAACGTGAAAACACCCACTGGGTCTAGGTCTCTTTAATTGTAGTTACGCACAGCCAGATGATTGTGCATTAGACAGACATCTTATTATATAGTGCATTTGACTAATCATCGGTTTGCTGATACTCAAATACATCATGGTCACTTGAACCATCCTCTCTATAATTATGAGCTTTTGGGAAAACTTAGCAAAGTGTACATCCGATGAACTCAAAGCGTAATGGAAGCAACGCTGATCTGCGTATTTCCCGTTGTCAGATGGTGCATCAAATAGCACCTAATTAATTGGTAAGAGAAGATGTTAACTATTTCGGAATTCCATCTTAAATATGGTATTGCTGTATCACTTACAGCTCAATTACGCCCACATTACCAACATTGGTTTACAAATGCAATGCAGGCTATGAATTTACTTTAAATCCTTTGTATTCCGTTTAGAGCATCATGAAGCAGTCTTATGCCAGAGGTATTAACGCAGTTTTTCACAATAAATATAGTGTTAAAATGCTCGAGGTGAATGTAATCTGCATATCATTAATGCGCCATATAAAGAAAGGTGTCACATGTAAGGGTTTAGTTTGGTGATTAAGGTGATACTATGTGCCTTACTCTCATGCACTACCCGGCATGATGTTTTCTCAGGGGTTTTGATGAAAAGCCACTATACTAGCACCTTTATGTTGCTGATATATCATCAATTAATAACGTCGATTCGCTTATTGAATATTTTATTCATTTGTTGTGGTCTGCATTGTATTCAGTCGTCCTCTGCTACAACAATGTCGGCAAGACAATGCACATTCTGTTTATGTACCAAAACATTGTCGCTAGTAGAATATTTTAAGGTGTATGAAATATCTGCCTATGCACATTTTTTCAAGGAAAGATTCTAAGTAGCACATTTGTACACAGTGATCTGCATGGTCACTTAGTTCAATGACGAATTGAAGGACCTTTCAGCAGCTATAACCCCCTCAGTGCGAAGCGTTGCAATGTCTCTGAAGGCATTTGATAGCATATGTGCATTACCATAAACCTGCGGACGTGATTTAGCTCTGAGGTATCATTCGACTGAAGACCGTATAACACCACCAATTGCCGCTATGACAGCCAAGTGCCTGGGCGGTCATTACGTTACATTTGTTTAACATCTATCAAACACTCTCTGTGTCACTATTTGTTATACACAGTTTCTTCGATAGCATTGGGAATAGTTAAAAGTGCTCCAATTAGAATCCCTTTTGATATTTACCTATCAACATTCATTGCCTCTTATGCTAAGACGACATGCAACTGAATCCTCAACTCACATAAAAAGTCAGTTTTATATTGTAGTAAAACATAATAAATTGGTCCATAATGTGTTGAGAGATTAACAGTCTTCTTATTTAACCACATTTGCATTACCGGCATGTTTAACGTAGTAATGGAAATATAAGTGGTATAATGATATGGTAAGATGTTGATCTTTTCCATTCAAAAAAGGAATTGCCCTAAATCGTTAAAAAACAAAGGCATAACATCTTGCATCAAATCAACCTCTAAGCGTGAGTTACGAGTTAAACTGTATCACGAATTTTGAGTCTGTTTGCAGACGCTTATTAACTGGATTAAAGGATGAGTAGATAACTCTAGATTATTATCTGGTGATTGTCCCTTCGATGTTATTTTTGACAAGCTACGATCGGCAAACTGAATATGATTTAACTACACAGTAGGTCATGTTGTAACAAAACAATATAAATTCTACCTAACAAATAATCGGAGGAATTATTTTCTAATGTAGAGCATTGATGAATGGTCGATGGTCATTATGATGCCTACCACTCCTTCAAATGTACTATATTCAATTATGCTTATTGGTATCAGGCTTGAGCTCATCTGTCCAAAAGGTAGTAGATGCTCGGAAACGACATTTCTACAGCCATTTAATTAGTCACTTAAGCAAAGAATGAATGTTGAAAAGAGTACATCTTAAAATCGAAAAGCAACTTGATTAAGATGACCTGGCATTGAGACTGGAATGTGTACGATATGATGGTGAATATCACAGTTAGACATAGCTTATTCTATCGTTTGTGTGATGCATTTGTGAAAAGCCGTAGTATGCCAGCAAATCACATACACATCGAACATGTGTGCCATCAACACAGAACATTTTCCATTTCCGTGTTTCCCTAATGCAAGTTATGAACGGTCACTACCACTTAATAGCTTGCTTTTCAATTTTGTTTAATATATTCAAGCGCAGTAACAGACCCTGTTAGCATTCTACTCGGGCCGTAGCAAACAGATGCCTGTGTCTTTGTAATCCGCAAGTAAATTGAATTCGTAGCAAAAAGCATTTCGAGGTGCCGGTATTCTAATAATCAAGCTCTGACGATGCACCATCTTTCCAGGTTTACGGTTACGTGATTGCGTTCACCGCTTATCTGATATAACCTCAGCTACAAGTATTCGTTGCTCTTGCAAAACAATAACTATGACGTTGTGTATGATGGAATGAAACATGATTGTGTTGCAATATGCGCGCAGATACGTATGATTACTCCTAATAATACAAAGTTATATTCCCAAACATATAAGGTCGAGTGGAATAATTTATTGTATATCTAGTGTAGGCGTATTATGTTCAGTTTGTTGTGACATCCATCACTGTAAAGCATCAGTGGATTTTGTTATTATACTGCTGCATGAATTTCATCCCATTTTTAACCTTATTAATAATTTTAATCGACGCTTTTCACCTAAAAAATAGGTGCATGTTAAACAATACGAACCACATATTACTTTCCATGTTTGTACGATCTCAAAGAGCTACTTGTTCAGTACTGTCAGATGTGAACATGCTGCTTGACTTCAATATTTGTGCATTAGTTTGCTAATGTTTGCTACCGCTTAAACGTCTAACAACTCAATCATTGTAATCCGCATCGTAGAAAATAATTCAAATCACAAATGGATTGCTAAGGCGAGTAGCTGCGGTGCGAATCAGTAGCAAGTACCCATATATGTGATGACTGTTGACACACAACATTATTTCCTAAACACCAAAGCATCGTATTCCATAGGCGTTTGACGCAACCAGATTTTTCCTTCGAGTCAATACTAATTAAAATTGCATCTCGGTCTGGAGTGATTATGACGAATTTCTCAGTGCCGCGTTATTTAATTTGTCTATATTTGTTGCATAGATGCATAGGAAATCGAAGCGCAAAATTCCCTTATATTCCTTTATCCCTTATATTTATACTTTGATCATGTCATATCCATGATCGCAACTCTAAGTATTGTGTAAATATCTATCATCGTATAAACATTAAAACGGTAATATGTTTAACTGTGTATTGGTGTATGTTCATCAGGTATTGCCATCTCAGCTGTTTCCCACCACATGCAGCTGCTTCCTCTGGGCTGGATATATAATGAATATAATTTTCCGTGTATTTAGGAGAAATCTCATCTCAAAGGGTTGTATATTTTCAACACATTGATGTTTTAGGTAAATCTGAGTTGCAGCTATATTTACTTTTATACGTGCATATTAATTACACTAATGTGTGTCAGACAATGTGTGTGCTCTGCTTTCTGTCAGGTTTTGCATTTTAATGATAAGGTTAGATGTAAATCCTTTATGACTTATAATGATAAGTACCTACATGCGCTTCAAATTATGATTTACTTAAAATAGAAAGTATACTGATTCAAATACAATGCATAGCATATGTTGGCCTGATATTTAGTTAACAGCCAGGCGGTGCAGTAATCCGAAATGCCAGATAAATGAACAGATGTTGATTGTGAAAATAATGTAGAGACAGTCGACATTTAATTAGTCTAGGCATTCCATAACAATAAACACGCGATGCCTATCAAGTCAGTATCTCATTATTTGAATTAGCTAAAGGACAAACAAAAAGTGTTTATCATTCAGGGAGTTATTTAGGGCGGATTTGGGATTACATAGACAGATATGGCGAGACGCAAAGAATTAAATAAAAGTGGCATCTAGCTGCGCATATGTCAGCAGATGATTTTAGTATGGTGGAATAGAATCAGAGTAGCTAAACAATTTAAACACACTAATTTAATATTTCAGTTAAAACTGAGAGATGACAGGGAGACGAAACGAGATAATGACACCCAATTTCAATTCGCAAAGTGTAAATCACAGCCGTCTAACGCCTCCATCAATAAAAGCATTAATGATCAATGTGCTCGGCGACATCACTGACAGTCTACTGCTCGAACTTTCTTGATTATCTTGCTCGACTCTCTTGATTATCATAAGAACTTATTTCCATCACATGTAACAATTGTAGAATGACTCTTTGAACAATGTCCATCGCTCGGTAAGTATATGGTGTAAATAGGTCATCCATGTTATGTCACATTCCATCATTCAGCCTTTGTATTCTTAACTATGTGTTCAAATAACGCACGTATAGCTGTCTGCATCCATGATAATACCAATACAATGCGTCTTTCATGGATCTGCCACAATATGCACGATGAAATCCCTGCCTCGCAGAAAGTTATTTTGCACCACACCACTAAATTGCAAGTACCAGTCAGCATTTGGGTCATTGAGAGTCTGTTGCTCTCCGTACTCTGTGCAGTACCTTAAGATAATTAAGATAATTATGATGCCTGAAAGGCGTTCTTAACATATAATATGCAAATATACTTATGTATTTGTACATATATATATATATATATGTATATATATATATATATATATATATATATATATATATATATATATATATATATATATATATATATATATATATATATATATATATATATATATATATATATATATTTAATAGCTATTTACAAATCGTTAAGAAAGAGACGTCAACTACTGTCCTTGCGGGGTACAATAAGACAACAAATTGCAATGCAGCCAGTACATTAAAATGATAAATGTGACAATGTCTAGCAATGACAGCATTTTACCTTAGCCAAAAATATCTATCAAATGTCTACACTAACTACACTCTACTATTCTGTCATTACACTTGATATATTGAATAGATTCAATCAATTCGCAATTAATAAAATGATTGCTGTAGAATGATAAAGGGTTCATCACGTCAGACAAGAACCGGATTTGTAGGCACATTACTAAACAATATGACTGTACAAGCTATCGATAGATATAGCCTCATGTGAATCATGTTTTAATTTTGTAATGGTCTCCCTAATTACTTTTGTGCCACTTTGCCAACGCAAAATTGCTCAAAACAGTATTCAGTACAAGATTTACATTGATATTTGTTTTATGTGGGTTATCGCTTCTGTCGAAAAATAAATTATTATGATTATATTTATCATTATTATTACTATTATAACCATGAACAGAAAATAATGATTAAAGGTGTAACAGACTAAGGTCGCACAATACGCATAAAACCTACAGGGTCATGGCAGGCGATATCAACATACAGGCTACACGCAGGAAAATATGACAATGTAGTGACTCAAGATGCATCTCCATGAGTTGTTAAATTTGGAACCTCGCATGGAACATTGCAAGGATGGAACCCACTGGATTATCATTGCAAACTAAACGCAACATTTGGGGTGCAAAAAGAGCGCATATATCACCGCAGGTTACGAGCAATATGACTATTGTATTAGTCGATGTTGAGTTAGCGACTCATGGATAATGGCTACACTTTTCAGTTGAGGAAACCAGGTACATAACCCATGATAACAATGTTGTTCGTCCCCATAAGGAATCATAGGCGTTCCATGAAACTTGCGCCCCAATATTGTGCAGTTGTAGCAATGTTGCTCTAGCTATGTATGATAAGTGCTCTTGGAAATATAAATAGCTTGTTTATGACAAAGTTTGCATTACTTATAGGTGTCCGCTAAGTTATAGAGGGGGCGGGAGTGTTTTCTGTGATAACTCCTACATTTAGTGTCACAATAATACGTACTATGGAAGACATATATAAAACGTAGATTAACATAATGGTATATTAGAAGTAAGTTCTGTGTTCCGTGCGATGGTATAAAGTGATTTTAGCATCTTGAATTGGACTCTAAGACGAATCATTTATTAAGTGGCTGGTGTAATGTTACTCTCACAATGCGTTATTGAAGTCCCGATACCTTTTTATGTCACAACTATTACAAACGCCAAACTGATGAGCTGCCTTGCAACTCAATTTTGGGGGTAAACCGACCCAATATCAGTGCCGATACACTCCTCGATTAATGTCTTCACGAGGGGCTGCTTTACAGGACATGCTAGTATACGTCTGACGTCTTTCTGACGTAAAGTACGGTCCTTGAATCATTGAAACCTGCACCTGATGTGCTGGCCATTCAGCATTTAAGGTTTGTGCATGCTGAGCTCCTACTCAAGAGACATACATCGACATAAATCTTACTTACCACAACGTGTCATAGTGTCATCTGATACCATATTGGAGAATAATAGAACCACGACATCTTTTTAGATCGAACCTCACCGAAATGGTGCTGCAGTAAGGCTTATGTAGACAATTTGGTGCTTTGCTTAATTTATCACGACTGATGAAATGTTCCTGTCGCATCTGGCGTAACCTAGAGGACAAATGGAAATGAACAGAGCTTTAAGCAAGAAATCTACCGAGTTCTCTCCGTTTGCTTAAAAAATTACAGGATGACCCCCAGATGATGTGACTGTAATGCAATTAACCCCCACTGCATGAGATTATATGTCGTAATGTACTCAGTATTCAGCTGTCTGTGTGGACAACTTGATTCATGACCAACTTCGATTTTGATTCAATAACACACACACACACACACACACACACACACACACACACAAAAGAGGGTGCACACAAACTCATATAAACACTAAGCAAATCTGATGAGCTACCGCTTAACGCAATAGCACATTACTTTCATGCGACTCATGTGTGAATTTATTTATAACGCCAATTTAGTGTCATTGAAGAAAAATATACGTTATAAGAAATGTGCTGAATTGAAAAGTAAGCACAGCTCATGTTGATGAATTACAAATGTTTGTTGTCAAATGACGATACAATGTGCAATCGGAGTTTAGGCATAATATAAGCAGCCACAAAGCATTTTATTTGTTGCATGAAGTCTGCTGGCTGCAAAATGCGCTTTGTTATGGATTAGAGTTCAATCGACTCACAAAACGCAGCTTACATGAACAAATAAGTAAACTGGATATGGATATAATTTACCAGTACCGACCAACACCCAGCGGCTATAAAAACGCAGCACGAATAAAAGGTCGGGTCTAAAAGTTAACTTTTTTATATATGATGCTTACTTTTCGTTGAAAGAACAAAATTATAGTTTTATTGTATTCAGCATAATATCTTCTAATAGTTAGGTAGTGGTATTTCTGACTGACATAAAATAAGCCACCCATGTACATGATGAATGTAGACAACAGCAGTATGAGAAGGCATGCCACCAGATGTAGACAACATGGCATTAATGGTCATCATTAGTGACAGAAATATCCACCAAATTTTAATCAATATCAAATTCAATGTAATTGAGTGTATCTTTTAGGTGCTGCATTTGTGAATACGTATAATTTGGCAGCGCTTTCGATCACATACGTCTTCAATGTATCGCATTAGGTAGAACGTTTATTTCTCCATGTTTTACTAATGCTCGCTCCTCTGAGATTTTTATTACTTGCTTTTGAAAGATGTAGATCTCATTTGTATGTAATGAATAACATAATTCCTAACGCACCGAGTCAATTCATAAAACAAACCTGTACCATCATTTCCAACTCACTATCATATTGACAGTGTATTGTAATCATACTCCAGATGTGATACTGGTTATCATATTGACTCTAAAGATGAGCTCCGGAAGATATTGGTGGCCATCAGCAACGGTTCTATTTTTGTGAAAGTGGGTGTGTAAATTTGCAAAATTGTGATTACCATTCCATGAATTTGGTAGTTCATAGTACAAAAACAAGATGCAGACCCTGCCATATTTTTTATGATAAATTGAGATCATATAATTGCGCGTGTGAATACTAATAATACTTCTCCAACATGCGAATAATTGTGAGGCACTTATTACGCCGAACGTAATCCCCAACGTGATTACGTCTGTGAATCATATGGGAAAAACAGAATGGGTTACTGCAGCCTAATTGCTGACAACATAGCGATAAAGTTTAACAAAGTGGTTCAAGGAATGCATACGTTTCGTCTCCCTCAATACAAAGTAAGCACAGAAGTCGCATAGACATACCAATCGGTCATAAATACAGTGCCGTTTGCTACCAAGGATCACAAAATATGTATGTCCAGTAATTCAGTTATACTTTTCAAATATGATGTATCACTTTATATCATTGCAAAGAGGTTAACAACGTCGCAATATGCGAGGTATGGGTCAGATTACTATGACATTGACCACTCGCATTCGTTTGTATGTATCTTGCGTGATGATGCCTCTACTCTGAATACACGACCACACAATATCCCCAGACACATCACGTCTAGTTAGCGTAAAACATGTCACTGTCCATACGCTGTGACAGAAATGCCTTGCAGCATATTTCATACACGGCCTTATTCTATTACCAATTTGCAAGATGCAGCAGACAATTGCACCAGCATAAAACAACGTGGAACGTTTTTAGACCCAAGCTGACACAATCAGAACAAACGATGCAAATCAAATGAGCTTTTAGTGAGACAAAAAGAAGGCTTCATATAAGCAAGATGTTTATTCAGCATTCTGGAGAAGATGCGTTACATAACCGTAGTGTGATGACATGTAGTATGATAATGCAAAGGGAAAAGTAAATGAGTTTTACAGTGTAAGTTTGCATGAACTCATGAATGTTGTTTGCGTCAGCAACATATCACGTTCCATGTGTGTTACCTTACCACCATCAACATCAAAATATATTAATAACAGATATTGGGAACAAGCATTTTCTTGGGCATTTGACATGCGTGTAATGCATACTGCTTCAGATATAGAGTTACATGAGCCTGAACGGTGTTGGCCGAATATTTCTCATTCATAAACGATGCATATTTATACCTGGGATCGCAAGATTACAATTGGACGCGCGGTCGAATAACTCGTGGATCCCGGGGAACGTGCAGTTGATCCTGGACCGCAATCCCACAATATTGGGCAGAGGAGCAAAGGATCAATCAGGTTGTAGAGGGCTGCTGTTTTAAGTCGGCCGGCTGCGGTCGGTGTTATTTCACACTCAGTACACGGGCAGGGGATAGAACACAAACACCATATACGATAAAGAGGGGATTGATAGTGCACCCTCTGAATCATATAATATGATTTAAGCAGGTAGGAGTCTATCATTCTTAGACCATATTGTATATAGATGTTACATACAGCAGTGATGCGGTTGTCAATCATATCATATGTTTTACCACCGATAGCGTGGTAAGGGCGTTATGATGTTTATCTTTATCTATGTATAGTTGCCTGGGAAGATGTAAGGTATCATCATGTTATCTGTTAACTGAGGGAATTGTTGCTCCTTAGAGTACCTTGACATCACGAAAGGCAACTGCAAACGTCTACCTTAAGGCAAAGTGATGTAGAACTAAAGCAACGTAGCGCATGAAACTTCCCAGAAAGGCTTAACTATGAATAACGCAGCCGGTGCACGTTCATTATCAGATGGCTCATGAAGACTAATGACTTTGTTATATGATAAAGCACCTTGTGTAGGTGAGGATGATTGATCCCATGGTAGTACGCGCATTAATACATAGTGATCCATCATGCGCTGTGTGGCATGAGACAATCAATTACATAATGTTCTGTGTCAGTTTGTCATGCTTATCTATTTTAAAAGCCTCAGGGGTTTAGCTGGTGTGCGCATGGTGTCGCGTACTTCTGACAATATATGAAGGGCATTTTTGAGGGGGTCTACAAAAATTGCTCGAGTTATGTCAATATGCATGTACCACTCAATTTAAAGGGAGTCATCTAGCCTTATAGACATACCGATTGTCCAAATCAGTATCGTGATCAAAGTGAGTGAGACGAGAACATAATGCGTCATTACGAGATCAATTGCCACAATAAGGCTATATTTCCCAAATTGCAAGATATGATAGCTCTTATTCATTTCAATACATTCTCTGTTATGTTGGATGCCTCAACGCACAGTTATATTCTCTCACATATAAAGTCGAGTAGAACAATTTATTATCAATGTAGAAAAATGGCGTAATATGTTCAGTATAATGTGACATTCCGAACTGTAAAGCAGCAGTAGATTTTGTTGTGCTTTACTGATGCCTGAATGTTATACAATTTGAAGCTTTTTCTTAATTTGAATCGTAACATTTAACCTTACATTTGATGCATCGTAAACAATACGAACCATGCATTACTTTCCCTGTTGGTACAAAATTAAAGAGATGCCTATTCAGTGCTGTCAAATGCATCAATGCTGCATCGCTACAATCTTGGTGTCAGAAAATACCGCCGCCTGATAACCATCCTATGGCTAGAACCAATACAGAGGTGTAGCGAGGTCAATATTGCCCAAGTCAATAGTGGCTGCATTTTGTGTAGAGGTACCCAAACGAATTGAGAATCAAATCAAAGAAAGTGCGCTGATAATAATTGCACTCACGAACGCGGACCATAAATAGAGCCTCTTTGTGGAACATTTAACCTTACTCGCGGACAGAATTCTGCACTATTACATGCATATTGAGATGAAGAATCGGGTACGCATAATGTGAATCATCCGATTTTCCAGAGGAGGGTAAATACATTAGGATATAAGGGGTTTATGGAGGTAATCTGCATCTATATGCTTGAAGGGGTGATGAGCATCTATACGAAGGCTTGCTTCTTGAATCAAAATGACGAAAGGATTATTGGTTCTATGGAAGCAAACTCATCAATGCACCGTGGCGGATATTAATTTGCTAATTGTGCTACCGCCTTAAAAAACGTCCAGCAATTCATTCATTGCATTTTGCATCATAGAAGATGATTCAAATCACAAATGGATTGTGGTTGCGAATTAGTAGCAAGTACCCATATATGTGATGACTGTTGGCACGTAACATCATTTTCCACACACAAAAAGAGCGTCTTACACCAAAGGCGTTTAACACAACCAGATTTTTCCTTCAAGTCAATACTAATTGAAATAGTATCCAGGTCTGCTGGCGTGTTTATGAGGAATTTCGCCATATTCAGTGCCACGTTAATCACTTTGTCTACATTTTGGGCATTAATGCAATGGAAATCGATGCCCATAATTTCCTAGTGTTCCTCTTTGTAAAGTGCCTTTATCAACAGGATTATGTCATGTCGTAAATATCCAACATGTTTACTTTGATCATCATCGGGATCATCATCACAACTGTAAGTATTGGGTTCATATGTATAAGCGTTTAAACAATACAACGGGAATATGCTCAACAGTGTATTGGTGTTTGTTCATCAGGTATTACTCTCTCAGCTGTTTCCCGTTACATGCAGCTGCTTCTACTAGGCTGCATATATAAGGAGCATAATTTTCCGTGGCAGACGGAATTAACATACAGCCTAATCGCAGGAAGTTATGACAATATAGTGACTCAAGATGCATTTCCATAAGTCGGTTGTTCAATTTGGAACCTCGCATGGGACATTGCAAGGATGGAACTCACTGGATTAACATTGCTAACTAAACGCTACGTTCGAGGTGAAAAAAGAGCGCATATATATGCGAAGGTAACGAGCAATATGATTATTGTTAGCTACTCATGGATACTAGCTATGTTTTTCATTTGTGGAAACAGGTACATTATCCATGATAACAATGTGGTTCGTCCCCATAAGTTGATCGTTGGCTTTCCATGAAACCTGCGCCCAAATATTGTGCGGTTGTAGCAATGTTGCTCTAGCTATGTATGATAAGTGCTCTTTGAAATATTATGAGCTTGTTTATGACAAAGTTTGCATTACTTATAGGTGTTTGCTACGTTATAGAGGGTGCGGAGAGTTTTGTGTGATAACTCCTAGATGTGATGTCACAATATGACTACATACTGACTACGCACAATGGAAAACATATATATATATAACATAGATTAGCATAATTTTAAGTTAGAAGTAAGTTCTGTGTTCCGTGCGATGGTATAAAGTGCTTTTAGTATCTTGTATTGGACTTATTGTATTGGGCAAATCATTTATTGAGTGGCTGGTGTAATGTTATTCTCACAATGCGTTATTGAAGTCCAGATACCTATTTATGTCACAACTATTACAAACGCCAAACTGATGTGCTGCCTTGCAAAACAAAATGCCAAAATTTTTTTTTGTGGGGGAAGGGGGATAAACAGACCCAATAACAGAGCCGAGTTTTATTGCTTGCCTTTGAAATATGTAGATCGGAATTGTATGAAATGAACCGGAATGATAAAAAACGTTCCACGATTTAGAGTCCTAATTCACCGAGTCAACACATAAAACATACGTCTGCCATCATTTCTAACTCCCTATCATCCCACCATGGCAACAGTGTATTAAAATCATTCTCCAGATGTGATACTGGTTAGCCTATGACTCTATAGATGAGCACCGGAACGTGTTGGTGGCCATCAGCAACGCTTCTATTTTAGGTGTCTATTTTAGGTGTTTTTAGGTGAAGGTGCGTATGTAAATATGCCGAATTGTGATTACAACTCCATGAATTTGGTAGTTCATAGTACAATAACAAGATGCATTACCTATTTTATCAGCCGCAGAATCAACGCATTGTGACTATAACTTAAAGATTTATATTTATGATGACTAACCTGTCCCATATAAGAACAAGCATGCATACATCGGCAGGCAAAATTTTTGATGGTGGTGAAAACTGATATCAGATTTCTATTTAACTTATATGCAGTTTTGGCCAAAATGACCACTTATTGTCTCAAATAATGAGGTTGAAACACATGCATTTAAAATAACACTCCTGCCTGCTATTTAGAGCGCTTTCCACAAAATCTACACAACGAGCAATTCTATATACACAGTGATTTGTACAGTGCAGTATTACGTCAGCAAGTTATAATACCAATTACTGTTCCAATTGGCACAAATCAGAGGTGTTTCATAGTGTATTTCCAGTAAGAATGACTTGTAATTTGCACATATTCTGGCGTTTGCAAGAATACAATTTTTTTGCCTATTCGGTCACATTGATGTCGTGAAGAAATAGCAGAATGTAACAATGCTTCTCTGTAATAGGTTGCATCAGCTAAACATGAAACATCTTTTGACAGATGCTCACACCTATGACGATCAGTTGACTAGAGATCTCAAAATACTGCTCGTTTTTTTCATATCATGTTCATTGTAACGAAGTCGATTGCATATGATAATGGCAGATATCAACGACACCGCAAATGTATTCATCAATTTTCGTTTCTAGCCAGGCATCCCCATGTGATGCTGTTTGATTGGCCCGTATTATATGCGGACTACTGGCGCCATCCGACTACATCCTTGGGAGTGTCTTAGTGAAAAGGCTGGTAGTTAATAACAGCTGTTGAAGTGAGGCCTGACTGGTTATTGCAGGCCCGATCACTAGATACTGTTTTGGGTGGAATCGTGAATATTCTGACAGCAATTTACGTGACAAAATTCATGAGCAAGTTTTGTTTGTAACATGATGTTCACGTTCAAAACAGCCTCACTGTCCGTTGATAATTGGCATGATAATACGGCGCTGTTTTCAATCTCGTCGTGTCATATCGCAGAGTTCATGCTACGCATGTGGTTTGTTTTCAGTACGCTTAAAATATTCTGATTACAAAAGGTGGTGCGTTGTGATATATGCCGACTGCATACAAATAAACAGCTACTCAAATCGGTTTCATAACATTCTAATCGCTTCATATGTGGTGTATATATGATTTGTGTTTTAACATCGAGAGAAGTTGGTTCATTGTTTGCCACTCGATTACTCAGGCTCCATCGGAAACATGGTATTTGTTCTTAAATGGAGAGCATATAACGTCCGGCATTGACGACACCGGCTTACATCAATCATCAATCGCACGTTACTTTCAAATGTGCGACCAATTTGAGCACTTTGTTCGACACACAGAAAGGATGAGCGTCAAATGTATTTTGTACTAAATCGCATTCTGTTGGCAGTTTACGTAAATTGTGTTAATTTGCTGGCCAGTGTGAACCGTAGGGACTTAGCTACATCAACGCAAACTTTAAGGTGATGTGGCACGGCTCTGACATACCAACGATGTCAAGAACGCCCATTCGTTGACCTACGCAGCTAATGTAATCGATAGTCGTGTTTGTGTTATATTTGTTGTACAAGGTGACATAGTCTAGACGTCTAGCGGCAAATTTCTTCGGTTGGCAAAAACAATGGGCATTCATGTGTGTTGTTATTGCGCTCTCGGGTATCGGATGGTATTTTACCAGAACTATCATCCCTGTAGTATATTGCGCTTTGTTAGAATTATCGAATAGGGTCTCAGGTCGTCTCGTGTAGTTACGTGAAATGGCAGGCAACATGAAGTATTGAAAAATTCATTTGCAAAACCTCACCAACCGTTATGCGCATTCTGGTAACAGCCAGGGTTGTTACTAAAACATGTGAACGCACCAATAGGCAACATTTTGTTCACGATTGTCCTGACACTAGCCAAACCTTAGCGATCTCTTATTAGCTTCATGTTCAGCCGTTGACGGCATCCAGCAAGTCGATAATCGTTACGAATGATTAAAGCAGTTTATATGATGTGCTTGCTATAATTATTATTGTGCAGTTTTCTGTCAATATCGATGTATGTTCGTATTGGCTCATACCGTTGGACACCAATATTATGCAATTAACGCAGATTACGATATATCCAAGGTTTATTATCATTTAACCGACAAAATCACGACTGTAGGTGCATCTGTGTACCAAATTACCGGTATCTGCATCAAACAGATATACGCATGATTGCATCTTTGAACAGCCTGAGCGGAAATGCGAATTAAACTCGACAGTGCAGCTGAGTAATACGAATAGAATGATACCCATTCTGAATATAGGAACAGCAATGAATGCTAATTATACACGCTCAACAATGTAGTCATCTCAGCAATACCACAGGCTGGGTACTCGATATTACTGCAAATAACTAAAAGCAATGCCACAGGGTGGTTATGGATGCGATTAGTACAAAGCTTCAGTGTGGCAATGAGTGAACGATGAATCGACGGTTCAGCAGTACTGCACAGGTTCAACGAACTTGCTATCCGATAATGTTGTTACAAAGCATGTATTCCACATGAATGTCAAAGGTTTGTGATTATGCACAGCAAGCCTCTCTCTGCCAGAATACGAAAGAATTGATGGGGAAACATTTGTCTTCTTTCAGGAGAGTACTGAACTGTTGTGATTATTGCGAATGAAATTCACTTACACTTCATTAGACTAATATCCATTAAGTCGATAGGACTGCCTCGATATTGAATTGTACAATATCGGCTACGAGCGCTATTTCTGGCGCAGTGCATCTGCATCATTACTCGCACCATTGACATCGCATTAGAAAAAAAATTAGTTATTTTCTAGGTTATTATAAACAAGCCGCATCTCCTCTGCATGTTTTACCAAGAAATGTGACTTCCGGCAACCAGCCAGGAAAGGGGAGTGAGATGAGGAGAAAATCTTTAGGTAGGTCTGTATAACATAACACCAGTCAGACTGCAAAGTAAAGTCTAGAATGCATGATATGTTTGCGTAGATTTTATATTGCATGGAGAATTACATATAAGAAATTGTCACCCAGCACGGGTTCGTTTCCTAACATTGTTAATAATTGTAAGTGCAAGTATATGCGCGAGCTATAATGCTCATCGAATAACTAGCAAAAAAGGAGGATTTATGGATGATGGACACGAAAAAACACATGTGTTCAGTGTGAACCCGCTAAACTCTTTGCACACGAATCACGAAACACATACCCGAAGAAATGCCCAAATCACAAAAAGCATATACCGTCCCATGAAATTTTTGAAGCTGCCTAAGGTCCGTCATATCATTTTTGTCAATAACGTTTTGAAAATATTTCCCGTTAATAGAAAGCGTAGATCCGTATAAATGCCCACTCTGGTTCGGCAACCACAGCGGTTTGATGCATAATGTGTACCATGGTGGACGTTTATGCTGGTATACACACGAAAAAGCCACTCCACGCGCGTTATTATTTAGGCAAAGATAAAGCATTATAATAAAACCTGCCTGTGAAGTATTTATAATTGTCTAAACGACCTCTGACACGCATTCCGCATGCATTAACGTATGTGCCCCTACCCTATAATGTAGGCCTTCTTGATTAATAAGGAAGAGTGCAACAATCAGTAGCCAAAACTACAATGTTTAACATCGTTCGTTCGATCTAGCTTGCAGCCGGTTCCCTTGGCGAAGCAATATACTGCGTCGCCTTTTGACCAACAGGTTTTGGGTTCGATACCCAGGTGTGTAGCTGGAACTAGTTTCGACCTCGGGTAAATCGTGACGAGCAAACACGTCTCTATAGTGTCCTCAGTACTCTCAATGTACATTAGCGAAACACGTCTCACAAGAATAACACCCAATATATAGCAGCCAGTTGCCTAGCACATGTAAAGCCTAGCATAATATACCTGATCAGACACCCGATGTCGAAATTGTGGTCCTAAAAGGCTTGATTGCACAGCGAAGAATAATCAAACTGTGACAGATCGTTCCAATAATGCAAAAAGTAAATATATCAGTAGCACCCAAACCATCTGATAACTTCATATTCATTCATTGTAGTCATTCATACAGATGTGATGCTTGAACCACAATTAGCTTCCCGTCGTTATGGTGCTAATATAAGCTGAAATGCATTGCATATTTCACGCATGCCACTTAAATAACGTTTAGGGAACTCAACGCAAAAGCGACTAAAATCACACTGTGCGTTCTGAAATCCTGCATACTAAATACAATTTTGTTTCTGATTTTCATATGGTCCTAGTTTAGTCCTACAGTCAACCTCTAGAGATAACTAAACCGCATATCAACTGAATCCTCGCATATATTAAATCTGCTATTTTTTTCTTCTATTTCTCGTGCAGTAGCTATCAGTCAATGTATTTAACGCATCATGAGTTTTATTCGTGCTTAGATCATAAACTGGCGGCCATAGGGGTATATCTCACGCAGGAAAAACATAAACACTTCCTTGAACAGCTGTGTATCTGCATAAGCAATGATATTGGTCTCATAAATGAATCATCTGCACGACACAAAGCTGGCGCGACTTTTGAAGTTATATGCAGTGTATAGCAGGTGTGTTTCTAAAATAAGAATTCAACTGAAAGGTCAAAAGAGTTTCCAATTTAGCTGTGCGGAACAATTACAGATACTTGTGGTTTATCGACATTGCCCTTGTCCCGGATTATGGCTTCTATATATGATGAAACTGGTTTCCATATTATTGCAAATCTACACATTTCCTCAAATTTATGCATCGATGAACCCTGTGTTAATTACTAAACACACCAAATGCTCATTGCATTGCAGCGTAATCAAAATTTCCTGATCATTAAGCGATGGAAACCATACAACCGTTATATCTACCTGTCGAAATGTTGGCGTAATCTATTCCTAAACGGATTGTTGCTCATTAAGAGCTCCAGCTGTAATATATGAAATCAGAATCACGCATCAAAATGATTATAGGTATCCATGTAATGCAGACACGATACGCCATTCTTCAACATCCTAGCACGAACCCAACCTAGCCGAACCCTCCCCAAGCATTATTTAGCAACAGAGAAACCACAACATTTATGCTGACTAAGCAAACAAGCCTACCGCCATTCATTGGTCGGCATCTCCCACGTATTGTAAATTTGATTCCAGAAACATATATATTCAATTGCTCTGTGAAGGCAACTAGCGTTGCTTGACGCATTAAATCATTACACACGCTATTGCATGTGATTATATTCCAATGAACGCCGGTGATTTCTATATATTACATTGTATTGATATGATGTATGTAAGAATGCTTCGTCACATTAAATGCCAAAGTGCTCCAAAATTATTTGCCGAGAACACGAAAGTACATCGCCTGAATATCTGCTATCTTGCAAAATATTATTATCTGTCCTAAGGCTGTTCAATTTTTGAACTTGAATCGGGCATATTGAGTTCTAAGAAAATGTTATATAGCATAAAGCATAAATGACGTTAAGCATGCACGTTATCGAGCAATATTAAAATATCTGAAAAAAGAAGAATTAATCACATATGATTTTTATATTTTCAATAAATTTTTTTCGGAACCGAATATTATGATGGATAGCGCTGACATTACATTGCACGTGGTGTTGCCGTTACATATACCACCTGATATAACACATCGTGATGTGAGTAGATCAGTCCCTTTTGAGTTTTAGTATTCGCCTATTCGTTAGCTTCTAGCTGCCAGATGCATAATTTGCTGCGTTACTGGGCGTTGATTAAAGTATGATGTACGTCTAATAAATAAATAAAACATGATGTGTTGCGGTGGTGCAGAATAGAATAAATGATTGCAAGTGGCTAAAATCCTTGAGTGGCAGAGATCAGTATAAAATTGCATGACAGCCATACATTCCTTCTTTTTTTCGACATTATTACAAATGAACGAACTACTTTTGTAACGCCGTAACCCTATTCGTTTATCAATAACTGCGTCACCCAGATTTTAAAAACCTCGCTTACGACCAGATAGAGCGCTCGTCGGAAAATTGTAGTTCTTCGTGTGACGTTAATTCTGGAACACATCTGTCTATGAGAAACGTAGCGCCATTTTGCACTGGTTTGCTTGTAGGGAAAATGGTCAGATCTCATTGGGGTTTTTATATTTTGTAGTAGTCAAGCATTGTAGCGTTAAGTTTAGTGGCAAAAAATAAATAAATAAAATGGACCCAGTGTTCCCGAGTTTTCGGAGAAGAAGGCGGTCGGACGTCAGTGGGTACATTCTGAGAAAGTGATACCGGGCATTGTTTAAACAAATTTTTTCACAAATGACATTGCTATGGAGGCCACGCATTGGTCGATTTGCTAATAAGAGGGAATAGATCAGAGTGAATATTGAAATTAATATTTTTTAAAGTAAGGGGAAGAAAATCACAAAATGAATTCCAATGTCGTGTTGAATATCGGTTTCCATTATATATCACTTTGTTATGCTGCTTCTGCAAGCTTATAGAGTGCATTTCCCCGTTAGAATGTATTTAGTTGCTGGCAGTTCTCAAATTGCAGCTCCTTGCGAGTGTCAACCCACCCACAACCGACCTTATTTTCGTTGGTCAATAAAACAGCCGGATGTGTTGTCGTTCCGTCAGGTAGCGTCAACCATAATGTTGAAGCAGACTTGCCATGCTTACTGTGCCGGCAGCTTAACGCAACTGTACTAATATTTTGATCTCCATCTGTGTCGGAGCTAGCATAAAAACATACATGAATGGGCCTTCATGGGCTGGTTTAACACAGCTTGTCGTCATCCATTCATTTCCATAGCATTAACATACCTGTGCCTCTAACTGCTGAGCTTCACAAACAGCCTCTTGCATTTTATCGCCTATCTTATGTGAATCTTGATAACCCGTGCAATCCAAGTGAGAACAAACGTTATTTTATGAAGCCGTTTCAGCGGCACATTGGCTTCATTCTTCAGAGAGGAAATAATGGCAACGGAAACAGACCATCCAGACACAAAGATGGCACGCTCGCCCTTTCGCAAATTGGGGTACGATTGATCACATCCTTTTCACACTTATGTTTTTCCCGGCAGCAGACGTGTTTTGAAGCCCACAGTTGCATCATTTGGGAAGAATATTTTTCATCCAAGACCAAAATCTACTGGTTATCTTTTTACAAACAAGATGGTAAATTGCTATGCAATGCATTGACCGATTGATTTATACATTGCAAGCACTATGGTAGAGGACAGGTGCCGATTTCAATCTCGAGCACATCCGCTGCTATAATGGACAGTTTACAAAAGCTAATAATAACTAACAATTAAATTACAGACAAAATAGAAATAACAGCCTATGCCATGATTTTGCCGGCATTTCTTGGGACAAATGTACGAACATGGTTGTATTAATAAGTACGGTCAAAGATGTGCATATAATAGTTGCAGTCAAAGGATAAATATAATTAGACAGGAAGTCGAGAGGCCATATAGTTGCAGTTTGATAATAAGCACGTATTACCACTATTGATGTACCATATCCTCTTATGCAAGCACAGCGAGATAAGAAATTAATACTGCAGTTGCCATCGTAGGTACATGTTTACAATATATGTGTTTTTGTGTGGGAGTGGGGTTGTACGCACATCATGCACAAGTAATGCTTAAGCACTTGGTGTACGTTTAAGATCATTCAAGCATAAACGTATTCTAAGCGTGACTCGACCAATGTTTATATGTGACGATATTCTCGAAATTGTCAACTAAATCGTAATTGTACACAATCACTGCTTGTTTCCATCTCCGTCGGTATGTTTGAAAAGCTTTTGCAGCATATAATGTAATCATCCATTTCTGTCTTTTACATGGGTAATCCACATATTGATAACGAGCCTTTAATCCGATTGCACTAGCGATTATTTGATGGCTTCAGTTGTAATTACAATATACTATTGAATCTAAGTTCCATGCATTTGCAATATTTGCCGTTCTTGACTGCCACTTATTTGAATGAGGGTCGTAGTGAACAATGTTCAGCGAGTGTGAAAACCTTGTGATTACTGACTTTTCTTTCACTCAGCACGTCGAAAGCAATGCAGATACGGATAAATACATCTTCATCCAACGCCTCGTTTGGAATTATCATCTGGTTTAGAAAATGATAGACCTTCTATACTTAGCCAATTAATGTTGATCAGATAAAAACATTGCAAAACTATAGCTGATAAATCTAAATAACAACTTCGTATATTTCCACTAGGATTTCACTTGAATAAATTATAACGAAAACATATATTCGATTCGCAACACTCTGTCGCTGGAACTATGATCGATCGAACAAGTGGTTTTTACCCCACGAAACAAATAAGATGTATGGTCATTTGAAAAATATTGCCACCGTTGTTCAAATGTATGACTGGGAATGATCATCGGCGAATGTTATGGCAATACGAACGACTTATTGATCACAGACACTAATTACGCAACAAGTTTCCATCCTTTTTGTCGTCTATAAAATTATCGGAGACTGGCAGCTGGATGTTTGGTACAATCAAAACAAGTGACCTCTTATATTGGAAGTAAGCTACAGTGCAAGTGAACTTAACTGATTAGCAGTCATATCTTCGGAACTCGCCTTGCAAATAGTGGGACGCTCAAAGCGACAAATTGATCGATTGTGTGCTACACGATACGTACATCTTCGTTTGGCGTCTATGTTGGCGGCTAGATACTACATGGCAAGTTGAACGTGACTAATTGAGTTACGGAACACTTGCATGGACCCCACTGGCTTACAGCCTCATCAATAAGTGAATACTTCTCCTAATATACATTCACTATGTCAGCCACCCCATAGTTAAACACTCATTTACACAAGCCGAGAAAATGACCTCTGCATATGTCATCTACACAGATACCATACTTTCTGTTATGTTATCTTACATTTATCAGCGAACAGATGGCTGTTATAAATTGCATAGTACCTCTCATATTTAACCCTCAGATTATATGAGCGCTGATTGCGGCTAATTATTGCAAGTCATTACAATCGCATTATTCCTATACGGAACTGGCGATAGCGCGTTAAATGTGGTACTACAAGCGCGATTTACACGACCGTTTCGTGTGCACGCATTTGATGGTGACAACGCCAGGTGACAACGAGAAACTTCTTCCTGTAGAATTCATACTGATGTCCCGCAGCAAGATGAAAGATTACAGGGCTGTTCTGTAGCCTTACCCTCATTCTGTACGTCGCTTAGTTGTCGACTTAGAAGCTGCAGTATGGGAAGCTTTGGAAAGGTTTTTTTTTACTGGTGTTAAAATTCGAAGCAGTAAATAGACAAATTTCAAGAAAGGGCATATCCGGCTCCTATATTTATGACGAAAACTTCCTTAGAAAAATACTTGCTTTTCCGTGCCTGCCACATTCCACAAGTATTTGAGATGCTAGGCGCCAAAACTAATCGATAGCACAATCTTTGCACCAGCATCTTGGTATGAGTACACGAAGGCCGTCCGTACCAATAACGACTGCGAGGGCAAGCACAACAACCTGCAGGACGTGGCCAGCTTCAATATTGGGTATTGGTGCCTTTGTAGACAAAACATGTATCTCGGACAACGAATTGAAAAGGAGGCTGAAGAAAAAGTTCCGCTTCCTCCAAGCAACTCTCTATAGCACATGGGATAAGAATGAGGCCAAATAAATCACCTCTAGCCAGCTCCTACAAAAGTGCAGAGTTTTGATGGGGTAAATTTGTATTCTGTTCCATAGTATGCATTTTGTGTTTTTTATTAATAATGTTCCAGTGAAGTAATCACCCATTCTATTCTTATGTCCATTATTTAATAAATGTCATTTATTCGTCATCTTTAAATTGTCTGTCACTCAGTGCGAAGTTTTTTTAATTGTCAACATAGTGTTCATGTTACAAAGGTACGTGTGTAGTATCTGTTTGTGCTTTTATCAATAAAAGTTATTCTATTTTCACATGTATTATTTTTATCTTAATAGATAAATGGCCATAGATTGTTTTCATAACCATTGTATTTCGTTTTGCTTCATTGATGTTGGCCATACTAAGTGAACATGCCTTTGCATTGTTTTTTTCTGTCGAGTGAGCCATCCGACCAACATCTATACAAACGAAATGGAGACTAAATCACTACTGCTAGTACTTGAATGGCATAAATGTGACGCTAAATTAAAACACAGCACTGTTGAAGCGACACTCGTGTGTGCTGGAAATACAACGTTAACATCGTCTTCTTAACAAGTGTCTAAATTATAAAGCCACAAAAACTTTTCTATATGTGCTTCACTGTCGGACCAATATAATCGCGTCAAGTATATTATAAACAATGCAACGGGTGCGCAAACAAATCAAATCTAATGCCACAACACATCTGCTGTGCAATTTCAGAACTCTCTTTTCCAAACGGATCACTGATACTTGAAACATGCCCAAATGCGGTTTTTAAAACGAGCCTTTATATAACTAGGCTGCTCGTGATATAGTGTCTGAAGGTTCAATTTTGTGATAACTGCTTTACCAAGTTCTGTACGTAGTTTATTTATGATATTTGTCAAATGACATGTATTTATCCAATGTTACTATGTTGTTTCTGATCCCATGGGTTGTCTTTTGGCATAATGATTTTCCAAACCTTTGTAATTGGATAACAAACATCAACAGATGTACCCTTGTATGATCAATTATGCATATAATTGAGACAAATTGTTGATATAAGTGAAGTACCTTACTTGCGAAATTACTTTAATGACTACGGTGTTTCTAATATTATTGTTTTAGCAAGGCATAGCACCATTTTATGAAGGAGGACGAAAACTGCATTACACGAATTCAAGGTGATCCTTGAAGAGTCATTTACAATTCCATTCCGGCCTTTTTCCTCCAGTTGGGCATGCAATTCGTGCCACACCACGGTTTTGAACTGCAAAAGTGATGACCAATCTTCCATGTTGGAGCCTTGCTGTAATATTTCTTAATTTAACAAATTAATTCCTGTTTTAATCAATTTTAAGATGTGCTTACTAAGTAATGCATGGAATGTCAGCATTCTTTAGCATATCCTTCATTGACATCATCTAAAATGTAGATCATTTCTAACGGGAAAATACATTGATTGATTATGCATGATTTCGCTACAAGGCAGTATAATTTCCGTGAGGCAACCGAATGCATCTGCCTAACTTGACGCCTACTTTTCGATTCAGAGAGGTAATGTATACTATAAAATTTGATTATTACTCTAGCAGTAATCATTTAGGTCATTGTTTTATCGCATTCTCTAACAAATTAAGACTTTCATAGTGTTGAATAAAGCTATATTATCTGCAAACTATGAAACATGACGTAGGAAATTGGATAGCGGAATCGAGCTGAAAAAAGGCCTTTTTTACATGCCTAACATAGATTGCTTTCACCGAGCCTAATGCATGTTTGCGTCCAAGTGGATGAACTGTTTGCGTCATATGCTGTATCAATAACCTTATATGTAAGCAACAAGGATTAGAAAGTATGTTGTGCTCATGTATGTGGCTTAAGAAAGTTTCCGGTGAATCTTAATATGCAGCGCTAATCGACTGCCTTATAGCGTGCATGACACGCGGCAGAGCTTACTTAACTGATTGCCTTTACATGCCGTACATGTCTTATAGTTTCGCTGGATTTTATAAACTATAATAGCCACGGAAAAATGTTCCAATAATCTAATTACGATAAAGTCATCAATAAAATAAGGTAATATAAGATCGAGGACGTGGGGGGGGGGGGTGGGCGACATACAGAACACATGCCATTCATATTGTTGCTGTCTAGCGTGTACAGTTCATGACGTCAGAAATTAAAACAAAGATCTAATCTCACTTGGTGCGAATCGGTATTGGCGGTATTCATCATAACGACGAGTGCATAGTTTACACGTGATCGTGCTGTAAGCAGTCTTATTGTGAAGAATTGTGAGTGCATCAACTACGCCATTGACATGATTTTGTGATCTTCACACGAATGATGAATTCTTCGTTGCGACATAAAGCACTCGCTTTTCTCAGTGCTAACAAAAGGCTATTTTACGTGTGTGCTATATAGTACTCCTGCTCCATAACCGTCAAATACAGCTATGAACACATTCATTCCTGTAATAAAAACTAATATGCATCGAGAATACAAAGGATTGTAAAAATTTCGATTATTCTAAACCTATGACGATACAACATGCAAACTAGGTTTCGTTATAAAATGCTGGTCACCCTTCTACTATGCAAGTATGGTAATCGATAAACGTTGATATGACAATAATTATCTTATTGCGAAGCGCTTTATTCTGTACGAAACATTAAACTAACTTGCATTCTTATGATACATGCCCTATGCACAGTTATATACAGGTTTACAGTATTTCATGATCATTCATTCCTATTGAGGCTAACAGGCAGGGCTACTCATCAACGGTCATAGATCTTCACCACGTATAATAAATCGGTTTCATGGCTGCCCCATATTTATGAGCAATAAATGCAGTTACCTGACGCTGATGGACGTTTATGCCAGAATACATAACATAGCGGCAGTATTTTGATTATCAAATCCTACGACTACTCCTTAGACCTTCGGCGTAGGCAGCAACCGTCCTATTATAGCATAAAACGACGCTTTGGTCCATTACAGCCTTTTATTGAGAGGAAATAGCTTTTTTCAACCGCTTTCATTCAGCCAGCGCACTGAACTCTTTTAATCACCACTTTATTTGTATTATAGAGACATAGGTTTATGTAATGTTTTGATTCTACCCAGTAGGTAATAAATTGCTTATGACCACTGGCATGCCATCTAACGGTATTTTTGTCCCGATCAAGAATCATCATGAGGTTTTGGGAGGCCATTATATCAGAATTGAGGCATTTATCAAGAAAATATGCTGCGCATTACTATGCATTTCTCCACAGAGCTATTGAAAAAATTCACACGAAATCACGTCTAACGTATGATGCTCTGGACATATAATGCTTCTGTATTGAATACCATGTTCAATTCAATGAATACTATGTTCAATACTATGTTCAATTCTAAAGTTTCAACGATTCATTAATGTTCTTTTCATGAAATGCGCAGAGTAAAACAGGTTTTACTCCTTTGCTTACCAAAAAAGGTGACATGGTTACAAATTTGCAAATGATTGTGATGGAAGTTTGAAATGGGCCACATACTACTTAAAAAATCCCTGTATTTATTAATTGTTTTGAAAGATAACCCCGTAATTGCTCGGGTTCATTTCTATTCCCTTTCAACTATGAAGTGATATGTTGTAGCCTAAATAATAGTTTGGTCAAAAGCTACATTCGAATGATGCGGCATATTATTTTGTCCAGATTTACTGCATCGATGAATTATGAACAATGAGTTAACAGAAAGACTAATCTTCTTTATATAAATGCGATCTATTTTAAATATTATCTTGATATGTGACGACTCTTTTAGTAACAACGCAGTGAATTTCATTGATGCCTATTACAAGGCGATTGTGGTGGATAAGCCACTTATGCTTATGTAAATCTTGGATTGCACAGCCGTTGAAACCAGACCGTTCTGTTTCAACCTCATGTTGCTAGAATATGCAAATTAGGAATGACGTGATATGGCAACCATTGACATATTTAACGATGTGCTTATCTATAATTGATAAACTTGGAACAAGGACTTTCATATCATTCCCCTAGCATACATTAGCATAAAACATTCCGACTGGATAACTAATAGGTTTGCAACTAAACGACTTTTTGAGAAAACCAAGAATCGATGATTTCCTTCTAGTGGTATTAGCTTACGTTCTATTATGCTTTATAGGTAATACACTCCATACAATTAAATAACATTCGAAAACCATTTATTTAGCCACGTATAGAAATGCGAGTTTACAATACGCAGGGCATATCGTGTCGCTCGTGCTACTTGCCATGGTCGCACGATGCACGAAAAGCATACAAGGTCAATGTAGATTACAGGAACGGAGCCTCATCCTGGTCCTTGTACAGATTAAATTACCTCGGTCATCAATAAAAGCTAAGCACAGCAGCATATTGTAAGCGGTTTTAAACGACTGATAAATTAACCTAGTTTACAAGCAATACCGCCCTTGGACGAGTAGCCTGTCAAGGTAGAAATTGATACCTCAATAACTACCCGTTTTTTGTATTATAGTGCCTGCCGTGCTTGTGTTAATTATTATTGGGGGTCTATGATGGTTACGGAGCTAAACAAAAGGCAGGCTTGGTATTCATTCAAAAAGATTTGATGCTGGGCACACAATAAGCTTGGTTTCCTTGTAAGGCTGATATAAGATTGAATGCATCTGCTTTTAACACATGCCACCTAAATCACGTCTTGACAATTCATTGCATACTCGAAGAATCTCACACTCTGTGTTCTGATGTTCAGTGGTCCCTAAATGGCATGACAACTGAATCCTCGTTTCACACTCTTTGCATGCTTGGCAATAATAATGTTATACTACCGAGGTACATGGTAGTGGTTAATTGTGAGAATACAAAATGAAATACGCAATATGTGTCTTTGAACAACTAAACGGATGTGCAGGAAATATTGTAACTACTTGCTGGTCATCGACATTGCCCTTATCCAAGATTATGGCTTCTAGATATGATGGAATTGATGTCCATGTCATGACAAAACCTACACATTTCCCCAAAATGACGCATCAATGAACCCCATGTACGTTACTTAAAACACAAGGCGATCATTACATTTTAGCATTATCAAATCATCATGATAATTAAGTGAAAATAAAATTTCTTGCTGGGCCTCATTGCCCATATATACATTTTTTTAACGATTTTTTATTCAATCCAATACGCTGTTAGTCCGAAACAAATTATGTGGGAGATTGGCCAGCCTTTTAAGTTTTTCCACAAGAACGCAGTGGCGACAACACTGTAACTGCTATAACTACCCTTCGACTCATAGGATTTGTTGCTTCCTCACTGTACCGTATATGCATGGGTGTAATGATTTCTATTCAATCCATCATGTAGTTAGTCCGCTCGACGTTATGTGGGAGAATGACCAGCCTTTTTATATTTTCCGCAATATTGCAGTGGCAAGCTTGCTCTTTACATACAATAATTCTACAGGGCGCCGTCCGCCGAAAACATTCTTATACAACGCTCAGGCTGCTAAATATTTGATCGTGAATGACCACCAAATTGGTTGGACGAGACACTTGCATGGGTCTGTACATTTATGCCACAAAAGCTTACACTAATATCTCGCAGTAACGCAATAGGTACATTGTAGATGCTATAGAAGCTCAACCACTAGATAAAGTTTGTGTTTCTCTGAGAAGTCTGGAGATCACAAAGATGGATGTCCTTTGGGAAGCAACATGCTGTTATGCTAAAGTTATATTTTAACGCTACCAGTCAAATGTATATGACTCACAGTAATTATATTTCATATACAAAAGAATATGTTATTAAAAAAGAACTAACATAAATCAATCAGCAGTGTCAGCAGGATCTTTTTCTGGCGAAATCGGTAGCATTTGTAAGAAAATCATTGCTTTAAGTCAATGTAACAGGAAATGTTTAAATTATGTTTACTTAGAGGTGTATCGTTTTACAGGTAAATTACATCACAACATAATTTTTACATAACAGCTTATAACGTCAAGTCGACAACTGGGTATATTTCAAGTATGGTTACACTTAAATAAATAATAATGAACAAATTTATGCAATTCGCAACACACTGTTGCTTGTCATGTGATCAAACAAATGATCGTTACCTCACGAATCACGTGAGATGTATGGTTATTTGACACCATTGTTAAAAATATATGATAAGGAATGATCATCGGCGATGCTAATGGTAATACAAACGACTAATTTAACCACAGACACCGATTACTTTCAAAGAATCCTAACCGTTTCCATTCTTTTAGTCGTTTATCATATCATCGGAGGCAGCTGAGTGTTTGGTACATTAAAACAAGTGACCTCTTAGATTGGGAGTAAGCTGCGGTGCAAGCCGAATTAATTTATATGCTGTCACATCATCGGAAGTCGCGCCTCAATTTGCAAGAGGCTCAAAGTGACAAATTGATCAAGTGTTTCCTATACGATACACAACATCGGCATTTGCCGCCTTAGTTTGCAACCAGATGCTGCATGACAATTCGAACGTGATTAATTATGTAACGGAACATTTGCATAGACGCCTCTAGCTTACAGCCTCATCAATAACAAATTGCTCTCAAATTTACTTGCCGTAAACAGCAAACGTGTGGCAAAATATGCTGTGTGTTTGTTCTTACGTGGTTTTGTTATTTGGGAATAGCTTAGAGTAACAGCGAATATGTGTAATATGCTCTTGCCATGACTCGTGGAATCTAAACTCATGTTGTCTCTTTGAGAATCCGCTTGGAATATTCTACATTGCACTACCCATGTTGTGAATAAATTTGTCATGCATATATTGCGAGCCAAAATAGTCAACTATTAACAGTGACATTCGTATATATTCGTTGATAATTACGATGCTCTAAATATCCTGAAATATCCATCCTCACTGTTGGATTCATGAAGGCTCTTGATATGGGTCGCAATAATTTGACAACGCTGCATGAGACTTAACGGTAAAACCCTCCCTAAAATGCGCAATCTGGCGTCGATGTACTTACCTTGTCATGACGCCTAACTGCTTAGCCACCAAAATTGCTCTCGGCGAATGTCTAATCATTTAGGTTCCCTCACAGTCAGTTGAGCTATTGCTATATTGCTCCAAACCCTCAATAATGGTGAAAACTGTTTCCAAGTAAAATCATAAATGTTAAGCACTTTAAGCTATATGACTGTTCGTAATGTGAACAAGAGTGAGCAGCGTTGAGATGTTCGATGAAAATACTAGGCCATTAATAGTCGACAAGATGGCTTTTAGAAATTGCATAGTATCTCTCATATTTATCCTTCACATTCAGTAGGCGCCGATTGTGGCTTAATGAGCACAGTGCATGAAGTTCCTAAAGCACTTGTTACATATACAGTAGGTAGTAATTACCTTTGCTGTGCTGTTTCTGTATTTCGTAAGTTAACATTACAACCCCTACGCACAGCATTTCATCCCACGATGCTTCATATAATACTTCCTGTTGAGATATATTGTCCTCAAGTGCGCATATTGTCAATAGATTAACTAGAGTGCATACCGTGCTCACAGCGGACTATGTGATTAGTATTAACGGCATACGCCCTCGTAGGCATAGTGTATATCACCTAAGCACCCAGATACCATCTATTTTGCATATAGATGAGGGATCTCAATGGGTAAAATGTTTCACCTCATGCTTTTATTCATTGTGCATAACCAATGAATCATCAAGATAACATGCCATAGCAATGGTCTTCTATGTAATCAAGTGGATCTAACACTATAATGTTTGCCATCCAACTACTTAAGTTGTCATTAGTAACTGACAGTTATTTTGACTGTGCAGTATGATAGCATTCCTGTCAAAGCATATGCACCCTCCGTGAGCGTCAAATAATATAATACGTTTTGTAAAGATCGTGATTGATCACATTTGTCTCATAGCCAGTAATGTTCGATGATGGATAGGCCTTTTAGTATCATTATGTGGTATTAGAAAAAATCTGAATAGCTTAATTAACTGGTTCTGGCTGATGAACTAAGGGCAACTAATAAACAAGGACCAAATATCTATAGATCAAACGATGCGTTCGCGACCTTATTGTATAATATGACCTACTGTAGAGAGCCATTTGTGGTCTTCATTGTTCCGATTTTGCAATTACTGCATTTTAGTTACTAATTTTGTCCCTTATCTAAATGCGACTCGCCTTGTATGACACACTACAGTCAATTTTATTAATGGACGTTAATGTGTCATTATGGAGATAATAAAGGCCTTGTTAATGTAACCCTGCGATTGTACATCAAACAAATGGCGTTGTTGTGAAGTGTTCTGTGGAATATTAATGCTGCGTTTATTCATACATTTATCGCCATTAACAACATTTCAACGACATCAATACATGATTAGTTATAATGTTTGCAATGATTATGTGTTCCACCTAGTAAAACCACACAGATTCGTTGATAACTTGAAATCTTACGTTCATTTTAGTGTAACGACGAAGCTGTTGCCGTTCTACCACAGCTCATTGACGTCAGAAAGTATGTCAACCGCCACGGGGAAACACGTGTAGAAGACATTTGTTTCATTGATCTCACTGTCACAATGTCTATATAAACTCTTGACAAACAAAAGTAATGGAATGCTCCGGTCTAAGTAAAATGCTGCATGGTAAAAGTCAAAGTATATAAGCCCTTAATGAAATCGCGTGATGTGCAGTTGTTGTATTGCAACTCCTGTCGTGCTTACACAGTGCTATTTATTGCGGCCAAAGGATTATCAGTCGTCAAGTCGTACCAACTGCAGAACCACAAAGGACGAACGTTGGTTGATTAAATACAATATAAATCGAGATTGATGCTAGTTTATTGCCATCTTCATCAATTATAACCATAAAGTCAACTTATGTCTTGTTAGTAAATCAGTGCAGCGGTACATCATGAATCGGTGTGAAAAAAATACTGGTTGATGACCTATTTGATATGTCTTTGCTATAAAATAGTGCTATAAAATATATTGCATGAGAGAAAGTTATATGCCTAAATATTTTGTTGTTACTCCTTGATTATTTATGAGATGCCCATTTTATCGTATAATGACTGGACTTTGCTTGCTTACTGCGGAAGTATTATGACGTCATTATGAAATACTTCCATATTAGGTTGATATGGGGCTAGCGAAAGAAGAACATTTCCAATCCTCAACTTGCAAGTGATATGTAATATATCGAGAGGTATTGATTATAATATCCAGCGCCTTCAAATTAAGGAAATATTTTGGGGGGCATGGTGATACCAGCTAACAAAATGATGCGTAATATATCGTTTATGTCGTATTAGCAAAACTAGCAGTTAACGATATTTAGCATTCTTCATGTCAAAACCCCTGGGAGTTTTAATTTGCCGCTACGATACCAAAGATATATGGCGTTTGGAAGGAAGTTGCTTATATGTTTAAATAAGCTTACGGATGGCAACTACATAGCACATGAGAGCTAGTCATAGATCCCTTATTGTTTGAAACTTATGGCGATAAATCACCGGTTCTTGATTTATGGTTTTGCTATTAAACAAGGTTTGACGTCAAGGTTAAACTATTTTATGATGGCAGATAATATAGAGCAAATGGCTGTTACGTATCAATATGGCTTTAACACATCAAAGTGATATGTTGGTGTTCTCAATAACTATTACGTTCTGATACACATCCATCGCAGTTGCATATTAACTATCATCGATCACCAGCGCAATACTTGATACTATTGTAAGCGTTTGGGGCAACATTACTAATCAATGCATCAGTAAATTTTACCTAGGATTGGTGACGTTTGGTTCAATATGGCCCTCGATACTTGCAAATAATATGTCGTCCCTTAATTGTACTCAATGGAATGTATTATTTTGTGGCGTAGATTTGCGATGCGGTCCTTAAGTTAATCCTCAGTACTTACTACGAGTGTAAATGTTATTAATTACGTATGAAACAAATGTAGAAAATATGGGCAAAGGTCTTCGTTACGTATGAAACGAATGTCGAAAATATGGGCAAAGGTCTTCGTTGTGCATATAAGTATTGTTGTGCAGAATAACCATTTAGACTGTCTGTACAGGATGAATTATGGTGAAGGAAATCTTATCGCATGGTGGAATATAGATCTTTTTCCAAAGATTTGCTGTTTTTCTCTTTATTAACAGAATATGAGATGCCGGTTGTATCGCATATTAGTCAGTGCCAAGATACTTAATCAGTCATACCAGTTTTGTTAGGATCTTTATATCATTGAAGCAAAATTTCTAGGAGAGGTATATATTTTCCATGCGGAGACCAAGATTAACCATCCTTCTCATGCTAGTTTCATCTAACCTTTCACGATGCATATATTTCACGATGCGTTATTGGCTATTTGCAACAAAGGTTGAGCATTTCGCTTTCAAACCGGCTTTGCGTATTACAAAGTTACATTGACCAAATATTTGTTTATGTGCTTGTGGCCATGGCGACTGATTATTTTGTTTGTAGAGATTATAAACATATAAACAACATTCGGCTTATACTGTGTGACCTGTTTATTCTACACTGACTGGATGCTGTGTGAGAGATAGTTCATACACTAATATGTATGTGCTGATTATAATACATGGAGATATAGCAGTAAAATTGCGAGGTCGAACAACAAGCAAGGATCAATTTGAGGTATGGTGCAAAAATTGCACGGACATTTTATAGTTGATGTAATGTCTGTTTTTTCCCGGAAGATAAAAGTCAACGATAGATCAACTACTGCATGTATTTTTCCAAACGCCTGTATGGCTTGTTGGAAACTGATATGGTTAGTCAGAGTGTAAATCGCGGGTCCGGGCGTTGATTGCGAGAACATTTATGGATATTGATTAAACCAATACCATTTCGGGCAACATAACCGGACAGAGACAGGGTGACTGACATATATCTATGACATGACACTTTAGGGGACATATGTAAGCACTTGCAAGAGTAATATCATTACTACTTATTAGATATCTTCACCATGAAAATGGTGTGCTATCTCATGAATTTATTATTAATGCACACTGCATTGACCAACTACGTCAAAATGCAGGCTTAAGAAATCCGTCACATTTTAGAGTGTCGTATCAAGTGATAGAATACGGCGTGCAGTCTGCAATCGAATTTGTCACTGCTATTTTCTATACACCGTAAACGAGCATTCAGACATTTATTGATCCAGCTTACTTTTTATATACATGAAAACACTGCGGGATAAATTAACCTGACATAATGGCCTGTGTGGGTTATTTTAGTTAAAAAGGTAGGGGTAAAGCACATATCCATTTTCAAACACCCCAAAAAAATATCAAAGCTGTCTAGACAATGTTTGCAGCCATCCGGGCACTTGTCGCAAATGCTCAACGACGGGATAAACCTATTGACGTTTTCAAAGGAACTAATCACAAGAAACTAAAAGGGCTCTGGATGAAAACACCCACCCTACATTTGCCGTTATAGGGACGAAGTTTGCTTTTCTTGGGTATGTAACAATAACGGACGTTGTATATCAAGCAGTGTATGCTTTGCATTCGTGTGGTATGCTGATGCATCGACAGCGTGCTACATTAACAACAGAACAACACGCTCCTACTCCGCCCGGTAAGTCATTAGTACCGTGCTGGACCTCTGTAATGGCGGCGTGGGTTTCGCAGCTCGGTCTGGACAGCTAGTCTTCGCAAATGGTCGCTGGCACAAAGGGGAACTGTATATACATCACAATCCTCGTCATACATCCCCGTCGCGATAGCATCTCGTTGGTGAACATGGCGTTGAACCGCAATATTACCATTACCATAACGTGTTTGAACGAGTATAAGCTTAAAACGCAAAATAAGATTAGGCGCAAGAGTTCGTCAATGGCATTAACAAATTATTTGTGAGTGATTATCAGCACACATGGGATGCCAAGAGATGCGATATTCAAAGCTGATTCGGGAAAATGATGGGAAAATACGTTAACATAAATCGACTTTTTGTCTTTTCATGCTCGTAACATTACATAGCAATCAATTATGCACTTCTGCTAAAACGTAATACATTTGGCCGTATATATGCGCTTATGAGATCACATTCGTTGCTAACTGAAATTATATATTTTTTCTATGGTATTTGATGTAGCGCAATTAAATTTTGCTGCATAACATTATCCTGTAACAGTTTGTTTACCATGAGCGAGCCTTATTATATCAGTAAAGAGACCGTTAAATACAAGTCAGATCATATTCACCACATCCATCACCATCAACCATCATTTAAGATTATTTACAATAGATATCTAACTGATATCGAGCCCATGCCCCGATTGCCCCGGTTTATCAACAAAATCACATAACGCCATTTTTAACAATATCAATCACACAATCAGTGTGCGGTGTTAATAGGTCAACCATGTTATGTTACATTCCATCACTCAGCCTGTATATTCACAACCATGTGTTCAAATAATACACGTATAGTTGTCCGCATCCTTGATCGTGCCAATGTAATGCTTCAATTCAGATCTGCCACAATATGCACACTTGGAATTCATGAAAATATCAATCCCACATTGTGTCTCTTGGAAGGTTTGATAGCGTCACGCCACTACAAATTCGTTCAGTGCCAGTCAGCATTGAGAGTCCAAAGACCCAATTAAGATTTTTTTTCTGGTACTCTCGATACTGTTGGTAATTCGTACTGGGCGAGATAATGCATGAAAATATCTTAGCTCCTTATAAAATGAGCAGAAAGGCAACAATTAGCATCACGAAGGAATCGTTATTGAAAAATTTCCAACATAACAAGCATTGATAAAACACGGCAATGATTAGGTTATTCGTTTCAAAAGAAATATATAATCATCATCTACCTGTATATAAAGTAAAAACAAATCGATGTTACACTGAATAGGATTTCAATTACCGTGCTGTTGACTTTCAGTTTTCTACGGATGACCTTGCGTGGTACTCCAGTATGATATGGGCGGCCATTCTACTCACACGTAAATTGCTATCGACATTTATTCTGTGTTTATTCTCCGCTATCAGAGGGTCATTGTATAGTTTATGGGTACAAACAACATAATGGGAGAGTCATGACAAGCTATTGTAATTTCATCACTTCATTTCACTGCAACTTTTTTCTTATGCGTTACAGAGTTATAGAGTAACGTTTGTAGTACACCGTGTAACAACCGATTTACACTTGCTAACTTCTTGTAAGTAACACAACTATAAAATCATTCACAAAACAGCAATGCACGAGAAACCATGTAGTGTAGTGACATTTTGATCAAGCAGTGCAATGTATTAAACGCTCCTTATTCGGGAACCATTTTGTTTTTCTGTAAATAATTAATAGATTCCACTTGTTGGGCGTGTCGAGAGAAGGCGCATTAGCCAATGGACGCCTGGTTCAGTTTGGCAAAATAATTCAATTTCAAGCAGAGCTTGACTTCTGATGCATCCTGCGAAAGAATACATAAAGCAAATACACAACATCATAAGATATAATGAATCCAACCATATGACATACTTTCTTTCCTAATCGCTTGCAATATATTCTCATGGGCACTGATGGCATAAATAAGGTATTGACATAGTTGTCGAAATCACCTTTTCGCACATATCCACACTCATATGTTCTGACGACGCAATAGAATCTCATATGCACTGTTGCCCATGTCGTGTGATATAGAATATAGCATAATATCACTTGATCACGGCCGTGTTTGTAGTTAACGTAAGGATTTCAATGACTGTAGAAGTTGTAACATCCAAACAATTCACGCCCAGTGCAACTGAAAAGCAGAAACCCTTCACTGTTCTGATGACACGTACGCACTAAGTCAAGTCCGGTAAATTAGATCTAACATTCTCAATCTGCTTCCCTGGTTCTTCACTGATTAAATATCGCAGACGAAACTTCGAGCGGCATATATGAATTATTCATAATGTGTGACAGATAATTCGATTCTAATGCAACTATATACTTGTAACCCGGTTTAGAATTGCATGGCCCTGGGATCTGTTTGCCCAACGGAGATGGATAATAACGTCTATAACCCGAAAGGGGCACTTTGTGAAAACGAGCAGACAACCAGATGTTTATAAATGGAAGGGTTTAGCTTGTTATTGCTGGGTAGACCTTTAACTGGACATAATTGAATAGTAGGCATATGTGCCGTATTAAATTAAATGACTGATTTTCGAATTAAGTTACTTTAAAGTCAACAAAATCACCATTTGCGCCTTTTATTAACTATCACTATGTATGGTCATTGCCAATCGAAGTTCTGTGTTATGGTATTTCGCCGGTATTTGCGTGCAGCAGCTCGCCTTATTGTCTGTAATTGAGGTATATATTCACCAATTAGACTGGATATCTTTGGTCATACATTCATCAGGCTTGTCATAATTCGGTACTGCAGTAAATGATCATTAAAATAAGATTGATAGTCATAGATACTGTGAGTTTGATCCGATTTTCATGCACATCTCATGTATAACGCACCAAAAGGTGACTTTATTACTGTGAAATGGTGAGGCTTTGTAATACGACTTTCTCGTTCTGTGATGTAATCAAATGCATGTTTTACATAAATCATGAGACACTCCATGATGGGTTTCCGGCGAGGCGAGATAATTGTAGTGCTACGTGAGCAAGACCTAACATCTGCAGAGTGTTGTGGGTAGTTTGCTGGAATTATTGCCATTCAGCTGTGCCTAGCACGAGTACTATCCTATAGCTCATGACGTTATTTCATTGTTTCATAGTAATCGATTTTCAAATAAGCATATTACTTCTGATTTCTAATGGGTAACTTACATAGACATATATTTATACGGCAAAAAGTATAACATATTTGATGAAAACGTTTATCAATGGCTATTTACAGAAAGATAGCACTTTCAATGGTTGCGAAAGGGTTCATTAAATTGCACTCCGCCGTTCAAAATACACCGTCACGCTTTGTGGCTAGTGAGAGCCATATGGGACTAATGTTCGCTTATGTAGCCTTTACCTTGCAGATGTTTATCATACATGAGATCATCTTATAATTTAATTGGTGGCAACAGTCATTATATTATTTTGCCGAAGCAAGCGAGAGCTGCTTGAAAAAAAAGGTCGACAAAGTAATAAGGTAATCATTTCTGCAAACATTCCCGTGCTTCCTTTATTATTCCAGCTTGGCTACTGTCATGCACGACTGGGCCTAAAAGGCAAAAGCGTTAAAACAAATTTTTCCTTGATTATAATGGTCATGATGAAAGTATAACAATGGCTGTTTAGATAGCTCGTAATATAATCATCACAAACAAATTATAATAATAACGACTGAGCTACCAATTGACAATATTCAGATTCAGTAGTTGGTGTTGAATACATTTTCTGGCCAAGCACATGTTTTGCTGCATTGTTGATGATTGCACCATCATTTCTACCAGGGCACTCCACCCTATGTTAGAGCTTTGAGCATGACTGGTTCAATGACAAAGCCTGTAAATGGCAAACATTTTTCTTCTTCGCCACTTGTGCATGGTGGAAACCTACCGCCCAACACCAACAGTCCGTGAAGTGTACTGAGTTGCAGATTGAATTGAGGTTTTAGTTATCCAATAGCGGTCGAGTAACTGTCATGTCTCACGCAGCATTGGTAATAAAGTGGTACTTATTTGGCAGTTCATAAGCAAACCCGCATCAGCCTAAGCAGATGGCCCGGGTGAAATAATCATGGGATATTGTGAATGCAACGGCATCACAATTGACATGATCTTATTGTTCCTTTTACTGCAGATTTATAATGAATGCTTTCGTTCCCGCTTTCATACGCTACTTTTGCCACTTCCTTAGTCCTCCAAGAAATCAATCTTATTGCGTTATTGAAAAGGATGCAAATCCCCAAAGTATTGATATAAGGCGAAGTTGCGGAATTTATTAGAAGCTAGTACCCGTATGTATGATGAGTATTGTCACGCAACGTCACCCCACATACACATATGAAAATCATATTTATTTGCAATCATTAGTAACCTAGAATAAATACTTGCCCTCAAGAGCGATTTTGTCGACTTCGGCCATTTTCGGTGCGATGTCATGTATGTACACTTCGGAAATAAATGCCCTTCATTCCATGTTACTCCATAGTGCATTGCACAATCGCTTTTGCAATTGTAACAGGGCTAACGCTCTTCATGATGATGTTGTACGCATGCATATTTAAATAATTGAATAATTCAACCTCCATGATATGAACATGACAACATTAGCGCAGTTATACGTTTATGGGTATTCTAAACTGATTGTCAACTCGACGAGCGTTTACAAAGTTTGTAAAGTGAATTCAAGTTAACGCCTTGTTGTCATTTGTAATTGCATACGGAAAAGTACTGCTGCGCTTTCTGTGATTATGAACATTATTCACACTATCGAATATACATATTAAGATACAAGAAACCAAATACAACTCCTATCTGTCTTATCTTTCTTTTCACATGGATACCAACGTGTAACAGCCACCAACAAGCCGGATGGATCGATTGATTGTATGTCTGTGCGTGCGTGCGTGCGTCTGTGTGTGTGCGTTTGTGTGTGTTGTTGTGTCTTTGTATGAGAGGCTTGTGCCTCTGACACGAACGAAGAACACCCGCAAATACATCAAAGATTTTCCCTCAATAAACATTTTTCCGATAACTTCCGATAATTAGAATTCATCTTATGAGGTCCATCTTTGCAAGTAAAAGCATTTTGTTGAGCATGCTGGAGTGATGGATCACATCACATGATTTTAGTATCATTGCATAGGCATATGTTCTTAGAGTCTTTTTGTTATTTCTCATTAGCGATTTTTTCAGGGAGATTTATAATGTGAAAAACTAGAAATCTTATATAATTTAGGTAATATCCGTTTACTGCCTCTGTCTCGATGCTTTTTGGGAAGATCCTTCTCCTTTTCGTGGATGCCCCCTAAAATCCCATCTTTTATCCCCCGCCTGATACTCAAAAACTCCGTCCAGCTGAGACAATTCCAACCATGTCCATTGTTATTGGACAGTAGACACCCGGTATTAGTGACAATTCGATTTAACTGCGGGGGATTGCTTTAGATCAAAGGGATTAACATGCTGCTGCTACAATCGGGTAGATAAAAGGAATAGTGTTCATAAAGAATTTGTAAGCGTCAAAAAAGAATAAAGGTCAGAATAATTCACGTGTAGATAAGGGGCTAGATATGAGATTTTGAAAATACCGGCTTAACACTGAAGTCTATCATTCAAACACTATACTGTGTATAAATGCAGCATACAGAGGCGGTGCGAATATCAGCGCGTCCTGTGCACCATATCAAATCATCATGTTATCCGGTAACTGTAGAATTGTTGCTTCTTGAAGGGCCTTGACTTCACGAAAAGCAACTGCAAACGGCAGCATTCAAGGCAAATTGTTATAGAACTGAACCAAAGTAGCGTATAAAAATACTAGGAGGTAATGACGCAGCCGCTGCATGTAATTATCAGATGGCTCATAAAGACTGATGGTTTTGTAATACGATTAAGCACCTGGTGTCAGTGGGGCTGATTTGTCTCATGGTAGTCCGCGCATCAGTACATTGTGATCCATCACGAGGTGTATGGCACCAGACATGATGACTTTGTCAATAGTCAATTACTCACTTTTCTGTGTCGTTTTGCCTTACGTATCTATTTTTAAGATATAGTAACGTGAAAACACCAATTGGGTCTAGATCTCTGTAATTGTAGTTAAACACAGCCAGATGATTGTGCATTAAACAGACATCTATTGATATTGTGCATTTAACCAATCATCGGTTTGCTGATAATCTAATACATCATGGTCACTTGAGCCATCCTTTCTATAATTATTGGCTTTTGGGAAAACTTAGCAAAGTGTACATACAGTGAATTCAAAGCGTAATGGAAGTAACGCTAATCTGCGTATTTCCTGTTGTCAGGTGGTGCATCATATAAAACACAATTAATTGAGATTGGAGGTAGGAGAAGATGTTAACTAGTTCGGAATTCCATCTTAAATATGGTATGTGAGTTATCACTTATCGCTCAATTACGCCCATATTACCACCATTGCTTTACAAATGCAATACCGGCTATGAATTCACATTACATCCTTTGTATTCTGTTTTGAGCCTCGTAAAGCGGCCTTATGTCAGAGGGTATAAACGCAATTAAGACGCAGTTAAGACGCACGTAATGTAATCCGCATATCAACAATGCGCCAGGTGTGATAATGGCCATAATGAATATCATGGTCATCACAATTGACAATTTTCATGAAATACGGGTTGCGTGTTTACATCCCTTTGCAATAGAAAGTCATCACATATAAGGGTTTCATCTGGTAATTAAGGTGATACTATGTTCCCTACTCTGATACACTGCCCCGCATGTTGTTTTCTGAGGACAAGAGATAGTGGTTTTGATGAAAAGCCACTATACTAGCACTTTCATGTTGTTGATATATCATCAATTAAATACGGCCCATTCGCTTATCGAGTATTTACTTCACTTGGTGTGATCTGCATTGTCTTCAGTCGTCCCCTGCTACAACGATGATGGCAAGGCAGTGCACATTCTATTTATGTAGCAAGGCATTGTCGCTAGTAGATTATTCTAATGTGTATGAAAAATCTGCTTATGCACAGTTTTGCCCTACACAAGAGCAGGGAAAGCTCCTGAGAAGCACACTTGTACACAGTTGTTATTCTACATGGTCACTTTGTTCAATGACGAAAGTAAGGACCTTTGGGCAGCTATAATCCCCTCAGTGCAAAGTGTTGCAATGTCTCTGAAGACATTTGATAGCATATGTGCATTAGCATAAACCTGCGGAAGTGATTAAGCCTTGAGGTATCATTCGACTGAAGACTGTATAACACCGATAATGACCACGATGATAGCCAAGTGCCTGGACGTCTATTCCGTTACATTTGTTACACATCTATCGAACACTCTCTGTGCAACTATTTGTTATATAATGTCTCCTCGATAGCATTGGGGTATATTTAAAAGTGCTCCAATTACCACCACTTTTGATTTACCTATCATCATTCATTGCCTCTTATGCTAAGACGACAAGCAACGGAATTCTCAACTCACAAAGAGAGTCAGCTTTATATTGTAGTAAACATAATTCATTGGTCCATAATCTGTTGAGAGATTAGCGGAACTGGATTTTCAGTCTTCCCATTTAACAACATTTGCAGAACCGGCATGTTAAACGTAGCTATGGAAATATGTCATAAGTGGTACGTCATAAGGATATGATAAGATGTTGATATTTTCCATTCAAAATGGGAATTGCACTTAATCGTTATAAAAACAAAGGCATAACATCTTGCATCAAATCAACCGCTTAGCGTGCGTTACGAGTTATACTGTTCCATGAATTTTGAGTGACGATTGTTAACTGGATTAAAGGATGAGTAGATAACCCTTAAATATTATCTGGTGATTTCCCCGTCGATGTTATGGTTTGATTAGCTATTATCAGCATATCAAATATGATTTAAATACACAGCAGGCCATGTTGTACACAAAACACTATAAGTTGTACCTAATAAATAATCGAAGGAATTCTTTTCCAATGTAGAGCATCGATGAATGGTCGATGGTCAATATGATGCCTACCACTCGTTCCTATGTACTATATTCAATTAAGCTAATTAGTATCGGGCTTGAACTCATCTGGCCAAAAGGTGGAAGATGCTCGGTTACGACATTTCAACAGCCATATAATTAGTCACGCAACCAATGAACGAATGTTGAAAAGAGTACTTCTTAAAATCGAAAAGCAACTTGATTCAGATGACCTGGCAATGAGACTGGAATTTGTACGATATGATGGTGAATATTACACATCGTTTGTGTAATGCATTTGTGAAAAGCCGTAGTATGCCAGCAAGTCACATATACATCGAAAATGTGTGACATCGACACAGATAAATTTCCATTTCCGTGTTACCCTAATGCAAGTTATGAACGGTCACTACCACTTAATAGCTTGCTTTTCAAATTTGTTTAAAACATTCACGCGCAGTAATCGACCCTATTAGCATTCAACTTTGGCCGTCGCAAACAGATGCCTGTGTCTATGTAATCCGCAAGTAAATTTAATTCGCTGCAAAAAGTATTTAGAGGTGCAGGCATTCTTATAATCAAGCTATGACGATACACCATCTTTCCAGGTTTACGTGATTGCGTTCACTGCTTATCTGGTATGAACACAGCTACAAGTATTCATTGCTCTTGAAAAACAATAACTATAACGATGTGTATGATACCATGAAATATCATTGTGTTGCAATATGCGCGCAGATACGTATGATTACTCCTAATAATACAAAGTTATATTCCTAAACATATTAAGTCGAGTGAAATAATTTATTATCAATCTAGTGTAGGCGTATTATGTTGAGTTTGTTATGACATCACAAACCGTAAGCAGCATTGAATTTTGTGCTTTTATACTGCTACATGAATTTCATCCGATTGAAAGGTGTTTTCTCATTCCAATCGACGCCTTTCACCTAAAAATAGCTGCATGGTAAGCAATACGAACCATATATTACTTTCCGTGTTTGTGCAATCTCAAAGAGCTACTTGTTCAGTACTGTCAGATGTAAACATACTGTTTGGCTTTAATCTTTGTGCGTTAATTTGCTAATTTTTGCTACCGCCTTTAAACGTCCAGCAATTCAATAATTGTATTCCGCATCGTAGAAAATGATTCAAATCACAAATGGATTGCTGTGGTGCGAATCAGTAGCATGTACCCATATGTGTGATGACTGTTGACACACAACATCATTCCCCACACATAAAAGAGCATCTTATTCCATAGGCGTTTGACACAACCAGATTTTCTCTTCCCTATGTTTCAGGAGCACAGCTGAACCTACCTGATAGAATCAGAAGTAGAAGTTAAGTTGTTGCAGGGGTGCTGTGAGGAACAAATTAAGTGGAAATCATCCCTCTATTTAATTGACTGTATAACGAAGAATACGTCATCCATACTGTGTCACATTCCATCATTCAGCCTTCGTATTTATAACTATGTGTTCAAATAAAGTACGTCAGCATCCATAATCATACCAATACAACGCGTCGTTCAGAGATTTGCCACAACATGCACACATGGAATCCCTGCCTCGCAGAAAGTTCTTTAGCATCACGCCACTAAATTTCCGTTCTGAGTATCAGTCAACATTTGGGTCATTGACAGTCTGTTGCTCTCCGTACTCTGTGCAGTACCTTGGTAATTCTTATTGAGCGAGTTAAGGCATGCCAGTAGCGTAACTCCCAATACAATGGGCAGAAAAGCGAACATTAGCATCACAAAGGAATCGTGATTGGTTTCCAGCGGGGCGGGATCATTGTTGTGCTACGTAGGCCAATACTAACGACTGAAGAGTTGTGTGGACAGTTTGCTGGAATTATTGCTATCAAACAGTTCCATTACAAGAGTACAATCCTACATATCATGACGTTATTTCAGTGTTACATAGTAATCGACTTTGAAATAAGCATATTACTTGCATTAACAAAATAGGATCTGGTGGGGAACTTACGAAGACATATGCATATATAATGCAAAAATGTCTAACATATTTGAAGTCAGAAACGATCCAATGAAAACGTTTATCAATGACTTTGTGAGCTGTTTGCAGAGAGATGCCTCTTTCAATGGTGGCGGCAGGGATCATTAAAGTGACATCCGCCGTTCAAAATATCAGTCACGCTTTGTGATACCGGTGGCAATATATTATGAAGTTACTTTGAAGAAAGATCACATCTCTTATGCATCAAATACAAAAGTTACAATTATTTTTATTCACACAAAGTGGACATAAACAAACCTTGTTCAGCTTGAACTCTCGCTCTGAATAACTACTTATCACTATCATACAGACACCATATTCATTTCATAATCATATACACAGAGACTCGCACTGCCGACACCAGGTTTGGGAGCTCCACAACAGCAGGAAATGAAATGCAATGAGATTTGAGGCTTTCACCAGCAAATATATATCGCGACTGCGATTGATGAAGTTAATTATGATGCCTGAATAGCGTTCTTAACATATACTTATGCATATATATTTATCTATTTATACACATATACATATATTTATAGCCTTATACAAATCGTAAAGAAAGAGACGTCAACTACTTTTCTTGTGGGGTACCATTAGACAACAAATTGCAATGTAGCCTGTACATTAAATTGATAAATATGGAAATAGCTAGCAATAGCGGCATTTTATCTTAGCCAAAAAAAGTTTTTCAAATGTCTACACTAACTACACTCTACTATTCTGTCCTTACACTTGATATATTGAATAGATTCAATTAATTCGTAAATTACAAAATGTTTGTTGTAGAATTATGAACGGTTCATCATGTCAGACAAGGACCGGGTTTATAGGCATATTACTTAACATTATGACTGTACAAGCTATCGATAGATATAGCCTCATGTAAATCATGTTTAAAATTGTAATGGTCTCCTTAATTACTTTTTGAGCCACTATGTCAACGCACAATTGCTCAAAACAGTCTCCAGTACACGGTTTACATTGATAGTTGTTCAATGTGGGTTATCGCTTTTGTCGCCAAATCAATTTTTATGATTATTACTATCATCATCATTACTATTATAAACATGAATAGAAAATAAGGATTAAATGTTTAACTGACCAAGGTCGTACAATACCCAAAAAGCTACAGGGGCATGGCAGACGACATCAACATACAGCCTAAACGCAGTATAGTGATTCAAGATGCATCTCCATAAGTCGGTTGTTCAATTTGGAACCTCGCATGGGACATTTCAAGGATGGAACTCACTGGATTATCATTGCAAACTAAACACTACATTCGAGGTGCAAAAAGAGCGCGTATATCACCGCAGGTTACGAGAAATACGACTATTGTAATAGTCGATGTTGAGTTCGCGACTCATGGATAATGGCAATGCTTTTCAGTTGTGGAAACAAGTACATAACCCATGCTTACAATGTGGTTCGTCCCCATAAGGAATCGTTGGCGTTCCAACACTGTGCGGTTGTAGCAATGGCGCTCTAGCTTAGTATGATCAGTGCTCTTGGAAATATAAATAGCTTGTTTAGGGCCAAGTTTGCATTAATTGTAGGTGTTCGCTAAATTATAGAGTACGCGGAGTGTTTTCTGTGATAACTCCTAAATGTAATGTCACAATAAGACCACATAAAGACTACGTACAATGGAAGATTGAATTATTACATAGAGTAACATCATTTTAAGTTACAAGTAGGTTCTGTGTTCCGTGCGATGGTATAAAGTGCTTTTAGTATCTTGTATTGGACTCTAGGATTCATTTACTACGTGGCTGGTGTAATCTCACAATGCGTTATTGAATTCCAGATACCTGTTTATGTCACAACTATTGCAAGCGCAGAACTGATGTGCTGCCTTTTGCAAAACAAAATGCCACAATTTGGGGAGTAAACCGACCCAATATCAGTGCCGATACACCCCACGATTAATGTCTTCACGAGGGGCTGCTTTACAGGACATGCTGGTGATACGGCTGGCGTTTTTCTGGCGAAAAAGCACGGTTCTTGAATCATTGAAACCTGCACCTGTTGTGTTGGCCATTCAGCATTTAAGGTTTGTGCATAGTGAGCTACCACTCAAGGGGCATACATCAACATAAATCTTACTTACCACAACGTGTCATGGTGTCACCTGATACCATATTGGAGAATAATAGAACCACGACATTTTTGGGGGTCGAACCTTGCCAATATGTTGCTGCAGTAAGGCGTCTTTTTCAATGGAAGGCCATTTGGTGCTTCGCTCAATAAATCACGACTGATGAAATTTTAAAATGGAGATGAACGGATCTTTAAGCAAGCAATCCAATCTACCGAGTTTCACCCCGTTTGCTTAAAAGATTACAGGATGACCCCCATATGATGAAATGCAATTAACCCACACTGTATGAGATTGCATGTCGTAATGTACCCAGTATTTAGCTGTCTGTGTGGACAATTTGATTCATGACCAATTAACTCTTCGATTTTGATTTAATCACACACACACACACACACACACACACACACACACACACACACACACACACACACACACACACACACACACACACACACACACACACACACACACACACACCAAAGAGGGCGCAAACAAACTCATATAAACACTAATCAAATCTGATGAGCCACCGCTTAACGCAATAGCACATTACTTCCAAATATATGACTCATGTGTGCATTCATTTATAACGCAAAATTAGTGTCATGGATCAAAAATATATGTTATAAGAATTGTCATGGATTGCAAAATAAGCATAGATCATGTTGATGAATTAGAAAAAAGTACTCGGATTATCTGGGCAACTAACACTGATATAGAAGGTGGGTCAACAGGTTTCATGGAGTTAAAACCACATTCGGTCTTTATGCAAATAGTATTACATCAACAAATACTTGAATTTGGTTTTGCAATATAATTCACTGTATAATTGTGCGATAAATTGACGGGATCGTCTACGGTATAAAACATCATCACCCTCTAGTTTTTAACTTTTTTTTCAACAAATATAAGCAGCCGCAAAGCATTTTAAATTTGTGCATAAAGTCTGCTGGCTGCAAAATGAGCTTTGTATATGGATTAGAGTTCAATCGACTAACAAAACGCAGCTTACATAAACAAATAAGTTTGTATGCTTTACGGCGTCTGGAACAATGAACACTGAAGTGGATATGGATATAATTTACCGAACGCCGTCCAACACCCAGTGGTTATAAAAACGCAGCACGAATGAATGGTCGGGACTAAAAGGAAACTTTTGATATATGATGTTTTCTATTCGCTGAAAGAACCAAATTATAATTTTCTTGTATTCAGCATAATTTCTTCTAGTAGTTTGGTAGTGACATTTCTGACTGACATACAATAAGCCACCCATGTACATGACGAATGTAGACAACATGGCATTAATGGTCACAAATAGTAACAGAAATATCCATAAAATGTTAATTAATATCAAATCCAATGTATTGCGTTAATCTTTTAGGTGCTGCATTTGTAGTATAATTTGGCAACGCGTTCGATCATATTCGTCGACAATATACCGCATATAACTCCTCTGAGATTTGTATTGCTTACTTTTGAAATATGTAGATCGAAATTTTATGTAATGAAGCGTCAACTCATAAAACAAGTTCCGCAATTTAGAGAATTCCTAACGCACCGAGTCAACCTCATAAAACTAACCTCTGCCATCATTTCCAACTCACTATCATCCTACCATGGCAATATTGTATCGTAATCATACTCCAGATGTGATACTGGTTATCATGTTGTATAGATGAGCGCCGGAAGTTGTTGATGGCCATCCGCAACGGATCTATTTTAGTGAAGGGGCGTATGTGAATATGCAAAATTGTTATTACCACTCCACGAATTTGGTAGTTCAAAACTAGATGCAGGACCTGTCATGTTTTTATGATATATCGAGATCATATAATGGCGCGTGTGAATACTAATAGCACTTCCCCAACACACGATTGATTTCGGGGTACTTATACCGCATAACGTATTCCCTAAAGTGATTACGTCTGTGTATCATATGGGAAAAACAGAAAGGGTTACTGATTTTTATTCATGCAGCCTAATTGCTAACAATATAGCGATACAGTTTAACGAAGAGGTTCAGGGAAAGCATACGTGTGGTTTCTCGCAATGCAAAGTAAACACATAAGTCGTATAGAAATACCAATTCGTCATAAATATAGTGGCGTTTGCTACAAAGAACCACACAATACTTAGGTACAGTAATTCAGTTATATTTTTGGAATATGATGTATCACTTTATATAATTGCAAAGAGGTCAACGACGTCGCAATATGCGAGGAGTAAGTCAGATTACTTTGACATTGACCACTCTCATTCGTTTGTTTGTATCTTGTGAAATGATACCACTTCTCTGAATGGACGACCACGCAACTAGCGTATTTTAATATCCCCAGACACATCATGTCTAGTTAGCGTAAAACATGTCCCTGTTTACTCGCTGTAGTTACGCTGTGACAGAAATGACTTGATAGCACATTTCATATACGCCCGTATTATATTACCTATTTGCAAGATGTAGCAGACAATTGCACCAGCAGGCATAAAACAACGTGCAACGTTTTTAGACCCAAGCTGACACAATCAGAACAAACGATGCAAATCTAATGAGCTTTTAGTTAGACAGAAATAAGGCTTCATATAAGCAAAAAAAAATTTCAGCATTCTGGAGAAGATGCGTTACATAACCGAAGTGTGATGACATGTAGTATGATAATGCAAAGGGAAAAGTAAATGAGTTTTACAGTGTATGCGTCAGCAACATATCACGTTCCATGTGTGTTACCTTATCACCATCAACATAAGAATATATTAATTATAGATATTAGGAACAAGCATTTTCTTGGGCATGGGTCATGCGTGTAATGCATACTGGTTCAGATATAGAGTTACATGAGCCTGATCGGTGCTGGCCGGGTATTTTCTCATTCAATAAACGATGCATATTTATACCAGGGCTCGCAAGATTACCGTTGGACGCGCGGTCGAATACTCGTGGATCCCGGGGAACGTGCAATTGATCTTGGACCGCCATCTCACAATATGGACCTGAGGGTGCAAAGGATCAATCAGGTTGTAGAGAACTGCTGATTTACGTCGGCCGGCTGCGTTCGGTGTTATTTCACTCTTTGTGGCCCTATTAGCGCCAATATAACAGAAATAAGGCAGTCAGAAGCTATAGGGTTGGGGGAATGGAGAGATGATTTAGATGCATTGATCATAACTGACACTCGCCTCCTCACGCCTTTATGGAAACTTGTGAATGCAACGGCTTTTCCATTGACATTATTTCATTATCCCTGTTACTTGTTACTAGCAGATTGGTAATGCATGCGTTAACACGCTACATTTGCCACTGTGTTAGTCATGGAAAATTATGCAAATCCTAAAGGACTCGTATGTGTGATGACTGTTGTCACGCAACGTCATCCACATACACATATGAAAATTATTTACCATGTGCGTTCCACAAAAGCAGACACTATTTCCCTCCAATCATAAGTAGCTTAAAATAAATAAATACAGGCAAGAATGCTTTTGGTGACTTTCAGACTTTCTTTTCGATATATTTGCTGCATTTACGAATCGGTAATAGAATCCTTTCGTTCTTTATTATTTAATTTCGCTTTGCGCCTACGCGCTTGTAATTGTCAGAGGTCTAGCTCACATAATGTTGTGCACATGCGTCATTACATGTAAGCTGCTGAATGCATCAATTAACGTAAATCATTACTCGCATCTACATAAGACAGACATGCATATTTGAATAATTCAACAATGGAGATGTACATGGCAATATTTCGTGGATAGAATACATTAACGCATTAATTGATGTTGTACGTTAATGGGGATTATAAATCAATGAGCGTTTACAGCGCATTTTGAAGTATATTCAAGTTGTTGTCGTGTTTATTAGTAGACCGAAACGGAATGTTGTGCATGCTGCAATAACGAACATTATTCACACTGTAAAATTTACATATTAAGAGACAAGAATCAATTACAACTCTCATCTGTCTTTCGGACGGATACCAACATGGAACAGCCACCAACAATTGATTGTCTGATATCGGTAAGTGTTTGATAATGTACAAGGCGGATTTATCGATTGATTGTGTGTGTGCCTTTGTGTGTGCGTGTGTTACGCCTTTGACAAAAATACAGAATACACACGAATATACCAATATATTCCCGAAGCAAACTTGATTCTGATAATATTCGATGATAAGAATCTTATTAGGCCCTCGTGAGTATTGCTGTTTGTTCATTTCTGCTATGACCATCTCGGCTGATCCTCGGGTAATTGTCTCTGTATGACATCTGCAGCTGAATCTTTGTTGCTGGATGTATGATCAATTTGATTTTCAGCGAAGTTGATCTGAATAGGTAGCATATTTGCAACATTTTGATGTTTTATTATATCGTAACTAGCAAATAAATACAAACTTGCCTATTACTGTTGAGTTTATGAGCGCTGTATATCGGCTCATATTTATGCATTGTTTTGCTGGGTAGGTGTGTCAGCGAGTTTGTCATGTGTTGCTTAGATATTTGAGTAAATAAATGCAATTATATCCGACATCAATTTGGCCATTATATAACTGTCATCATTACAATAAACACAAGAGTATTGAAGAGCAGTATAATTCACATCTTCGTGCCACTTGGCGCACTTCATTTATGGCCTATGATGATAATTGTCCACATAACAATACATGATGTACACCACAAAGCGTTCTACTGTTTTGAATTAATCGTTTAAACACCAAGTGATGCATGATACAAAATTTCAGCTGCTGTGATTTCCACGCGCTGCTTAATGCTAATTTTAAGAAATTAATAAATATCAATTGCTAAACATAGCATTATGTTGATTGTAAAAGTGATTTAGATAAAATGATGATGATAATATAAGTTATGTTTTTCATTTGTATAGCAAAAATATTAATCTAAATTTTTGATCTTAAAGAACAGTACAGGGGCACAAACACCATATACGATATAAAGGAAGTGTGCAGCAGTGGTGCGATTGTTAGTGCACCCTCTGAATCTGATTTTAATATCATTACGCAGGCAAGAGTCTATCTCTCATGGACCATATTGTATATAGCAGTTACATACAGCAGTGATGCGGTTGTCAGTCCATTCTGTCAATTATATCATATGTTTTACCACCGATAGCGTGGTAATGGCGTTATGATGTTTTTCTTTATCTATGTATAGTTGCCTGTGAAGATGTAAAGTATCATCATGTTATCTGATAACCGGGGGAATTGTTGCTCCTTAAAGTACCTTGACATCACGAAAGGCAACTGCAAACGGCTACCTTAAGGCAAAGTGGTATAGAACTAAACCAACGTAGCGCGTGAAAATACCCAGAAAGGCTTAATATGAATGACTCAGCCGTCGCACGTACATTATCAGATGGCTCATGAAGACTAATGGCTTTGTAATGTAAAGCACCTGGTGTCAGTGCGGGTGATTGATCCCATGGTAGTACGCGCATTTATACATTGTGATCCATCATGCGCTGTGTGGCTTGAGACAATCACTCACATAATGTTCTGTGTCAGTTTGCCATGCGCATCTATTTAAAAAGCCCCAGGGGTTTCAGTCATTTAAATTTTAGTCGAGCATAATCAATGCCACACCGATTCAATATATAGACAAAGCATAACACATATACAAGACGTGGCGTTTTCTTAAAGCTTCCAACTTCATTGACCCTAAAACAATGTTCATTACCTTTCTAACACTGTTAACCATAAACATAGCCTTGATGGGCATGTGCATGAAATGAGCTTAAGTCAATGTATATCACCGGAGACTCACGCATTTATTGTGTGCAGCATGAGTCATTGAATGTGGTATTCAACAAATATGTTGGATTTATCCAAAACAAAGGGACCTAATTATATATTTAGTTTAAATGTCAGAAACATCGGCATATTATCAATCACAAATTCGTTATTTTAAGGTCTTTCTGGTCCAATTAGAAATAACCGAAATCCTTGTACCGGTCCTTTTGAGTTTGATACCGTGTACGGCTGGATGATTGTGCATAAGACATATTTCATCTAGCACGTATAACTAATCGTTTTTCTGACACTCAAATCCATCATGGCCACTTGAACCATCGTTGTCATCACTGATCGACAAATCTAAGCAAAGTGTAGACCGCTAAATAAAAATTAGGATAATTGTTTGCCCATTAAACATGACCCCTTACACCAGTAATTGTTCGACAAATTTGTACAGATTCCTGCACGATTAATACACACGCTACTGTACTTTGTGTGCTCGAAATTAGCATTGGTTGTATTCGTTTTAATAAACTATATCAGCAATATGATTTACAATTTTGTACAACTTTATGTCCGGCGAATTCAAATGATATGGAAGTAACGCTGGTCTGCTGATATCCTGTTGATAGGTGGTGCATAATTCAAAACCTCGTTGTTTTGAGGTTGGACCGGATGTTAACCGGTTAAGTAGTTCATATAAAATTTCTTGCAAGCGTTATTGTATTTGCCCTGACTTATCGCTCCATTACGCCCAAATTACCTAGAATGCATAACAAATACAACACAGGTCATGCATTTACATCACATGCTTTGTTTTCCGATTCGGAGCGGCCGTATGTCGGAGTGTGTAAACTCATTTTGTTCACAATCGAAATATTGTAAAGACGCTCGAGGTGAATGTACTCTGCATATCAAGTAACTGTGCACATACACTGTATAATTATTTACTTAATACCGACAAATAGATAATCAGACTTGTAGAAGAGAATAAAAATCTTACATAATCACCTCATAACAGACACTAGGATTAATCATATTCTGCTGGTTTCGTTATAAGCTGTAATATGTTCACTTTGTTGTGATATTTCGAGCTGTAAAGCAGCAGTGGATTTTTTGTTGCTTTACTGTTGCACTAATTTTATTCGATTCGAAGCTTTATGTTCTTTTTAATCAAAACATTTAAACAATACGAACCACGCATTGTTTTCCCTGTTGGTACATTATCAGAGAGATACCTATTAAGTGCTGTCAAATGCACAAAAGCTGCATCGCTACAATCCCGCAGCCTGATAACCATCCTATGGCTAGAAACAATACGAAGCAATAGCGTGGTACATGTTGCCCAAATCACAAGGAATCGATAGTGGCTGCATTTTGTGTAGAGGTACCCAAACGAATTGAGAATTAAAGAAAGTGTGCTGAGAATAATTACACTCAGGAACGCGGACCATAAATAGAACCACTTTGTGGAACTTACTCGCGGACAGTATTCTGCAATATTAAATGCATATTGAGATGAATAAGATTATTAGGGGAATATGGAGGTAAACTGTATTTATGTCTATACGCATGTAAGGGTGATGAGCATCTATTCGAAGGCTTGCTTCTTGAATCAACATGACGACAGGATGATTGCTTATATGGAAGCATGCGCATCACTAAATAGTGATCCATCATGATCTGTGTAGCACCGGACATGATGATGTTTTACCATCATATGGATTTAGGACTCGTAAATAAAGTCAATTGTTCATTCCATTATTTCACCGCTGGTATCTTTTGGATACCCAGTGTCCAATACAAGCCATCTGTGTAGTTTATTACCTGTGATTTGATTTAGGGAAAGGGTTTTGTGGTTTTCTTATTAAATTACGTTTGCTTAAATGGCATGTAACAAGCACCCTTAGAAATATAGCGCTTCTTATTGGCAGTTCGCATGCATAACCGAGTCAGGCCAAGCAAATGCTCCAGCAGAAACCTAATTATCGGAACTTATGAATGCACCGTGAAATAATTTCGTTATCTCTAACTGCAATTTGCGGACATTAGTTTGCTAATTTTGCTACCGCCTTAAACGTCCATCAAATCAATCATTGCATTTTGCATCATCGAAATGATTTACAAATGGATTGTGGTTGCGAATTAGTAACAAGTACCCATACGTGTATGTGTAATTAATGTTACAGTAATTACATTAGCCAAAATAATGAACTTCACTAAAACGCTATTTGCGTTAAACAATGATCTGAAAGAACAAAACGCAGGTATATATTCTAGAGCACAGCCGAACCAACCTGACAGACACAGAAGAATTATTCAATTTGTTGCAGGAGTGCTGTTAGGAACACATTTAGTGGAGATTATCCCTCTATATAATTGACTGCATAAAGAAGAATAGCTTAACAATTTAAACATACTAATTTAATATTTCAGTTGAAACTGAGGGATGATTAGGAGACGAAACTTGATAAGGACCTCAAATTTCAATTCGCAAAGTGTAAATCACAGCCATCTAACGCCTCCATCATTATAGGCATTAATGAGTATTGTGCTCGACGACATCACTGACACTCTACTGCTCTAACTTCGACTCTCTTGATAATCATAAAAGCTTTTTTCCATCACATGTAACAATTGTAGAATGACTCTTTGAACAATATCCATCGCACGGTAAGTATATGGTGTATATAGGTCACCCATGTTATGTCACACTCCATCATTCAGCCTTTGTATTCTTAACTATGTGTTCAAATAAAGCACGTATAGTATAAATTTCCAGTACCAGTCAGCATTTGGGACATTGAGAGTCTGTTGCTCTCCGTACTCTGTGCAGTACCTTAGTAATTCTTTTTGAGCGAGTTAATGCATGTCAGTTGCGTAACTCCCAATATAAATAGCTTGTGTATGACAAAGTTTGCATTACTTATGGGTGTCCGCTAAGTTATAGAGGGGGCGGAGTGTTTTCTGTGATAACTTCAAGATGCAATGTCACAATAAGACTACGTACAATGGAAGACATATATATAACATAGATTAGCATAATTTTAAATTCGAAGTAAGTTCTGTGTTCCACCCGATGGTATAAAGTGCTTTTAGTATTTTGTATTAGACTCTAAGATGAATCATTCATTAAGTGGCTGGTGTAATGTTACTCTCACAATGCGTTATTGAAGTCCAGTTACCTGTTTATGTCAAAACTATTACAAACGCCAAACTGATGTGTTGCATTGCAAAACCAAATGCCACAATTTATTTTTATTTATTGGGGTTTGGGGGGGGGGGGGGTTCGTTTGGCAACCCGACCCAATATCAGTGCCGATACACTCCACGATTGATGTCTCCACGAGGGGCTGCTTTACAGGACATGCTGGTGATACGTCTGACGTTTTTCTGACGAAATAGTACGGTTCGTGAATCATTGAAACCTGCACCTGTTGTGTTGGCCATTCGCCATTCTAGGTTTGTGCATGGTGAGCTACCACTCCAAGAGGTGTAAATTAACATAAATCTTACTTACCACTACTTGTCATGGTGTCACCTGATACCATATTGGAGAATAAAAGAACCACGACATCTTTTTTGCCGCAATGTTGCTGCAGTAAGGCGTATTATTTACTGCTTCGCTCAATTTATCACGACTGATGAAATTGTCCTGTCGCACCTGTTGTAACCTAGAAGACAAATGGAGTTGAACGGATCTTTAAGCAAGCAATCTGCCGAGTTCTCTCCGTTTGCTTAAAAGATTACAGGATGGCCCCCAGATGATGTGACTGTAATGCAATTAACCTCCACTGCATTAGATAAACATGTCGTAATGTCCCTCAGTATTCAGTTGCCCGTGTGGGCAATTTGATTCATCACCAATTAACTCTTCGATCTTGATTCAATCACACACACACGCACACCAAAGAGTGCGCAAGCAAACACATATAAACACTAAGCAAATCTGATGAGCCACCGCTTAACGCAAAAGCACATTACTTCCAAATATGTGACTCATGTGTGTATTCATTTATAACGCCAAATTAGTGTCATGGAAGAAACAAAATTATAGTTTTCTTTTATTCAACCAACCAACCAACACCCAGTGGCTATAAAAACGCAGCACGAATGAATGGTCGGGTCTAAAATGGAACTTTTGATATATTATGCTTTCTATTCGTTGAAAGAACCAAATTATAGTTTTCTTGTATTCAGCATAATTTCTTCCAGTAGTTTGGTAGTGGCATTTCTGACTGACATACAATAAGCCACCCATGTACGTGACGAATGTAGACAACATGGCATTAATGGTCATAAATAGTAACAGAAATATCCATAAAATGTTAATTTATATCAAATCCAGTGTATTGCGTTAATCTTTTCGGTGCTGCATTTGTGAATGCGTATAATTTGGCAAAGCGTTCGATCATATTCGTCGACAATATACCGCATTAGCACAGAACATTTATTTCTCTATGTTTTACTAATGCTCGCTGCGAATTGTGATTGTCTATCTCCTCTAAGATTTGCATTGCTTACTTTTGAAATATGTAGATCGAAATTTTATGTAATGAAGCGTCAACTCAAACAAGTTCCGCGATTAAGAGAATTCATAACGCACCGAGTCAACCTCATAAAACTAACCTCTGCCATCATTTCTAACTCACCATCATCCCACCATTGCTACAGTGTATTGAAATCATACTCCAGATGTGATACTGGTTATCAGGTTGACTCTTTAGATGATCGTCGGAAGTTGTTGGTGGACATCAGCAACGGATCTATTTTAGTGAAGGGGCGTATGTGAATATGCAAAATTGTTATTTCCACTCCATGAATTTGGTAGTTCAGAACTAGATGCAGGACCTGTCATGTTTTTATGATATATCGAGATCATATAATGGCGCGTGTGAACACTTCCCCAACACACGAATAATTTCGGGGTACTTATACCGCATAACCTATTCCCTAAAGTGATAACATCTGTGTATCATAATGGAAAAACAGAAAGGGTTACTGATTTTTATTCATGCAGCCTAATTGCTAACAATATAGCGATACAGTTTAACGAAGAATTTCAGGGAAAGCATACGTGCGGTTTCTCTCAATGCAAAGTAGGTTCAGAAGTCGCATAGACATACCAATTGGTCATAAATATAGTGACGTTTGCTACAAAGGACCACAAAATACGTAGGTCCAGTAATTCAGTTATATTTTTGGAATATGATATATCACTTTATATAATGGCGAAGAGGTCAACAAAGTCGCAATATGCGAGGTATGAGTCAGATTACTTTAACATTTACCACTCCCATTCGTTTGTATGTATCTTGTGTAATGATACCCTTACGCTGAATATACGACTTTACAACTGGCGTATCGTCAATATCCCCAGACACATCACATCTAGTTAACGTAAAACATGACGCTGGTTACACGCTGTCGTTACGCTCTGACAGAAATACCTGGACAGCATATTTCATACACGCCCGTATTATATTACCAATTTGCAAGATGCAGCAGACAATTGCACCAGCAAGCATAAAACAACGTGGAACGGTTTTAGACCCAGGCTGACACAATCAGAACAAACGATGCAAATCTAATGAGCTTTTAGATAGACAAACATTAGTCTTCATATAAGCAAGTAGTTTATTCAGCATTCTATAGAAGATGCATTACATAACCGTAGTGTGATGACATGTAGGATGATAATGCAAAGGGAAAAGTAAATGAGTTTTACAGTGTCTGTTTGCATGAGTAGTGATAGACGTACCCCTTCACACCTTGTTTTGGAAATTGTATACTGTACGAATACTGTACGACGTGTATTGCGTAATATATGTTTCGCTGACGATTGCATGCGGATTCGGTGCGGTATTTTGCTGACCTAATTCTATTTTTGGAAAGTGATTTCACCATCTGTTCCGTTATTTTCGGCCCTTGAAATCTTTGCGCCCTTGGTGACCTCATGGAGGGGCGCTATTTTGGATGAGGTCATTTTTGGGAGTTTTATTGAGAAGGAGTTTGTAAATGGGTATTAAAAGTCAATTAGCGGTAATGGTGTTGAAAGAGAAGTGAAGGATAGTGTTAATGTTAGTGGAGTATTCACCATCTGTTCAGATATGAAGACGGTGTTTACGAGGTGATTTGTTGCTATTAACTTCCTTTTATCCCATGACATGTGGTGATATATTGAATTGGTGACCTTAGGAGGGTAACGCGATGTACGGTATTCGAGTGAGTTCATTTGGGGCTATGTCCTTAGGAAGGTTGTTGACTTTCGACCTGGTGTGATGAATGGGCGGTATTTGGGTGAGGTCATTTTCGATAGTTTTATTGAGGAGATTGTAAATGGGTATTAAAAGTCAATTTTCGTTAGATATGTTGGTTGATTGAAGTTTTCACGTGAATGAATCTTACTAGCATATGAGTCTTACATAGGAGGGAAAAAATGACAGATGTCTTTAAGTGTGTTGTAACTCTCATTGAGAATATAACGACAGATGGATTAAAAGTTGACCATTGGATATTTCTCAAAATGGGGGTGGAGTTATGGGTTACAAATAGCGATATATATAAATGTTATACTGGTGTTTGTGTTATTAATCGGACTCGATGAATCTGTGGTATAATTATACAAGCTGGTAATGTGATTTACCGATCGTTGAATTCACGATGCGCATCTATCTTAATTAAATAACGACTCATGTCAAACGATTTGATAAATTAGTCATTGTGAGTTGCCCCCCCCCCCTGTCAGTCGATTTCGCATTCACCTCAGATATTGTGGTGACATCATTCTATTTTTGGAAAGTGATTTCACCATCTGTTCCGTTATTTTCCGCCCTTGAAATCTTTGCGACTTCATGTCAATACATTGAGCTGGGCGCTATTTTGGATGAGGTCATTCTATTTTTGGAAAGTGATTTCACAATTTTCGTCGGATATGTCGTCATAGTTTGCTGAGCTAAGCTAAATGATGGGATAGAGGGTGTATATAAAACGGGAGAGTGTCTCAGTCCTGCGTTCAGTTATAACCATGGCTGAGAAGAGACAGCTAGAAGCTTTCAACGATGCATGCAAACGCAGTAGACCGATGAGCGACGCAGATTTGTTAAGAGCCGTGGAACAAATCGAGATGGAAAGCAGTAAGTATGATTTTATTTTCTATATCTGAATTATAGAATTACCAGGTATACGTCATTTATTTATTTATTTTTGTTACGCGTGTGTGTTTTAGTGTTGACGGGAGACGAAGATATTTTACATGTCGCTATGGACGAGTATGAAATAGAACAGGCGAATACAGCATTGGATTTGTTAAACAACGCTCAACACAGCCCCCCGACACAAACTGGAAATGGCGCTACAGTCGACAACGCTAAGGGTAGGTCTATTAAAGGATAGGTCTATTACCGGTAGAATTGAGAATTGAGGAAATATTTATATTGACAGATTATCGATGATTATGTTGACAGAAGCTGTGTTGGCTGCTAATGAAAGAGCTATTCGTACTCATACGCGATTTGGAAGGCTACAAACTGTTTACAACTATAATTTATCTGAAGAAGTGCCCAACCTCGACCAGAATATATTTGAGGAATGCGATTCAGCCTTTAAAATCAACGGGAGTTATGGATTCTTATTACGTCACAAAGAAACAGATGAATTGCGGTACTTTCACTCGTCTGTCAACAACCATCGAATGCTACCAACCCCTCTAGTCGTACGGAATGCCGATGATTTTGAGAGGGCTATGCGTGAAATAACACAAAGAGACATTTTAACCTACGCCCAGAACCAACGACCGGATTCGAAATGGAGTGTAGAGGAAGTGACTAATTTGACCATCTTTGTGAACCCAATCGAAGATCACGTGATCGGCTACCCACCACCCGTTATGCCGGAACACCTGAAAACAAACAGAGCCATCAACTTGTTAGAGCGAAGTCAACAAACGGGTAAACCGTATCAAGACCGATTGTGCTTTTTCAGGGCACTGGCTTTACATAGAGGAGTGAAGATCACGAGTCTAGAGAATGCAGCAAAAACATTGTTAAAGACTGCTTACCCAAAACAAAAGAAAAAAACATTTGCAGGTGTACCCCTTGAAGACGTCGAAAGACTAGCAAAACAATTCAAAGTGAATATCACCGTGTATACGCTAGACGAGAATCAAGTAAGTGTGTCTTGTAGTGATTAAACAGAAGTAACAACATAAACGATGTAATCATTTGATATCGAAATGGAAATATGAGATGTGATCGATTTGTTATATGTGTTTCAGGTAGCTACTTTGGTCAAGCGAACGCGCACAAAATTCGCCGCGACCTTGAAATTGAACCTGTACGAAAATCACTTTAGTTACATCAAAAACTTTGACCTTTATAGCAAATCATATATTTGTGGTACCTGTCAGAAGCTGTGGAAAAGTGAGAAAAAAACTACATCGCCACGAAAACATATGTACTGTGGAAACGAAATACAAGTACCCAGGCGGTGTTTTTCATCTACCACCCACTATCTTTGAAGCGTTACGGGACGAAGGAATCGAAATAGAAGACGGTATTTACCCTTACAGAGCCACCTATGATTTTGAAAGTTATTTTGGAGAAGACAACCTACCCGTCAATTCACCCAAAGTCACCTGGGACCAAAAACACGTACCGTTATCAGTGAGTGTATGCAGCAATGTACCTGATTATACAGAACCAAAATGCTTTGTAACGGAAGGAAACGCACAAACATTGATTGACAGGATGATGATTTATATAGAGGAGATATCAAACGCCGCCTATTTACTGATGCTTGCTCAATACGAAGCTACCCTAACCCAGTTACAAGAGAAAATCGATGAAGCGTATCAACTGGGGACCCGGTCGTCAAGGGAGAACATCCATTGCAGAAATTACAGAAAAAATTCGACAACTATTTACATGTATTACCGTTAGTCGGATTCAACTCATCGAATTATGACCTCAACCTTGTGAAAATACCGTTGACAACTTACCTGCAAGAACATTCATCGATCAAGTATACCATCAAACGAAATAACTCATTCATGTGCATTGAAACGGACCATGTACGGTTTTTTGGATATCACCAACTTTATTGCACCTGGATATACATACGACAAATACCTACGAGCCTTTCAATGCGAACAGAAAAAGGGATATTTCCCGTATGAATGGGTGACACTCGATCGTTTGAAAAATACAG
>CM067358.1:12908266-13039981 GCA_034190875.2 Urechis unicinctus
AATGACTGATTTTCGAATTAAGTTACTTTAAAGTCAACAAAATCACCATTTGCGCCTTTTATTAACATTACTATGTATGGTCATTGCCAATCGAAGTTCTGTGTTATGGTATTTCGCCGGTATTTGCGTGCAGCAGCTCGCCTTATTGTCTGTAATTGAGGTATATATTCACCAATTAGACTGGATATCTTTGGTCATACATTCATCAGGCTTGTCATAATTCGGTACTGCAGAAAATGATCATTAAAATAAGATTGATAGTGATAGATACTGTGAGTTTGATCCGATTGTCATGCACATCTCATGTATAACACACCCAAAGGTGGCTTTATTACTGTGAAATGGCGAGGCTTTGTAATACGACTTTCTCGTTCTGTGATGTAATCAAATGCATGTTTTACATAATTCATGAAACACTCAATGATGGGTTTCCGGCGAGGCGAGATAATTGTAGTGCTACGTGAGCAAGACCTAACAACTGCAGAGTGTTGTGGATAGTTTGCTGGAATTATTGCCATTCAGCTTTGCCTAGCACGAGTACTATCCTATAGCTCATGACGTTATTTCATTGTTTCATAGTAATCGATTTTCAAATAAGCATATTACTTCTGATTTCTAATGGGTAACATACATAGACATATATTTATACGGCAAAAAGTATAACATATTTGATGAAAACGTTTATCAATGGCTATTTACAGAAAGATACCACTTTCAATGGTTGCGAAAGGGGTCATTAAATTGCACTCCGCCGTTCAAAATGCACCGTCACGCTTTGTGGCTTGTGAGAGCCATATGGGACTAATATTCGCTTATGTATCCTTTACCTTGCAGATGTTTATCATACATGAGATCATCTTATAATTTAATTGGTGGCAACAGTCATTATATTATTTTGCCGAAGCAAGCGAGAGCTGCTTGAAAAAAATGCTCCCGTGCTTCCTTTATTATTCCAGCTTGGTTACTGTCATGCACGACTGGGCCTAAAAGGCAAAAGCGTAAAAACAATTTTTCCTTGATTATAATGGTCATGATGAAAGTATAACAATGGCTGTTTAGATAGCTCGTAATATAATCATCACAACCAAATTATAATAATAACGACTGGGCTACCAATTGACAATATTCAGATTCAGTAGTTGGTGTTGAATACATTTTCTGGCCAAGCACATGTTTTGCTGCATTGTTGATGATTGCACCAACTGAGTATCATTTCTACCAGGTCACTCCACCCTATGTTAGAGCTTTGAGCATGACTGGTTCAATGACAAAGCCTGTAAATGGCAGACATTTTTCTTCTTCACCACTTGTGCATGGTGAAAACCTACCACCCAACACCAACAGTCCGTGAAGTGTACTGAGTTGCAGATTGAATTGAGGTTTTAGTTATCCAACAGCGGTCGAGTAACTGTCATGTCTCACGCAGCATTGGTAATAAAGCGGTACTTATTTGGCAGTTCATAAGCAAACCCGCATCAGCCTAAGCAGATGGCACGGGTGAAATAATCATGGGATATTGTGAATGCAACGGCATCACAATTAACATGATCTTATTGTCCCTTTTACTGCAGATTTATAATGAATGCGTTCGTCCCCGCTTTCATACGCTACTTTTGACACTTCCTTAGTCCTCCAAGAAATCAATCTTTTTGCGTTATTGAAAAGGATGCAAATCCCCAAAGTATTGATATCAGGCAAAGTTGCGGAATTTATTAGAAGCTAGTACCCGTATGTATGATGAGTATTGTCACGCAATTTATTTGCAATCATTAGTAACCTAGAATAAATACTTTTTCGGTGCGATATCATGTATGTACACTTCGGAAATAAATGCCCTTCATTCAATGTTACTCCATAGTGCATTGCAAAGTCGCTTTTGCAATTGTTACAGGGCTAACGCTCTTCATGATGATGCTGTGCGCGTGCATATTTAAATAATTGAATAATTCAACCTCCATAATATGAACATGACAACATTAACGTAGTTATACGTTTATGGGTATTCTAAACTGATTGTCAACTCGACGAGCGTTTACAACGTTTGTAAAGTGAATTCAAGTTAACGCCTTGTTGTCATTTGTAATTGTATACGGAAAAGTACTGCTGCGCTTTCTGTGATTATGAACATTATTCACGCTATCGAATATACATATTAAGATACAAGAAGGCAAATACAACTCCTATCTGTGTTATCTTTCTTTTCACATGGATACCAACGTGTAACAGCCACCAACACGCCGGATGGATCGATTGATTGAATGTCTGTGCGTGCGTGCGTGCGTGCGTCTCTGTGTGTGTGTTGCTGTGTCTTTGTATGAGAGGCTTGTGCCTCTGACACAAACGAAGAACACCCGCAAATACATCAAAGATTTTCCCTCAACAAACATTTTTCTGATAACTTCCGATAATTAGAATTCATCTTATGTGGTCCATCTTTGCAAGTAAAAGCATTTTGTTGAGCATGCTGGAGGGATGGATCATATCACATGATTTTAGTATCATTGCATAGGCATATGTTCTTAGTCTTTTTATTATTTCTCAGAAGCGATTTTTTCAGGGAGATTTATAATGTGGAAAACTAGAAATCTTATATAATTTAGGTAATATGCGTTTACTGCCTCTGTCTCGTTGCTTTTTGGGAAGATCCTTCTCCTTTTCGTGGATGTCCCCTAAAATCCCATCTTTTATCCCCCGCCACACAGCGGTTTTGATCTGAAACAGTGATGACCAATCTTCCATGTTGGAGCCTTGCTGTAATATTTCTTAATTTAAAAAAATAATTCCTGTTTTAATCAATTTTAAGATGTGCTTACTATGTAATGCATGGAATGTCAGCATTCTTTAGCATATCCTTCATTGACATCATCTAAAATGTCGATCATTTCTAACGGGAAAATACATTGATTGATTATGCATGATTTCGCTACAAGGCAGTATAATTTCCCTGAGGCAACCGAATGCATCTGCCTAACTTGACGCCTACTTTTCGATTCAGAGAGGTAATGCATACTATAAAATTTGATTATTACTCTAGCAGTAATCATTTAGGTCATTGTTTTATTGCATTCTCTAACAAATTACGACTTTTATAGTGTTGAGTAAAGCTATATTATCTGCATACTATGAAACATGACGTAGGAAATTGGATAGCGGAATCGAGCTGAACAAAGGCCTTTTTACATGCCTAACATAGACTGCTTTCACCGAGCCTAATGCATGTTTACGCCAAAGTGGATGAGCTGCTTGCGTCGTATGCTGTATCAATAACCATATATGTAAGCAACAAGGATTAAAAAGTATGTTGTGCTCATGTATGCGGCTTAAGAAAAGCCTTTACATGCCGTACATGTCTTATAGTTTCGCTGGATTTTATAAACTATAATAGCCACGGAAAAATGTTCCAATAATCTAATTACGATAAAGTCATCAATAAAATAAGGTAATATAAGATCGAGGACGTGGGGGGGGGGCGACATACAGAACACATGCCATTCATATTGTTGCTGTCTAGCGTGTACAGTTCATGACGTCAGAAATTAAAACAAAGATCTAATCTCACTTGGTGCGAATCGGTATTGGCGGTATTCATCATAACGACGAGTGCATAGTTTACACGTGATCGTGCTGTAAGCAGTCTTATTGTGAAGAATTGTGAGTGCATCAACTACGCCATTGACATGATTTTGTGATCTTCACACGAATGATGAATTCTTCGTTGCGACATAAAGCAATCGCTTTTCTCAGTGCTAACAAAAGGCTATTTTACGTGTGTGCTATACAGTACTCCTGCTCCATAACCGTCAAATACAGCTATGAACACATTCATTCCTGGAATAAAAACTAACATGCATCGAGAATACAAAGGATTGTAAAAATTTCGATTATTCTAAACCTATGACGATACAACATGCAAACTAGGTTTCGTTATAAAATGCTGGTCACCCTTCTACTATGCAAGTATGGTAATCGATAAACGTTAATATGACAATAATTATCTTATTGCGAAGCGCTTTATTCTGTACGAAACATTATACTAACTTGCATTCTTATGATACATGCCCTATGCACAGTTATATACCGGTTTACAGTATTTCATGATCATTCATTCCTATTGAGGCTAACATGCAGGGCTTTACAGGATGGCATGCAAGTGGTCATAAGCAATTTATTACCTACTGGGTAGAATCAAAATATACGAAAGAATATGTTATTCAAAAAGAACTAACATAAACCAATCAGCAGTGTCAGCAGGATCTTTTTCAGGCAAAATAGGTAACATTTGTACGAAAATCATTGCTTTAAGTCAATGTAACAGGAAATGATTCAATTATGTTTAACATTGTATCATTTAACAGGTAAATTACATCAAAACATTATTTTCACATAACAGCTTATAACGTCAAGTCGACAACTGGGTATATTTCAAGTAAGGTTACACTTAAATAAACAATAATGAACAAATTTATGCAATTCGCAACACACTGTTGCTTGTCATAGATCAAACAAATGATCGTTACCTCACGAATCACGTGAGATGTATGGTTATTGTTTAAAATATATGATAAGGAATGATCATCGGCGATGCTAAAGGTAATACAAACGACTAATTTAACCACATGCACCAATTACTTTCAAAGAATCCTAACAGGTTTCCATTCTTTTAGTCGTTTATCATATATTCGGAAGCAGTGTTTGGAACATTAAAACAAGTGACCTCTTAGATTGGGAGTAAGCTGCGGTGCAAGCCGAATTAATTTATATGCTGTCACATCACCGGAAGTCGCGCCTCAATTTGCGAGAGGCTCAAAGTGACAAATTGATCGAGTGTTTCCTATACGATACAAAACATCGGCATTTGCCGCCTTAGTTTGCAACCAGATGCTGCATGACAATTCGAACGTGATTAATTATGTAACGGAACATTTGCATAGACGCCTCTAGCTTACAGCCTCATCAATAACAAATTACTCTCAAATTTACGTGCCGTAAACAGCAAACGTGTGGCGAAATATGCGGTGTGTTTGTTCCTACGTAGTTTTGTTATTTGGGAATAGCATAGAGTAACAGCGAATATGTGTAATATGCTCTTGCCATGACTCGTGGAATCTAAATTCCTGTTGTCTCTTTAGGAATATTCTACATTACACTACCCAAGTTGTGAGTAAATTTGTCATGCATATATTGCGAGCCGAAATAGTCAACTATTAACAGTGACAATCGTATAGATTCGTTGATAATTACGATGCTCTAAAAATCCTGAAATACCCATCCTCACTTTTCGATTCATGAAGGCTCTTGATATGGGTCGCAATAATTTGACAACGCTGCATGAGACTTAACGGTAAAACCCTCCCTAAAATGCGCAATCTGGCGTCGATGTACTTACCTTGTCATGACGCCTAACTGCTTAGCCACCAAAATTGCTCTCGGCGAATGTCTAATCATTTAGGTTCCCTCACAGTCAGTTGAGCTATTGCTATATTGCTCCAAACACTCAATAATGGTGCAAACTGTTTCCAAGTAAAATCATAAATGTTAAGCACTTTAAGCTATATGACCGTTTCGTAATGTGAACAAGAGTGAGCAGCATTGAGATGCTCGATGAAAATACTAGGTCGTTACGTGTTTTTCTACACAAACTCACACCAGTGTTATGTGGAATATTATAAACATGTCCCTCTTCCAATGGCGTTGCATTATACTACCAAGGCATTTATTTTCGCAGTGAATACTACACCAGTCACCCCTAATATACAATTATAATGTTAAGCACCTCCATAGTTAGCACTCCACTTCATCAGTCATCCCTATGGTACATACTCCATCGCGTGAGCTGAATCTTTAGTGTTTACTCCACTAAATCAATAAACACCGCTGAGTAAATTACTTCTACAGATGTCATCTACATAGATGCCATACTTTCTATTAAGATATCTTCCATTAATAGTCGACAAGATGGCTTTTAGAAATTGCATAGTATCTCTCATATTTATCCTTCACATTCAGTAGGCGCTGATTGTGGCTTAATGAGCACAGTGCATGAAGTTCCTAAAGCACTTGTTATATATACAGTAGGTAGTAATTACCTTCGCTGTGCTGTTTCTGTATTTTGTACAACCCCTACGCACAGCATTTCATCCCACGATGCTTCATATAATACTTCCTGTTGAGATATATTGTCCTCAAGGGCGCATATTGTCAATAGATTAACTAGAGAGCATACCGTGCTCACAGCGGACTATGGGATTAGTATTAACGGAATACGCCCTCGTAGGCATATATCACTTAAGCACCCAGATACCACCTATTTTGCATATAGATGATGGATCTCAATGGGTAAAATATTTCACCTCATACTTTTATTCATTATGCATAACCAATGAATCATCAAGATAACGCGCCATAGCAATGGTCCTCTATGTAATCAAGTGAATCTAACACTATAATGTTTGCAATCCAACTAGTTAAGTTGTCATTAGTAACTGACAGTTATTTTGACTGTGCAGTATGATAGCATTCCTGTCAAAGCATATGCGCCCTCCGTGAGCGGTCAAATAATATAATACGTTTTGTAAAGGTCGTGATTGATCACATTTGTCTCATAGCCAGTAATGTTCGATGATGGATAGGCCTTTTAGTATCATTATGTGGTATTTGAGAAAATCTGAATAGCTTAATTAACTGGTTCAGTGTCTTGGCTGATGAACCAAGGGCAACTAATAAACAAGGGCCAAATATCTATAGATCAAACGATGCGTTCGCGACCTTATTGTATAATATAACCTGGTGTAGAGAGCCATTTGTGGTCTTCATTGTTCCGATTTTGCAATTACTGCCAACTTTGCTTGCTTACTGCGGAAGTATTACGACGTCATTATGAAATACTTCCATATAAGGTTGATATGGGGCTAGCGAAAGAAGAACATTTCCAATCCTCAACTTGCAAGTGATATGTAATATATCGAGAGGTATTGATTATAACATCCAGCGCCTTCAAATTAAGGAAATATTTTGGGGGGCATGGTGTTACCAGCTAACAAAATGATGCATAATATATCGTTTATGTCGTATTAGCAAAACTAGCAGTTAACGATATTTAGCATTCTTCATGTCAAAACCCCTAGGAGTTTTAATTTGTCACAACGATACCAAAGATATATGGCGTTTGGAAGGAAGTTGCTAATATGTTTAAATAAGCTTACGGATGACAACTACAGAGCACATGAGAGCTAGTCATAGATCCCTTATTGTTTGAAACTTATGGCGATGAATCACCGGTTCTTGATTTATGGTTTTGCTATTAAACAAGGTTTGACGTCAAGGATAAACTATTTTATGATGGCAGATAATATAGAGCAAATGGCTGTTACGTATCAATATGGCTTTAACACATCAAAGTGATACGATCTCAATAACTATTACGTTCTGATACGTATCCATCATAGCTGCATATTAACTATCATCGATCACCAGCACAATACTTGATACTATTGTAGCAGAATAACCATTTAGACTGTCTGTACAGGATGAATTAAGGTGAAGGAAATCTTATCGCATGGTGGAATATAGATCTTTTTCCAAAGATTTGCTGTTTTTCTCTTTATGAACAGAATATGAGATGCCGGTTGTATCGCATATTAGTCAGTGCCAAGATACTTAATCAGTCATAGCAGTTTTGTTAGGATCTTTATATCATTGAAGCAAAATTTCTCGGCGAGGTATATATTTTCCATGCGAAGACCAAGATTAACCATCCTTCTCATGCTAGTTTCATCTAACCTTTCACGATGCATATATTTCACGATGCGTTATTGGCTATTTGCAACAAAGGCTGAGCATTTCGCTTACAACCCGGCTTTGCGTATTACAAAGTTACATTGACAACGGTTTCGACCAAATATTTGTTTATGTGCTTGTGGCCATGGCGACTGATTATTATGTTTGTAGAGATTGTAAACATATAAACAACATTTGGTTTATACTGTGTGACCTGTTTATTCTACACTGACAGGATGTTGTGTGAGAGATAGTTCATCCACTAATATGCATGTGCTGATTATAATACATGGACATATAGCAGTAAAATTGCGAGGTCGAACAACAAGCAAGGATCAATTTGAGGTATGGTGCAAAAATTGCACGGACATTTTATAATTGATGTAATGTCTGTTTTTTCCCGCAAGATAAAAGTCAACGATGGATCAACTACTGCACGTATTTTTCCAAACGCCTGTATGGCTTGTTGGAAACTGATATGGTTAGTCAGAGTGTAAATCGCGGGTCCGGGCGTTGATTGCGAGAACATTTATGGATATTGATTAAACCAATACCATTTCGGGCAACATTACCGGACAGAGACAGGGTGACTGACATATATCTATGACATGACACTTTAGGGGATATATGTAAGCACTGGCAGGAGTATTATCAATACTACCTATTAGATATCGTCACCATGAAAATGGTGTGCTATCTCATGAATTTATTATTAATGCACACTGCATTGACCAACTACTTCAAAATGTAGGCTTAAGAAATCCGTCACATTTTAGAGTGCCGTATCAAATGATAGAATACGACGTGCAGTCTGCAATCGAATTTGTCACAGCTATTTTCTATACACCGTAAACGAGCATTCAGACATTTATTGATCCAGCTTACTTTTTATATACATGAATCCACTGCGTGATAAATTAACCTGATATTATGGCCTGTGTGGGTTATTTTAGTTAAAAAGGTAGGGGTAAAGCACAAATCCTAAACTAAAAGGGATGAAAACACCCACCCTACATTTTCCGTTATAGGGACGAAGTTTGCTTTTCTTGGGTATGTAACAATAACGGACGTTGTATATCAAGCAGTGTATGCTTTGCATTCGTGTGGTATGCTGATGCATCGACAGCGTGCTACATTAAGAGCAGAACAACACGCTTCTACTACATGCTGTCACTATTTGTAAATGAATGAGTGGAGTATTATATTCTGCCAGCCACCCCAAGTGCACGTCTCCCAGCAACGGCACTGACTGTTATAAGTTATATGCAAAATAAGCTATCAGACGTGAAGTTATTTAACATTTATGCACAGAAAGCCAACCCACTTACTGCATTAACTAAGTTCCGTGCTGACCTAAAGACTGGACACAATTCAAAAGTCTAAAAGAAATCTGGTTGGCAGGTGACTATCAGAAGGCTTAACATCAAGTAGACGAAACTAATGCTTGCCACAGCCAACAGTACCTTTACTTTTGGTATAAATGTTCAACAGGAATATGTTGAATCCACACTTTCACTAAATCTGATGCTGTGCGATTATCCAATGAAAGCACGTCCGAGCGTATGATTTCGGTACACGGAACAAATTGCATGCTCCTATAAAGTCAGCAATCTCATCACACGCGCGCTTTGTTTTACAAAGAAATTGCATTATGCGGCAGAATCTCTTCTTTGTTTTGCTCATGTTCGTTATGCATGGTAATTGCCAATCACAACTCTTGTTTGTGGCTTACTGCTTCCCTTTTTATTAACTTTACAGGAGCGTTGTTATTTGCACGCATAAACTCGCAAACTTTGCCTTGAAACCGGCGCATTGCATATTCTGCTCCCAGCCATCAATAGATAAGTAATACATATTGCCAGCAATTACGAAACGAAAGTCCTACAAATGCATCGCACACGGCGATGATTCGAATCTATTCACGACTGACACTAGTACAGCTGTATGTGCTGTAGCAATTCAGTCACCCTGACATTGTGGCGGATAATATCACTAATAAGGAACATGCGCACAGTGTAGCCATGTGTTCAAAGCGACGCAACGATAGTAGTGTGTCACGCACAGGTTGCTGCGTCAGCTTAACCAATAGGCTTATGGCTTATATAAATGAAATCGGTATTATTAATTTTATCTTGTTACTGCTATCTCTCATTTCTGACAATTATTACCTATCGATTAAGACAGATAGTAATAACTATTAACAACAGATTCAACTCAGACTACCGCTGGGATAGTAGCATTTGTGTAATGCACATAGACAAGTTGGTTTGACATCATTATTATACCAAAACATATATATGTATATTTTTTGTAGGTGCGACGCTCTGTTCGACATTTTACGGCATGTTAAAGCTATGTTGACATCCATCAGAAATTACGTGATAGGCCGATTAAGCACGCTTAATTGTCATAAGTTAAATGATGTAAGGTCCGTCATTGTACGGTTAACAAGAGGAGGTATAATACTACTAGCCATACGGTACAATAGCAGTTTCTAGGCTGATGTTTTTAATATCATACAAACATTTGACTCATATAATTACTGACTCTTAATTTTCAGATATTGATTCAAATGAAAATAATACTTAACATTATTAGTTTTATTCAGCATTTGAAACGGACATTATACATTAATGCCTCACAATTCAGAATGCTACCACAGACTGAACATATCAAACGGCCTCCGTTGGGTGATGATTATATTATGTCTAACCCATTGTGAGTGTGTATGAATAGCTACGTTGAGGCTAGTAAATAATGCGCATTTGCTTAGTTTTGGACACATATAGTTGACGTACGAATACATCAGAAATGGGGCGTTAAATTTGATATTGCAAATCACCATTACTTTCGTATGACAGTCTGTGCGCGTCAATGGCGGTGGCAAAACTATAATACTAAAATGAATCAGGTTGTTTGTTTCGGACGTCAACAATTTGGCAATAGTGTTATATTTTAGCAACGCACATAATATTAGATATATATATGTGTATTATATATATATATATATATATATATATATATATATATATATATATATATATATATATATATATATATATATATATATATATATATATATATATGCATATATATATATATGCACTCATTGTATCTGTGGTACAATAACCAGTCATTACTCTTCTATGGTCAATGAGCACTAGCTTCGCGTATGTGAAACTCAAAAGTAAGAGATAAGTGCAAGCATCAATCACCATTATGATCTTCCAGATGGTTTTGTTCCAGTCAGATAAGCACAAGACTAATTGCCGACTTTTTTCCAATGCGTGTTACCCATTTGACATTGATAAATTAGTTTCACGTGTAAGGTTGAGCCTGTTAGTCACATTAATTCAGTCAGGGAACACATTTCGTTTTAAGTCTCTGACACTGCAATGATAAATCGTCGATGGTCCATCAACGCAACTGAAACTATCATCTTTCTCTGTGGTTGAGCTGTTAGGGAATTTAACCAATGCATATATTAGCACATTATTGGCGCTTATTGGTGTTTACCTAAGTATGATGGAAGTATTACAATAGGCACTATACTGAGTGAAATAGAAACATACGTTAAGTATGTATATAATACTGTTTATCATTTATTGAGTGTGTGAAGGAAGAGTTTAGATGTATGGTCGTTGTGAATGAGGTGTGCCTCTATGTGCCGAGGGGTTTATATGTGTCGATTTATCACGGCGTACACTGATTTCCATCTGCATTAGAACCTTCACGAGTTATATAACACAATAATCCGACATAGTCACTAATACTTGATCGGTCGTCGGTTTTGCGACACCTGACATGACGTCGTTTTTATTCTTTGTTTAAAAATATTCGCAACCGGCCTGCCATGCATACATGGTATACAACCATCACTAATTAAGCAAATACAATGCACCTGTAATCTAAGGGAGGAGGCTTTAGATGTTATATATACTATAGAATGTGCCGTGAAGGTTACTGGTCGTCCAGATACGACACAAATTGTCAACGCTGGTCATTGATTTCACAGTTCAAACAGCTATTTTTAGCAAATGAGGGAACCCGTTGAAACCATGGTAATTCGCAAAGTTGTACATCAAATGCTTACCATACTACGGAACACAATAATGGATCACCATAACCAAATGGTTAGCTAAACAATTATTCACATCTATCATGAACTACGCTTTAAATCACGGATCATATATCATAGAATTTGAACACTGTTATGCTGTGCGATATGTCATTTTGCCGGATACCAATTAATGTTTTTCTTATTCCCCCATCGCAGCAAAGACAACCAATCTAGTAACGTATACACCGTATTGATTAACACTTAGATATGCACTAAAATTAAAATACATTCCCTTTCGGTCTGTGCAACTATTCACCGTAAACCGTCTATGAGCAGTTATTTACCTAACGCCGGTTAAATTCCAGAGGAATAATATTGCTTAACACCCTCTTAAATGTATTGTTCGGCATTTTACGGCATGTGATGATATGATTATTGGATTCAGCCATCTTAATTTTCATCATCTAAATGATGAACAGTCTGGTAATGGTATGGTTAATAAGAGGATGTATATTACAACCAGCCATACGTTACTACAGAAGCTTCGAGTACCGAGGCAGATGTTCTTAAAGACCATACAAACACGGAAGGCAACATGTGACTGATAGAATTTACTGATTCTTAATTTGGCGGTATTGATTCAAATGAAAATAACACTTCAAATTATACATTTCATTCAGCATTGTACGGACAGATAATACATTATTTCCTCACAATATTGCAATATCAAACAAACAGAAAATTATATTTGCTAGATTGTCATTATGAAAACCTTAGGGTGAAATCTACCGTGTGCGCAACCACGAACTGGTTTGGTATCTTGAACAGCAGGTTGTGGGTTCGATATCAAGGTGTGAAAAATTCGGACTGGCTCCCCGTGACTCAGATGATCACATTAAATGGCGGTCCAATCTATGAAAAGGGATGCATCCGCCCGGTAAGTCATTAGTACCGTGCTGGACCTCTGTAATGGCGGCGTGGGTTTCGCAGCTCGGTCTGGACAGCGAGTCTTCGCAAATGGTCGCTGGCACAAAGGGGAACTGTATATACATCACAATCCTCGTCATACATCCCCGTCGCGATAGCATCTCGTTGGTGAACATGGCGTTGAACCGCAATATTACCATTACCATAACGTGTTTGAACGAGTATAAGCTTAAAACGCAAAATAAGCTTAGGTGCAAGAGTTCGATAATGGCATTAACAAATTATTTGTGAGTGATTATCAGCACACATGGGATGCCAAGAGATGCGATATTCGAAGCTGATTCGGGAAAATGATGGGAAAATACGTTAACATAAATCGACTTTTTGTCTTTTCATGCTCGTAACATTACATAGCAATCAATTATGCACTTCTGCTAAAACGTAATACATTTGGCCGTATATATGCGCATATCAGATCACATTCGTTGCTAACTGAAATTATATATTTTTTCTATGGTATTTGATGTAGCGCAATTAAATTTTGCTGCATAACATTATCCTGTAACAGTTTGTTTACCATGAGCGAGCCTTATTATATCAGTAAAGAGACCGTTAAATACAAGTCAGATCATATTCACCACATCCATCACCATCAACCATCATTTAAGATTTTTGACAATAGATATCTAACTGATATCGAGCCCATGCCCCATCGTGCCAATGTAATGCTTCAATTCAGATCTGCCACAATATGCACACTTGGAATTCATGAAAATATTAATCCCACATTGTGTCTCTTGGAAGGTTTGATAGCGTCACGCCACTAGAAATTCGTTCAGTGCCAGTCAGCATTGAGAGTCCACAGGCCCAATTAAGATCTTTTTTCTGGTACTCTCGATACTGTTGGTAATTCGTACTGGGCGTGATAATGCATGAAAATATCTTAGCTCCTTATAAAATTAGCAGAAAGGCAACAATTAGCATCACGAAGGAATCGTTATTGACAAATTTCCAACATAACAAGCATTGATAAAACACGGCAATGATTACGTTATTCGTTTCAAAAGAAATATATAATCATCATCTACCTGTATATAAAGTAAAAACAAATCGATGTTACACTGAATAGGATTTCAATTGCCGTGCTGTTGACTTTCAGTTTTCTACGGATGACCTTGCGTGGTACTCCAGTATGATATAGGCGGCCATTCTACTCACACGTAAATTGCTATCGACATTTATTCTGTGTTTATTCTCCGCTATCTCAGGGTCATTGTATAGTTTATGGGTACAAACAACATGATGGGAGAGTCCTGACAAGCTATTGTAATTTCATCACTTCATTTCACTGCAACTTTTTTCTTATGCGTTACAGAGTTATAGAGTAACGTTTGTAGTACACCGTGTAACAACCGATTTACACTTGCTAACTTCTTGTAAGTAACACAACTATAAAATCATTCACAAAACAGCAATGCACGAGAAACCATGTAGTGTAGTGACATTTTGATCAAGCAGTGCAATGTATTAAACGCTCCTTATTCGGGAACCATTTTGTTTTTCTGTAAATAATTAATAGATTCCACTTGTTGGGGGCGTGTCGAGAGAAGGCGCATTAGCCAATGGACGCCTGGTTCAGTTTGGCAAAATAATTCAATTTCAAGCAGAGCTTGACTTCTGATGCATCCTGCGAAAGAATACATAAAGCAAATACACCACATCATACGATATTATGAATCCAACCATATGACATACTTTCTTTCCTAATCGCTTGCAATATATTCCCATGGGCACTGATGGCATAAATAAGGTATTGACATAGTTGTCGAAATCACCTTTTCGCACATATCCACACTCATATGTTCTGACGACGCAATAGAATCTCATATGCACTGTTGCCCATGTCGTGTGATACAGAATATAGCATAATATCACTTGATCACGGCCGTGTTTGTAGTTAACGTAAGGATTTCAATGACTGTAGAAGTTGCCACATCCAAACAATTCACGCCCAGTGCAACTGAAAAGCAGAAACCCTTCACTGTTCTGATGACACGTACGCACTTAGGCAAGTCCGGTAAATTAGATCTAACATTCTCAATCTGCTTCCCTGGTTCTTCACTGATTAAATATCGCAGACGAAACTTCGAGCGGCAGATATGAATTATTCATAATGTGTGACAGATAATTCGATTCTAATGCAACTATATACCTGTAACCCGGCTTAGAATTGCATGGCCCCGGGATCTGTTTGCCCAACGGAGATGGATAATAACGTCTATAACCCGAAAGGGGCACTTTGTGAAAACGAGCAGACAACCAGATGTTTATAAATGGAAGGGTTTAGCCTGTTATTGCTGGGTAGACCTTGAACTGGACATAATTGAATAGCAGGCATATGTGCCGTATTATATGAAATGACTGATTTTCGAATTAAGTTACTTTAAAAGCAACAAAATCGCCGTTTGCGCCTTTTATTAACTATCACTATGTATGGTCATTGCCAATCGAAGTTCTGTGTTATGGTATTTCGCCGGTATTTATTGTCTGTAATTGAGGTATAGATTCACCAATTAGACTGAATATCTTTGGTCATACATTCATCAGGCTTGTCATAATTCGGTACTGCAGTAACTGATCATTAAAATAAGATTGATAGTGATAGATACTGTGAGTTTGATCCGATTCTCATGCACATCTCATGTATAACACACCCAAAGGTGACTTTATTACTGTGAAATGGTGAGGCTTTGTAATACGACTTTCTCGTTCTGTGATGTAATCAAATGCATGTTTTACATAATTCATGAAACACTCAGTGACGAGGCGAGATAATTGTAGTGCTACGTGAGCAAGACCTAACATCTGCAGAGTGTTGTGGGCAGTTTGCTGGAATCATTGCCATTCAGCTTTGCCTAGCACGAGTACTATCCTATAGCTCATGACGTTATTTCATTGTTTCATAGTAATGGATTTTCAAATAAGCATATTACTTCTGATTTCTAATGGGTAACTTACATAGACATATATTTATACGGCAAAAAGTATAACATATTTGATGAAAACGTTTATCAATGGCTATTTACAGAAAGATAGCACTTTCAATGGTTGCGAAAGTGTTCATTAAATTGCACTCCGCCGTTTAAAATACACCGTCACGCTTTGTGGCTAGTGAGAGCCATATGGGACTAATATTCGCTTATGTATCCTTTACCTTGCAGATGTTTATCATACATGAGATCATCTTATAATTTTATTGGTGGCAACAGTCATTATATTACTTTGCCGAAGCAAGCGAGAGCTGCTTGAAAAAAAATGCTCGACAAAGTAATAAGGTAATCATTTCTGCAAACATACCCGTGCTTCCTTTATTATTCCAGCTTGGCTACTGTCATGCACGACTGGGCCTGAAAGGCAAAAGCGTTAAAACAAATCTTTCCTTCATTATAATGGTCATGATGAAAGTATAACAATGGCTGTTTAGATAGTTCGTAATATAATCATCACAACCAAATTATAATAATAACGACTGGGCTACCAATTGACAATATTCAGATTCAGTAGTTGGTGTTGAATACATTTTCTGGCCAAGCACATGTTTTGCTGCATTGTTGATGATTGCACCAACTGAGTATCATTTCTACCAGGGCACTCCACCCTATGTTAGAGCTTTGAGCATGACTGGTTCAATGACAAAGCCTGTAAATGGCAGACATTTTTCTTCTTCACCACTTGTGCATGGTGGAAACCTACCACCCAACACCAACAGTTCGTGAAGTGATTGAGCAGATTGAATTGAGGTTTTAGTTATCCAATAGCGGTCGAGTAACTGTCATGTCTCACGCAGCATTGGTAATAAAGCGGTACTTATTTGGCAGTTCATAAGCAAACCCGCATCAGCCTAAGCAGGTGGCCCGGGTGAAATATAATCATGGGATATTGTGAATGCAACGGCATCACAATTGACATGATCTTATTGTCCCTTTTACTGCAGATTTATAATGAATGCTTTCGTCCCCGCTTTCATACGCTACTTTTGCCACTTCCTTAGTCCTCCAAGAAATCAATCTTTTTGCGTTATTGAAAAGGATGCAAATCCCCAAAGTATTGATATCAGGCGAAGTTGCGGAATTTATTAGAAGCTAGTACCCGTATGTATGATGAGTATTGTCACGCAACGTCACCCCACATACACATACGAAAATCAAATTTATTTGCAATCATTAGTAACCTAGAATAAATACTTGCCTTCAAGAGCGCTTTTGTCGACATCGGCCATTTTCGGTGCGATGTCATGTATGTACACTTCAGAAATAAATGCCCTTCATTCCATGTTACTCCATAGTGCATTGCACAATCGCTTTTGCAATTGTAACAGGGCTAACGCTCTTCGTGATGATGTTGTGCATATTTAAATAATTGAATAATTCAACCTCCATAATATGAACATGACAACATTAACGCAGTTATACATTTTTCTGATAACTTCCGATAATTAGAATTCATCTTATGAGGTCCATCTTTGCAAGTAAAAGCATTTTTTGAGCATGCTGGAGTAATGGATCATATCACATGATTTTAGTAGCATTGCATAGGCATATGTTCTTAGTCTTTTTATTATTTCTCAGAAGCGATTTTTTTCAGAGCGATTTATAATGTGAAAAACTAGAAATCTTATATAATTTAGGTAATATCCGTTTACTGCCTCTGTCTCGTTGCTTTTTGGGAAGATCCTTCTCCTTTTCGTAGATGCCCCCTAAAATCCCTTCTTTTATCCCCCGCCTGATACTCAAAAACTCCTTCCAGCTGAGACAATTCCAACCATGTCCATTGTTATTGTAGACACCCGGTATTAGTGACAATGCGATTTAACTGCGGGGGATTGCTTTAGATCAAAGGGATTAAGATGTTGTTGCTACAATTGGGTAGATAAAAGGAATAGTGTTCATAAAGAATTTTTATGCGTCAAAACAGAATAAAGGTCAGAATAATTCACGTGTAGATAAGGGGCTAGATATGAGATTTTGAAAATACCGGCTTAACACTGAAGTCTATCACTCAAACACTATACTGTGTATAAATGCAGCATACAGAGGTGGTGCGAATATCAGCGCGTCCTGTGAACCATATCACATCATCATGTTATCCGGTAACTGTAGAATTGTTGCTTCTTGAAGGGCCTTGACTTCACGAAAAGCAACTGCAAACGGCTGCATTCAAGGCAAATTGTTATAGAACTGAACCAAAGTAGCGTATAAAAATACTAGGAGGTAATGACGCAGCCGCTGCATGTAATTATCAGATGGCTCATAAATACTGATGGTTTTGTAATACGATTAAGCACCTGGTGTCAGTGGGGCTGATTTGTCTCATGGTAGTACGCGCATCAATACATTGTGATCTATCACGAGCTGTATGGCACCAGACATGATGACTTTGTCTATAGTCAATTACTCACTTTTCTGTGTCGTCTTGACTTACGTATCTATTTTTAAGATATAGTAACGTGAAAACACCAATTGGGTCTAGATCTCTGTGATTGTAGTTAAACACAGCCAGATGATTGTGCATTAAACAGACATCTATTGATATTGTGCATTTAACCAATCATCGGTTTGCTGATACTCAAATACATCATGGTCACTTGAGCCATCCTTTCTATAATTATTTAGTTTCTATAAAACTTAGCAAAGTGTACATACAGTGAATTCAAAGCGTAATTGAAGTAACGCTAATCTGCGTATTTCCTGTTGTCAGGTGGTGCATCATATAAAACACAATTAATTGAGATTGGAGGTAGGAGAAGATGTTAACTAGTTCGGAATTCCACCTTAAAGGTCAACTACAAAGATTTTTTTTATTCCATTTTTCCAAAGTTCTATGTTTTAAAAGGGTATCATGACCAAAATAAGGTGACTGCGCGCTTTTTTCTTTAAGAAAAATTATTTTTAAATGTATATTTCCCACGTCGAATCTGACAAGATACCGCTCGGTAAAATTCGTGAATTTCCGTACAGTGACGTCATTCAGGTTGTTTGCGAATATTCATCGCCATCTTTCGCCTTCCCGGTTGGTTGACAGCGTGTGACTAACTCGTCTTTCTTCACGGTCTGGTGCTTTTCTTGGTGTGGATTATGCCTTATTGTTGTGCGTTTGGTTGTCGGAGCAATGAGAAGTCAGGCGTGATTTTTTTGTTTCTAAAAGACATGTGTGCCGCATATGGGTGTCGAAAGTCAAGCGTGAACACTGGAGTCCTGCCCTTATAGTTATATTTATACGACAGTTCTATGTTCTGATCATTTCGAGAAAAGTGCTTATGAGACTGACCCAGAGCTGCTCAGAAGTCTAGGATTTCGTAAGAAACCTAGGCTCCGAAATGGTATTGGCAGCTGAGCAGATAGATAAATCAAGTGACAGTGGTGAATCACAGACTGAGGTGTCACACTCAAGTACTGCCAACCTAGGCTAGGCGAAGAAACTTCGCCTGTCAGCGTCCGCGCTGTTTGCTACACCAGGGGTGAGTGCCTTGCCGTCTGCCGACCATGAAGCGCGCTCTCACTTGTCATTAGGGGTGCAGGCAAATGTTTTGGTGAGTGTCACAAGGCAACTGCATTATTATATATGATGAAATGCATTGGCAGGGATAACTTCTGTTGTATGTATCCATGTGTCTTTTCAGAGTCAATTTGTAAACATTTACACCCTTAAAGGCTATGATGAATGAAATTGTAGCATACTTATTGTATTGATACCATAGATGGCTGACAAGTCTCTACAGACACAGAGTTCTATCTTTCCTGGGATAAAGAAATATTCAATAGGTACCCAAGTTGGCCCATCTCACCAAAAGTGTCACCAGGGGCACCCAATATGAGCCCCAGGAGGAATCTGTTGGACTGGTGGACAGCGATGATGAGATGGAAACAGACCCTGACTACGATTTCACTGACGAAGTGATGATGCTGAGATGGAAACTGATAATGACATGGCGTTTGAAGAACTGTTAGTAAATATTGTTTTGTTTGTAGTGTAATCACAGGGTTTTATTTGATGGAAGAAAAATTTAGCTCACAGAACGCTTATGTACAGTGGTGTTGATCTGGAGGATGGCCCTAGTCAGAATCAAAGATACCGGGGGAGTTTTGCTTGTTTTGAACAAATCGGCGTGAATGGACACCGTAAGATGTGGGATTGCCAACTTTTTACAGGAGCTATGCCCGCAGGGAATTTGTTTATGGCTTCAGGGATTTTTGTTAGTGGCAGTAGTGCTATTAGAACACTGAACATATTCAGGTATGGGAAAATCCCAAGCCTGTCAAAGTACCAATTTCTTTTGGAGTGAACATGCATTAATCTAAAATGAAACACATGTTATTTTGACATTTATTACCAAAATCTGAATAAGTTTCATTTGCACAAACATTGTTACCCAATTAAAAATTGGCATATAATATAACTTACTTATTATATGACTATCATAAAATATGAATATCATTGATTTGCTTCAGACTATGTACATCAGGTGCTTGATCTAAGGCAAAAATACCCAAGCTACAGACTTGCTGAGGTCCTTGCAGATGACAGGACTGTCCCACCACCTATTGCCTCCCAGTACGAGAAACCTGAAAAGGATCTTCTCGTAGGTGCTCACAGGTGTCGATTCAACCTGACCAAGAAATCTTCCGCACCATTGTAGATAACCTGTATATTTGCTGCCCGGGTCAGGGAAGGATTTTCTAGCAGCTGTTACCACACAGGCTGCCAGCACTTTCCTGTTTCTTTTGCCCTGTCTGTGCCATATCCAGAGTGTAAACTGGCGGTAAGCTAGATACCTGAATAATCTGAAGCAATATGTCAATTAGTTGTCTATGGTTTTAAAATAAGTTGTATAGTTAAAAAAACAATTGTCATTTGTCAACCATTCCCTCACTTCATAATTTTATTGTAAGCTCTGCCTCTGGATTTCATGTAACTGGCATTATTTATTCTTGGCTATGTAAAATATATTGTAGTTCATCAATATGAACACTGAATATTTTACCCTTTGTAATAAATATGATTGTTCAACCTCAAACCATCCTTTTTGGTAGCAATAACGGCTAACTTACTCATTGTAGAGACCTCATCACCAACAGGTCTGTCCATTTTAATAGATTCAAATTTGGACACTTCCAGCACATTTTTATTCATGCAGCTAGCCAGGAATCTGGGATGCTTGGTGATGCATGTCCATTCCTCCGTTAGAGCCATCACTCTCTCCAAACTTCTGTGGCTGTGTCCATTGGGATGCAGTAATGACATCTACACCTAAGTTAGAGAAATAATTAAAGAGTCATTGCAAATTTATATTTGTGGTGCAATGAATGAATATAAAAGGAAAATACTTTATAAACTGCATGCAAACATCTGTCCACAATATTCAATGTGCTAAGGGTACAATGACAAAGCTACATTCACTAGCCAAGAACTATTTGTTGTAGTAGTTAGGTCTGTCAACATACCATCCTCAACTTACAGAATGTGTAAATTTATTGGGTAAATGAAACTAACGATTATTTTTTACCAGTTAATATAGTTCAATAAAGCTTGGGAAGGGTATTCTAAAACTTACCATTCATCGAAATCTTTTGTTGATTCTTCATCCGAAGCGGACCCTTGAGTTAGACTTAGAGCTCCCGGTGTCATTTCGTTGTGTGACTTGGATTTTTCAACTCCCGTCCGTATTGGCTCAAATAAATAGTCATGGACATGATTTGCCCCAATGCTATGCTATGGGGACTCTTAAACTTCATCAGAAGACGACATGGCTTGTCAAAACGGTGTAATTTTAAAATCCAAACAATCGTTTTTCGCTTCGCTCGTTCGCTCGCAGTCAAATTCTCGTGGAGGCAGCGCAGCAGGAATGACGTCACGCAACGTGCACCTAGTGGCCAACTGAGGCAAAATGGCATCGAGAAGATGGCTTCGTATTTTCTTCCGAATGAAACCTTATCGGTGGATTTTTAGTACTTATGCATGCCGTTGCAATGAATTATGGGTCCCCGTTGGTTTATGAGTTATTGATCTTCAATTTGAAACACATTACAAAGAAATGATGAAAATCGTTGTAGTTGACCTTTAAATATGGTATGTGAGTTATCACTTATCGCTCAATTACGCCCATATTACCAACATTGCTTTACAAATGCAATACCGGCTATGAATTCACATTACATCCTTTGTATACTGTTTTGAGCCTCGTAAAGCGGCCTTATGTCAGAGGGTATAAACGCAATTAATGTAATCCGCATATCAACAAGGCGCCAGGTGTGATATTGGCCATAATGAATATCATGGTCATCTGTGACAATTTTCATGAAATGCGGGGTGTGTGTTTACATCCCTTTGCAATAGAAAGTCATCACATATAAGGGTTTTATCTGGTAATTAAGGTGATACTATGTGCCCTTCTCTGATACACTGCCCCGCATGTTGTTTGCTGAGGTCAAGAGATAGTGGTTTTGATGAAAAGCCGCTATACTAGCACTTTCATGTTGCTGATATATCATCAATTAATTACGGTCCATTCGCTTATCGAGTATTTAATTCACTTGTTGTGATCTGCATTGTCTTCAGTCGTCCCCTGCTACAACGATGATGGCAAGGCAGTGCACATTCTGTTTATGTAGCAAGGCATTGTCGCTAGTAGAATATTCTAATGTGTATGAAAAATCTGCTTATGTACAGTTTTGCCCTACACAAGAGCAGGGAAAGCTCCTGAGTAGCACACTTGTACACAGTTGTTATTCTACATGGTCACTTTGTTCAATGACGAAAGTAAGGACCTTTGGGCAGCTATAATCCCCTCAGTGCGAAGTGTTGCAATGTCTCTGAAGACATTTGATAGCATATGTGCATTAGCATAAACCTGCGGACGTGATTAAGCCTTGAGGTATCATTCGACTGAAGACCGTATAACACCGATAATGGCCACGATGATAGTCAAGTGCCTGGACGTCTATTCCGTTACATGTGTTACACATCTATCGAACACTCTCTGTGCAACTATTTGTTATATAATGTCTCCTCGATAGCATTGGGGTATATTTAAAAGTGCTCCAATTACCACCCCTTTTGATTTACCTATCATCATTCATTGCCTCTTATGCTAAGACGACAAGCAACTGAATTCTCAACTCACAAAGAGAGTCAGCTTTATATTGTAGTAAACATAATTCATTGGTCCATAATCTGTTGAGAGATTAGCGGACCGGGATTTGCAGTCTTTTCATTTAACAACATTTGCAGAACCGGCATGTTAAACGTAGCTATGGAAATATAAGTGGTACGTCATAAGGATATGATAAGATGTTGATATTTTCCATTCAAAATGGGCATTGCACTAAATCGTTATAAAAACAAAGGCATAACATCTTGCATCAAATCAACCGCTTAGCGTGCGTTATGAGTTAAACTGTTCCATGAATTTTGAGTGACGATTGTTAACTGGATTAAAGGATGAATAGATAACTCTAAATTATTATCTGGTGATTTCCCCTTCGATGTTATGGTTTGATTAGCTATTATCAGCATATCAAAAATGATTTAAATACACAGCAGGCCATGTTGTACACAAAACACTATAAGTTGTACCTAATAAATAATCGAAGGAATTCTTTTCCAATGTAGAGCATCGATGAATGGTCGATGGTCAATATGATGCCTACCACTCGTTCCTATGTACTATATTCAATTAAGCTAATTGGTATCGGGCTTGAACTCATCTGGCCAAAAGGTGGAAGATGCTCGGTTACGACATTTCAACAGCCATATAATTAGTCACGCAACCAATGAACGAATGTTGAAAAGAGTACTTCTTAAAATCGAGAAGCAACTTGATTCAGATGACCTGGCATTGAGACTGGAATGTGTACGATATGATGGTGAATATTACATATCGTTTGTGTAAGGCATTTGTGAAAAGCCGTAGTATGCCAGCAAGTCACATATACATCAAAAATGTGTGACATCGACACAGATACATTTCCATTTCCGTGTTACCCTAATGCAAGTTATGAACGGTCACTATCACTTAATAGCTTGCTTTTCAAATTAGTTTAAAACATTCACGCGCAGTAATCGACCCTATTAGCATTCAACTTTGGCCGTCGCAAACAGATGCCTGTGTCTATGTAATCCGCAAGTAAATTTAATTCGCTGCAAAAAGTATTTCGATGTGCAGGCATTCTTATAATCAAGCTATGACGATACACCATCTTTCCAGGTTTACGTGATTGCGTTCACTGCTTATCTGGTATGAACACAGCTACAAGTATTCATTGCTCTTGAAAAACAATAACTATAACGATGTGTATGATAGCATGAAATATCATTGTGTTGCAATATGCGCGCAGATACGTATGATTACTCCTAATAATACAAAGTTATATTCCTAAACATATTAAGTCGAGTGAAATAATTTATTATCAATCTAGTGTAGGCGTATTATGTTGAGTTTGTTATGACATCACAAACCGTAAGCAGCATTGAATTTTGTGCTTTTATACTGCTACATGAATTTCATCCGATTTAAAGGTGTTTTCTCATTCCAATCGACGCCTTTCACCTAAAAATAGCTGCATGGTAAGCAATACGAACCATATATTACTTTCCGTGTTTGTGCAATCTCAAAGAGCTACTTGTTCAGTACTGTCAGATGTAAACATACTGTTTGGCTTTAATCTTTGTGCGTTAATTTGCTAATTTTTGCTACCGCCTTTAACGTCCAGCAATTCAATAATTGTATTCCGCATCGTAGAAAATGATTCAAATCACAAATGGATTGCTGTGGTGCGAATCAGTAGCATGTACCCATATGTGTGATGACTGTTGACACACAACATCATTCCCCACACATAAAAGAGCATCTTATTCCATAGGCGTTTGACACAACCAGATTTTCTCTTCCCTAGGTTTCAGGAGCACAGCTGAACCTACCTGATAGAATCAGAAGTAGAAGTTAAGTTGTTGCAGGGGTGCTGTGAGGAACAAATTAAGTGGAAATCATCCCTCTATTTAATGACTGTATAACGAAGAATACGTCATCCATACTGTGTCACATTCCATCATTCAGCCTTCGTATTTATAACTATGTGTTCAAATAAAGTACGTCAGCATCCATAATCATACCAATACAACGCGTCGTTCAGAGATTTGCCACAACATGCACACATGGAATCCCTGCCTCGCAGAAAGTTCTTTAGCATCACGCCACTAAATTTCCGTTCTGAGTATCAGTCAACATTTGGGTCATTGACAGTCTATTGCTCTCCGTACTCTGTGCAGTACCTTGGTAATTCTTATTGAGCGAGTTAAGGCATGTCAGTAGCGTAACTCCCAATACAATGGGCAGAAAAGCGAACATTAGCATCACAAAGGAATCGTGATTGGTTTCCAGCGGGGCGGGATCATTGTTGTGCTACGTAGGCCAATACTAACGACTGAAGAGTTGTGTGGACAGTTTGCTGGAATTATTGCTATCAAACAGTTCCATTACAAGAGTACAATCCTACATATCATGACGTTATTTCAGTGTTACATAGTAATCGACTTTGAAATAAGCATATTACTTGCATTAACAAAATAGGATCTGGTGGGAAACTTACGAAGACATATGCATATATAATGCAAAATGTCTAACATATTTGAAGTCAGAAACGATCCAATGAAAACGTTTATCAATGACTTTGTGAGCTGTTTGCAGAGAGATGCCTCTTTCAATGGTGGCGGCAGGGATCATTAAAGTGACATCCGCCGTTCAAAATATCAGTCACGCTTTGTGATACCGGTGGCAATATATTATGAAGTTACTTTGAAGAAAGATCACATCTCTTATGCATCAAATACAAAAGTTACAATTATTTTTATTCACACAAAGTGGACATAAACAAACCTTGTTCAGCTTGAACTCTCGCTCTGAATAACTACTTATCACTATCATACAGACACCATATTCATTTCATAATCATATACACAGAGACTCGCACTGCCGACACCAGGTTTGGGAGCTCCACAACAGCAGGAAATGAAATGCAATGAGATTTGAGGCTTTCACCAGCAAATATATATCGCGACTGCGATTGATGAAGTTAATTATGATGCCTGAATAGCGTTCTTAACATATACTTATGCATATATATTTATCTATTTATACACATATACATATATTTATAGCCTTATACAAATCGTAAAGAAAGAGACGTCAACTACTTTTCTTGTGGGGTACCATTAGACAACAAATTGCAATGTAGCCTGTACATTAAATTGATAAATATGGAAATAGCTAGCAATAGCGGCATTTTATCTTAGCCAAAAAAGTTTTTCAAATGTCTACACTAACTACACTCTACAATTCTGTCCTTACACTTGATATATTGAATAGATTCAATTAATTCGTAAATTACAAAATGTTTGTTGTAGAATTATGAACGGTTCATCATGTCAGACAAGGACCGGGTTTATAGGCATATTACTTAACATTATGACTGTACAAGCTATCGATAGATATAGCCTCATGTAAATCATGTTTAAAATTGTAATGGTCTCCTTAATTACTTTTTGAGCCACTATGTCAACGCACAATTGCTCAAAACAGTCTCCAGTACAAGGTTTACATTGATAGTTGTTCAATGTGGGTTATCGCTTTTGTCGCCAAATCAATTTTTATGATTATTACTATCATCTTCATTACTATTATAAACATGAATAGAAAATAAGGATTAAATGTTTTACTGACCAAGGTCGTACAATACCCAAAAAGCTACAGGGGCATGGCAGACGACATCAACATACAGCCTAAACGCAGTATAGTGATTCAAGATGCATCTCCATAAGTCGGTTGTTCAATTTGGAACCTCGCATGGGACATTTCAAGGATGGAACTCACTGGATTATCATTGCAAACTAAACACTACATTCGAGGTGCAAAAAGAGCGCGTATATCACCGCAGGTTACGAGCAATACGACTATTGTAATAGTCGATGTTGAGTTGGCGACTCATGGATAATGGCAATGCTTTTCAGTTGTGGAAACAAGTACATAACCCATGCTTACAATGTGGTTCGTCCCCATAAGGAATCGTTGGCGTTCCAAAACTGCGCGGTTGTAGCAATGGAGCTCTAGCTTAGTATGATCAGTGCTTTTGGAAATATAAATAGCTTGTTTAGGGCCAAGTTTGCATTAATTGTAGGTGTTCGCTAAATTATAGAGTACGCGGAGTGTTTTCTGTGATAACTCCTACATGTAATGTCACAATAAGACCACATAAAGACTACGTACAATGGATGATTGATATATTACATAGAGTAACATCATTTTAAGTTACAAGTAAGTTCTGTGTTCCGTGCGATGGTATAAAGTGTTTTTAGTATCTTGTATTGAACTCTAAGATTCATTTACTACGTGGCTGGTGTAATCTCACAATGCGTTATTGAATTCCAGATACCTGTTTATGTCACAACTATTGCAAGCGCAGAACTGATGTGCTGCCTTTTGCAAAACAAAATGCCACAATTTGGGGAGTAAACCGACCCAATATCAGTGCCGATACACCACCCCACGATTAATGTCTTCACGAGGGGCTGCTTTACAGGACATGCTGGTGATACGGCTGGCGTTTTTCTGGCGAAAAAGCGCGGTTCTTGAATCATTGAAACCTGCACCTGTTGTGTTGGCCATTCAGCATTTAAAGGCCCGGTCACACAGCCCTCCACGGGCGTATCGCGGCCGAATCACGGCCAAAAATTTCTGCCCGTGAAGCAGACGCTGTTGGACGCTTTGAGGTCGCGATAAAGACGCGATACAGCCGTACTTTACCCGTCGTTACACGCGGTAAGAAATTCACACGCGGTCGGCCGCGCGAAAAAGTTTTGGGCTGCCCAAAAATTTAGACCGCGGGTAATCGCGGGCGGTACACGTGGTACACACGCGGTAAAGACGCGGTACAGACGCGGAACGAACGTGCTAGGACGTGCTACGGCCGCGGTTAAGACGTGGTTACACGCGGTAGGACGCGAAATTTTAGCGAGTAATCGCGGGTGGAGCACGGTCATAGCACGTTTGTTCCGCGTCTGTACCGCGTTGTTATCACGTGCATTAGCGTGTGTACCGCGTGTAAGCACGGACAAACGCCTTTCTCCGCGTAAACAGCACGCCCCAATACCGGCCTAATCACGTTCAATTGCGTCTTGTACACGTCCCAAATACGATTGTCCACGGCCGAATCGCGTCCGTACAACGTCTGATTTTAGGTATATAAAAAGCGCGATTTGCCGAGCATTCGTCAGTTGTGCTCCAGACGTCAAGGGGTGAACATGGATCCCCGTCACCGTAATGACCTCGTCTTGCTCCTCCTCCTCTTCAACTAGACTGGCAGCTCTTGGACTGACAGCAGGACTGGCCTCGACCTCGCCACGATCACTCGGAACTTCGGCAGCAGAGTGGACGACAGCTTGCACCTCCACTGTGACTCCTGCCTTGGGCTTCTTGGCGGCCTCCACTGGCACTAGGCTGCCTTCATCTGCTGCCTTCGCCCTCGGCTTCTTGCTCGCACGCTGCTTCTTCTTCTTGGCCGGGGAACTCGACGTGGGCTTCTTCTTCGGTGCCATAGCTTGATCTTCACGGGACTGTGTCTTGAGCGGTTATGATTTCTACAGCCCGGTTCGGCTGCTTTATTATACCCGTGGTAGGCCGTGGTACCGCCGCGCTTCACCCGCGATAAGGACGCGGAACAGTCGCCGGCGTCTGTTCCGCGGGCATACCACGGGTAAACCGCGGGTAAGCCAATTTTGCACATTTTCCACCACGGGCAACGGCGGGCAAAAAAAAATCGCGAAATTTTACCCGCGATACAGACGCGATAGGCTGTGTGACCGGGCCTTAAGGTTTGTGCATGGTGAGCTGCCACTCAAGGGCATACATCAACATAACTCTTACTTAACACAACGTGTCATGGTGTCACCTGATACCATATTGGAGAATAATAGAACCACGACATCTTTTGGGGTCGAACCTTGCCAAAATGTTGCTGCAGTAAGGCGTCTTTTTCAATTGAAGGCCATTTGGTGCTTTGCTCAATTAATCACGACTGATGAAATTTTAAAATGGAGATGAACGGATCGTTAAGCAAGCAATCCAATCTACCGAGTTTCACCCCGTTTGCTTAAAAGATTACAGGATGACCCCCATATGATGAAATGCAATTAACCCACACTGTATGAGATTACATGTCGTAATGTACCCAGTATTTAGCTGTCTGTGTGGACTATTTGATTCATGACCAATTAACTCTTCGATTTTGATTTAATCACACACACACACACACACACACACACACACACACACACACACACACCAAAGAGGGCGCAAACAAACTCATATAAACACTAATAAAATCTGATGAGCCACCGCTTAACGCAATAGCACATTACTTCCAAAAATATGACTCATGTGTGCATTCATTTATAACGCAAAATTAGTGTCATGGATCAAAAATATATGTTATAAGAATTGTCATGAATTGCAAAATAAGCATAGCTCATGTTGATGAATTAGAAAAAAGTACTCGGATTATCTGGGCAACTAACACTGATATAGAAGGTGGGTGGGTGATTCAGTGATCGCCAGGTAAAAATAGTGAAATCGCCCAAATGGCAAGGCAATCAGCCAACAGGTTTCATGGAGTTAAAACCACATTCGGTCTTTATGCAAATAGTATAACATCAACAAATACTTGAATTTGGTATTGCAATATAATTCACTGTATAATTGTGCGATAAATTGACGGGATCGTCAACGGTATAAAAACATCATCACCCTCTAGTTTTTAACTTTTTTTCAACAAATATAAGCAGCCGCAAAGCATTTTAAATTTGTGCATAAAGTCTGCTGGCTGCAAAATGAGCTTTGAATATGGATTAGAGTTCAATAGACTAACAAAACGCAGCTTACATAAACAAATAAGTTTGTATGCTTTACGGCGTCTGGAACAATGAACACTGAAGTTGATATGGATATAATTTACCGAACGCCGTCCAACACCCAGTGGTTATAAAACGCAGCACGATTGAATGGTCGGGTATAACAGGAAATTTTGTTATATGATGCTTTCTATTCGTTGAAAGAACCAAATTATAATTTTCTTGTATTCAGCATAATTTCTTCTAGTAGTTTGGTAGTGACATTTCTGACTGACATACAATAAGCCACCCATGTACATAACGAATGTAGACAACATGGCATTAATGGTTATAAATAGTAACAGAAATATCCATAAAATGTTAATTAATATCAAATCCAATGTATTGCGTTAATCTTTTAGGTGCTGCATTTGTAACATAATTTGGCAACGCGTTCGATCATATTCGTCGACAATATACCACATAAGCACAGAACATTTATTTCTCTATGTTTTACTAATGCTCGCTGCGAATTGTGATTGTCTATCTCCTCTGAGATTTGTATTGCTTGCTTTTGAAATATGTAGATCGAAATTTTTATGTAATGAAGCGTCAACTCATAAAACAAGTTCCGCGATTTAGAGAATTCCTAACCCACCGAGTCAACCTCATAAAACTAACCTCTGCCATCATTTCCAACTCACTATCATCCCACCATGGCAATATTGTATCGTAATCATACTCCAGATGTGATACTGGTTATCATGTTGTATAGATGAGCGCCGGAAGTTGTTGATGGCCAGAGGTCAACAACGTCGCAATATGCGAGGTGTAAGTCAGATTACTTTGACATTGACCACTCTCATTCGTTTGTTTGTATCTTGTGAAATGATACCACTTCTCTGAATAGACGACCACGCAACTAGCGTATTTTTAATATCCCCAGACACATCACGTCTAGTTAGCGTAAAACATGTCCCTGTTTACTCGCTGTAGTTACGCTGTGACAGAAATGCCTTGACAGCACATTTCATATACGCCCGTATTATATTACCTATTTGCAAGATGCAGCAGACAATTGCACCAGCAGGCATAAAACAACGTGGAACGTTTTTAGACCCAAGCTGACACAATCAGAACAAACGATGCAAATCTAATGAGCTTTTAGTTAGACAAAAATAAGGCTTCATATAAGCAAACAAATTTTCAGCATTCTGGAGAAGATTTGTTACATAACCGTAGTGTGATGACATGTAGTATGATAATGCAAAGGGAAAAGGAAATTGAGTTTTACAGTGTATGTTTGCATGAACGCATGAATGTTGCTTGCGTCAGCAACATATCAACTTTCATCTGTGTTACCTTATCACCATCAACATAAGAATATATTAATTATAGATATTAGGAACAAGCATTTTCTTGGGCATGAGTCATGCGTGTAATGCATACTGGTTCAGATATAGAGTTACATGAGCCTGATCGGTGCTGGCCGGGTATTTTCTCATTCAATAAACGATGCATATTTATACCAGGACTCGCAAGATTACCGTTGGACGCGCGGTCGAATACTCGTGGATCCCGGGGAACGTGCAGTTGATCTTGGACCACCATCTCACAATATGGGCCTGAGGGTGCAAAGGATCAATCAGGTTGTAGAGAACTGCTGATTTACGTCGGCCGGCTGCGTTCGGTGTTATTTCACTCTTTGTGGCCTTATTAGCGCAAATATAACAGAAATAAGGCAGTCAGAAGCTATAGGGTTGGGGGAATGGAGATATGATTTAGATGCATTGATCATAACTGACACTCGCCTCCTCACGCCTTTATGGAAACTTGTGAATGCAACGGCTTTTCCATTGACATTATTTCATTATCCCTGTTACTTGTTACTAGCAGATTGGTAATGCATGCGTTAACACGCTACATTTGCCACTGTGTTAGTCATGGAAAATTATGCAAATCCAAAAGGTACTGATACTGCGCGAAGATGCGGTACTAATAAATAGCTAGAACTCGTATGCGTGATGACTGTTGTCACGCAACGTCATCCCCATACACATATGAAAATTATTTACCATGTGCGTTCTACAAAAGCAGACACTATTTCCCTCCAATCATAAGTAGCTTACGATTGCCTTTGTGTGTGCGTGTGTTACGCCTTTGACAAAAATACAGAATACACACGAATATACCAATATATTCCCGAAGCAAAATTGATTCTGATAATATTCGATGATAAGAATCTTATTAGGCCCTCGTGAGTTTTGCTGTTTGTTCATTTCCGCTATGACCATCTAGGCTGATCTCCGGGTAATTGTCTCTGTGTGACAACTGCAGCTGAATCTTTGTTGCTGGATGTATGATCTATTTGATTTTCAGCGAAGTTGATCTGAATAGGTAGCATATTTGCAGCATTTTGATGTTTTATTATATCGTAACTAGCAAATAAATACAATCTTGCCTATTACTGTTGAGTTTATGAGCGCTGTATATCGGCTCATATTTATGCATTGTTTTGCTGGGTAAGTGTGTCAGCGAGTCTGTCATGCGTTGCTTAGATATTTGAGTGAATATCCGACATCAATATGGCCATTATATAACTGTCATCGTTACAATAAACACAAGGGTATTGAAGAGCAGTATAATTCACGTCTTCGTGCCACTTGGCGCACTTCATTTTTGACCTATGATGATAATTGACCACATACAAATACATGATGTACACCACAAAGCAACAGTATTACATGAAACTGCGAAGACGAGATATTGATTGAAGTCATATCTATATAATTAAGTGCTATAATTTTCGAGATGCATTTTCAGTAACATTCAGCTACATAATTTCAAAAGGTTATTCATTGTTTCTCCTGTTGCGCTGATGCGGCAAAATCAGTCAACCATAAATAGCCATGTGTAATAGTTTCACTATTTACGTTTGTGTTATGCTCATTCCTGACATGGTAACAGGAAAGATACAAGATGCATTTCTGAAATATGCCTTGACTGTATTATCTTCAGCTAGTGCAACAATGATATTGATAATATCGGTTGGAAATGGATTCCTCCAACCTAGTTACGGCAGATTACCAAGGATCCAATGTGGAAAGCGTTGGAATTCCATAGCCTGACGTTACAGGCGTGCACAAATTTATCACAAAGCCTTCGATTGTTTTGAATTAATCGTTTAAACACCAAGTGATGCATGATACAAAATGTCAGCTGCTGTGGTTTCCACGCACTGCTGAATGCTAATTTTAAAGAGTTAATAAATATCAATTGCTAAACATAGCATTATGTTGATTGTAAAAGTGATTTAGATAAAATGATGATGATAATATAAGTTATGTTTTTCATTTGTATAGCAAAAATATTAATCCAAATTTTTCATCTTAAAGAACAGTACACGGGCAGGGGATAGAACACAAACACCATGTACGATATAAAGGAAGTGTGCACCAGTGGTGCGATTGTTAGTGCACCCTCTGAATCTGATTTTAATATCATTACGCAGGCAAGAGTCTATCACTCATGGACCATATTGTATATAGCAGTTACATACAGCAGTGATGCGGTTGTCAGTGCATACTGTCAATCATATCATATGTTTTACCATCGATAGCGTGGTAAAGGCGTTATGATGTTTTTCTTTATCTATATATAGTTGTCTGTGAAGATGTAAGGAATCATCATGTTATGCGATAACCGCCGGAATCGCTGCTGCTTAGAGTACCTTGACATCACGAAAGGCAACTGCAAACGGCTATCTTAAGGCAAAGTGATGCAGAACTAAACCAACGTAGCGCATGAACATACCCAGAAAGGCTTAATATGAATGATGCAGCCGGTGCACGTACATTATCAGATGGTTCATGAAGACTAATGGCTTTGTAATATAAAGCACCTGGTGTCAGTGCGGGTGATAGATCCCATTGTAGTACGCTCATTTATACATTGTGATCCATCATGCGCTGTGTGGCTTGAAACAATCACTCACATAATGTTCTGTGTCAGTTTGCCATGCGTATCTATTCAAAAAGCCCCAGGGGTTTCAGTCATTTAAATTTTAGTCGAGCATAATCAATGCCACACCGATTCAATATATAGACAAAGCATAACACATATACAAGACGTGGCGTTTTCTTACAGCTTCCAACTTTATTGACCCTAAAACAATGTTCATTACCTTTCTAACACTGTTAACCATATACATAGCCTTGATGGGCATGTGCATGAAATAAGCTTAAGTCAATGTATATCACCGGAAACTCACGCATTTATTGTGCGCAGCATGAGTCATTGAATGTGGTATTCAAGAAATATGTTGGATTTATCCAAAACAAAGGGACCTAATTATATATTTAGTTTAAATGTCAGAAACATCGGCATATTATCAATCACAAATTTGTTATTTTAAGGTCTTTCTGTTCCAATTAGAAATAACCGAAATCCTTGTACCGGTCCTTTTGAGTTTGATACCGTGTACGGCTGGATGATTGTGCATAAGACAGATTTCATCTAGCACGTATAACTAATCGTTTTTCTGACACTCAAATCCATCATGGCCACTTGAACCATCGTTGTCATCACTGATCGACAAATCTAAGCAAAGTGTAGACCGCTAAATAAAAATTAGGATAATTGTTTGCCCATTAAACATGACCCCTTACACCAGTAATTGTTCGACAAATTTGTACAGATTCCTGCACGATTAATACACACGCTACTGTACTTTGTGTGCTCGAAATTAGCATTGGGTGTATTCGTTTTAATGAACTATATCAGCAATATATTTAGAATTTGGTACAAATTTATGTCCAGCGAATTCAAATGATATGGAAGCAACGCTGGTCTGCTGATTTCCTGTTGATAGGTGGTGCATAATTCAAAACCTCGTTGTTTGGATGTTGGACCGGATGTTAACCAGTTAAGAAGTTCATATAAAATTTCTTGCAAGCGTTATTGTATTTGCCCTGACTTATCGCTCCATTACGCCCAAATTACCAAGATTGCATTACAAATACAACACAGGTCATGCATTTACATCACATGCTTTGTTTTCCGATTCGGAGCGGCCGTATGTCGGAGTGTGTAAACTCATTTTGTTCACAATCGAAATATTGTAAAGACGCTCGGGGTGAATGTACTCTGCATATCAAGTAACTGTGCACATACACTGTATAATTATTTACTTAATACCGACAAATAGATAATCAGACTTGTAGAAGAGAATACAAATCTTACATTATCACCTCATAACAGACACTAGGATTAATCATATTCTGCTGGTTTCGCTACAAGCTTTAACGATGAGCTCCGGAAAGGTTTGGTGGCCATTAACACCACACTTTTCCAGTGTAGACGCACATTGTACTGTGTTGTAGTTCAATAATTGGCAGAGAACAGGTGCAGTGACTGACATATCTGTGAAGCAATCAAGGCTCTGACGATACCGCCTTGGCAGAGGGGATGTTTACAAATAACTATTGTTTTTGTGTGTATTAGAACGGCCACAACTCAGGTGGCTTTTTGTGTGATTTTCAGGCGTTACTTGCTACCAGCAGTAAGGAGGTTTTGATAGATAAAACATTTAATCATTACAATGTAGCTGGTGTTCGTATGGTGTCGCGTACTTTCCGACAATATATAAAGGGCTTTTTCGGGGGTCTACGTAAATTACTAGACCTCGAGTGAGGTCAATATGCAAGAACCACTCAATGGGAAGTGAGCCATCAAGCCTCATAGACATACCGAGTGTCCAAATCAGTATCGTGATCAAAGTGAGTGAGACGAGAACATCATGCGTCATTACGAGATCAATTGCCACAATCGGGCTATATTTCCGAGATTGCAAATATGATAGCTCTTATTCATGTCAATACGTCCTCCGTTATGTTGGGCGCACAGGCTACAAATTTAGCGTATTTGAAGTATCGCCCTTGTCTATTTCATGTAGTTTGTGTGAAAACATCGCAGACGATATTTTGTGCCCACTATTACGTCACTGTGACGGCAATGCCTTGACAGCACATACCAAACAATGCCTTGTTATGTAAATCAATCCGCATGATACTGTACGTCATTGTGAGAGTAGCATAAAAGCAAAATGCCATTACCTTACCTTGAGACACTGTGGATTGATTCGACGTCTACGACAATTTTATTCACATGATATACTCAGCTGATCAAAACAGGTGCTTGTTTTATATCCATTTTGTCGGAAATAGAAAGGTGCCAGCTACCTTAACGAGAAGGATCCTAGTCTGGTGACACGAGGTGATACTCGGGTGCTTGTTTATATCTCATTCACTGCCCCTGGTAATAAGGTGACTGTTTTCTAAGACTAAGGGATTGTGATTTTGATGTGACTATGGCACTATACCAGCATTTTAATGGTACTGATATGTCATCAATTATCTATGCTCGATTGGCTTGTTAAATATTTTTGTTGTAATCGCCTACAAACGATGTAGGCATGCCATCGTGTTGAATTTATGTGTGTGCGCAGTGCACAATCTGGTTCTACATTGGTTCTACTTCTATCAAATATTCTCAGCACCACAATTCGTTAAATACAGTCACATCGATTGGGATATGGCTACACGTGCTCCCATTCACCGTCACTTCCGATATTCACCCCTCATTCATTGCCTCTTATGCTAAGATGATCAGTAACTGAATTCTCAACTTACAGCTTTCTTTTGTAGTTTGGCACCGCTGGTGGATAGTAGACATCTTCTTTTCAACACAACTCGCTGGGGATCATAATGTGATGGAAGATCTACGGAATGGAATTTGTATTTCTCATTTAATTGCGTTCGCACTGCTGGCATGCAAAATGCAGCATTGGAATTATAGGTGGAACATAATAAGGGTATGAATGATTACATGATGATCTTTTCAATCCAGATGTTAATTGCCTGCATATAAATACAAAGTATACTTAACAAAACAAATACACAACATCTTGCTTCAATTACAACTCTAAACGCGCGTTGCACGACATTTAAGTCGACAGCTAAATAGCTACGTATTCGGACCAGGCAAATAAACGGGATATGCAAATAATAGCCTATATTTAGACTGTCCAGCCTTCCAGTGGCATTAATACCCGTTGTGTTCCGCGTTAGTACTTTTGCGCTTGACTTCGTTTAATAACAAGCAAAGAATAATAGTTGCCACTCATCAGCATCGATTGCAGCAGATGTTATTTGTATGATGGCATAGGAATAATAAAATCACATGATTGTAGGTGAATTATAAAGGTCGCAAAATTATGTAATTTCGTCTGTGGCATCCATGAATGCCCATGTGGTAAAACTAATCATACTTTGTATTGCACTTGTAGTTGTTAGACAAAACAGGGCAGAAACTTGACTATTGACTTGTTGATTCGATAATACAGATGCCTATACACTGTTCCATACGTAAACAATAACGAACTTAAATTTAACTACTTGCATCGATAAGCCCATAAAATCTCTACGTTCAACAATTCTTCATGCAAAGGTTAGCGATGTATCCCATAGTCGCGCCCTGAATGAAGGCCCAAATATAGCTATTTTCACCATCTTGCAAAATTAACTGTTCTTGACATCTTTCCTGTCGAGTGTGATCAACAGATTATGAATTCGTACTGGCATTGGGAGTGTTATGCTTTGAAATAATATTTCAGTTGCGCATATTCAAAAGCTTATTCGTGCTATTCTATGCTTGTTATGCTGCATGCAGAACATCGAACGCGAAACGAAGTGATGTAATGGTTGATCTTAAATGTCCGTCCACAGTTTTGATTCATAAGCACCACAGCCCTATACAAGGTCAGTTCTCATAAACCAATCGTAGGCTTAGAATATTCTGCTGCCTCATTTGTGATTTTGATACTCATGGTGAACCTCTATATTCCTTTGAAAATTAAGACGCTCTTACCTATTTAGTTCTGCGAAGCATCTACTGCGAATGCATCGAGTGCTTTTCTCTGTTTTATACGAAGATGATCAGGTTACAATTTATCAGAAAAGGCATCTAAGCCACTGTTTGCTGGATAAGTTGATAGAAGCTCGCCGTGTATATTTCAAATGCTACTGGATAAAGAGACCAATGAACAATATGCCTGCATCTCCCCGAAGCGTTTGATAAGATGTTCAATTCATGGCAGACGCTTCTAACATCAGAAGTTATTCTATATTCGATTGTGATGCTAATTGTTATCCAGTGACCAATACTTACATATGGAATAAAATACAGTTTACTGCATTATTGAGCAATAACATCAAATGATACTCTACGAGAGACAAGATAATCACCCACCGAAGTTTCTAGTTATTTCGTCACACAATACTCTTACAATCGGAGGGATGCGGTTCACTACTAGAAGGAGTTCATTCCATTCACAAAATGTAACTTACATGAGCAAACACTTTGATATGCATACCCTAACGGTGTGTGGAACTATCTTGATAATTTACCGAAAGCCGTTAATACTCAGTTAAATCGAAATGAAGCAAACCCGCATGGTTCCGTTAGCTCTGTGGGCATTTGAAATAAGATATTGCAACAGGCATGTGACAACTAACTTATACTATAACATGAATTTTGAGTCTGTTTGCAGAGCAACGAACGATTAATAACCAGATTAAAGGATAAGTAGATAACTATAGATTCTTATCTGCTGATTTCCCCTTCGACGTTATGGTTTGATTGTGATGTCATCGACAACCTAAAGATTACTTTACTATACAGCAGGCCATGTTGTGCATAAAGCAATATATGTTGTACCCAATATATCATCGGAGGAATTCTCCTCCAATGCACAGCATTGATGAATGGTCGCTGGTCAATAGGATGCCTACCAATCATTCAAATGTACTATATTCAATTACGCTTATTTGCATAAGACTTGAACTCATCTGGCCAAGAGGTGGAAGATCCTCGGTGCCGACATTTCTAAGGCTTTTTAATTAGTCACTCAAGCAAAGAACGAATGTAGAAATCAGCACATGTTAAAATAGAAATGCAACTCGAAGCTAATGACATGGCATAGAGACTTGAATGTGCGTGAAATGAGAGTGAATATCGAATTTGACAAAGCTTATTTTATCGTTTATGTAATGCATTTGTGCAAGCCTGCAGTAAGACCGCACGTTAAATGTACGCCCCAAAATATATGACAACACAGAAAGTTTTCCATTTCCGTGTTTCACTATTGCTAGTTATGAATGGCCATTGTCCATCACGACTCCTCCGAGCCGCTTATTGCTTGCTTTTCAATTGTGTATAGGATATTCACACGAAGTAACCCGCCCTATTAGCATTCGACACGGGGCATCGCAAATACAGCTCTTTGTCCGTAATCCGAAAACGAAATTGAATTCGCTGGAAAGAGCATTTCGAGGTCCGGCAATCTAATAATCAAGCTATGACGATGCACCAACTTATTCGTTTACACGATTGCATTCACTGCGTATTTGACAATACCACTCCGACAGGTATACTTTGCTCTAGCTAAACAATCGCTATGACATCGTGTATGATGGCATGTAACGTCATTGCGCTAATATTTGCGCGCAGATACATATGATTGATATGCCTCGATACAAATTATATACCCTGACATATAAAGTCGAGTGGAACAATTTATTATCCACCCAGAGAAGGCATTATATGTTCAGTATACTGTGACATTCCGAAATGTAAAGCAGCAGTGGATTTTGTGTTGCTTTACTGATACCTGAATGTTATACAATTTGAAGCTTTATCTTCATTTTAATCAGAACATTTAACCTTAAAATTGGTGCATCGTACCACGCATTACTTTCCCTGTTGGTACATTATCCAAGGGACACCTATTCAGTGCTGTCAAATGCTGCATCGCTACAATCTTGGTGTCAGTAAGATACTGCAGCCTGATAACCATCCTATGGCTAGAAACAATACGAAGAGGTAGCGAGGTCAATGTTGCCCAAATCACAAGGAGTCATTAGTGGCGGCTTTTATTGTAGAGTTACCCAAACGAATTGAGAATTAAAGAAAGTGCGCTGATAATAATTGCACCCAGAAACGCGGACCATAAATAGAGCTTCCTTGTGGAACTTACTCGCGGTCAGTATTCTGCACTATTACATGCATATTGAGATGAAGAACCTGGGTACGCATCATGTGAATCACTACATCTGATTACCCTGAGGAAGGTAAATACATAAGATTATAAGGGGGTTATGGAGGCAATCTGTATCTATATCTATACGCCTGTTAGGGTGTTGAGCATCTGTACGAAGGCTTGCTTCTTGAAGCAACATGACCAAAGGAAACTGACGACGGCGGCCATAAAGCAAGTTCATAAAGAACTGCACGCATGTAACGCTAACAAATAATCAGAAATAGTCCAATATGAATGAAGCTTTTACATTTTGAATGCGATAAACCATATGGTGTCAGTGCGGATGATTGGTTTTACGGTAGCATGCGCATCACTAAATAGTGATCAATCATGATCTGTGTAGCACCAGACATGGTGATCTTTTCAATCAAATGAATTTATTTCACCGCTGGTATTTATTGGAAACCCAGTGGCCAATACAAGCTATCTGTGTAGTTTATTACCTGTGGTTTGATTTAGGGAAAGGGTTTTGTGGCATGTAACCAGCACCCTTAGAAATATAACGCTTCTCATAGGCAGTTGGCATGCATAACCGGGTTATGCTAAGCAAATTTACCAGCAGAAACCTAATTATCGAAGCTTATGAATGCACCATAAAATAATTTCGTTATCTCTTTAACTGCAATTGGCGGACATTAATTTGCTAATTGTGATACCGCTATAAATGTCCAACAATTAAATCATTGCATTTCAAATCACAAATGGATCGTGGTTGCGGATTAGTAACAAGTACCCATATATGTGATGACTGTTGACACGCAACATCCTTCCCCACATACAATAGAGCATCTTATACCGTATTCGTTTGACACAAGCAGATTGTTCGTTCAAGTCATTACTAGTTGAAATTGTATCCCGGTCTGCTGGCGTGTTTATGAGGAATTTCGCCATATTCAGTGCCACGTTAATCACTTTGTCTACATTTTGGGCATTAATGTAATGGAAATCGATGCCCATAATTTCCTATTATTCCTCTTTGTAAAGTGCCTTTATCAACAGGATTATGTCATGTCGTAAATATTCAACATGTTTACTTTGATCATCATCGGGATCATCATCACAACTGTAAGTATTGGGTTCATATGTATAAGCGTTTAAACAATAGAACGGGAATATGCTCAACAGTGTATTGGTGTTTGTTCATCAGGTATTACTCTCCCAGCTGTTTCCCACTACATGCAGCTGCTTCCACTAGGATGGAGATATAATGAGTATAATTTTCCGTCTATTTATGAGATATCTCATCTTATTGTGTAATATAGTTTCAACTAATGATGATTGAGATAAACGAAAGCTGCAGTATATTTATCATATTGTTTGATTATTATTTTAGTCATCAATCATTTTTTTTAGAAGGTCACATGTAAATCTCTTCTGATGTATAAAGTTTAGCTTAAGCCTCAACAAGGTCCAATCTCATGTGTGTTAAGTGTTCAGAACAAAATATAAAGGTTTCATGTTTGTTTGACTGCCTTTAATGTGTATCACTTATGAGTTTTTGAATGTGGAATGACATTTGAATGTAAATAAACATATGATTTTTGATGTCAGAGATTTGCAATGGTCAGGGTTATTCATATTTTTTCAGACATTTTTTGTATTTAGCCCATTTTTGATGTTTGTGACATTTCCTGTGATATTTTATTGTTCTTCATGTTGCTTGTGCCAAATTAAGTTGCTACCTGATCACCCTCACATACAATATTCATGGTTCATCATGAAAGTTCATGCAAGTTGAAAAAAACTGATGCTTGTGTCAAATGATGAATATAAACAACAACCTCCAATGCAAGATTCACAGTTCTTCATGAAGGTTTATTTATGCAACTTGAAAAACAAAAAGTGCTTACTCCTCACAAACAAACACATGAGAGTTCATGCTTCTTCGTACTGATTGTGTCGGGTGAAAAATTACCAACACCATCAAACGTATGATTCATGGTTCTTCATGAAACTTCAACCAATATAAAAACATAGAAAACTAACTTCACACAAGCACTTGAAATTCAATGGTAACTCATTAACTTAAATACCGGTCGATAAATATTCAGCAAACACTTGATGAACCATCATGAAGTTTCATGTTTATTGTAACACTTATTAAAATCATGAATAAAAATTTTCATCAGTGAAGAAAAAAACATGAATGATTATGAATTTTCATGTGCTTTTCATGCTTCAAGTTCGTATGAACAAAGTTTATTTTCTAGGGAAGAACCTGCTCCTAAATGAACGATCGGGATGATCTCTGGAAACTACACATAAGGAAGCTTGGTAGTTTGGAGCTTGGTACCCAGCATAATGTGCTACAAGCGATTGGACGTATTGTCAGCAGATCGATGAGTTAGGCTTCAACAATCTTTTCTGTTTGCTAGTGCAGCGGCTGATAAGACGGACGTCACGTGATGGTAACAAACTTGACATGAACTACGTGTGTCGATAAGTCCAGCATACCCATATCTAGTAAGCCTACTTCATTTTGTTGAATTATGGCCGTCTGTGGTTCTTCATGCAGAGGTCAATGATGCCTCCCCCCCCCCCCACCCCCACCCAAGTCGCACCATGAATGGAGGCACTAATGTAATCACGTTTGCCATTTGACAAGTTCATCCATGAATGAGTTACATTCTTCACGTCGAGTTAAAGCGGCAGCTTGTTCTGTCGTTGCATTTTATCGCCATGAAATAATATTTCTGTTGCATATTTTCAACAGCATATTCATGTAACTGCATGTCTGGTATGCTCCATCCAGAAGCTCACACACGAATCGCAGTGATAGTATGATTGAATTTGTTGTTCATTCGGTAATGAGTTATATTGCAAGAGGCTAGTCTAAAATATACGTCTTCACCATCGATTGGTTGGTATCACAACACGGTTATCCGAAGACAGTGCTCATCTTTGTGTCATTGTCATGAAAACTCTTGCATATTTGATGCACGGTGTTCCTGTTTAATCCATTCAGAAACTGTAACTTCCTGATAAAGCTGCATGCTTGTAGTTAAGGCATCCGAGGTACTGTTTACGCGATTAGGTAAAGGTTGCTCGGCAAATGCATTTTCAACTGCTATTCAATTAAAGAACATATGAATCAATGTTTAACTAATAACCAATATCGGTTGATAACCAGATTCATTGACATGACCATGAAACATTCCAACTTGACGATATCACCTAGTTCGTGCAATTGCCTACCTTAACACGATAAGACGATGGTTGCCACATTCCATCGGCATCATTTCGCACAATTAATACTTATTTATTATTACGGTATTTTGCCTAAGCTTCGCCATCATCAGTAAACAATACATTTGTCACTATTTGTAACAAAGCAATCGATTCAAAAGGGATTACCTAGCCTTGTAATAGGAGACTACCCAGGCCCTTCAGTCGATGGTGTTTGGGAAAAGTGTCATGACATTATAGGTGCGTACATATATATATATATATATATATATATATATATATATATATATATATATATATATATATATATATATATATATATATATATATATATATATATATATATATATATATATATATATATATATATATATATATATATATATATATATATATATATATATATATATATCTATATATATATATATATATATATATATATATAAATATAACAAAGTGGATGACAGAATGAGTTGTTTAGCACCTAGAGATGTATTATGTGAAATATCAGCTTTTGTAGTTTCCAAGTGCGTATGTGGTTTTCGTGCTCATAAATGTAAATATTCACACAATAATCTGATGAAATCGGACAGAGTATGTTCAGTTTGTGATGCAACTTTGATATGTAGGTTGAAAATGGGTGGTTGATCTATTCCATGATGCAAGAATCAATTGTTTACTTCGTTTTTGTCTTTCAATACCACTCTGCAATTGCATCACTCTTTTACACCATGTAATAATTGTTGTATAACTCCCGTTCGTCCTTCTTTTGATACAGAACATGTATACCTGAAAAAAAAATCATCAATCACTCCTAATCCCGTACTGTTGAAATGGAATGTATTTTCCGGGTTGTTTTCTCACTTAGCTGTGACTCCTCCTGGCTATCAGCATAATTAATATTTGTAAGCAACATAAGTCATCCGGTTCTCTCGGCGCAGTCTGGTAAAGTTCTTTATAATTCGGCATGAGGGACTCATACTTCAATGTCACTGAATATCGTACTTGTTATGACCTCAAAGTGCCTCTCAATACTGTGGTCCAAGTGGATCGCCTTTAATCACATGAGGTGGACATTACCAAATCTCCTTCAACTAGAATTTTCAGGCCCATTTCAACTCAATTCAATTACTATTCCATTGATTGACAAGATGATTCACAATAGATGCCAGAGAATTGCACTTCACAGGCCCTTAAGCCTGAAATGCAACCAACCTGTTGTGTCAGTTTCATCTGTACAGGAAATGAAATGAAAAAGGAACAGAAGGATTTAACGTCGCTTTCACAGCCAGGTGATATTGCAGCTGCCAATCGCTGGGTCTCTGCGGTTATCTTACTTTCAAAATGGGTGATTACATTAAGCTTAAATGTAATTTATAACATGAGAGGATTAAGCACAATATGAGGAACTTCCTTAACTGCAACTACAGTGCATTGTTTTTAGGAATTATTACATGTTCAAGCACTAATAATCCTAACTAAGTGTATTCCATCAATTGTTAAGGGAATTGTCCACGAATTGTCGTAAGAGACACTTCGCAATACATTGTAAAGTTTCTCTAGGACGTTTATATAGCCTGATCATTAATCGTGAACTTAAACGATGACATTAAATCAACCTAACGGCAATCATTAACTTACGCTGAATAAAAATGGCAACAGTGAAGTGCAATATAATCTGACAATTCTAACATATAACAATGCCACTGTCATCTACCATGTACTATGCATGTGCATAAATGTATATATATAAATATATATATACATATACATATATATATATATATACTTATATATATATATATATATATATATACATATATAAATATATATATATAAATATATATATATACTTATATATATACAAATATATAAATGTATAATTAAATGCATATGTATATTCAAACAGTTATATATATGTATATATATATAAATATATATATATATTAATATACATGTATATATACATATAAATATGCGTATACACATATATTGATACTTAAATAGATATCAATATATATGTATAAATATATATTTATATTTATATGAATGTATATGTATATTCATACAGATATATATATATATGAATACATATGTATATATACATATAAATATACGAATACATATGTATATATATATATATATAATATATATATACATATATATATATATATATATATATATATATATAAATATATATGACCTATATAGACCTATATGTAAATATATTAAAATAAACATACAAACATAGATATATATGTAAGTATATATATATATATATATATATATATATATATATATATATATATATATATATATATATATATATATATATATGCACATATATATTGATATATCTCATTCAATCAAATAAAATATTTTGTTTATTTTTAATTCTGTGTGGGAAGGATCAATGGTACAATTACCCATGCTTCAGTCCAGCGTTGTGATATTGAAGCAATGTGACGTAAAACTTTAGTATTTCAGTTCAAATGTTTAAGTACTAAAATACTGTAATAAAAATGCGTATATAGAAGTTATGCACAACATGCAGCTACACGTGATGCTCGAAAATTGTGCCATATATACATGCATTTATTAGTGGAGTTGGTAACGATCTTGATTAATTGACTAGACGATATATATCGCCTCGACCCTTTCAACGCGTAGTGAAGGGTACATTTTTGGTTATGCTTGATGCGTTCTTTATTCATGGAGCGGGTCATCTGAGCAGTAGTGATTTGTACAACACCAAAAAGTTTCAGCGCTGGCTAAGTGAGGCATCTGTCAGCTAAGATTAAAATGGATATGTCTTTCCTCCTCAACATGCCATTCGATATGTCATATGCTAATCCTGGGCATGGTAACTGATGCAAACATTTACCTCACTTCCATTGTGCAGGTGCTTCCATTTACACTGTAAAACGTATTTAGAATCAATCTGATGCCGAGGAGCATCTGTGGCCCGTTTATTAAGTTACGCAACCCTGGGGAATGTTCGTCGAGCGTTGAAAGATTTCTTAATCATTGCAAATGGCGGTTGGCATGAACCTTTTTCCGTCTGCTACCTGTCCAATGCATCTCATGTATTTTGCTTGCCACATAAAACGTATTATATTGTAGCATGTGATTTGAATAGTCGTAGGTTGTGTTGGAACAATACCTAGTGTATTCCATTTAACAACCCATAACGTTTGCATTATAGCCCTGGTATGGTATTTATCAGCTTGATTAGAACACTGCCTATCATACACGCTTTTTCATATTCTATTTTATGCTTCCTAACTGTAATAGTATACACAAGATTGAATACATAATTAGTGTTAACTCTGCATGCCGTTGTTAACAGGGTGCTGCTGGGGAACTGACATGCGTGTTTCGTGATAATGCAACTATGAGATGTTTTACTGGGCTATATTAATGATAAAGTACATCTCCTGTCCGGATATAATGTAACACGGGCCTCGTGACTGCTATTGCCAAACGTTCCTAATTCAGAGTGAATGGTAATTGCATGTCCATACGTTTTACATGATCGCATACTCTCCGATTCAGCTTCTTGAATCCGGCCATATTTAACGGGTGCATTCCTTTACACATAAATAATTAATGAAATTTTGAAAACTGTTGCAAATTTCCGTATGGCTGTTGGCTCTTTGCTCATAGCAATAATTGGGGTACACTGTATTGCAAATTATATCCGTTATGAAATAGATAACTATTTTAAAGCAACAATTTTGACATATTGCTGTGGTATTTCTCTGGTTTGCGTGCTGGGAGGAGACGGTGGCTATTACTAATACCTACTAACGCACTTCTTTAAACCCTTTTTGACGTCGAGAAAACTCTCATGGTGGCGGCCTTGTTAAAAAGAATTTCTTTTTAAACAGGCGATAATTCATTCAAACGAGTCATTCACATGAGGAGCAGCCTAAATCAGAAAACTCGAAAACGCACCTGTATGTGGTGTGTCATGTCATACATTAGTTCATTGATTGTTCATTTAAGCATCCAAATTTGGTTTACCCTACCATCACGTTTGCAAGAAGTTGTATTGTATGAGAAAGAGGGAAGGCAAAACAATGCCGCGCTGACCGAAATCTGTCAGAGAGGTTAGGCGTTTCAAGCAAAAAGCGCCTGTGTTGTGAACTAGATTCCTCTTCATAACCGCAAGCTGTAAATATTTCCATGAGTTGAATATCCGAAAATTTCCTTTTCTGAAACATAACCAATAATACTCGAATAGTTGATGTAAGCTAAGTTGTAGATATTTCCACGAACTATATGTAACATTTGATGTTTTTATATTGAGTTGTTGTATCTTTGAATGAATACGACAGTTGGTGTTCCACAGCTTTTGTTTTATTCCACCCCGTTCTCTGGCAACACATATTGGTCTGACCTCATCAAGACGGTAGGTCTAATCATTAAATATCCATTTCTGAAGCATAACCACAATGCTCGAATAGTTGTTAGTCAACATGAAGTTTTCCGTATGTAAATGAGCAGCCAATAACACGAAAAAAAATATGCACTTTGTCTTCATTAGTGTATTTTCCCAGACAATTACAGACGACAAAGACCCAGCAGATATATGCTCTCTATAGGGAACATAGCAATCTGTATTATCAAAACACATCGTTTGTTATCAAGAATGTATTAATTTTGGCTTAATAGAGAATGATCAGATAAAAAAGTATATATCTTCAAAAATACATCTTTGTTGGTTTTAATATTGCAGAAAATATTCCGCTTGCATACTGTTATCCAAACCATCCCCTTCTTTTGTCTGTAGGTTATATACATGCTGATACGCTGCTCACGATGGCTTTCCATGCGGATAAATGTTTATGCAATTCACAACACATACTTTAATAAGAGGAACTTTATTGAGTGAAAATTGGCTGACCACTCAATGATGGAAGCTTTTTAGCCCAAACAAATTATCCACAATTAGGTACGCAAATGACATCATAATAATGTACATCAGAGTACATGATGATATGACTTGATGTTAAAACGTTATGATCCTCTCTGAAGCACGTCAGAATTGGAGAAGCAGGTGACCTTGTCCGCTATGAGAGCTTGGCGGTATCTGCTGATGTCAAGGTGTTGGCTTGTCATGACCTCGTCCATAAAAGATGGTCGTACACGCCGTCTCCAGCGTCACGATGCATCGAACCATTCAGATCGTCGATTCTTCCACCGTTATGAACAGTGTCATCATAACGCTCGTTCGGTTCCAGTTCCTCGGCAGACGTATCATCATCACTGGCATTTGTCACGTCGTCGTCGTCATCATCGTGACGGCTTTCCTCCACCACCAATCGGGCGATGACACTGACCTCGTGCAGTAGACGAGTGGTCAGTCTGTGTCCAGACTCGCCAGTCTCAACCAGCGCCAGTAACCTGCAGCATGTACGGGCAAGGTTAGAATTGGTAACCTACTATAAGCTGTCATTCAATTCACAAAATAAAGGTTAAGAATAATCTGTTTATTTCCATTGAGTACGATTCCAACGCCCAGCAGAAACGTTTTATACTGAGTCAGTCAGGTTGAAATTACGTTACAAACAGGATGTGATGAGCAAGTTCCTAACCTAATTGACAGAGACTGTTGAAGCGCATTGTTGTTTAACGTACTGGCAGCGAGCAGGCGTCGGATGATCCGAAATATTTCATCTTCTGAAACACGAATTCTATCAGTTAGAATTATTGCAACAACAGTATACTTTTAGCGGTAGCTATATGCTATATGTAATGACACGTGCAAAAATACTTGTTTAATCGACTTCAACACTGCAACATCATGTTATACTAACCAATTTCTTCCGTGAAGTCCGATGCCCGCTTCCAACTTTGAAGTTTCTCCCTTAGGATGAGAGCGATCAGGATGGACGTGTGATCTCCCTGTGACTCCATGACTGTTATAGTTTTTCGTTTAAGTATTGGATTGACTTGTTGTATTCTTGACTCTGTACAAAGAGCGTGTGTGCTGGGACCTCTTAAACGGTCGGTTTTTATTGGATCTGGCCACTGTGCTGATCATTAACGCATCATTTCTTTGATCTCAGAGCGGTAACTTGGCCCGTTACGTCGCGGAAGGCAGTTCGTTATGCGCGAAGCGCGCGACGTCTTGGATTCTTTAATGTCTGCGCCCGCGCGAATCCTTGGTGCAGACGCAGCCTAGGGGTGACGCAATCATTTTGTGAAAACAAGTTTGGCTGAAAACATGGAGTGTAAATCAGATTGATGTATTTTCTCAATAAACGTTGTACTGCACAAATTAGATATATAGTCCCATGTGACATATAGCTGCAGGAGCATCGTTGATCTGACATATGATATACACGTAATTTCATAGAAACCGAATATGACTTCGAGTCGGTTGGCATCGGAGAGAGATCGGCATTTAAAAACCTCTGATGTTAAATTTTTTTGCATTCTGTTCATATAACAAGCCATTTCTAAGCGATAACATGTTCTGTTCATCAATAATGGTTAAGAATACAAACTCGATCACCTCAATGACCTTGACCTTCCATGATAGAAGCGGTGACCACAGAAACAATCTTTGTGATATGCGATCACAAAGACCCCTCCTTAATGTACCCTTGTTAATGTACCGAGTGTCCAGGGTTGACGAATTCCCATTTGATCCATAATTTTGTCTGGTAAGAGAATGTCTCCCCAGGGAAATCACGAGGGAACTAGTCAAGCTTAAAAGTGAGATGACGAGGTGATGTCGAGCTTCAATCTATGACGATGTCAATGATGTCAACTGATTTCATCAGATCTTGTCCGCCCTGAGATACAATTGCTGAGTGTAGAGCCATTGGGCAATAAACAGAGAAGTTTATACAGCTCGTCATAGCGGCGTGAGATCGCATCGCGTTTGGGGGAAGTGGTTTCGAGTAGATTGGACGATGACACTTATTATGGGTTCCAATCACATTCAGCCTCATCCATTATCGTCGAGATATCCACCCGTGGTTTTAAACGACTTAAAGGTACCCCTAAAGACCATTTCCCACATTAAAACAACAAAGATGCGTTTGAGATAATATTAATATCTTTTCATCTGGTAACTGTTAATTCTATGTGTAGTGCGGTGAGAGTTGGGGTGGGTGATCTTGTAACTTGTAATTAAAACTCATGCTTAAGATAACATAAACATGAACACCAGAGCGAGAGATCTACTCTCTATTAGCCTTAATGTATACTATCACAAGAGAGCTATCAAAATAAGCAAAATATCATCGATTTTCAATTCTGTGTGGGAAGGATCAATATGTCAATGGTAAAATTACACATGGCTCTGAACAGCGTAGTGGAAATTTAAGCTTTAAGTATTATTCAACCTGACCTAAAACTCCAGTATTTCATATCATATACTTTTAGTACTGACAGATTGTGATACAACTGTTTAAACAGAAGGGTACCACAATACACAGCATATAGCATCACATGATACTCAATATATGTACCACCTGTAAATGCATGTACTATAGAGCTGGTAACGATCTTGATTAATTGACGGGATGAGGTATATGACCTTTCTAACACGGTAGTGAAGGATATATCTTTGGCAATGCGATAAAGATTTATATATATATATATATATATATATATATATATATATATATATATATATATATATATATATATATATATATATATATATATATATATATATATATATATATATATATATATATATATATATATATATATATATATATAAATCGTTATCCTTTACATGTATGCCAGTCAGTGTCCAATGCGTGGACTTAAATCAAATCGATATTTTGGTATTTAGAGTGGTATTGGTCTTGAAGATGAAAGCTATGCAAACTGAACTGCACTGACATAGATTGTCACTTGTTTATAAATCGAGTGATATTATGCAACGTGTTCGGATGTCAAACGGCATAGTTCAATGTTCAAGTTTTATTGGATTCTTAAAATTCATAATAGACACAGTTAATCTTAAAACGTGTTTATGCCTATGATAATTCAGGTTAAGGGTATTATGACTAGATAGCCGTCAAATATGAAAATATTATCTTTTTTCAATTCTGTGTGGGAAGGCTCATTATGTCAATGGTACAATTACACATGGCTCGGGCCAGCCTTGTGGAAATTGAAGCAGACTTTAAATATCATTCAAGATGACACCAAACTCCAATATTCCATATCATTTTCTCTTAGTACTGACATACTGTGATACAACTGTTTATATTGAAGGGTACAGCAATACACAGCATAGCATCACGTGATACTGAATATTTGTATCACCTGTAAACTCATGTACTATAGAACACGTAACGATCTTGATTAATTGACTGGATGAGATATATAACCCTTGTAACGCGGTAGTGAGGGATATATCTTTGTCAATGCTCGAAGCACAAAGCACTCAACATTCGTGGGGCGGGACATATGAGCAGTAATGTGTTGTAGCTGAAGAATGTTAAGTATGATCTGTATAATACACCACAAACATGCAACGCTGGCTTAGTGAGGCATCTGTCAGGTACGATAAAAGTGGACAATGTCTTTCCTCCCCAACATGCCACTCGATATGTTATATGTTAATCATGAGCATCTAACAGATGCAAACATTTCCTTAAAACACTGCCTTCCATTCGCGCTGTTTCATATTCCGGTTTATGGTTACCATTGTGTAATATCATTATCGTAAAGCCAAGAATAAATACATAATTACTATAAACTGTGGACACCGTAGTTACAGGGTACTGCTTGGGAACTGACATACATGTTTGGTGAGAGAGGTTTATCGGGTAATTTTAATGATGAAGTACATCTGCTGACAGGATATAATGTTACACGGGCCTGGTGACTTTTAATGCCGAGCGAGCGTTGAAAGGTTCCTAACTCAAAGTCAATGGTAATTGCATGTCCATTCGATTTACACGATCCCATACTCTCCGATTCAGCTTCTTGAAGCAGGCCATATAAGCAGGTGTATTCCCATATAAATAATTAATCTCAACAATGAAATTTAAAAACTGTTGCAAAAAGCCGACTAACGTTTTGACTAATTATACAATACAATTTGTGAATGCTGACCGAAGTAGTCCGAAACGTGAGGAAGTCGACTACCTACGCATGCGCGGAATGAAACCAACACAACAGAGAAATACTGCGTCAACTGATATTCCTCGATAATTAGATCAAAGAGCTTAAAGCTACGCTTCGAGTGCCCGCTTCCGACAAGATATATGAATATGCAACCTGTACACTGCGCGTTGTTTGCCAATACGACTGACTAACAAGATGTCTCCATTCATTCAGCATAAACCACGGTTCCCTGTGCTTTTGTGGATTGTTTGGTAGAGCCACATATCGGTAGGCGTGATGGAAAAGCTCACCGAATAAGCCAATTAAAGTAAACCCTCTTAGTATAGCTGTAGGCTCTTTGCTTTGATGTTCATAGCATTAATTGCGGTACACTGTATTGCACATTATGTCCGTTGTGAAGAAGATAATTGTTTTAAAGCAACAATTTAGACATATTGCTGTGGTATTACTCTGGTTCGCGTGCTGAGAGGAGACGGTAGCAAAGACCAATACCTACTGATACGCTTCTTGAAAACCTATTTGATGTCGAGAAAACTGACTTAGAGACTGCCTCGTTGAGACGTATTTCTTTTAAAACAGGCGTAAATGGTTAAAACGACTTCAGCCCAACTTTCGAATTTCTTCTTTTTTGATTAGGGTTGCATAATTGGCCTGATACATTAGAATTCCACCTCTGCCTTTCAGTTAATTCACATTCAAACGAGTCAGACATAAACTCTTTGTTCAAATGACGACCAACATAATTTGGAAAACTCGAGAATGCACCTGTATGTGGTGTGTCATGTCATACATTAGTTCATTGATATATCAATGTTCATTTTAAAAGTGCAAGCTTCCAAATTTGGTTGACCCTACCATCACGTTCGCAAGCAGTTGTATTATATGGGAACCAAGGTAGACAAAACAACGCCACGCGGACCGAAATCTGTCGAAGAGGTGGGGCGATTCAAGACAAGAGCGCTTGTGTTGTGAACTAGATTCCTCTTCATAACCCCAGGTTGTAAATATTTCCACAAATTGAATATCCGCAAATTTCCTTTTCTGAAACATATCCAATAATGCTCTATTAGTTGTTGTAAGCTAGGTTGTAAATATTTCCACGAATTATATGTGATATTTGATGTTTTTATATTGAGTTGTTGTATCTATGAATGAATACGACAGTTGGTGTTCCACAGCTTTTGTTTTATTCCACCCCGTTCTCGCTGGCAACACATATTGGTCTGACCTCATCAAGACGGTAGGTCTAATCATTAAATATCCATTTCTGAAGCATAACCACAATGCTCGATTACTTGTTAGTCAACATGAAGTTTTCCGTATGTAAATGAGCAGCCAATAACACGAAAAAAAATATGCACTTTGTCTTCATTAGTGTATTTTCCCAGACAATTACAGACGACAAAGACCCAGCAGATATATGCTCTCTATAGGGAACATAGCAATCTGTATTATCAAAACACATCGTTTGTTATCAAGAATGTATTAATTTTGGCTTAATAGAGAATGATCAGATAAAAAAGTATATATCTTCAAAAATACATCTTTGTTGGTTTTAATATTGCAGAAAATATTCCGCTTGCATACTGTTATCCAAACCATCCCCTTCTTTTGTCTGTAGGTTATATACATGCTGATACGCTGCTCACGATGGCTTTCCATGCGGATAAATGTTTATGCAATTCACAACACATACTTTAATAAGAGGAACTTTATTGAGTGAAAATTGGCTGACCACTCAATGATGGAAGCTTTTTAGCCCAAACAAATTATCCACAATTAGGTACGCAAATGACATCATAATAATGTACATCAGAGTACATGATGATATGACTTGATGTTAAAACGTTATGATCCTCTCTGAAGCACGTCAGAATTGGAGAAGCAGGCGACCTTGTCCGCTATGAGAGCTTGGCGGTATCTGCTGATGTCAAGGTGTTGGCTTGTCATGACCTCGTCCATAAAAGATGGTGCGTACACGCCGTCTCCAGCGTCACGATGCATCGAACCATTCAGATCGTCGATTCTTCCACCGTTATGAACAGTGTCATCATAACGCTCGTTCGGTTCCAGTTCCTCGGCAGACGTATCATCATCACTGGCATTTGTCACGTCGTCGTCGTCGTCATCATCGTGACGGCTTTCCTCCACCACTAATCGGGCGATGACACTGACCTCGTGCAGTAGACGAGTGGTCAGTCTGTGTCCAGACTCGCCAGCCTCAACCAGCGTCAGTAACCTGCAGCATGTACGGGCAAGGTTAGAATTGGTAACCTACTATAAGCTGTCATTCAATTCACAAAATAATGGTTAAGAATAATCCGTTTATTTCCATTGAGTACGATTCCAACGCTCAGCAGAAACGTTTTATACTGAGTCAGTCAGGTTGAAATTACGTTACAAACAGGATGTGATGAGCAAGTTCCTAACCTAATTGACAGAGACTGTTGAAGCGCATTGTTGTTTAACGTACTGGCAGCGAGCAGGCGTCGGATGATCCGAAATATTTCATCTTCTGAAACACGAATTCTATCAGTTAGAATTATTGCAACAACAGTATACTTTTAGCGGTAGCTATATGCTAAATGTAATGACACGTGCAAAAATACTTGTTTAATCGGACTGCAACACTGCAACATCATGTTATACTAAACAATTTCTTCCGTGAAGTACGATGCCCGCTTCCAACTTTGAAGTTTCTCCCTTAGGATGAGAGCGATCAGGATGGACGTGTGATCTCCCTGTGGCTCCATGACTGTTATAGTTTTTCGTTTAAGTATTGGATTGACTTGTTGCATACTTGACTCTGTACAAAGAGCGTGTGTGCTGGGACCTCTTAAACGGTCGGTTTATATTGGATCTGGCCACTGTGCTGATCATTAACGCATCATTTCTTTGATCTCAGAGCGGTAACTTGGCCCGTTACGTCGCGGAAGGCAGTTCGTTATGCGCGAAGCGCGCAACGTCTTGGATTCTTTAATGTCTGCGCCCGCATCCCTAGGAGTGACGCAATCATTTTGTGAAAACAAGTTTGGCTGAAAACAGGGAGTGTAAATCAGATTGATGTATTTTCTCAATAAACGTTGTACTGCACAAATTAGATATATAGTCCCATGTGACATATAGCTGCAGGAGCATCGTTGATCTGACATATGATATACACGTAATTTCATAGAAACCGAAAATGACTTCGAGTCGGTTGGCCACGGAGAGAGATCGGCATTTAAAAACCTCTGATGTTAAATTTTTTTGCATTCTGTTCATATAACAAGCCATTTCTAAGCGATAACATGTTCTGTTCATCAATAATGGTTAAGAATACAAACTCGATCACCTCAATGACCTTGACCTTCCATGATAGAAGCGGTGCCCACAGAAACAATCTCTGTGATATGCGATCACAAAGACACACTAGTTAATGTACCCCGTTAATGTACCGAGTGTCCAGGGTTGACGAATTCCCATTTGATCCATAATTTTGTCTGGTAAGAGAATGTCTTCCCAGGGAAATCACGAGGGAACTAGTCAAGCTTAAAAGTGAGATGACGAGGTGATGTCGAGCTTCAATCTATGACGATGTCAATGATGTCAACTGATTTCATCAGATCTTGTCCGCCCTGAGATACAATTGCTGAGTGTAGAGCCATTGGGCAATAAACAGAGAAGTTTATACAGCTCGTCATAGCGGCGTGAGATCGCATCGCGTTTGGGGGAAGTGGTTTCGAGTAGATTGGACGATGACACTTATTATGGGTTCCAATCACATTCAGCCTCATCCATTATCGTCGAGATATCCACCCGTGGTTTTAAACGACTTAAAGGTACCCCTAAAGACCATTTCCCACATTTAAAACAACAAAGATGCGTTTGAGATAATATTAATATCTTTTCATCTGGTAACTGTTAATTCTATGTGTAGTGCGGTGAGAGTTGGGGTGGGTGATCTTGTAACTTGTAATTAAAACTCATGCTTAAGATAACATAAACATGAACACCAGAGCGAGAGATCTACTCTCTATTAGCCTTAATGTATACTATCACAAGAGAGCTATCAAAATAAGCAAAATATCATCGATTTTCAATTCTGTGTGGGAAGGATCAATATGTCAATGGTAAAATTACACATGGCTCTGAACAGCGTAGTGGAAATTTAAGCTTTAAGTATTATTCAACCTGACCTAAAACTCCAGTAGTATTTCATATCATATACTTTTAGTACTGACAGATTGTGATACAACTGTTTAAACAGAAGGGTACCAATACACAGCATATAGCATCACATGATACTCAATATGTACCACCTGTAAATGCATGTACTATAGAGCTGGTAACGATCGGGATGATTGAATTGACGGGATGAGGTATATGACCTTTCTAACACGGTAGTGAAGGATATATCTTTGGCAATGCGATAAAGATATATATATATATATATATATATATATATATATATATATATATATATATATATATATATATATATATATATATATATATATATATATATATATATATATATATATATATATATATATATATATATATATATATATATATAAATCGTTATCCTTTACATGTATGCCAGTCAGTGTCCAATGCGTGGACTTAAATCAAATCGATATTTTGGTATTTAGAGTGGTATTGGTCTTGAAGAGATGATGAAAGCTATGCAAACTGAACTGCACTGACATAGATTGTCACTTGTTTATAAATCGAGTGATATTATGCAACGTGTTCGGATGTCAAACGGCATAGTTCAATGTTCAAGTTTTATTGGATTCTTAAAATTCATAATAGACACAGTTAATCTTAAAACGTGTTTATGCCTATGATAATTCAGGTTAAGGGTATTATGACTAGATAGCCGTCAAATATGAAAATATTATCTTTTTTCAATTCTGTGTGGGAAGGCTCATTATGTCAATGGTGCAATTACACATGGCTCGGGCCAGCCTTGTGGAAATTGAAGCAGACTTTAAATATCATTCAAGATGACACCAAACTCCAATATTCCATATCATTTTCTCTTAGTACTGACATACTGTGATACAACTGTTTATATTGAAGGGTACAGCAATACACAGCATAGCATCACGTGATACTGAATATTTGTATCACCTGTAAACTCATGTACTATAGAACACGTAACGATCTTGATTAATTGACTGGATGAGATAAAGTGCAAGCTTCCAAATTTGGTTGACCCTACCATTACGTTCGCAAGTAGTTGTATTATATGGGAACCAAGGTAGGCAAAACAACGCCGCGCAGACCGAAATCTGTCGAAGAGATGGGGCGATTCAAGACAAGAGCGCTTGTGTTGTGAACTAGATTCCGCTTCATAACCCCAGGTTGTAAATATTTCCACAAATTTAATATCCGCAAATTTCCTTTTCTGAAACATATCCAATAATAGTTGTTGTAAGCTAGGTTGTAAATATTTCCACGAATTATATGTGATATTTGATGTTTTTATATTGAGTTGTTGTATCTATGAATGAATACGACAGTTGGTGTTTCACAGCTTTTGTTTTATATCCACCCCGTTCGCTGGCAACACATATTGGTCTGACCTCATCAAGACGGTAGGTCTAATCATTAAATATTCATTTCTGAAGCATAACCACAATGCTCGAATAGTTGTTAGTCAACATGAAGTTTTCCGTATGTAAATGAGCAGCCAATAACACGAAAAAAAATATGCACTTTGTCTTCATTAGTGTATTTTCCCAGACAATTACAGACGACAAAGACCCAGCAGATATATGCTCTCTATAGGGAACATAGCAATCTGTATTATCAAAACACATCGTTTGTTATCAAGAATGTATTAATTTTGGCTTAATAGAGAGTCAATCTTTCGCTCTGGTGTTTTATATTAAATTATATACGAAGCATGTGTTTTAATAACAAGTTACAAGATCTCCCCCGTCCCTCACACCCACCCCCACCATATACCACCCAACAATGAACGGCGACCAGAATGATCAGATAAAAAAAGTATATATCTTCAAAAATACATCTTTGTTGGTTTTAATATTGCAGAAAATATTCCGCTCGCATACTGTTATCCAAACCATCCCCTTCTTTTGTCTGTAGGTTATCTACATGCTGATACGCTGCTCACGATGGCTTTCCATGCGGATAATTGTTTATGCAATTCACAACACATAATACTTTAATAAGAAGAACTTTATTGAAAGAAAATTGGCTGACCACTCAATGATGAAAGCTTTTTAGCCCAAACAAATTATCCACAATTAGGTACGCAAATGACATCATAATAATGTACATCAGAGTACATGATGATATGACTTGATGTTAAAACGTTATGATCCTCTCTGAAGCACGTCAGAATTGGAGAAGCAGGTGACCTTGTCCGCTATGAGAGCTTGGCGGTATCTGCTGATGTCAAGGTGTTGGCTTGTCATGACCTCGTCCATAAAAGATGGTGCGTACACGCCGTCTCCAGCGTCACGATGCATCGAACCATTCAGATCGTCGATTCTTCCCCCGTTATGAACAGTGTCATCATAACGCTCGTTCGGTTCCTCGGCAGACGTATCATCATCACTGGCATTTGTCACGTCGTCGACGTCATCATCGTGACGGTTTTCCTCCACCACCAATCGGGCAATGGCGCTGACCTCGTGCAGTAGATGAGTGGTCAGCCTGTGTCCAGACTCGCCAGCCTCAACCAGCGTCAGGAACCTGCAGCATGTACGGGCAAGGTTAGCATTGATAACCTACCATAAGCTGTGGTTATGATTAAAATATCCGCTTATTTCCCATGAGTACCCAGTGTCAGCAGATTCGTAAACATTATTACAGACCAAATTGGCAGTCTGAAATTACGTTACAAACAGGATGTGATGAGCAAGTTCCTAACCTAATTGACAGAGACTGTTGAAGCGCATTGTTGTTTAACGTACTGGCAGCGAGCAGGCGTCGGATGATCCGAAATATTTCATCTTCTGAAACACGAATTCTATCAGTTAGAATTATTGCAACAACAGTATACTTTTAGCGGTAGCTATATGCTATATGTAATGACACGTGCAAAAATACTTGTTTAATCGACTTCAACACTGCAACATCATGTTATACTAACCAATTTCTTCCGTGAAGTCCGATGCCCGCTTCCAACTTTGAAGTTTCTCCCTTAGGATGAGAGCGATCAGGATGGACGTGTGATCTCCCTGTGACTCCATGACTGTTATAGTTTTTCGTTTAAGTATTGGATTGACTTGTTGTATTCTTGACTCTGTACAAAGAGCGTGTGTGCTGGGACCTCTTAAACGGTCGGTTTTTATTGGATCTGGCCACTGTGCTGATCATTAACGCATCATTCCTTTGATCTCAGAGCGGTAACTTGGCCCGTTACGTCGCGGAAGGCAGTTCGTTATGCGCGAAGCGCGCGACGTCTTGGATTCTTTAATGTCTGCGCCCGCAGCCTAGGAGTGACGCAATCATTTTGTGAAAACAAGTTTGGCTGAAAACATGGAGTGTAAATCAGATTGATGTATTTTATCAATAAACGTTGTACTGCACAAATTAGATATATAGTCCCATGTGACATATAGCTGCAGGAGCATCGTTGATCTGACATATGATATACACGTAATTTCATAGAAACCGAAAATGACTTCGAGTCGGTTGGCCACGGAGAGAGATCGGCATTTAAAAACCTCTGATGTTAAATTTTTTGGCATTCTGTTTCATATAACAAGCCATTTCTAAGCGATAACATGTTCTGTTCATCAATAATGGTTAAGAATACCAACTCGATCACCTCAATGACCTTGACCTTCCATGATAGAAGCGGTGACCACAGAAACAATCTCTGTGATATGCGATCACAAAGACACCCTAGTTAATGTACCCTCGTTAATGTACCGAGTGTCCAGGGTTGACGAATTCCCATTTGATCCATAATTTTGTCTGACAAGAGAATGTCTTCCCAGGGAAATCACGAGGGAACTAGTCAAGCTTAAAAGTGATAGGACGAGGTGATGTTCAGCTTCAATCTATGACGATGTCAATGTCAACTGGTTACATCAGATCTTGTCCGCCCTGAGATACAATTGCAGAGTGAAGATCATTGGGCAATAAACCAATAAGTGTATACAGCTCGTCATAGTGGCGGGATATCGCATCGCATTTGGGGGAAGTGGATTCGTGTAGATTGGACGATTGTACTTATTATGGGTTCCAATCACATTCAGCCTCATCAATCGTCGAGATATCAACCCGTGATTTGAAGCGATGTAAAGGTGCTCCTAAAGTCCACTTCCCACAATAATTTTGTCTATATATAGAATGTCTATATATAGGGAAATAGAGAGGGATATAGTCAATATATATATATAGAGAGATAGATATAGAGAGAGAGAGAGAGATAGATAGAGATAGACTATATGATAGATATAGATATATATGATATATGTATATCAGACATATATAGAGAGAGATATTTATATATCACACTGGTTACATCAGATATATTGTATATATCTCTATATATATATACAATATATATAGTGTAGATATTTATAGATATTTAAATATATATATATATACAGATCGTCATATATAGCGCCGGGAGATCGCGTCGCGTTTATATATATATATATATATTATCGTGTTGATTATATGACATTTATATTTATATATAAAATCGTTATCCTTTACATGTATGCCAGTCCTGTGTCCAATGCGTGGACATAAATCGATATTTGGTATATATAGTGGTATTGGTCTTGAAGATGAAGGCTATGCAAACTGAACTGCACTGGTATAGATTGTCACTTGTTTATAAATCAAGTGATATTATGCACCGTATTCGGATGTCAAATAGCATAGTTCAATGTTCAAGTTATATTGGATTCTTAAAATTCATAATAGACACAGTTAATCTTAAAACGTGTTCACGCCTATGATAATTCAGGTTAAGGATATTATGACTAGATAGCCGTCAAATATGAAAATATTATCTTTTTTCAATTCTGTGTGGGAAGGCTCATTATGTCAATGGTACAATTACACATGGCTCTGGCCTGCCTTGTGGAAATTGAAGCAGACTTTAAATATCATTCAAGATGACACCAAACTCCAGTATTCCATATCATATTCTTTTAGTACTGACAGACTGTGATACAACTGTTTATATTGAAGGGTACAGCAATACACAGCATAGCATCACGTGATACTGAATATTTGTATCACCTGTAAACTCATGTACTATAGAACACGTAACGATCTTGATTAATTGACTGGATGAGATATATAACCCTTGTAACGCGTAGTGAGGGGTATATCTTTGTCAATGCTCGAAGCACAAAGCACTCTACATTCAAAACAGCGGTCTTTGTTTTTATTAGGGTTGCATAATTGCCCTGATACATTAGAATTCCACCTCTGCCTTTCAGTTAATTCACATTCAAACGAGTCAGACATAAACTCTTTGTTCAAATGACGACCAACCTAATTTGGAAAACTGTATGTGGTGTGTCATGTCATACATTTGTTCATTGATATATCAATGTTCATTTTAAAAGTTGGTTGACCCTACCATTACGTTCGCAAGTAGTTGTATTATATGGGAACCAAGGTAGGCAAAACAACGCCGCGCAGACCGAAATCTGTCGAAGAGGTGGGGCGATTCAAGACAAGAGGGCCTGTGTTGTCAACTAAATTCCGCTTCATAACCCCAGGTTGTAAATATTTCCACAAATTTAATATCCGCAAATTTCCTTTTCTGAAACATATCCAATAATAGTTTTTGTAAGCTAGGTTGTAAATATTTCCACGAATTATATGTGACATTTGATGTTTTTATATTGAGTTGTTGTATCTATGAATGAATACGACAGTTGGTGTTTCACAGCTTTTGTTTTATATCCACCCCGTTCGCTGGCAACACATATTGGTCTGACCTCATCAAGACGGTAGGTCTTAACATTAAATATTCATTTCTGAAGCATAACCACAATGCTCGAATAGTTGTTAGTCAACATGAAGTTTTCCGTATGTAAATGAGCAGCCAATAACACGAAAAAAAATATGCACTTTGTCTTCATTAGTGTATTTTCCCAGACAATTACAGACGACAAAGACCCAGCAGAGATATATGCTCTCTATAGGGAACATAGCAATCTGTATTATCAAAACACATCGTTTGTTATCAAGAATGTATTAATTTTGGCTTAATAGAGAGTCAATCTTTCGCTCTGGTGTTTTATATTAAATTATATACGAAGCATGTGTTTTAATAACAAGTTACAAGATCTCCCCCGTCCCTCACACCCACCCCCACCATATACCACCCAACAATGAACGGCGACCAGAATGATCAGATAAAAAAAGTATATATCTTCAAAAATACATCTTTGTTGGTTTTAATATTGCAGAAAATATTCCGCTCGCATACTGTTATCCAAACCATCCCCTTCTTTTGTCTGTAGGTTATCTACATGCTGATCACGATGGCTTTCCATGCGAATAATTGTTTATGCAATTCACAACACATAATACTTTAATAAGAAGAACTTTATTGAGTGAAAATTGGCTGACCACTCAATGATGAAAGCTTTTTAGCCCAAACAAATTATCCACAATTAGGTACGCAAATGACATCATAATAATGTACATCAGAGTACATGATGATATGACTTGATGTTAAAACGTTATGATCCTCTCTGAAGCACGTCAGAATTGGAGAAGCAGGTGACCTTGTCCGCTATGAGAGCTTGGCGGTATCTGCTGATGTCAAGGTGTTGGCTTGTCATGACCTCGTCCATAAAAGATGGTGCGTACACGCCGTCTCCAGCGTCACGATGCATCGAACCATTCCGATCGTCGATTCTTCCACCGTTATGAACAGTGTCATCATAACGCTCGTTCGGTTCCTCGGCAGACGTATCATCATCACTGGCATTTGTCATGTCGTCGACGTCATCATCGTGACGGTTTTCCTCCACCACCAATCGGGCAATGGCGCTGACCTCGTGTAGTAGATGAGTGGTCAGCCTGTGTCCAGCCTCGGCAGCCTCAACCAGCGTCAGGAACCTGCAGCATGTACGGGCAAGGTTAGCATTGATAACCTACCATAAGCTGTGGTTATGATTAACCTACCATAAGCTGTGGTTATGATTAAAATATCCGCTTATTTCCCATGAGTACCCAGTGTCAGCAGATTCGTAAACATTATTCCAGACCAAATTAGGCAGTCTGAAATTACGTTACAAACAGGATGTGATGAGCAAGTTCCTAACCTAATTGACAGAGACTGTTGAAGCGCATTGTTGTTTAACGTACTGGCAGCGAGCAGGCGTCGGATGATCCGAAATATTTCATCTTCTGAAACACGAATTCTATCAGTTAGAATTATTGCAACAACAGTATACTTTTAGCGGTAGCTATATGCTATATGTAATGACACGTGCAAAAATACTTGTTTAATCGACTGCAACACTGCAACATCATGTTATACTAACCAATTTCTTCCGTGAAGTCTGATGCCCGCTTCCAACTTTGAAGTTTCTCCCTTAGGATGAGAGCGATCAGGATGGACGTGTGATCTCCCTGTGGCTCCATGACCGTTATAGTTTTTCGTTTAAGTATTGGATTGACTTGTTGTATTCTTGACTCTGTACAAAGAGCGTGTGTGCTGGGACCTCTTAAACGGTCGGTTTTTATTGGAACTGCCCACTGTGCTGGTCATTGGCGCATCATTTCTTTGATCTCAGAGCGGTAACTTGGCCCGTTACGTCGCGGAAGGCAGTTCGTTACGCGCGATGCGCGCGACGTCTTCGATACTTTAATGTCTGCACCCGGACGAATCCTTGGTGTACACAGTCAAGGAGTGACGCAATCAGTTTGTGAGACGAGTTTTGTTGAAAATACGCGTGTAAATCAGATTGATGTATTTTCTCAAACCGTCAATAAACGTTGTACTTCACGAATTAGATACACAGTCCCACCTGACAAATAGCTGCAGGAGCATCGTTGATCAGACATATGAATGCTCTTTCAATGCTCATTCATTTTTCGTGGGTGGATTCCCTAACAACGAGGATGATTTTACTATTATAGAATTGACAATAGTGGGCTATAAAAAGACAATGCTTAGACGGGGTTTATTTTCCTTTAAATATCCATCTGATGCTTATTCAATCAAAGTCGATATTTTGACTGGTGATGTATAATTTGTTCCTCCCCATACATCACCTCACTGCCCACCCTTCCTACCCTCAAAAACCCTATACACGACCCGAAAAGAAACAACTCGTACATGCCCATCTTCGAAGGAAAAACACGACATTCTATTCTTTTCTGTACTATATACGCGGTTACTTCCAGTCACAGAAAATGAGTTTTCAAGCAATTAATAATTTTGATTTTCAAGATGGGTTCTAGCAAGCCGCCTACATATGGGTTCTAGCAAGCCACCTACATAATTATTGTGTAGGCGGCTTGCTAGAACCCATCTTGAAAATCAAATTCAGTCATCTTTACCGGTTTCAGCTTGATATAGACTTGGGGTTAAAATATGCTATATCTTAAACCAGTTTTGTATGACTTTTGCACGATTAACGACAAAGGGACGGACTCAGATCGAGACGTCTTTGTGCGTATCTTATAAAGACCGATGAGATTATATACATTCCAATCGGTATTTTGTTCTCCCCATGCCATAAGCCCAGAGCCACATCATGCGCTTCATACTGCACTGTAGCCACTGTGAGTTCGGCTCACAATGGGCCAGGCTCGATAGCAAGTCACATGACGTTCTACCACAATATAAATTTATTCCACATGCTTTAAGTCACAATTTCACAAGACATCAGATAAATACACAGATAACCCATTAAGCTAAACAAATCATTGACACATGACTCAAGTCCTGTTAAAACAACAAAATCCATACACATACTTCAGTGAGTCTGTCACTAGCAATGATCCAGGCATACTGAAACTCGGTTAATAAATTCAATAAACGTCACAAACATATGCATAATTAAGCAGATTCTGTTTAAGACCAATAGATCTCTGGTTCGCGTTCTGGTAGGAGGAGAAGGCTTTAAGTGGAAAACAAGAGGCCCACGTCTCTCCATACACAACTCACAGACACATACATAGCACTATACTGAGATCACTGGTTAGGTTGCAAAGTACAAAGTTGTAAGTACAAACTGGGCAATATAGATTTTTGTCATAATCTGCATGCATATACTCTCCAAACCACTGTTGAATATAACTCATTAAGGAGGTTTTCTGCCAGACACAAGTTTCATATGGAGTAAAAACAGACAATTTGGCAGATGAAGCATTCAAAAAACTAGGCACAAATATTGATTAACATAACAATGCAATAATATTTCCAAATAATTTAACTAAGGACAATTAAGCAGTCATTTTTGGGCAAAATATATTGCATTCTTGAATACTGTAACACTTCATGAAATACTTTGATAACAAATGAAATGTATTGAGATATTCTGAATATATAAGTACACAAATAACCATATCAACTTTGCACCCACCCAAAAGAGAAAGACAGCAAGTAGTTAAGCATGGAAGATTTTTTAAAAAATACTGTGGTATTCCTATTTTGGGTCAAATATCAATAGTCTATGTAAAGTGCTGATATTCTCATATTTCAGTTTACAGACATGGTAACAATACCATGAAGATCTAGGTCTACTTGAACACACACCAACGCATAACAAATACACTTTGCCATGCACATCCTGACTAGCTTTATTTGAGTTTCTTCATCGACCTCAACTGTATGTAGGTCAAGATTAGGAAGATGAAGGTGATGATGGCGAGGGCTGCCTCATTCTGCCAGAGGTCCCAGGAGGTCTGGTAAGGGATACCTTGTCTTCTCATGTATTCGTTACCGGTGTCACTAAAATCAAATAGGAAATATATTCATTATATTAAGTAATCCCAGGGTGCCAGTTATATACTAATATTGGCCCTGCATTGTAAATCCCAAGTTGATCACGTCACCGATCTGTGAACTCGCTTGCTCATTGAATGATTAAAAATTGTAGATGTAGCCATTTGCATACCAGGTGGGGTTTGCTGCACATGTAACCCCGTCCGCCATCGTTGCCATGATCCGAGCGAACAGGCGTTATTAAAGGTCAACTACAAAGATTTTTTTTATTCCATTTTTCCAAAGTTCTATGTTTTAAAAGGGAATCGTGACCAAAATAAGGTGACTGCGCGCTTTTTTTCTTTAAGAAAAATGATTTTTAAATGTATATTTCCCACGTCGAATCTGACAAGATACCGCTCGGTAAAATTCGTGAATTTCCGAACAGTGACGTCATTCAGGTTGTTTGCGAATATTCATCGCCATCTTTAGCCTTCCCGGTTGGTTGACAGCGTGTGACTAACTCGTCTTTCTTCACGGTCTGGTGCGTTTCTTGGTGTGGATTATACCTTATTGTTGTGCGTTTGGTTGTCGGAACAATGTGAAGTCAGGCGTGATTTTTTTTTGTTTCTAAAAGACATGTGTGCCGCATATGGGTGTCGAAAGTCAAACGTAAACACTGGAGTCCTTGCCCTTATAGTTATAGTTATACGACAGTTCTATGTTCTGACCATTTCGAGAAAAGTGCTTATGAGACAGACCCAGAGCTGCTCAAAAGTCTAGGATTTCGTAAGAAACCTAGGCTCCGAAATGGTATTGGCAGCTGATCAGATAGATAAATCAAGTGACAGTGGTGAATCACAGACTGAGGTGTCACACTCAAGTACTGCCGACGTCGGCTAGGCGAAGAAACTTCGCCTGTCAGCGTCCGCGCTGTTTGCTACACCAGGGGCGAGTGCCTTGCCGTCTGCCGACCATGAAGCTTGCTCTCACTTGTCATAAGGGGTGAAGGCAAATGTTTTGGTGAGTGTCACAAGGCAACTGCATTATTATATATGGTGAAATGCATTGGCAGGGATAACTTCTGTTGTATGTTTCCATGTGTCTTTTCAGAGTCAATTTGTAAACATTGACATCCTTAAAGGCTATGATGAATGAAATTGTAGCATACTTATTGTATTGATACCATAGATGGCTGACAAGTCTCTACAAACACAGAGTTCTATCTTTCCTGGGATAAAGAAATATTCAATAGGTACCCAAGTTGGCCCATCTCACCAAAAGTGTCACCAGGGGCACCCAATATGAGCCCTAGGAGGAATCTGGTGGACTGGTGGACAGCGATGATGAGATGGAAACTGACCCTGACTATGACTTCACTGACGAAGTGATGATGCTGAGATGGAAACTGATGATGACATGGCGTTTGAAGAACTGTTAGGTAAATGTTGTTTTGTTTGTAGTGTAATCACAGGGTTTTATTTGATGGAAGAAAAATTTAGCTCACAGAATGCTTATATACAGTGGTGTTGATCTGGAGGATGGCCCTAGTCAGATTCAAAGATTCCGGGGGAGTTTTGCTTGTTTTGAACAAATCAGCGTGAATGGACACCGTAAGATGTGGGATTGCCAATTTTTTTTACAGGAGCTATGCCCACAGGGAATTTGTTTATGGCTTCAGGGATTTTTGTTAGTGGCAGTAATGCTATTAGAACACTGAACATGTTCAGATATGGGAAAATCCCAAGCCTGTCAAAGTACCAATTTCTTTTGGTGTGAACATGCATTAATCTAAAATGAAACACATGTTATTTTGACATTTATTACCAAAACCTGAATAAGTTTCATTTGCACAAACATTGTTACCCAATTAAAAATTGGCATATAATATAACTTACTTATTATATGACTATCATAAAAATATGAATATCATTGATTTGCTTCAGACTATGTACATCAGGTGCTTGATCTAAGGCAAAAATATCCAAGCTACAGACTTGCTGAGGTCCTTGCAGATGACAGGACTGTCCCACCACCTATTGCCTCCCAGTACGAGAAACCTGAAAAAGGATCTTCTCGTAGGTGCTCACAGGTGTCGATTCAACCTGACCAAGAAATCTTCCGCTCCATTGTACATAACCTGTATATTTGCCGCCCGGGTCAGGGAAGGATTTTCTAACAGCTGTTACCACACAGGCTGCCAGCACTTTCCTGTTTCTTTTGCCCAGTCTGTGCCATATCCAGAGTGTAAACTGTCGGTAAACTAGATACCTGAATAATCTGAAGCAATATGTCAATTAGTTGTCTATGGTTTTAAAATAAGTTGTATAGCTAAAAAACAATTGTCATTTGTCAACCATTCCCTCACTTCATAATTTTATTGTAAGCTCTGCCTCTGGATTTCATGTAACTGGCATTATTTATTCTTGGCTATGTAAAATATATTGTAGTTCATCAATATGAACACTGAATATTTTACACAGTGGAATTAATGTTCCCTTTGTAATAAATATGATACCATCCTTTTTGGTAGCAATAATGGCTAACTTACTCATTGTAGAGACCTCATCTCCAACAGGTCTGTCCATTTGAATAGATTCAAATTTGGACACTTCCAGCACATTTTTATTCATGCAGCTAGCCAGGAATCTGGGATGCTTGGTGATGCATGTCCATTCGTCCGTTAGAGCCATCACTCACTCCAAACTTCTGTGGCTGCGTCCATTGGGATGCAGTAATGACATCTACACCTAAGTTAGAGAAATAATTAAAGAGTCATTGTAAATTTATATTTGTGGTACAATGTATGAATATAAAAGGAAAATACTTTATAAACTGCATGCAAACATCTGTCCACAATATTCAATGTGCTCAGGGTACAATGACAAAGCTACATTCACTAGCCAAGTACTATTTGTTGTAGTAGTTTAGCTCCGGTCGTAACGCCTAACGGTAACATGAATTTATACCTCAGACGTCTTGTAGGGCTATAGTAGTTAGGTCTGTCAACATACCATCCTCAACGTACAGAATGTGTAAATTTATTGGGTAAATGAAACTAACGATATTTTTTTACCAGTTAATATAGTTCAATAAAGCTTGGGAAGGGTATTCTAAAACTTACCATTCATCGAAATCTTTTGTTGATTCTTCATCCGAAGCGGACCCTTGAGTTATACTTAATTAGAGCTCCCGGTGTCATTTCGTAGTGTGACTTGGATTTTTCAACTCCCGTCCGTATTGGCTCAAATAAATAGTCATGGACATGATTTGCCCCAATGTTATGCTATGGGGACTCGTAAACTTCACCAGAAGACGACATGGCTTGTCAAAACGGTGTAATTTTAAAATCCAAACAATCGTTTTTCGCTTCGCTCGCTCGCTCGCAGTCAAATTCTCTTGGAGACAGCACAGCAGGAATGACGTCACGCAACGTGCACCTAGCGGCCAACTGAGGCAAAATGGCATCGAGAAGATGGCTTCGTATTTTCTTCCGAATGAAACCTTATCGGTGGATTTTTAGTACTTATGCATTCCGTTGTAATGCATTATGGGTCCCCGTTGGTTTATGAGTTATTAATCTTCAATTTGAAACACATTATAAAGAAATGATGAAAATCGTTGAAGTTGACCTTTAAGGTAATTGTATAGCCTAGTCCAAGCTATCGTAACAATACTTGTCATACACACGGCACAACAACCGCGAAAATGGAGTAGTATAAAAAACGCCGATTTATATTGTTAAGATGTTGACCCATGTAATAACCAACCCACCAGCTGTTATCTGGGTAATATATTACAGTGATATGATTAAGAATCACCATCAATTGATAACCATAATTGTCATTATCTGTTGGTCATTGTCTCGAGGTAGCTGACCGGTCATTCCAAACTACCAAGAAACCATCAAGAGTTATCCGATATCATGGAGTGTGGAGTTCAAAGGCAGGCCACCTGCGCCAAGCAGACGACTTCCGACGTGAGAATGTCTCGCTGGGCGCGGTGTGACTCGTCATCAAAGAACGGCGCATGCGCTCGGAGCACACATGCAGACCCAAGTATCTGCCTTGAAATGACGTTACCATTTTAGGAGGCTCTTATATGTGAATGAGAGCTACAAACACGTAATTTCATAGAAACTGGATATAACCTTGAGTCGGTAGGTCACGGAGAGAGGTCGGCATTTAAAACCTTTGATGTTGAATATTTTCGCATTCCGTTCATAAATCAAGCCATTTCGAAGCGAATAATGAATAATGGTTGGGAGTTCCAACTCGAACACCTCAATGATCTTGACCTTCCATGATAGAGTCGGTGACCACAGAAACAATCTCTGTGATATGCGATCACACAGATACCCTCGTTAATGTACCGAGTGTCCAGAGTTGACGAATTCCCAAGAGATTCTGCTAAGAGATGTCTCCCCAGGGAAATCAGGTGGGAACCAATCAAGCTTAATAGTGAGATGTGAGGTTCAATCTATGATGATGTCAATGTCAACTTATTGACAGGAGGCAAGGAAGACCTTTATCAGCTATGCGACGTCACATTTGGTAGTCAAATGTAAGGCTAACAGTCACTGTGTCAAAATCAAGTGGCATTGGTCCAACCGTTCGAATATAGAGTTGCCGGTCACCATATTACGTCAATATCTAATCCGTCGTTTATTAATCGTTATATAAGAAATTAGTGGTGTGGTGATCAAGCCACAGCATGGTTTGTCTCTCTCACCGACCGTCATGTTATATCACGACCCTGTCCTCTTTATTTGGACATGGATTATTATACATGGTTGACATTTAACAGGATGCAACAAATGACACGCGAGAAACAAGCTCCGGTCGAAAGGTAATATGAATACTCAGACGTCTTGTAGGGCTACCGAGAAACAAGAGACCGCATGTTCACGATTGTCACCAGAGCAAGCGTTGTCATAACGCATCTTACAGGTTATTTATATTGAATAACCGTTATGATGCATTCTCGAGAAATTGTAGGGCTTGGAGACACTAACAACAACGATGAATTCCCACAGTTCTTATTGTAATTTACGCAAACAAAACAACAGTAAAGCAATGAACACCACATGGATAGTTTTCTGTGCTCAACAAGATAAAACAGAGTACTTACCAGACAGATGTTGAATTAGCATAGTCACAGAATGTACGATCCTTCAACTCATTCACCATGAACCCCTGCAACAAACACACGATAACTCAACTCAAATCCACTCCCTGACCTCAAACACAGCCTCATCCAACCTACTATACACGCCATGACTTACATCCATGCTGAACCTGAAGATGCTGAGCCACTGGAGCCAGCGTAGGAAGGATGGAATGGACTGTATGTTGACGAGCAGCCCGCTGAAGATCATCATGAACACCCAGACGAGGGCCGTGAAGATAGTGCCCACCGTGTGGTTGCTGGTGGACGCACTGAACACGAGGGCCACCGAGGTGCCCGCCATGCAGGTCAGGAAGAGGTTGAGGCAGAAGAAGAAGAAATGAGGCGCTCCTGGGACAAGACCTGTATATAACAGACAATGTGAACAGTGTAACAGTGTATACACAGAAAAGCAGGATGAATCCATTGAGCATCCGCACCAGACAATGAGATCGGACAACAAAATTGTTAGTTGCTGGGGACAGCATCTTCTGACCAATCAGGTCCAAATGAATAGAAAAATTGCCAGGTGACCTGGATAACTAAGTGAACTTCCACAAATAAGTCCAATAAAGCAAACACCAAAGACAGCTATGTTTAGCATATAGAGTTACAAATACTGTTGGATATATCTGTATTGGAGACTCGTGTGTTTTTGAGTACCTATCATCCAGTAGGAAATGGAGGCGAACGTTATGACGGGCAGGGCACGTTGGGGCAGTACGTCGAAGATGAGTTTGGACAGGAAATAGCTGGACACCCGGTAGAATCCACTGATACTCTCATGGCTGTACACACATAACATAACAATCAGAGCTGACAGTGTGTCAACAGCTATCTTACACATGGATCATCAGGGAATATGAGGCACCCAGGGGGTTAACTCAGTGTTAAAGGACGTATAAAGACAGTGGTATGTTCTCACATAAAGATAGCCCTGTCCTTGATGAAGATATCCACGGCTGACATGTTTCCAAACACGTAATTCATCACCATGAAGAAGAAAGCCCCCACTCTACCAAACACAACACATTCAAAAACTTAATTTATTCAAGTGACTTACAACAACTAGTACCCTATTTAAAAATTCAGAATAAAAAGCCTTAAGAGTGAGTATGATAGAAGCTGTACCTGTTTTGAATACCTGAGGTGTACGAATCATCTGCCTGGAAGTATATCCCACCAATGACAGTACCCAACAAAATGGCAGACATCATCTGACAACCACACACATCATCACCACCACACTTAGTGAAGATGTACTGCTTACCAAGAGGATGAGGACAATTAGCATGTCAAACAGAGTAACTGATGACACAGAATGGACAGAGCATAATATTGAGGTATAGGTTGACAAATGCTCATCCTTAAACCTCATAGGTTGTGAAAGGTTCCCTTTTTGATGGCTGTGTACTATTTCATGCATTATATTATTCAAAATATTGTAAGAAACTGTCTGTCTATACCTTAGTAAAAGCAGTACATGAAATATTAATAAATTGTTAAATTCCAGACCTTATCCTCAAGCTTCAGCATTCTATACAACATTTTTTCTGAATCCACCACACACTTTAAGCTCCGAACATTTTGAATATGGGATTGGCCACCAGTAGTTGAATGATTGCCGAGGACAGTCACAACACGTACCTGTGTGATGAGGGTGTGTCTGTTTCGCACCATATTCTTCCATGTCCGCCCAGACACAACATAGAACTGGACAAACACACAAGCAAACTCTAAAACATTGGACAAAATTGCTACAAATACGGAATATTGATATGAAGTGATGGGGTGACAACACTTCCATGGATGAGTCTGCACCCAAGTTACCTGAGTGAGAAACGAGGATGAGTAAGAGATGACCTTGACCTCAGTAGCAGTCGTATCACTTGGACTCACACCACTGACTATGGGCTCCAGTAGGTTCTCTACCCTGTTGGTAAATCACCAGGTTAGGATACAAACTTATTGTGAGTAAAATCAAATAAAGTTACATCAGGATGAAAATGACCAATAGAAAGAGAGAGCTAGGTGTCTTTATACGACATTTGCTTTTTTGAGTACAGTGCTCGAGGTCATAGAGAATTGATATGACCTTGTGTGATATTTGGAGACTGTGTACTGGTCCACTAGAACCCTCTGACGGAGACCGGCCAAATCAGCATCTAAAACACGTAGATGTGCAATTCATGATTAACACAACACAGCACGTTAAGCATTAGGTTGACCACATTGAACTGTGTGAATCTATGTGGGTGTCTTAGAATGCAAGAAGTGACACAACCTTCGTCTATGTTCAAGGCAAACATGTCACCAGCCTCGCTCTCTTTGAACACATGTGATGTTCCTGAACACAAACAAAGATAATGGTAAGTTACACGGTTATTTCTCTCTGGCAGCAAGACACATTCTTTTATAAATCACACCATTCACATATTGGTTATAGCACGGATGAAGTCACCATTAGTCTGGAGTACATCTGGGGGTAGTCTAGCAGGGCAGGACTCGGGCATCAACCCCCCGTTCAGCACATCGAGGAAGAAGTCAGGAGGGTTGTTGTGCTCCTCACACCGGAAGCCTGTACAGACCCACAACATGAGCAACTTAAGGGTAATGCTGACCTCCAATGAAATCATTAACCATTTAATGGCACATACAAAATAGATCCAGATATATTGTATGAGAGTAGAATTAGTCAAGCTGAGACTGGGCCAGCCCATAATATACCTATACTGTTGAAGTGTTCCAGAGCATCCTTAGCTGGACCGTGGTACAGCATCTCCCCCTGTGATAGCAACATTAGCTCGTCAATCAGACGGAAGATAGAAAACCGCGGCTGGTGGACAGAAAATATTATAGTCTTTCCTCTGCGAGATAATCTGGAACATAATACAGACATCTATGAATGAACGAATTCCACATGTAAACCACCTCTTAACGGATCTTTGCTGAATTCATCTCGATGATCAAGGACGTGTTTACCTCTGCAGGAGGTACATGACGGAGTATGCGGTGTGGGCGTCTAGACCAGTCGTGGGTTCATCGAGGAAGAGGACTTGAGGTGCAGTGATGAGCTCCATGGCGATGTTGGTACGCTTCCTCTCGCCTCCAGATATCCCACGGATGAAATCTGTCCCCACCTGAGTCGACAATACAGATGTCAGTCACAAGAGCGTATACCATCAACCCAACTGGCATCTTTTCTGGTTTGAGAAATGCTGATTTCAGTATTAAGCTTTAAAGCTCATTTGTTGACAAATTTCAGCAATTGATAAAAATGATGGAGCAGGATCATCATTGAAATGTGCATCCTTAAAACTTTAAATGAACAATATAATCGAACGTAAAATTGATCATCCAGACAGTATCAGCATGTGATATGTATCATCTCTCCTACCCTGGTATCAGCACACTTGGTGAGTCCTAGATCAGCTAGGATATCTTCTACGCGGCTATTACGCTCGCCCACGGACATGGACGAGCTGAGACGCAGGGCAGCTGAGAACTGGATGTTTTCTCTCACTGTCAGCATCCCCATCACAATGTCATCCTGGACAGACAAAGACATGACATCGTTACCAAGTTACAAGCCATTAGACCCATATGGTGACTCTAACCTCCATGACATGGGAGCTGTCATTTATTCTTTAAGAATGATGTGGTTTCTACATAAAATAATAAATAGAAATTACAAACTTGCATTATAACTAGCTACATGTCTTCAAACTTGTGCTTTCTTTAAAAACTTTCATAACAGCTATACATTTATACATTGCTGTGCTTCTAACACATAATATTTATGATCTTGTAAGTAATCGAAATATAAAATCAAAATTTTTACCCAAAAATCAGTCGCTATAACAAGGGGTGCATATTAATTATCATACACAAGGTTTTAAAATATGTGCCCTGAAATCTGAACATTAAGATCAATATCAAACAATACCACTTCCTGCAGGGTCATCTACCATGTCATTTTTCACGATAAAGATTTTGTCAATTTCAAAACCTACGAGGGATATTTAATCAATATTTATCAGTACTCAACACATGGCTTGACAGAGTAGAAATAAAATTACATAGGAGTCTTACTTGGACAACATATCCAGCCATGCACTTGAAGTTAGATGGCTGAGGTTTTCCATTTACAAGCACTTCACCTCTAAGTCCTTGTGGTTCTTTACGAGCTGCTAAAATGTCCAGCAACCTACACACACAATGATTTCAATCAAATGACCTAATCAGGGATGCCAACAGGGATTTGTTAAAAAAGAGGAAAATTTGCCTGGGGCCATGGGGCCGCAAAGGCCCCCTGCGGATTAATGGATCCCAATGGACCATGGCGGCCACGTAATCCGCGGAAAATTGGCATCCCTGCCTAATGTTTGGAATTCAGGCAGTTGATAGAATAATGAATTCAGCTATATTTTTTAAGAAGGATTTAGAGATCTCCTTGTTAAGATTTTGAGTAAAGTTTTTTGAACTCACGAGGTTTTTCCACACCCTGTTGGTCCTAATATCGCATTCATTCCAGGTTTGCAAAGACCACTGTAAATAAAATGTCTCAGAGATATCAGAGCAACATTAAACATGATGCAGAGTAACAAATGTACTAAAGGGTAATGCAAACATAAATACCTGAATCAAACACATGAAAGATTAAATAATGTATTACAATCCAACAGCTAAACTACTGAATCCCCAATTAGATTTTATATTTTACATTCAACATGTACCTAAATTTTGTGAAGATCAAGTTTGAGATATAGAATTCTATATTTCTGTATGTTACCATAACAGAACAGGTTCATCACTTATTTAGTAACCACATGCATGAACTCGTATAAGATTGTGTAGCTTGTAACAATGGTGGGATCATCTGCCCACAAATTCATCCTTTTGTCCCACGCGCCATCCCAATGGTTGCATCCTCTTACATTAATACTCAATCTGGTTCCATTCCATCTCTAGATCCCTTTTCAAATTCCTCTAATATTTATCTCATTACAGCACCCATCCAACCGTGAGTCACATCACAACATTGCTAAAATATCTAGCCCAGCCATTACACCACCACAACATCCAGCCCCATCCCTGCAACCTCCAAGCACTCCCTTCCCTAAACCTTCCCACATGAAACCTACTGGGTAGCATTCTGCTGCCAGTCATGTTTCCTTTAACATTTCACTATTCCCCCTGCCAATTCTCAATACAACCATTGCTAACACTATTGGCTCCAATAAGCGTTAATGCTGACAGCAATGAGCATGTAGTATATGTAGAGGTAACGTGACAGTGGATGAATTGATGCATTAATTAATTAATCATGCCGAGGCTATCTACTAGGGTGTCCCTTTTTCCCCCCAAAAGGGACACCCTCCACGGCACCATCCACAGATGAAGCCCATATGATTTATGCGATAGCACACGTGTTCACACAACCACAGTACTGAACAGATGTAATCAAAGAATATTTCAACGTGTCTGTAACCTTTGAATTGTTATTCTTTTAGTGCTAAGTTGTGAAACAAAAGTAAAACTAATGCGACTTGAATAGCAATGGGGTTACAGTACACTAGAAGCTGTATACATATGTTATTACTCATTATCAGATTATAGACATGCAATGACCAATGCTACAAAAATATAAACATATTTATCTCATTACATATGACAAACAACAAAGGGGTTTACCTAATGTTAGAGAGGATCTTTTTGGGAGATTTCTGAGCACAGCAACAACAGCCCTTGACTGTTTCCTCCACTTCATAACTCACTTGATGGAATGACAAGACACATCCATCTGTTTTATTCAGCTCTTCATGACTTCCGAGATAGTCATCAGCTAAAATACTATGCTGACCAGCCTGGTGCAGTTGTTCCAATCTAGCGGCGAATTTACATTTAGAGTCTGAAGCCAGCAAGAGTGGTTCTGTTGACGGGTGCTCGCTGACCTTATCGCTTTCATCGTCGATATTGACAGCTACGCTTTCATTTGGTACGGTGTGATTTCCTTCAGATCTTGGACATTTGACTACAACAACTGTTGAGTCGACTGGATATTCATTGGTCGACGCCATTTTCAATAAGCAGTCTTTGTCAACCATAAGATTACCAGCGCTAAGACTGTCAGCTGACTGAAATTGATAGGCGGGAAATATGCTGTTTGTTTTCCAGCACCCTGTGACGCCGGGTGAGAACAAAGACCGATCCAAATCAGACTTTAATTATTGTCAGTCCAGTGCTTACCTCATACAATAGATCGCCGATAAATTAGCTCTGTTTCTGCCAAAATATCACACCATGATGAAGCAATTATCACCGATAAATATTTTACAGCGCACATTAAGGTTGTTCAGTTGTTTCGCTGTTTCGGACGCCACTCAGCTGATTCGGTTATGCAAAGTAAATCGATTATAAGTGGTGATCGGTGGCGGAAGTGAGAACCGGGGGCCAAAGGGAATAAATTGTTTTGGGTCGCCACTTGAAAAGAGAGGTTGGTATGTTATAAGTGCATCACAACTCTCCTTATATCTAATGTCACAAATGGGTTTTGGATCTGAATACAATTTTAACAGTGCATTGATGCAGATTGTTACGATCAGGATTGGTGGGGCTGGTAGTACAGTATGATTGCGACATCATTACGAGCAGACGCTGCGGGTATCTTTAAAACATTGCATCATGACTACGACCCATCATAACGTCCTAGCCCATATACCTGGGATAGAATACACCATGAAATAGTGGAAATCGAACCAGTATTTTATGGTATGTAGGGGTTAAGTCAAAGCCTATGTCGAGTTAACGCATAAAATGACCATTTCACACGTAATATGACTATTTTATTCCGTTTGCTTCGGTATTTCACACATATCGCCTCGGGGTTTTACTGGCTAGTTTCACGTAACTATACATGACCGAGCACTGCAAATTCTGGTAGCTAAGCGTAATGGTTGAGGACAAGACCAAATGGTAGAATAAAAATTACAAATAATTCTATCAAGAGGCTATCAACAACGTCTAGCCGTGCACGACGTTTAATAACGTCGTGCAAAGATCGTAACCGAATGCGCGTGAACGATACATGAGTTCCAATTATACACGATAATTACACAAATGTACGTATGAAGAATAATTTTTCACATAAATGGATGTTTATTAACAAGTTGAGTTAGTTTACGTGTGAGATTTCGTCAAAGGCGATTTAATCCGGCCACACAAATTCTGAAAAGTTCATGTTTATTTTGAACGACAAGTTCGGTTTCTGCGCGCATGCGCAGACAAGGTTCTTCGCAAGCGAACTTTTTCTTTCTGAATTTTATTATTTAAGTATATGTGTCATTTTGTCAATGATTATCTTTTGGAAATGTCTACTTTGAAGGGCGATATGTATTCAACGATATCACATTGACATTTAAAAAAAGATAACACTTATTGATTCCCGCAGTCTGGAGGGGGCACTTGGCCTTGTCCTGCGTAGGGGTGTGCCCCGGGATCTCAAAAACCTGTACCCGTCATACAAGGTAAAAATGCAAGAGCATACCCCATCCTACAATAATAAGGTCAACAAAACCCGTCGGGAGGCCGAAAAAAACTTACCCCGACACATGTATACTACCTCTATATACTTAAGTGCCCCCTCCCCCGGGACCTGCAGCCACATGGCGAGTGAAAATGAAACTGGGTAATGTGACGTCATATCTCCAAAACTGGGGCTGCGTGAACGAAAGTTGTGATTCTAAAAGTTCATTTGACAATTGCTAAATAATCACGAGACAGTGGATAACCAAAATAGTCCGGTTCAGCGGATATTCATCTCATTTGTCGACATATATATTTACGTAAGTACACAACATTGATGAGAAGCTATATGCACGCAAAATATAAAACTTGCCACACGACCCACATATCCTCAATCACGACGGTATATATTTATATTACCGTCGTGCGCGGCTAAACAACGTCCTGCTTACAATTGTTTCATAAATAAAAAGCGGCGACAAAGCTATTAAGGTCCATATTTCGATCTATGCACACATGTTTAGTCTTCACTTAATCACCGTGGTAACCGAAGCATATGTGCTGCAAGGCTGTACCCCCAGTCACCGAGTTGAACGCTCACCATGCTTTTCGAGCTGTCAACTGTTATTGTCTTCCGACAGAGAGCGCTGTTGACACCGATCGGTGCGAAGCGAGCAAACGCTCGAGCGCCATCTGTCGAGTGACAATGATCATCTGTTTAGGAACAGTCCTGACTGCGCCTGCGCTCAGCTACCGCCTCGTTGTAAAGATAAACATGGCGACATATGCTCATTGGGGATGCCACCGCAGCTGTAATCATTATGGTAGTCCATGTCAGCTGAATCCATCACTCGTGATTATTGGTGCAAATTGTTTAGTGTCATGCTGTGAAAAAAAATAACGCGCTTTGGTTTAATCGTTCAAAGGATCTTAATTTAATTGTGAATTTGGGAATTGCGTTGGATACAGTCGTCTGGAAAATCTATACTGCGCTATATTGAAACTATCGTATCACATATTCAAATGTTTCAATTTCAAACGTGCAAATGCTAGAAAACCAATAACATTTAACCACATCCTACATATCATTGGCCCAAAGGAACTAAAATCTCCTAAAATAGGCATTGGGCTACGAAGCTTCAGCTTGGTTCACCTTTGCCCTTAGACGCTACCATTTCTGAATCGGCGCTGGGTGTTAGCAGTGTTCGCGGTGCAGCTGCTAGGGATGGCTTCATTAGGCACACGGTCCAGCTTACGGAAAGGTTGTGGAGTGCGAAGAAAGCGCGCTAACAGGCAATATGAGGATAGGCGTGTTTCTCACGCTATGTGTAGCTACCGTTCAAACATTACCATCACCAGGTAAATTCATCAACTAATTTTACATTCATAAAAGATGAAAGCTTTTACTTCAGTTCTCATTGTCAAATATATGTTGTGGTGGTTACAGCCGACTGGACGTCACAAGCCCAACAGACACTTCGTATGAAACTAAATAGGAAAGTTAGCACCAATGTGGCCAAAAACGTCATCCTTTTTATTGGTGATGGAATGGGGATTTCAACAGTGACAGCGGGCAGGATATACAAGGGTCAGAAGAAAGGTGGTTCTGGCGAGGAAGAGCAGTTGACTTTTGAGAAGTTCCCCCATGTAGGATTGTCCAAGGTAGGGCCGATATTAAAAATGTTTAATGTACGACTGATGTTGAAAACGTTTAAGGTAAGACTCATTTTGAAATGCTTTAGTTAAAGAGACTGTTCAGCCACATATAAGGCTATCAGGGATCATTTCGTTATTACATTACTACGATTAACGCAGACGTAAGTTATGACATCTTCTAATTTGTGCTGCCGAGTTTACATGATGGAAGTTATGTTGATAAGTTTTTAACATTATTATTTGACTGGAAATATTCATGATATACTGTGGAGATCTGTTTTATTCAGTTATGTCGTTCCATCGATAACGGTGCCTCCCTAAAACCATGAACTACACGAATGTTAGCTGTAAATCATAACGCGCTCTGAATTTACCTCGCTAACGATGTGTATTCTTCCGCTTTAGTTACATAATGTAGATTTCATAAAATCTTCACTCATTCAAGTTGTGGGCATAATTGTGCACACATTAGACCGACAAGCAGGAAGGGTTATGTCCGACAACATAAATGGCAACAGCCGAAGTAAGGATCTTTTTTCTGAGACCACAGCGCCGCGTAGCGACTGAAAGTCTGAAAATGTAACATTTTTGGTTTCCAAGGTGCTGTTACCAAGCAGCTTGCTAGGCAACCACTTTTCTTTATATGGGGCTGAACAGTCTCTTTAAGATTGATGTTGAAAATGCTTGAGGTTGGACTGAAGTCGAGTATTTGCACTGATCTTCTGTGTATCTAAACTTGGGGATAAGGTACAATCTTCACAAGTTTATAACAGCCATCGGCCTTTCACAAAGTAGTCAATTTAATGTGGGAATATACTTGGAACTTGCGGTGACGAGAGATGGCGAGAACAGTAGTGAGCGCTGAAATGTTTAAGTTCAATTTGACTGGGTAATACGTTAACCGGCGTGTGATGGATGAATATATTTTGTAAATAAACTCGCATATTTAATTATGTTCAGAAACATCTTGGGATTCGGCGCAATCAAAGGGCCGAGGTGCGCCATATATACAACAACAAAATTGCCCACACGTTCCTTGCAAACGAAGATATCAGGTGTATCAGTTTGTACAGGTGTGACAAGAGGTTTGTGTTGATATAAGAATACGAAGCGATGGAGCGGTCGCGCTCTGGGTCCGACCACCTAATCTTTTAATCGTTTGCAGGTGTATACCCTAATCTGAGAGTTTACACAGCTACTGTGCCGGCGAGCAACACATATTCACCTGATAAACATTTGAATACACCTGTATATAATACATAAGTGTACGTTTAACCGGTCCGATATATAACAGGTGTGACCCAACTATCTATGCTTGAACAGCTTGAGTACGATTTATGAAACAAATAATCGCTTTTCCGAATATTTATGGCCGCGTGGGTGCATTGGTGTCACAGACTTACACAACCTCGCATCAGGTGGCGGACTCGTCTGGCACAGCAACTGCCATGCTAAGCGGGGTCAAGACAGGGTCAGGGGTCGTAGGAGTCAACCAGAAGGTTCGGAGAGGCGACTGCCAAGGCCAACGCGGAAACGAGTTGTCGAACATACTGGACTGGTCTTCATCGGCAGGTTTGTGAATGGGTTATTGTATTTCTTTGATCTTCGAGATTCAACCTGCAGGTTTATAGAGCTCTACCGAACTAAACTGCATCCATCGGAACATGTTAAATACCGCCTATATTGGTCGTTTGGCTGGGCCTATGATGCCTTACACGCGCACATGAGGGAGCGTGGATCGTTGTGATTTCTAACATTATGACCGACTATATTCAAAATTGGCTTTATCGAATTAAACTCTGGCCATCTCATCAAGCGTCAGCGTCGTGGCCTATCCATGGCAGCCATATTTCGCCAGTCACAGTCAATTTGGCGAGATTTTGGTGTAGACTCGATTCATCTTTCCCTAACATTCATTTTGATGCTGACATTTTCCCAAATGATTCATTCCTTACCACCACTGACAAGTAGACCACCCCTGACATGAGATTCACTTGTTGAGTACCAGGAAAATCAACGGGCATTGTAACCACTACGCGTGTGACGCACGCCACCCCGGCCTCGGCGTACGCCCACAGTGCTGATCGCAACTGGGAATCTGACGCGTACGTCCCGAAACAAGGCGACGCGTCGTTGTGTGAGGACATCGCGTCGCAGCTGGTGACGTCCGCTGCGCATGTCCAGGTAATCAGACGTCGATTAACCAATGAGAGTATGAATAAGAAAAGCATGGAGCTTATTTACACTTCAAATGATATTACAGAAACCATACCGGATCCTCAAAATCTATCAGTTCTTTCCCCAAATAATCCTTCATTTTGATATATCATACGAACAAATTGTAATAGCATTGCATTATACACCACTATATAATATAATGGCGTTTGCCAGAGCCTTTGTTTTCTGGTTCTCATATTGCAACACGCGGTTTAGCGCAGTAAGCAGCTGTAAGCAATGACATAAAAAGCGCCAGTCATCCGCGCATTCAGCTTACCAGCCTGCCTGTATGACATGACCTCGGGTGTTTAATCTTATATTGAGCACCTATTCTTTGGTTCTGGTTGCTTCGTTTCTTACCACACGGTGACTGATCTACACGCTTGAATAACCAGTCGTGTGTTGTCTTTGATGAGTTTTTCAATTGATTGGCAGGTGATATTAGGAGGAGGGAGACGGAATTTCTTACCTGTAGAGGAAGCTGATCCAGAGTACGGCAGCACCCTAACAGGATCCAGGAAGGACGGCAGGAATCTGATCCAGGTAACTAGCGATGTTCTGAGTTTGCATTCAGGCGCTGTCTGGGTATTTCCGATCATACCTAACCTGAACAAACTCTCAATGGATTGGGTGAAAATATACCGTGTATAGCTGTCTTACGAATACTGTACAAAACTCCACAATTTACATCAGGTACCTTAAACGTGTAAAACCTGGCAAATCATTTGGTTTCATCGCATGTTTTTAATGGTAATGAACGATTTGCGCCTACAAAATCGTGTGACATATTCAGCTGACATGGACTACCATTACGATTGCAGTCGTGGCGGCATTGTCAATAAGCACATGTCGCCATGTTTATATTTACAATGAGGCGGTAGCTGGGCGCAAGCGCAGTTCCGACTTTTTCAAACAGTCGACTGCACAATAAGCATGGTGAGCGTTCAACTCTGTGGCTGGGACCACAGCCTTGCCGCACGCATGCCTTTGTTACAATCGCGAGTAAAGACTAAAGTTGTCCAACAATATCAAAAGCGCGCATACATCGAAATAAACACCTTAAAAGCTTTGTCGCCGCTTTTTTTTTACAAATAAATTAACTTTAAAGCAAATTCGTCCATTATCGGGATATGTGACGACCCAGGACAGTAGAATGAAATGACAGCGTGTCAAGCAGACGATGACACTTAACTAGGGAGTGGTGTCCCAGCAGCAATCATCCCCATTGTCATCACACGAGATGTTATGTTGATGTAAAACAATTCATTGGTGACGTCATCCCTCCATTGCAGGAATGGGTTCGCATGAGGGAGTTGACTGGTAACACATCGACAGTAGCGTTTAACCAGAGCTCATTTGACGCCATCGACCCAGAAACTACAGACTATATCCTCGGTAAGCTACTCGCAGTGTCTCTGCTTAGCGGATGTATATCCGTCGAAATTCTCGATATTTGAACTATCGATTGGCTGGTCACAAATGCTTTCGTATAATAGTAATTTCAAATATCGATGTTTGATCTATACTATGTGCTACGACTGTTTATGTGTAATTCTCATGACTGTATCATTCCCGGCCTGCATAGATAACCTTGTTATGGTTACCATGCGTACGTTGTTACAGGGCTGTTTGAGCCGTCCCATATGCGGTTTGAGCTTGACCGAGCTAACGATGTGGGTGGTGAACCCTCCCTGACAGAAATGACGGAGAAAGCAATCAGAGTTCTCAGAAGAAATGACCAGGGATTCTTTTTACTGGTTGAAGGTCTGCCTGATAAAATTTATTGGTAATAGACGCACAATGAACTGTCCAGGTTAAGGTTGAAATGGATGAAATGCGATGATATCAAAAACATATCGTTACACGCAGGCGTCTTTACTACCCTGGTGTTATACGAAGATAGGTTATAATTTCTTCCTCTGTAATTTATTGAGAATTACACTAGGCACTATTTCGGCGAACTCGTTGCAGAAATTTGAAAGGAACTCTCGTTATTCCACGCTAGCTTGATGGAGTACCCTACACCCCCCCCCCCCCCCCCCCCCCCCCCCCCCCCCCATTGACTCGATATTCCCCTGTTTGCATTCGTTTATTTTTGAATTCCATTGATGATTGTAGGTGGTCGCATAGACCATGGTCACCATGACAACATGCCCAAGCGGGCGCTTGAAGAAGTGGTTTCATTGGACGCTGCTGTGGAACGCGCGATCGAACTGACCAGCGAGGATGAAACGCTTGTTGTCGTTACGGCAGACCACTCCCACGTGTTTACGATTGGCGGTTACCCAGAGCGAGGCAACCCTATTCTAGGTAAGTTTTGTCACGCCACGCGATTATTGTCCAAAGCGTGTTTCACCTAGCAGTCTGACCGCATGCTAAATGTGTGATTCATCATGTTAACAGGTCACCGTGGGGATGAAGACGATATGTACTACAGCTCCCTCGACGGCTTACCTGTGTTTACGCTGGGTTATGTTAATGGCCCCGGTTCACCTGCAATCAGGAATGCATCGGGTCAAAATACAGGTAGTTATTCCAGGTTTGCTTGGTAGTTTCCCGAGCTGGAGCGTGGTTTTTATCGTTCCAAATAGCAGCAGGTGTTGTTTATTTTACAAGTACTGTGAAACCTTTTTTAACGGACACTGAAACGACTGGGTACATTCCCAGCACCAATTCTCGGCCAGGTACTCTGGTTCCATGGTGAAACAGATCAATTCCCGGCTCGAAAAAAACCCCACAAATAGATAAACCATGTAACTCTCAATTGCCACAGTCATATTGTGTCGCGTCTTTGAATAGTTTCCGTTATACACAGGTGTCGCCTAAATATATTTCGAACGCAAACAACAATACCTCCTAGATCTTCCTTTGCTTGGGCGTTCTTACTTGGATTGCCTCTTATCTGCATATGTTATTTTGCATCTATGCGTCCGCATACCATAGTCTGTTCACTATCGATCCCTTTCGCTGTTTCAGAAGCAGACGATTTCGTGTTTCCGGCTGGTTTCCCTATCGAACAAGAGACACATGGAGGAGAAGATGTAGCGGTGTTCGCGCGCGGACCTATGGCGTTCTTGTTTGATGGCGTCAACGAACAGAACTTCATAGCGCATGCCATGGCGGAAGCCTCGTGTATCGGCAGTCATGCTGGGCGTTGTATGGGAGTGTCTCAACATTACAGAACCGTCGCCTCGAACGACGCATCAATGTTTAGAATCTCTGTGTTTCTAACCCGAACAATCAACACAATACTCGCGTTATTTTTGATATCACGAATCGAGCTTTAACTAAATAATTGAATTTTATGCTCCAACGGAAGAAGCTGTTGATACGGACTCTTCTTTGGTCACAGCGGCTCAGCTCATCCTACCGAAGACGAGGAGGTGCTACTGATACGTATTGACAACCTGCCCCTAGGTAATATTTATCTCAATCATTGATTGTTGGACGTAATTGCTGTAAGCATATTTCCCTCTATAGGTGCTTGTTGGTGGTGATTGTCATGACGTCTGACGTCTGTATGGGTGCGCGTACTATTCAGCTATAATTGTTTTAACACTGGTGCAGTTTGTGAAATAAACCACATGTATTACACAGTGTTGTGTGATATATATTCAAAGTGACGCGTCCACGATCAATCGCTCAATCCCTTAAAAAAAGATGAACTCGCGACTCATTGGCTCACCATCGATTTACATCAGAGCGTCTTTTTGCCAATTGTTGCGAGCAACAGGCTAATGCCAAGTGCGTGCTATCCGCCCGTCACTTCCGCCATAATCTGATACATTTTATGAATGCGAATCTGTCTGTGCTCGGTGCACTTCCATGTAGAAAGCTCTAGTAAACCAAGTATGATTAATTGAGGAAACTTTTCATGCTGATCGTCATGTGTACCTCTAAGGTCATCAAAACCAGGTCAAATTTGGCTACAACTTCCGGATGTATAGTTTAGAAAGCGCACATTATGATTACCATGCAATTGACGATATCGATATATTGGCAACAAACTCCGTGGGCGGGCGTCAATTATTGATTAGGCTTGGGAAACGAACACCGAGGAGTTGTTTCCCGAGTATGTCTATAATCATTTTCACGCAAGAGACAATGACCACCGCTCATTGATCACACAATATTGAAAATGGAAAATTCGTTGTGAATTTTCAAAATGGAGTATGTCAAAGGAAAAATAAATTTGTCAATGATACAGAGATTTGATGGCATAAGTGCTAAAAGTGACACTATAGCTTCAGCGATTGTCGTGTCCTGGCTCGAGATAAAAAGGATAATAGGTCAAGGTCATCCATGTTTATATGGTAATTGACTTTATTAATAATATTGCCGATTGTAAATAGACGCACCGGAAATAATTGGTATACGGGTCAATACGAGGGCGTATTTTAAACCCGGATTCATCAATACCTGATTTGGATCATTACCAATCAGACTTGTTATCTTTCGCGGTTGAAACGTGACTGTCGACCCTGCCAACATCTGTTTCACTGTGTATGACGAAAGGCAATGAAAGATAGTTGGAGACTCCAGCACGTCAGTCTGTTGGCCGCTTGCAAGAGGCACTCAATGAATACTTGATGACGCCGATCAATGCACATGATTGCACGGGGTAGCGATGACACCTGGGGTTAAGCTGCGTCCCTGCTTCAGTCCTGTTACTTGTCAAGTTGGAATTTTACGGACGAGAAACAAAAGAAAGTCAGCACGTTCGAAGCAAATTATCTTTTTGTTATAATTTTGGCACTTGAAAAAAAAAATCATCAAATACTGGGGGTTTGTTGCTTATTCTTGTGTGTTTTGGGGAAGAGAACATATCCTAAGAAGCCTGGGAATACTTGACATCTTGTATATGAATTGTATATATTCACTTTTGAGTCTTCGGTTGTGAGCAAATTCTAAAGTGTATGCTGAAGCTAAACCAATGTCAACGTAACAAAGAGGTCATTGGAGATCAATGTGGTCGCCTCTGCGTTTAAAGCTCAGCCCCGAAGCAGCTGATCATCACATAAAAAAACCCTCTCCCAGTGGCCGTTGGATGCACGGATGCACCCGGAATGTTCGCCATGATAAAGTAGGGATGATAAGGGTGTTTAGACAAGTAAACCGGGCGATCAAATTAGCTATTGACCCATAACGTGATGGATACACGCACATTACAACGTAAAAGCAGACGTGTGAGAGGCTCCAGCGGTTATCCCGCCAAGTCAGTTATAACTTCCTCAGCTGGAAGCGACCCAGGAGAGAAAACTAAATCTTTAGGTAGGGCCAAATCATCCGCCAATTTAATACAGTCTGGCGCAGGGAAAACAGCAGGTGGTAATGAAGAGGAATCCCCGTCAGCTCTGAGCCAATCTTTGGATGAAGATAACAGGTCCTCACCGGAAGTAGAGCCAGATAGGAGGAAGAGGATGTCCAAAAGCAACCAGATCAAGAGAAGACGTAGCTTCCGGCGGACCAAATCTTCGATGAGTATGCAATCGGATTCTTCAAACATCTCAAACAAGCCAGCCATAGCTATTCCCAAAGTGGAAATGATGGCCCGCATCGACTCGACGGAAATTAACGATGACGAAATAAGCGCTTGTAAAGGAGAGCCAACGAAGAAATCTGTGTCGTTCGGAGATGAGAAAATGGTTCGAGAAATAAGTCTGGTGAAATGTGAGACGCCATCAACTACTGACATGTTGGCTAAATCTGATACTAAAAAGTCGATGACATCTGAGTCATGCAACGCAACAAAGACAGCAAAAAAACCGATAGCAACCACAATGGAAAATGACACACAATCAATAACAGACGAACGTTTGCCTCATCGTCAAAATTCAAGGAAGAACTTAGTTCAAACAAGTTCTGCTGTCACCGAAACATCGTTAATTTCGCCTCTCCCCGCCGAGAAGCCACGTTTTCAACCTTCAGTTCCCCGACAAGTTACGTCTATCCAAGTGACACCCCTGCCACCTATACCGAACTCACTCGGCCTCACATCAAACGACAGAAGTAACATAAGCTCGGCGCTCGTGAAACCGAAACATGGCGGAGATGACCTCCCTAAAATGGCAGATTTTCTGCCTGATATAAGAGCTCAAATAGAAGAACTCACGAAAGGCAAGCGCAAAGGGGGCAAGAACGGCCGGCGGCCATCCATCGGCAATCCCAACTCAGATACACTGGTACTCGGCGTAATGAGCACCGGCGGAGACGCAAAAGGGTGAGTAAGATATCACGTGGACGTGTTAATGTATATATATATATATATATATATATATATATATATATATATATATATATATATATATATATATATATATATATATATATATATATATATATATATATATATATATATATATATATATATATATATATATATATATATATATATATATATACATATACATTTAGTTGTAAAAGTGGAAATACCTATTCAGTATCTATTTTCGTTTTTTTATGGACACACCTTTGAGGCAGTGGGCTGATAATTAGGGAATGTTATATGATAACATAGGGTCCTGAAAAAGCATGGGCACATACCATTATCCATTGTTTGTGTATAGTCAGGAGGAGCAGATAAGGTAATTGGGTTCCTGCATTAACAATATTTTTGATATTCATAATGCATTAATTCATATTTAACCCTAAAATAGCATGTATGGTTAGAATGACCTTGGAGAAATATCCCAAAGTTATTCATTTGCTCGAATATGGCGTGTTCGGATGTGTGCGAATTTTATTTTGATGCATCTATATTGGTTTGTACATATTGACCAATTATTTTGCGACGTTATGATTTCAATGATATCCTGACAATGCCGCTTGGCGTTGTCATGAATATTAATTAAAAATTCACTATACTTGTGCGCTGTTGTGGGCGCAGAACGTATATGCATTATTAAATATGAATTGTTTGGTAAGTATTTACTCTTTAAAGAGACTCGGACATATCTGGTATTGTTGGCCCTTGCACATTGTTTATGTAAGTAAAGTGAGCTATATCAAAACATTTATTTCATTTAAGATACGAAAATTACATTTAACAGACCTCCATCTATTTATTGAGTATAACTGGTTTTGTTGACATATCTTACTCTGTATATACTGATATCATCTCCGCTAGAAAGTTCCTGTGTCATGGCCTGAACTAAATATAAAATGTTAAATGCTGTTCAAATCATGCTAATGTGGAATATTCAAATTTTGGGAGAAAAATATTTAATTTTGCTTTGATGATTTGAATGTTGTTTGTCTCATTCCAGTTCCGGCGAAGTGTCTACAGTCTTAGAAATCTACACTATAGATTCGACTAAGACCCACCAATCGAGATTCGCTCCAAAGAAGACGGCTATTTTCGGCATCGGGAAAAAGGGTGTTACCAGAGCGGTTACATTATTCAAAGACAAACCTAAATCACGACCGCTAGATGTTTGTTTTGATTTCCCTAACAGTTCGTTTTCTCATCGCCATGTGCATGAAATAGTTAAACAGATGCTGACTCCGATAGAGGGAGCTGTAATCACCGGAATTCAGTACCAGGATAGAAATGTTCAGCTCGGAACTCGCACAATGGACAATAGGTGGATACTGAGCGTTAATTCAGTAACGGCACGAAATGAGCTGGTACGACGAGGGTTGAATATTTTCCACCGAAAAGTTCCGATCCGTCTTTATGATGACGTCATGTATGAAGATTACATGGAATTCATAGACGTCCATGGCATCCCTGAGAGTGACAAACCGGAAGAGGATAAACTCGAATCCCCTTTTAACGCAAATAACTGCAGCCAAAAATACAGCGACTACCCTTGTCAGTCGCATGCAGGCCAAAAACACTTAATGATTATTTCTAATCGCATCACACATTTTATACTCTACGAATACCGAACATCTCTTCAATCTTTACATCTGATACATGATGGAGTATGATTCTATCATCCACATCAGTGAAACGAAAGCATCTATGATGGGACATATTTCTAACTATTCTATTGATCTCACAGGTTATTCCCTGTCGTTAGTGTTCATATGCTTTCAATAGTTAACGAAACCTGACGCATCTCTTTATGGTATGTTTTACGGTACAATTGACTTTCCTATGGCTGTAGGATTTTTTTTTTTGGTCTGGGTTTGGATTAACTGCAAACGCCTTTAGTTTCATCCGTTTTCTAAAAAATGAAAAACGGCACAACTTGAACCATCCGGATTTGTTCACGTTATTCCATTTTCAGAGCTTCTCTTGGTTGAAGTCACACTTTCTTCCGAACTACTTGATCGTATTATGGATGTGGCATTACGAGACATCACGTAGGTGTCACTGTGATGGATGGTTAGAATCATTCCATATTATTCTAGGAAAGGTTTTGGCGAAGATCGAATTCGCTAAAGACAATCGCCCGCTGACTGCCAATGCTTACTTCACCCATAGACCCCTACCCCGCTGCTTATCCCACATTTGAATGCCCGACCAAATAATCAACAATAATATTTTCTAAGAAACGGAAAGAAGAAATAGATATTAATGTTCATATAACTGAATAGATGTCGTAGAATGAATGATCGCATGCGTCCCAAACAACCAGTGACCCGGAAAGAAGAAAAGAAAACACGGAATAAGTTGCTGTCATTCGAGCGCGATTACATGGAGACAATGAAGTAGGGAAATAATGTTGAAAGATTATCTAACAGAGAGTCAGGCAGTCACTTCTAAAGATAATAACACCTAGTCTATCGTGAGTTTCTGTGTATCTAAAAGGAATTCGAAGTTGGCTGCATATATAAACTTGAACTCCTTGTTAAATCTATGCTTAGTTAACTAAAATCATAATGTTAATGAACGCTTTGCAATTATCTTGCGGGTGATGATTGCTATAATGTTGTTTTTATCAAAAGAAGGCATGTCTGGGTAGTCCACAAGCTGTATGCTACCAAGAGCAGCTTAAAATGAAAAAGTGGAGGGGGGGGGGGGGGGGGGGGGGGGGGGAGGTAGGATAGTGACATTGCAATCAAGAGGAAGCGTTACGCTATCCTTCTCACATAAGAAGTAAATATAAAAATGTTATGTGACTGGTATGCAAGATGTTTAGATATTGGTCACTGCAACCAAATCACTGTAAGTTTCCTGATATCCACATTTCAATAATGCCTGACCACAGGACTTCAAACACAGAGGAATAAAGAAATGAAAATGGATATCTGAAGACTTACCTTGATGGTTGGTCGGTGATCCTGCAGCGCATCACACAGCGAGAAATGCATTTTCAAAAATAACGTGTACAGTTCCAGGATTAGATCTGGTCAGTTCTTTAACAGTGCGGAAACAAAAACAATCGCATCGTTATCTCTTTAACAGCACAATATTGGGGTTATCCAGGGGATCCAACAAATTTAACATTATAACTGGTTAAGAAATTATCTTTTCATGACATTGCTCACACCTACACAGATAAAAAAAATCACAGACCCCAGGAACCAAATCTACAATATTTTGTAGTGATAACCAATTTTGGCTACCTCCATCGGCGACTATAAATGGGCGTCTGACGAGACTACCACGTTTTCGGCGTTCGATGATAGTAGTGCATACAGATTAGCAGGAACAGGAATGGTTATTGACCAGCTTGTTACCTAGGCGTAGTGGTTAACTGTGTTGTATTTCGATCTCGGCACCGGGTTTGTGCCAAGAAGCCGCATGCACGTAAGGAGAACTGCCCAATCATCCCACTCATCATCATCCATTACCATCACGATATCATGTCGCGATCACTGCCATTGTTATTGGAGCTGCTGTCGAACAAATGCTTGCTGACTGGGCAAAATAGATGGTCGGCGCGGGAGGTTTCCCAATATATAGACCCACGACAGGACGACTCACGCCATAAGGTGACACCAGCACTCCTACACCTGTTCTTGCTTATCCCCATCACTGTTGCTGTTGTCATCCTCATTTATCACGTGGCACCCTCTTCTCAGTCAATCAGAGCTCGAGAAAAAGCTCGGTCTTTTTTTCCTATCTCCGGCTAGTGATAACTGAGACCGTGACTAAATATCACCCGGCTTCCTTGTCAATTTAGGAAAAGTCCCTCACCGAGTGGTGCAGCTTTAACATGGCTAGACTATGGAGGTGGAGACTATTGTCCCAGCCTTGAACATTCACATTACTCTATGATTCAATAACATATAGAGATGCTTGTTGAAAATCAATAAACTGTGTGAGTGTTCAGAATTAGGTTACGAACCCAGACAAACGTGGAACCTAGCCGAGTAAAAACCCCGCAAAATCTAAATATCCAAGAAAATGCATGTAAGCAAAAAATAGCCATTATGATATGATTATGTGACTCCGATGAGGCGAAACATATACCGTGATGATCTGCGGCTAGAACGGAACTCGCAGCGAGAAGCCACTTTCATTTTCGTTTTCATCGCTGGTTGAGTGAAAGACCAACACAGACGTATTTACATATCATCGGCTCTGTAGATCTACTTTCAGGGTAATTGAGTGTTAATTATTCGTACATTAACCCATGATCATATATCCATGACTTTTTTACACACGAGCTGTAATGCATTTAAGAGATCAAGTAATGAAATGAAAACGGAACCAAACTGGCTGTTTACTTGTTCCCAAAATTATCTCACAGGTCAGAACAAACTTTCGAGTTTAGCTTTCGAGGCTCCATTCTAGATTTTCCATTCTGGTATCCCGATCTGATCATCGCGTGTGTGAGTGTCACTCTTTTGGCATATCTAATCTACCATTTAAATTTAAAGGGTCATTGTAGTGCAATAATATTCAACTGTAACCTCCATAGACTTGTACTGAATATTTTAAAATACTTGAACGCTTAATTCAGTAATGATTCGTCATAGCCATACCTTATGATACCCTACTTTTATCATAACGGAGTATCTTTGCTGCACTGCGTATGTTTTTACCCAGCTGTCTGAAATTCTTTTGAAATTAGTGTAGCTGTGAGACATGTTTTTTATCAATTATATAATTTATGAATGTAACGTTTGGCAAAGTATGATGTCTGAAACATTATCACGGTTATTAAGCACTTAAATTGAGGATATGTGATCATGAAAAATTCTTTGAACAAATATCGTCACTGTTGGCAAAAAGTTAATTGTAATATAATGACCATAGCTGTCATTAATGTTGATTCATAATTTACAGAAGTCACTAAATTTGATCACCTTCAAAATGCCAAGAAACATCGTATAACCATATTAAATCCATCATGCAGTTGTTCATTTTACATAGAAGCCTTTCTTGTTCAATATCCCTTAATCAATTTTTGTTTTCAGTTAAAATAACTTATTGACAATGGCATCTGAGGAACTACGCGACTGGCGTCAGGGAATGTCATTACGTCAGAGGCAGAAGTACATGTTCGATGGCAAATACGGTTGTGACGTCACCATCTTAGTCGGTGAAGGGAAGAAACAGGAATCAATTGCTGCTCACCGATTCGTACTGACCTGTGGTTCGTCTGTGTTTGAGGAGATGTTAGAGCGATGTCAGGTTACAGAGAGGCAACCTATTGTAGTGGTGGACATAGAACCTGATGTGTTCCGGACCATGCTCCAGTGGGTATACTCTCATTACATTGATAAATTACAGAGCTCGAACAAGACATCAGAACCTGTAACAGTCCTTTTTTTGGCGTTAAACTTAGTAATATATGATTGACAGCAATATATGATTGCCAGATTTTGTACTGTGAAGAGGTCAAACTTACATATGGGAATGCATTGTCCCTCCTGGCAGCCTCCAAAAAATACCAGGTGTTTGAGCTCGCTGAGAAATGCAACCAATTTCTACAATACAACCTCGAGGTCAGTAATGTGTGCAAGATACTGACGGAGTGCTTGAAGTATCAAGAAACGGAGTTGTCTGCCAAGTGTATGGACGTTATACATCAACATACTCCTGAGGTGTTGCGATCAGATGAATTTGTTTCTTTGTCGCGGGAATCGCTGATGAAAATCCTAGAATCTGACAAAACCAGTGGTGTGACTGAGTCTGAAATATACACCGCGTGTTTGAAATGGGCCGATGTTCAGTGCCGAAATCGACAAGAAGAATTGAATGACTCCAATCGCAGGGCAGCGCTTGGAGAAGCGCTCTATCAAATCCGGTTCACTACGATGCAAGCAGCCGAGTTCAGCCAACTCACTTGTAACTCGTCTGTACTGAACCGTTTTGAGAGGCTGTATGTACATGATTACATAGCTACAGCAGGGAAATCCTTCGATGCTGCCAGCTATGGTTGTGTTGTGTTCAACACGGCCGGGAGGAATCCCGTAAGGCAACACTTAGATGGCCAGGAAGTCTTCATAAAGAGGTTTGGGAGCATTAGCCCCACCGCAAAGTGGTTTTGTTCAAGAAACCTTCCTGATGTTATTGACTTTACTTCCAATAGAAACACAACGCTGCTGGGTGTTGGTCTTTACGGAGGACACAAATCATCCACACACACCGTCCAGGTGAAGCTCGTAGATGACATCGACGCAATTGTTGCTGAGACAGGTACCGTTACCATGACGTCCGATGGCACTTCAGAGCCATGTATCTTTAGATTCCCATGCCCTGTGAATATATCAGCAAATGTCCGATACTCTGTTCGGGCCGATATTGAAGGTCCTGCTACCTTCTCTGCTATGGATGGTCGAGCAGATGTAATAAAAAAAGGAGGAGTAACCATTACGTTCAGTATGACAGGTATCAGTCCTCACAATGGCACAAATGTGAATAGAGGTCAGCTCCCTCTGCTGATTCTGATGGCATAAATCATGGCCGTTCTATCTGTCTAGTTCTATGTGTCTAATATACAGGCTGTGTTTGAAATGTTCATTTGCAATGTTGATTCTGATAGCCTCCAAACCACAGGCGTCGGGTTCCCGATGGCATACTACCTAGCGCCTAGAGGCACGATCTATGTCTAACATATTATGCTTTTCTCCAGCCGCTCGGTGCTAGAACGCCTGTCATCCGCAACGGAGCGGCTCTTGTAATTAAACACGCATCTCATGTATTCATTTACATATTCATCTAATGAAAAACATCTATTGAAACAATGAACGGCTATTAGCTGCGATTTATTATGTTCACCATCATGATATTGTCTCTCATTATGTTCAATTGTTGTCTATGCAACTGTATATGTTTCATCATGTGATTGACAACAACTAAGTATGTGTTATGGCTGATTGACAAGATACAAATGACTTAATATTTGCCAACAAAATAAGCCAGGTTGTCAAATAAGCCACTAACTATTGTTCGATGAATCTAAATACAATTTATTATTGATAAGTCTGAATTGTAAATAAAGCTACTATTACACCACCAGCTTGTCATTGTTTGTTTGATATTGTACAGCTTCTGGCACAAAAATAAACAGGTTGGGTATTGATACTTGGGTCATCTTTCAAGTAAAGGAGGCTCAATGAAATCTTCCATTTCTAAGCTTGAGGTGAATCAACAGATGTAGAAGATTTAAATAGCTATTACTCTCGCAATGGGTAAATTCATCTATCATGGGACTAATATATTAATAATAGTATTGATATAATAATTTCATTATTTGCAGGGTCATTTTTGCTTGCTTGCTTCGAGTTGGGTTTATTTGAAATTTGCCTGAGTGATGTAAATTACCAGCAGCTAGAAGTGGGTGGTCGCTAAAAAGACAGATGTTCCAAAATATTATGCCGCACTTGGTGAACCCAGAGAAGCTGAAGAAACAGCCTAATATGGTAATGACGATACATATGGCTCTCTGCAGATTCAATGCACTTCACAGCATTAAAAAGGTTGTATACCTACGAACTAAACCCAAACAAGAGTAGCTTAAATAAATATTGTGTAGGATGAGATAATAAAATCAAAATAAATCTATTTAAGAAGGAATTACAATTCTATGCAAATGCCAGGTTAGACGGTTATTTAAAGGTTGAGTTACCCATTGATACGTATCATTGCGTTTTGATAGAGAGAGGTATATCAGGAAATTACACCTGGTTGAGAAGTTATTAAGGAAATGGATGGATTTTTTTTGTCGCTAGAAACGCTTGTGTCAAATAGACGGTGCTATTATGTACGTGAAATTTGTATTGTTTGATTGGTCCGACTTGGATCTCGATTTATAGCTGACTTGGTTTCAGGTTTGCGATAAAATACCTAATAGAAGCCCGCATTCCAAACCTAAATGCGTCCTGACGGTGTTTTTAGAAAAAGCACGACATTTTTCAACATTACCTTTATTCACAATCCTGACATCGCTTAGACTTCCATCAAAATAAATTACCAAATATGTGACGTGGTGATGACTGTTACACCTTAGAGATGTCAGCACTAAGTAGCGAGACGACACTTAGCGTAAACGTACCCGAGGGACCAGTATAGCTTGTGTTACCATCATGAGCACAGGCTTACGAACTTGGTTCGAAAGAGCTGGCGTGAACTGATTTGCATTTTGTGCTATGTTGCAGTGGGTTGTGATCATTTTATCATAATGGTGAATATATTTGATTATCATCTGCGTAGGTGTCCATCGTAAATAGACTTTGGGCCCTTCCTAGCTTTAATGCTTGTAAATGCATGTTTCATAGATAGTTCATATATATAATTGCATAATGCTTTTATGCCTGGATCCATTGATAATAGAGGGCTGTGTGATACGGAAGTTAATGGCCGCCATTGAATGTATTTGTGGTATTATAACATCCATCACTGATATTTTACAGTGAGTCATACATGCATACACGCTTTTTGAACACAACAATTAAGTGTGTGAAGTTAAGAACATAAATTTGGAAAGCAATTACCCGAAAATTTAGCAGCGCTTTGGTGCAATAAGAGGCATGAAAGACCAGCTATGTTTCTATACTTTTCACAAGACATATCACATATTTGTCTTGTGCACTGCTCATTTACCACTCAGTCCATAATTTGTTGCATTCTTAACCGTTACATTATTCTCTTTGGTCAGGTTTCCCATGCATGCGTGCCAGTTGTTATATATAGCATCCTGCGGGCAATGTTATACGACAATGAAAGTTAAGTATATTGTATTGACATTTAACGTTTGCATGAGTTGAGTATGATCACTGTGTTTTGCATTAAATAACTGTTGAAATTGTGAGACACTCACATGCATTCAGAACCTCAAGGGGTTGTGGAGGGGTTGGGGCAGCAGGCTGGCCACAAGCTTTCCCCTAAACATCACGCTTCTCATTAAGGTTTCTTTTATGAGATTGCCGTGCCCCGTGTCTTCGGATCATATGTTAATCCAAGGAGACTTTGTTGCATATAATGCGCAAGAGAAACAAATTTCCCATTGCATTTTATTAAGCGAGACCGTGGTAAAACTTATGCAACAATTGCAAAAAAAAAACTTTCCAAAAATGAAGGGCATCCATTTATATCTATGCAATGATCAATCACTATGACATTTTGAAAATGGAAGAGCAATTTGCTAGTCTTTTTACATATTTATGGGGTTACATGTCCCACGAAAAAACCTGCGCCTGTATACAGGTTTTTTTTATCCTGATTTACTACATACGTCCATATATTATTTGACTACGGATGTATATCATTTTAAAGCTGAAAAGGATTCAATCGTAAAGCGTGAACAAATATTTATCTACACGACAAAGTTGTCAGTACTAATCCGGTTAAGTACCATGACATTATTTTCGCACACTTTCAAATGCATAAATGACAATTGTTAACAGAAACACGTATTCTTATCGATTACTATTTATGATACAAATAATCAGTTACTGGGCTATTTATTAACATTCCAGTCCCTCTTATCCGGCATGCCGAATTGCAAATCAAATTGAACAATTGTTTGTAAGAGATGATTTGACTGCGCAGCTTGTTCTTTAACAAACAAACGATGAATGTTAGACAATCTCGCAAGACACTATAGCAATGCTGCTATAGAACAGAATATTGTAAGTCTGATATTGAGCTTTAATATCCTTGATATGCCGCGAAGGATATTGCCGATAATGCGAACTGTCCGTGTGTTTGTAAGTTAATGGGTTGGTCGTAGGAAAAATGCCTTTCAGTTTCTGGGGTCAAATTACTAGTTTCCCATTCAGATCATTTAATTCGACGTTTACATCACCCCTCACACCCAACTCCTCCCAAACACACACATGCACACACATACACACGCACACACAAACAGATATGGCATTCCAGTGTGAAGAAGAACAGCTTTTATAAATTCTCCATCAATAATTGGATGTGCATATTATTTGTCGAAAACACGAAGGCAAAGGGAAGCCACGACAATGCAGTAATGATTATTGGTCCTTATTTACCAATAAGATACCAGATATTTGAATGGTTTCAATCATTCATCTATTCTATCAAATAAAAAGTGGATGATCAAGCATCAGTTGCATGCCATTTTCAGCAACATTCAGAAGATTTGTGGAAGCCATTTTTAAATAAGGCGTGAATCACAAATCTGTTTCCGTTACTCAACAATCATTACTTTGATCAATCCCAATAGATGACACGACCAGCATCGTCCAATGTCAATTATCTGGTAACATATCATTCATAGCATGACAGCTATAGCTTCTCAACAGTTTTTAATGGATATACCACACGTGACACTAGTCACTAAATAACTGGTTTCACACATGTTTTGATTGGGGGAAATGACTTCCATCTGATTATATATTACAGTAGCTAAGGTTGTTGATATATCCCTCTTCTTCTACACCTTCAGCAGAACCTAAGAGTAAACCAACAAACCCATAGTCCATCAATTACTAGCATATAGTAGATCGGTATATGGTACTTCGTCTATAGCATACTACATGTAACGGACTTACTTAGTGTTGTACCCCATGGACTAGCATAACAATAACGGTGGTAAGTCTCCAGCACTTGTCATATCAATGACATGAACCTTTCTTTGAATTGAAATCGGTTGATGGAGCTAATCAGCAACAAGCAGCAATACTGGTGTTGGTATGCCGCACAAATTACAACGCTAGTTTAAAATGGCGATAATATTTCTGTCTGCTCATATAAGCTTACATTGCTTATTTTCATTGAACGAAGGGCTATCTTATAGACGAGTATCTAGCTGAGACTCGTTTATAACTATTCCAGTAAATATGAATGCGCTTTTCTTGCCGACAGCGCCACCAAGACCACTGGTGTTCCGCAACTTATACATTTGTGACAACAGGTATCCGAGCGCGGGTTTGGAAGTCGTATATATGCGCTTGTGGTAGTAACTTTATCATTTATACGTGCGAATTTAGCGCCTGGATGCATCTTCATAAGTACATTCAGGCATTTCTTGTATTAATACATGCATCTGCTTCCAGATTCACTTTTGTTGTAACATTTCTGTACTTAAGTTAAGCAACAAGACTGCTCTCGATGCATTGCTGTGTAAAAGCACAGTGTTAGCGCCCTATTAACTGGAACGACTCATGGTTGTGATGGGTTTGAAGGGAAGAAACTTCCACCGGAATTATTTTCCTGAACATTGAGCAAGGTCAGATGACAGTCAAATTATGATGTGCAATAGAGTGCAAAAGGGTTTGATCATTTTTTTCTTTTACTAGGCCATCGTTTCTTTACGGCTAAATTGAACAAAATGCACTTGCATTACGTATAGTATGGAATGGCCCTATTATCTGAAGAAAGGAGCAATTCATGGTATCGTTCAATAATGTGCCTCGCAAGCATTAAAACTGTTGTTTAAACAACTTAGTACTGCGGAAACATGCACCTTACATCAACAGTTTCATATGGATCTTAGTCTGTCTTTGAATTTGAGATCGATTATATGATAATAGATATAAAAACGATGCCTCAAACATGTTTATTGGAGCAAAAATGTTTTATTCGTTTAATACAATAACATTATTGCAAATGTATGGATCTTATGCATATCCTTGCAATATAATATTATGTTCAGAGGCGACCATAAGCCTCGGATTAATTTACCCCTCTGCTTTCAGATTTATTTACCGAATCTACTTTATTAGTCTCGCGTAATGTTCAAATATAGCATGGCAAGCTCAATGTAAACTTGTGATAATGTTGCTTTTATGTAAGCAATCAAGGTCGCAAATCTAGTTTTCGCAGTCATCTGTTGAATAGACGTCATGTGCAAAATCCAAGCATTTGGAGAGAGACTTTAAAACTATTTCAGTTGGTTGGCGCATTTGTATTTCCAAGCATAATACAATATTGTGTTAGTTATTGTTTTGGTATTTCGTACGCTTATTTCATATACCTTTCTCAATTGTTTTACATCCATCATTTACACCAAAATGCTCCGTCACAACGACATAAATGCATGAAGCAGTGATCTTTCTGGCGATGGTCACTGAATACTGCTGTAATTCCCGTCGTTAGATTCGAGGAGCATGCATGGAAACTTAAACAAGTTAAACTCAGCACTTCGTACATGGACATTATGGTTGCTGATGATCTGCTGCATATACAATTAGATTTGTAACACGTAAGTGACCCGTTTTTAATATAAATACTATTATTTGGATGACGCACCTCATATATGTCTCACATACTTCGTCTTTGAGTAGGCAAGACGTCCAAGACTGTAAAACACACTTGTGGCAAAACGTTATGAAGTACCACCATAGCGGCCTACGAGTATAGTCACTCAACAGAAATATATCAACTACAAACCGAGTCACCCCCACTTACCCCCACTTAACCAAGCTTATGTGTTCTGTTGTTAGCAAAACTCAACGTAGAAAGATTGTAATTATGTGCTTAAGCCAGAAGGATAAGCCAAGATCCGAATATTGCTGCATTTCAACTTGTGAGTTTGGACATGAGCTCGCATGATAGTTGCAAGATGACGATGGTAAAATGGCATAGGTAGGCTATTACCATGGACTGGCGAACCCGTGTATTGGCTGCAAACAACGCAAAGATTCCTATGTATTGCAGCAAGAGCACCAATGCAATGCCTATAAAATGCTTAGTTTTAATGTACTAACACCAACATGTCTTCAGTCACTTTTGATTTGTCCCAGAAAAAGCAAACAAATCTATATATAAATTCAACTGAGCCGTGAGCATGCGCTCCAGTGTATGATAACTGATATCAGCAGATCATATTAGCTACAAATATGCAAACACTATCAAATCATGGGGAGAAAACACTTACATATTTCAGAAAATAATTGATATGATAAAAGAAGATAAAAGATGATGACTTTGTTACAAAATATCCATAGTAAATCATCCGAATTAACTTCGGTTCTATGAGCTAGACTAACATAATGTTTTTTCACGATGAAATATTTATTTATATAACACCGCCCTGTTTTCTGATTGTCAGGATGAGAACAGATCTCTTCAATAAAATGTATAGAGACTACATCAATCACGACAAATGTCAAGCCATAATGAACACGATTGGCAATCTTGTCACGAAACTGCCATTCAATAATAGCAGTGAACTTCGATGTCGTAAATTTCTCAGTATAGCAGCAGATGCTTAGAATAAAAACCCATCCTGGCACTTTGATTGGAAGTTGCTTCATAAAAACACGAGTCGTGTTTGAACAAGATGTGAGCCGTTATGAAATCCGAGCAAAAGTTCCGTTCTTTGACATTTACTTCACTGCATCGGCCCATATACAACAGTTTGAAGTTATATTTTCTGCTTGATTTAGTGACATTCATTTGTCTGATGCTGAACCTTTCTTGCGTATTAAATACCAGTATATGTCCAGAACCGAATGATGGATTGGCATGTTGGAATGAAGCTTGAACAAAGAGCCTCGTTGATGCCCAATACCTAGCATTTATATAACACGGAGATCCCTCGCGTAAGATAACGTGTTTCTTCAGATACATGAATGAGAATAATCACATTCAGCCATACATTTCAACACGTGCTTGCTTGCATTAAGTACCCCTTCTAGCATCATATCATCGCTTTATGAATTGCTCCGCTCTAACGAAGGCGATATTCTAAAATTTACACCAGCAAACCTATGTATATAAATTGAGCTTATCACCCGGATTAGGTGTATGGTAGCGAGTACAAGCGATAAGTAATGGCTCTTGTATCAGCCCAACCTACTGAGCCTGGGTGTAAGACACGTTAATATCCAGCCCAAGTTCTAACTCTAAATATATTGCTACATATATTATTAGAGTTGTGGCTGTGTTGGCATACATAATAATGTAATGTTCCTGCTTAATATTCGGGACATTGCAGACACGGCTGATATCGCACCCAAATAAGCAACGAAACTGTATGGTCAGTCGTTTTTAGCTGGCCAATGACAAACTAATAGGCTCATTGTCAACGTCTTTGTTACTATTATCAATATAGATAATACGTGGATATCTATAAACTAGATTGCTCTCTGTAATACAGGAAAACCCGGAAGACTACTTTTGTCTTGGTACCCCATTTCGGAATGTTAATGGTGATATACCGGCCTCCTGGCTACAAGATATATGACATGTTTGCTGCGTTTTTCACCAATACACCAGTATTTCAGTTTATTAGTATATTCGATTGATATCAATATATCACCGCTATCTCACAACCTCCATGGCTGCCCGAGCAATATACCATGAGCAGGCAGGTGCCAATCCAACTGCATGCAGCTGGCTTCTGCATAAGAGAGAGGACATTATTTACTGGCTGAATTGTCGAACATCGTTGGCTGAGAGGCATTCAAGGGTGCTTGGTGGCAATGTTGTATGGTAGGCATTCGGAGATGCCAGGAGGGCTCACTGGCTGACAGTAAAACTGTCAAAGTGAGAAAAAACGCCCGCATTTATGCCATTCCCCAACCCACGCATTATGCAAAGCTATACTATTACATCAGAACAGACGATAACAACCTGAATGGTCGACTCAATATTTCTTGGATAATATTTGGGCAACTAAGACTTTGATGTGAATATATAAACATGCAATATAAGTTTTTCCGCGTTTTCGGGTAATATGTTGGGTCTACCTTTTTGGGGATATATCTCCTGCTTCAAGTTATTTCTTGTTTAGATAGGGTCAGGTTTGCCATGAAAAAGGCAAAACCGGGTAATTATTTAACTATTTATCTATTTTGTTCCTAGATAAAACCATATGTCAATAACAACTGCCCATTGTTATGTTCAGCTGCTGCGACATGCTTTTTAATCAGGCTTCAATTATTTAAACACTTTTTAATGATCATCTATCATTCCATAGATAATCAAGGCAATATCAACTAAAGGAAGATTTAGTAGTTTGATTGGGGAAAAATTGACAGCCCAAGTGCAGATGGTGCATTGATTACCTGTGCTAGTTAGTTAGCCAGTTCTTCTAACACCAGCCAAGATACGTATTTCTAATTTCAAGTCTGGAAAGGATATATAATATGGACAGGGCTACATAACGCAGATCATCATTAGCATGGCATGCAATATGCTACTGTTTCTGCTTCTATCAATAGCCATCTGTCTGGCCTACAGGTAAGTGATTCAATTGGAATGTAATGATTGTTACGTTTGCATAAAACAGCACACGCCCATCGATTAGCAACGGTCTCTTAAGAGGAATAAAAATGATTGTTGTAATTGACGTGCACTTATGACGCCCGAACTGATCCAGGGCAATTAAACTATTACTTACTACTGTCCTGCTACACACATGTTATCTGGGGTGCTGTTACTAAACTAACATATTCACCATTTTAAGTCAAATATAATAGAAAAACGAGTCACAATATTCAGTCAAAACAATGTCAAACATTGCCCTTTTATATCTGGTATGCAATTGCATATCTTAATTGTGACTTGACTCTTGCAACAAGGTCAAGCTTTTATGCATTTCTGTTACCCAGATCACTACGCGTCCACCACCACATTGGACATACACCTCTCTGTTGTACTCGTACTCGTTATGAACATTTTAAGGGGCGTGATCGTATCGATGGACCTGCTGAGTAGCGCTTATTTAATTATGAATCAGAACACGGTAAGCCTCGGGTCTTGCACAAGTCAATTAACCAGTACCGAAATCCATTTTTCAACCACGTGTTTTGTCGAACTGCTATACAACAGAGCCAGATTGATGATTCTGTGGCAATAACGGGAAATCTGGTGCTCATGTTTATCGATCCATGACAGCCAGGATGACGATTTCTGAACTCCGTGACACGTTACGCACGTGGAACAAACTTCAATTCGACGTTTTGTGAGGCTTGCTTCCTCCATCGACTCATCGTCAACGTATTTTAAACTAGATCATTGTTTCTTTTCTACTATCTGAGAGTTTCCTTATATTCAACGAGGACCAAAATAATGAGAATATAAAAAAGTTTACCGCCAAAAACCTCTAATCCCTTGGTTCACCATTTGATTGGATTGTGACACGCAAATTTACAATAGCCTGTTGCCTGCATACTTCATGTGCTGTTACGAACGAATGAAAAGTAAATACATCTGATTTCTAGAGTTGAATAGGATGCTGTGCATTTCTCAATTTCATCAGTTTCCTCGTTTAAAACCAGTTGGAACTAAGGCATTAAAACTGAATACTAAGCGTAGGGTCATTAATATTATCACGAACGGCTATAAATCCCACAGGCATTGTTAAACAATAAAACATGGCGTGCATTTATATAACCAATGATCAATCAAATTATTTTCTAACGGTGTTTTATATCAGGTACATTGCAATCCTCATTGGCCTATTTCTTCCCGCCATTGCTGAGTGGCATGCCGCTAAGAACCTGATCTAGTGGCATTACACCGCCTTCATTCAAAAGTTCACTCTATCGCTAATGTTGCTGGCAGTACCATGAATAATTTATTTGTTTATTTTTGGGGAGATTATTAAACGAGTTTCTAAACCTGTAGACATTGCAAGTGCATATGTTATTTATTGTTCAACCCGTATCAGGTCTGCAAAAAACAAACCAAACTAAGTAATACTTAAATTTTAACAAAAGTTAGGAAATGATTTAATGACGCGGACCCTTGATTGATGTCAGGAGAAACGACTTTAACGACCTACTTAACAGTAACATCGCATTTGGCGCAGTCGGTAAAATGCGTCTGTACAGCAGAGGTAATTAGACGCGAAATATAATTGCTTTGATTGTCATGTACTTCATTGCAAGCAGGACTACATACACAGCCTGCCGAGATTTATCAGTCGACACACCATAAATATTGATTAGAATATGGTTGAAACCGTGTCTGGTGTGTAGCGATATAAAAAAGCGATTATCCCGTCGCTGTCTGCATTGGCAAATCGCAATTTATTGTTCAGCATGGTACCAAATAAAGATCAAGCATCAAATATAACTTCAATTTGTTATACATGGTACGATGCAGTCAAATAAATGCAGAAGAAAGCAACGATCACTCCGTTGTCATTACAGCTCACATGATGTCTAAATAAAATTTGTGGTTGAATTCGTCTTAAAAGTACCGCGATGGGTTGTGATTTACTAATATTGCTCAGCCTTTTTTTCCCTGCTGGATTGCGAAATTTACATCGAAAATCCTTGGCTATGATTGGATGGCAGTTTCTTGTCCGGACTGTAAAGCTCATCAAATACAATGTGGTCGTTGCGGATTGACGTTTATTATGACGTTTATTATTATGGCTGCGCTATGTAAATAATTATTTGTGGTGAAGCCCTAATCTCTTCCTATCAAATTACTAGTTATTTGTTGCAATAGTGTCATCATTCACAGGCTAGAATTACCCAAAATTATCCTTTATCGGCGCAATTGTTTGGTAAAATAAGCATAGTATTTGGTTGTGTTTTGATAGTGTTTACATATTGGCATTTACAGCTTATATGATCTGCTGATATCAATTATCACACCACAGAGCGCATGCTCGTTGCTCAGTTTAAATCACATCTAGATATGTTCGCTTTTCTTCGGAGACACATCTCAAATATCTGAAGATATATTTACATTAGTACATATAATTTATGCATGGTATTGGTGATGTTTCGATGCCTTTTCTACAATGAGCATGAAACTTTGCTACATTCATAGCCAATACCCATGTACGCCAGTCTACGATAATATTCAACCTATGTCCAGTGTACTATCGCCGTTTTGTAGCTATCATGCTAGCTCGGGTCAAAACACACAAGTTGAAATCGTCCATCAAAATGATCTAAGAAATATCTGGATCTTACCAGATCCTTCTAACTTAAACTCATAACTACAATTTTCATACGTAAGCAGGGATGACTCTCTTACTAGTTGATACATTTATTTAAAGTGATTAAACTGTACGGCTATGGTGGTAGCTCATAACGTTTTCCTCACAACCAACTGAAATTGTTTAGTGTTAAAGCCCCTCTGCGAATTCTTGAATCCATTACAATTGGATTGCAGCCTTGATTGAAAACATTTAAAACTAGCAATTAAGCAGCATCATCACAAGCTAACAATCAACTTCACGTACTATGTTTGAACATGACGCAACACTAGTAGAACTGATTCGGGATCAGTCTTAAAGCAGAGGTGTATGGTCGTCTGCCGAACTTCATATCATACTGATAGGATATATGAATAAGATTAATGCATTTGAAAGTGTTTATTTAGCCCAGAGTAACAAAGTTTTTAAGAGGGCTATTTTGATTTTTGCGATCATATGGCCAATCTCCTTATTAAAAGGCAGATGTCAGATTCATAAGAAACACTTTGTTCAAAATACATGAATGTTTTGGCAGCACTAAGTCGTATAAGTGAACTATAAACAATATAAATTAATACATTAATCGTTTATTCTGTCACCACTCACGCACCCACTCTTTCACTTTTTCACTCACGCATAGTTTTTTTTGTGATTTGTTCCTTAATACACGATTTTATCAACAAACAATAAATACAGGAATAAATTAATGTTGTATTTATCAAACGAGGGGAAAATGTGACAAATGTAACACAAACAGGTCGTAGATAAAGCGTAGTTACTGGTGTTGCACTGTCGTTCATATCGATTCCAATTCGCTACTTAAACGCCCAACTTAGGGCCCTGCAAGTCTTAATACTTGTTTGGCAATACCCTTGTAAGATTACTATTCAACCGATGTGACTGTTGTGTCCTGCCTATTTGCCAGTCATACAACTCGTTATCGTTAGTACATTAATCATTTAACATGCCAATGTGACGCCTAGATGCATCTATTTAAGTACATAAGGTATTACTTGTATGAATGTGTTCATCTGTTGGAAAGAGTCGCTTTTGCTGAAGCATTTGTGTATAAATACTTTCCAAATGCTTAGATACTTATTGAATCATACAACAGCAATTGCATCTTTGCTCTGACGACTTACAAACCTGCTCAATGGTGTAAATCAAGTATGTATTATTCACCATTGAAGATCTGAGAATAGCGGCATAAAAAGGTTTTTGAGACGTGATTGTCTCAAAATGATATCAGCAGATCATAGTAGCTGTAAATATGCAAACACTATCAAATCGTGATGACTATGATTTAACAAATCACCAGTATATTTTTTCGACTTAATCTCGGTTACATGTGTAACACAAAGGAACTAGACCCAAACAATGCTTCACCACTTACTGATCAAATAGTTATTTACATAACGCCGCCCTAAGTTTGGATTGACGGGATGAGAAAAGACCTCTTCATTACACAAATGTCAGGCCATTACAAACACGGGCTATTTCATTGGTTTTAAAATCTACACATGAAACTGCCATCCGTTCATAGTCGTGAACTGCAGCTGGGCTCTGGAGAATCTGGCGAGGTGTTACTGCCTTTTGGAGTATATATTTGCGAATGATGTCGATTTATCCGAGCAACATAGTGCACACGGCGCCTTATACGTGCTTATACAACTATTTTGAATCACGTGAACATATAATAGCAAACAGGTTTTGCCAAAAATTCCCAAATATATACGTAAATGTTGCCTCATTGTTCTCTTAAGTAAGTGACCTGCTACAAATAAAGCAGCTGATTTTATGAAACTATGGATGCAATTATATTTTTCGTGAACTAAAATCGTATATACAATTGCTGCATATAGATTTGAACGACTGAAATGTAGTTGCTCGGCTCATTTGGATGCGGTTGCAGCCGAATAAGCAATATGAGCATAATATTAAGCTGAAACAATGCGTTTATATGCATGCACAAACAGTGATAATCATTCAACCCGAAGTAATGTTTCAGCTTGATAAAAATACATACCGTAGCAAGAACAGTAACGTGTTGATAAACGAGCAAGCTTGACACAAAATTGGATAAAACGTGTCCTACGCCATGACTCGGTATGTTGGGCAAATACAAGAGCAATTCCCAAAACCTATGCTCGCTATTAAATACCTGCAAAAGGCTATGGAATAAACCAATGCAAACTTATTCGCGCGTGGAAATTTGTCGATACCGTCAGCGATAGAGCGGACGATTGAATGAAGGTGATGTAATGCCACTAGATCAGATCATGCCACTCACCCATGGCTGGCGGATATAGGGCAATATGGCTTTCACAGTACCACATACAATACCTGATTAGAAGAGAAATCGGACTGATCATCTGTTATATAAATGCAAATGATTATCCCTTGTTTAACGTTGGCCCCATGCTTAGTGTTTAATTTAAAATCCCTGATGTTCCAGCTGGTTTCCATCGAATTGGTTGACGTCAGCCATCATGTCGCAAATAATTCACTCACACATAAGAAACTATGCATTCATGGGAAATCATGCTTCTTTGACTTGTGCTCTTCAGAGTAATGGGTCTTCATACACAAATAACCAATGTCGTTTCATGGATAAGAGGCGACAACACCAGGTAATAAATAAGAAAAATATTTTGTCCTCTGCTTTAATCTCCAATTGCAGAATTGACCAATATTATTACTCATCAGAGCATTTTAAAGACCTTTTGCATCGGTATGCATTATATTACATTAGAAAAATGCGTTTGTTATCTAACTGTGTTGTTCAACTACAGCTAAGCTAAAGGAATTTAAATACATGCTTTCATATTGTGAAGGGATATTTAATCCGTTCTAATACAAGTATAATTGATGTTCATGCCTAATAAACTATGTTGGAATTAAGAGATTAATCGAGCCAAATTGAATATTTTATTCCTGGCTTTAACTCATCATAACATTTTCCATATGACATTAACTATAAAAACATCTTGTGTGTTAAGAATTGAGACAATATGAGTCAGGGTTGCTTTATTGATAATGTTAACGATGGCGTCTGTTTGAAGCCCACTTCTTTTGTTTGAGTGCGTGCGTGTCTTGCAATTGCGTACACAATGGACAATGTAAACTGTTGGTCCAGCATTAATATTCCTTTGCTTCTAATTCTCAAAACACCCACGCAAAAACAGAATCGGACTTTGTTCGGGCGAGTTCATGGAAACGCTAATCACTTTGATATTTGGATTACATGTTGCAGTACGTGCCATGCATGAATAATAAGTTTGTGGTCTTTGATCTGACTGAACAGGAAGCATATCTTGATAACTGTATAGTATAATAGCAGTTTCGGTATCACTGGTCTCTTCAGTACACCGCGGACCATTAATCAGACCCTTGCCGAATTGACTTCTTCATTTTAGTAATAATGTTTAATTTATAAAGCTTGTTTGCCATCCAAGAGTGCATTTACAAGATTGGTGTTGTCAATCGGCTTAAAGACACCAAAACTAAGAACAAACTGAGATGAACGTTCTTATAAATGCATTGAGTAATATGTATTTACTGATATATCAATATCCTTGTTGTTTTCCGCTTGCCTTAACTAACCTATGTAAATGGTAATGAGCGAATCTGTGAATGTTTTTATGCATATTGTAGGACGATGCTGGTGGGCTCTAGCTTCAGAGCCAAATAGAATGATGGCATTATAGTTTCGGCCAACGGATGAGGGTTCGCTTGTTCAAGCCGGATGTGTGGTGTCAGCTGTACAACATAATCCCATGTCGAATAATTCCAAACATGCAATGTGCCAACAACAATAGCCACTCACTATTCTCATGTTAGGTAATACATGTTGTCCATAGATGCGTCGTCATCCCATGCTTGCAAAGATTTATCATGTGGGTCCTCATCTTTGATTGTGACATTACACAGTAGCCTTAAACACAGTAGTCTTAAATGTTGCCTGTGTCAAACTGGGAAAAGGCTAATTTTTCGGGTGGTGAAGAATGAATTTCGTGCTCGGTATGAAAAGGTTGAGTCTTTTATTCAATTACAGCCATTAGAGCCATTACAGTGGTCATTGAACATGTATTCCCCTTCTCTGTAAATATCGTGAATATTGCAAAAGGAGGACTTGAGGTTACTTCCCAGAAGACCACATGACTGTAATGTTTTGGCCAAAGCAGTGGATGTTATTTATAACAACGATGGTGGCAAACGCTTGCTCTTCTACTCACAGCTAAGACAGTGCCTATAGAGCGCTATATTGCATTATGCAAACTCAGTTATGAGCCTAATTTCTGATTATCAGGATGGAGTAATGAAAAGCGTAATCTGCAAAGTCAGCAAAGAGATTATTAGATACACTGAGATACATCTATTACATGTAGAGTCAACATGGAAATTGTGTTGCACTATGAAGTGAAGCATTCATTAGAGTATAATGACTTTAATTAAAACGGGCAAATGCAGTGGTTTTTCCTACAAAGCCAGTCCGATGGAATAGACGACCCACAACACACAACGAGCCCCTTCATCAGTACATTTCATAAAGCACGGCTGAGATATAGTTTATTCATCAGTCGCTTGGATTTGTTATTGCTGTAGTTACCGGATGTATTTTATTATAAAAATGCCGACCAATTTTCCAGGAGTACACTAGTCAACGCAGCTACATCTGCGATCAGGCAACTACACATAGTTATATGACCACGTGTTATGACGCATCCCAATATGAGGTCACGTAATTCAATTTCCTACGCTTCTTACACACAACCCGTCATCGGGTCTGCTTTGCATCCATCATTAAAAGCAATACTTTCGGTAACATCCACACATGGGTTAGAGCGCTTTGATGTTTTCATTGTCCATGAATTCGTCTTTTTTGCATTTGGAGTACTGTACACGATCTATCGGGCCGGATCCCTCCGTAACACTGGTGACTGTAGTCGAGTTTCTCTGAGATTCCCTTCGATCTGTCCAGGACCATCGTGCATGGCAACTTCGACGAAGTAAACTCAGCACCTGCCACAGCAAACATCACATTCGTCTAGGTTTGGTTGCTTATGTTATATCCGTTCTATTCTATAATCTCAGGTAATTATTCAATACAGAGAAATGTAATTCTTCGAATAACGTACGTAGGGCCTAACATACCTCCTCGTTGGTCAAACAAAGCGTCAGAGCGACAAAGAAACCCTGGAATAAGCGCAATTGCATAGTACAGATCAGTTATATTGCAACACTGTACAAACATGGTCCAAAACTCAACGTCCGCGTTGATTTTAGCTATGGCCGAGGCCAGAATAATAAGTTGCGTGTGGTATATTAGTTATATACAGTTTGATTGGCATCTGCATTAAACCCCACAGCCTTTTACCAAGGCACATGCGTAAGTCATGAAATATCAGTGATATATTGACACCAATGGAATATCTTTTAAGACTAATGTACCTGTGTATTGGTGACAAAGGCAGCGAAAATATCATATGCGTGGTAGCCAGGAGGGCGGTATATCACCATCAACATTTGAAGTCCAAAAAGGGGCACCAAGACAAAAGTAGCCTTCAATGCTTTCCTGTATCATAACAAGAATGTGTTTAGGCATCACTTTAGCAATCTCGTACACAGAGACCTCCCTATGGTTTACGTGTTCCCCTTTTACCTCAAATGATAACAAATAGTTACAAATATTCTTAGAGCTGTGCGTGTGCAACGTAGATGAGCAACACAAACCATTGACGAATATGCAATTACTGTACTTAGCCTTACAGTGTTATATTACCTGTTCATAACTACTGACCTATAGTTGCTTGGCTCATTGGGATGCGATTGCAGCTGTGTCAGCAATATGCGCAGAATATTAATCAGGAAAATTACATTAGTCTGCATCCACACACAGTCACAACCGTAATAATACATAGCGAGATAAACGTTGTTGGAATTTGGGCTGGATATGAACGTGTCTTACGCCCAGACTCAGGAGGTTGGGCAGATACAAGAGCCATTCCAAAACGCCGATACTCGCTATCCAACACCTGAAAAAGACAATAAGCACATGAATTCGTCAACGCGAATACTCCAATATCGCCACAAATAGGTCGGTACCATCCAGTGAAGAAGTTTTGGTAGGACGCTCGGATGGGACTTCAACCCGAGGCCACGCCACAGTGGCGGAAAGAAATTGGCCAATATGGCCTGTGAAGGATATATATCGGGAGTTTAAGTACAGGCAATATTGTTAAAAATCATTCTTTTCATAAGGCTGACTGATAATGTTACAATGTGAACCACGGGGGCAAGCCAAACAAACTTCCATATATGTGTTTGCAGTGAGACCAATCGGAGCTCGCCAAATATTTGCGCCTGAGCAAGGCAAGCTGTTCGCTCCTATTTCAGGTAGCGGAGATGTGGGAGAAGTCTGTATTTCAATAATTATCCTCAGTATAAATGCCTATTGGGTGGGAAATGTTATGGTTCACGTTTTGTTAGATAGATTAACATATGATCCGAAGACACGGGGCACGGCAATCTCATAAAAGAAACCTTAATGAGAAACATGATGTTTAGGGTAAAGCTTGTAGCCAGCCTGCTGCCCCAACCCCTCCACAACCCCTTGAGGTTCTGAATGCATGTGAGTGTCTCACAATTTCAACAGTTATTTAATGCAAAACACAGTGATCATACCCAACTCATGCAAACGTTAAATGTCAATACAATATACTTAACTTTCATTGTCGTATAACATTGCCCGCAGGATGCTATATATAACAACTGGCACGCATGGGAAACCTGACCAAAGAGAATAATGTAACGGTTAAGAATGCTACAAATTATGGACTGAGTGGTAAGTGAGCAGTGCACAAGACAAATATGTCATATGTCATGTGAAAAGTAAAGAAACTCACCCCAACCAAATGAATAGTAGAACAGAAGTGATGACGGAGCTTCGAATGCATTGACGATAAGTCGATGGAGGAAGCACGCCTCACAAAACATCCAAATGAAGTTTGTTCCATGCGAGTAACGCGTCATGACGTTTAACAACCGACACCCTTGCTGTTAAGGATCCATAAAGATGAAACATTGGTTGCCCATTTACCACAAAATAGTATAAATCACCGATATGGATTTTATTGGATAGCGATTTTAAAATACACTAGGTTGATGATATCATTCAGAAGAAAAATATTTGTAGGGGTTGGGTGTTAGCTAATTGACTTGTGCAAGAAGATTGGCTTACCGTGTTTTGATTCATGATTGAATTTGCGGTTCTCAGCTGGTCCATCGATACGATCATATCCCATAAAATGTTGACAACGGAATATATTACAAAGGACAAGAAGAGGTGAATATGTAGTCGAATGCGGAGCTGGACACGCAGTGATCTGCAAGAGACAAGTCTCGTTACATATATGTCCATGCAAGATTTAAATACGCAACATGTGACATCTGCAGATTAGAATGGTAAACTGCTGTCCCCTTAGTGAGTACTAATTTGATCATGGTCGGGATGGCTAGAAAGCGGTTCTGTCATTAAAAGGCGCTTTTCAATCACGAAAAAATTATCGTTCTCTTTTCAAAAAACCGTTGAAAGTGCCGTCAGTTTTTTGTTTGTGCTTCATTGATCTCGTTCAGAAGGCCGATATAAAACTTGATATCTGTTTTTGTACAAGCCCTTAAAATAGACTAGAGCAATCAATACTTGGCGTGAGAAAATGTAACGACAAGGTCAGCAAATTATTCGCCGGCACGAATATCACAGCACATAACTCACTTACCTGTAGGCCAGACAGATGGCTATTGATGGAAGCAGAACCAGTAAACTGGCTATATTGCATGCTACGCTAATGATACTTTGAGTTTTGTAGTCCTGCGCACACAAATAACCACAATAAACATCCCTCAAACACCACCAGGAATAAGGAATAAAATCATTGTTAACCTGCATGACAACTGACGGTTGTTAGGTGAGATGGGCACCTATTAGGGTTTTGCATAGTATTATGTGAACTTGTTAACATGCTATGTGGGGTCTATATATAAATGGTACGTCGCTAATATCACACTAACTTACCGACAGCTCGACACATTTTGTGTAGTCGGTCCATTCTCCACCAGATTGCTGAGTAAACCACGACCCGTTTGCTGTACAGGACTTCTCTGCATGCTCTATGAAATCACATGCAAACAAACACATTGGTAAATGCCATACTTATAGCCAAATGTATTGATGTTATTTATGTATCAACATAGGACCAGAATATTACGGGATGGATTGCCGTGCTGTATAAATGTTGGGCATTGCGAAACCACAATGCTCTTTGCTCGAGTTTCATCCCAGCATGCAAACCCGTCCCATGTTTCTGGACAAATACTGGTATTGAATATCTGTGTATGAACTTCATCTGCAAGTAATTTGTTCTTTTCACAACATTTTTCCGCATCTTTGCAGCAATCTAGCCAATCAGAGCACTCATTGCGATTAAGTGTCTGGCATATCACATCTCTAGATGCTGTATCATGTATATCAGGAACTAAGTAAGTTAAATGTTTGAAATGTGTCCCATTGGTGGATATCAGCCACGTGTCTGCTGATCGGAGTTCTTTATCAACCGGAAACAGGAAGCCGTAGCAGGATGAGCAGGATGACAGTGTGAACGTCGTCATATTCTGATATATCCCTCTGTTTCGACAGAAGTATGTTTCTGGGCTGGTGTTGGAAGCGAGAGCTGACTGAGTCACCTAACACACATAATCAATGCGTCATCAGCAGTGAGTGTCTGGCAACGCTTAACCAATAGAACTAATCAAGCAAAGTTTTTTAGTAATAACAAAAGCCTCTATCTGAACATAAGACGTCAATTTTATGTTAAACAGTAATGAAACACCACCGATTAACACAGTTATTACATCAACTAATTAGTGAGTTTTCTACCTGAGCCACCAGGGCAGGTAATAGCAAGCGCAAAGCCATCATACAGGACACAATTTCCTCCACCTTGTGGTATGGGGTATCTTCTACCAAGATCCTCCAAGCATCTATACCATCGACTAAACAGATATTATGTAAGCATTTAAGAATATCCCTCAAATCGACAAACATTCAAAAACACATGCAAGGCATGAATGATAAATTATGCGTCGCAAACATTTATATTATTAAACAGATAATTCTATTTGAGTCAGAATAGGGGCCTCCTTCTTGGCAAAGCTAAATGATTATGATTGCTTGAAGGAAGCAATAGTAAGATGCATACGCGTTCTTTCCCTCGAGAATAAACCGAACAAAATAGAACACGCTCCAAGGCTATGGCAGCTTAGCCACGCTTGTACAAGTATAGAACACGTCAACCAAGTAGCATTTTTTCGTTTTGATATTTTCACTTCTTTTGGATACTTTCCATGATGTGAATATACACGTAGATGTGAAGTGATGTGCTATCATCATGCGTGATATCTTTATCAAGTATGAAATGACTAATTCTTATTGTTTTTGCTTTAATAAGTTAAGAAAGAAATCTTCGATATCGCCACAGATGTTCTTTCCAATGTACAAAGATTATGACGTTTTTAACTTACCTTCCTGTTCCTCACAATGGTTCAACCTTGCATGCAATGGTACAATTGCTATTCCATGCCACTATGCTGTAATCGTTAACCAGTGACTTGGCTATAGCCAGTGTGGAGCTTGTCAGAGATCCGCCGCCTGAGTAATCCCTGTGTCTATGAATCGTGTGGCTAGCGACGCTGTCCGTCAGCCAGTCAGTGCTCCGTCTGGTCGCCCTCTCCGCTGGTGACCCATTTATATATCGCTCGTGGATGGGAGGATAAAGGGAGAGCGGGAGCCGGGAATAATTAAGCAGCAGCCCACCGCGATAGGAGAAACCATGTCTTGGCTCGGTGTGAGTGGGCGCGGTTGGAATAGGCTCTTGGCTCGTTAATGGTTAGATGCCAAATTGGATTGCGTTTCATTAAGTACTATGCGCTGTGACGTTACACGTATTGTATGATGGTGTAATGCTTTAACGCGTCTGACCAGATAGCTTTTATGTGAGTTAATCTAATAGCTTAAGATGACGATGAAGCCTACCATGTCTCATGATACGCGCACCGTGGTTGATAAATAAACACATTTGTATTGTGTGCAACATTGCTAACTGTTATAACAAACAAATAAATACTGCTTTCATTGTAGCATACATATGTTTGCATTACATCCCCATGCAATGACCAGTTCTGGCACCAGCCCAGGCTACTAAATCACGATCGCATCGTGTCACTTACGCCCGGTCAAATGTGATCTCTCTTCTGCAAGAGAGACTTAAACAAATTTTGCCAGATCGATCATTAGGATTTTGGCTTGGTCGCGGCGTTATGACGTCCGTCAGAGCTTGACATTTCCCATATTGCATATTATTGGTAATCACTCTCCATTTTAGGGACTGTTTGTGAAGCATATTGCAAATAAAACATTGGACCAAGGGACATATTTTATCGTACATGAAACATCCAGTGTGGTGAGTAATTTGTAATGTTGTTGAATGTTGTGTTTAGCAATCCAAGTAAAGATCATCAATATCATGCATATCAGAGGTCTTTCATGATTGTGTACCCTGCAAATTGTACATAATCACACATACATTCAGTATGACTAGTTTCTTATTTTACACTGCACCTCATCATGCAATATAGATACGCATGGGACGTGTCTATGCTTTTAAGCCTCGGATGTTAACGTGCGTCCTGCGGTTGCTCGACACAACAATGTAAGTGGAATGGTATCATGTAGAATTCCGTCAAACCAACGAGTGGTCCGCAGCCTGGTGTGGACAACTAGCCTGTGCCAAGTAGTCATTCACATCCATATCCGCTGCCATCGCTTTATCGCCTCAACTGTCCTGCTCCCAGTATTGACTGACTGATTCTCATATAACTTCTCATCTTACAAGTGTTCTATGCTGGTAGACTACAGTCACAGTAATACAAGATAATATATTTGCGGCTAGACGTACGTCCTTGCTAATATAAAGTGTGTGTGAAATCATCACCTACCTCGTTGAAAAGCGCGTCATCCTTATTTATTCAAAGCTACACCTTTCATATTTACCCACCGACGACTCATAGAATGATGACGAGTTGGTGATACCAGAGGTAGATATAAACTCGATTTTTCCAGATGTCGGTAAGGCTCATTAGTTTCTAAATGAAGGGAAACCAATCAATTATAAGGATCAAGAAATTGCATCGAATTTATTCTGAGTAACAATCTATTTTGACTGAGAACATCAGTAGTATCAGGGAACAACTTACATACTTTATTGTAGTGAGGACAGTTAAAAATGACCCAAAAACCAACCAACATTGATCGGTAAATACTTGCTAGAATTCATTTTTCATGTATCATATACGGTTTGTTTAGACCCGCCCGTCACTACCAGCTGCGAGCCCATTTCTTGGATGTTTGATTATTGTTAAATTTGCGACACAGATAAGAAACATGTCGATATGATACGTAATGCTCGGATTGTGATAGCTGTACTTCATGTCTGCTTTGGATATTACAAATCAGTGAACATATATCTTTTTGTTTCGAAACTTAAACGAAGAAACTCACCTTACTAGGATTGAAATTAGAGAGTGCGCAGTACTGACACTCACTCAGTTGTTCAACGTTAGATTGATTGCTGCTTTTTAACAATACTACTACAAGGGCTACTGACTTCCTTTGTATTTAACAGCAATGTATGTTATGTCTTATTAACAATGTACAATGCGGTGGTGGTGGCCGATGATGATACTGATTGTTAAACATGGCACAAAACTGTAGGAATGGGTCATGACCAGACGAAGCATCGTATTTTACTTCACACGACGCATACTTAAAAACCATTAACGTACATAGAAGGAGAATTTGAGTTGGGGCTGCAACTGCATACGAAACTCGTTCGAATCTATAACCAGCACATAAACTTTGAGGTCAGTGATGCCCTGCATAACAGATATAACATTAATTAAAGATCACTGGCACACTTATAAGGGTGTCAGTTAATCTGATGGAAACAGAGTTTGAGACGCTGTGGTTGATACATGCTTCCATATTTAAAAAAGGACAAGATGATTTTTGGCTCCGATCTCACGTTAGCATACTAACAACCTGTGTTATATCGAGGACCATTAGCAGTTAGAGGCATAAAATTGACCATGAATATTGCAATAGCAAAGCACTTGCAATCAATAAAATCCATATCTAACCACGGTATGAATGTTTCTACAGCAATCAGTTGTATATCACAACAAATATCATGACCGGGTAATTACGTAAATCACTACATTATTTGCATCGTGCGCATCGATAACGGTCTTCCGTTGCTGCTGATATTGCATTTCAGTGTATGTTATTTTACGTTTAAAAGCAACAAGCCATGCCATAAGATGGTGAAACAATAGCAGTTGGCGCCTGAAGCCATATCATTTCAGTGTCAGCTGCCCTTGACAAACATTCCGTCCGATAATTACTGTCGTATGTAGTTACCTTTCATACTCATTCCGTTTACTCGCAATTATTGTGGCTGGAGAAGAGACTCCCCCTTCTCCCACTTCCCCCAAATCAGTAACAACATCGAGTGAGGTCTCAGTAATAACATATTATTCAGTCAAGCACCAGTGTTAACGTGCATGAAATAAGCCATATAATCTTCATAATCGTACAGTTTGCATATTCTATTCGGATATTGTATCATCAACAATATATATTGTATTGTTAGATACATGTTTAGTATACACAACATGGGTTTGGGTTGAAGAATTTGTATTATATATTGTGGTAGCATTGCCAACAAGCTGAGTATGCGGTGGTTAGACGTGTGTTTACCCAGGAGGACTAGACAATCATTTTAACATGATAATACCGATCAAAGGTTTTAGATTGTTAATTGCATTATGGTGCGTAACCTGTTTGATCATAAATTCATCTGATGTAACACTCTAATAGTTCATTTCTTTCTGTAATGAGTTCACATTTTTTGTCTTGTTCATAATAAGTATTGCAAGTGTTCCTATGATCCCTGCTTACTGAGTTGTGCTCTTCTCTAGTATGTTCTGGCGTCCAACTAATCCTTACAAATCTCGTAGACGTGAAATCGTTTGCGGTCTGAGAGTTTAATTGCACTGTGTTTACTAGCAGTTGGAACATTTCTACTCAAGTGCGAATAACCTTGTATGCTTCACTCCCTGATCTAGATGTTTTAAAGTTGCATTCTAACAACATTTGGTTACTAATCAGAAAATAGCTTCCATGTACTATGTTCTGGACATATTAATCATATATATTTCAATAAATTTTGCCCAATAACTTAAATGATGAGGGGCTCTTTGAAAGTCCTAACTCTGTTCTACCAATGGAGATGCTATGTTAAAGCGCAATGTGCGTCACGAGAGGCTTTCAAGCTATTTTATGGTTGCTTCTCATGCGAGTAGATCTCATAAACGTGATCACCTAAGGGGATACTAAATAAGCTTTTTTCGAGGTAGGCGGAATTAAAGATACAGGAAGGCTGTATTATTGTTGCCGACAGCGGTTGGTGTTTTGTATCTCGGTACTTATGGGTGTTATTTGCTTTAAAAAATCGCACCATAAAATTGATTAAACTGTTTGGATCGTAGCGCATGCTTCGATATTACGTTTATTGTGATTGAGAACGCACTGTTGGACACGGCGTGCCCTGCAGCTATACAAACCTTCTAAGATACTGATTCTGGTACCTGGCCTCTGGACCAAAAGAGTCACTAGGCTTATCCGACATATCTTATCTTACGCTACCTGCTGGATGAGTGTTGCTGTACACTCGTAATGTCCTTTTGAACTACACTTGCGGTGCTATCTTGGAGTCAACTACTGCTTGCAAACTCAAAAGACGTGATTACGTTCGCGTTCTAAGTGAACAGTGTTTATTCTTATAGTTTTCTATTGTTTATTTTGTTGAAGCATTCCTACGCTAGTGCAATATTCCCAACTTCAAAATGAATGCGTTTAATTAATTTACATTTGATATGGACACGATAATATATCACAATATCACTTGTGCATCAGGCTGGTTTAGCATCGAGCAAATATCAAATTTGTCTATAGTGCAAGATGTGCCACTGGTCATGATACATATATGCGTAACTCAACAATTGCATCAATGCTCAAACAGAGATAAATCGTCATCATGTATCATGTACGTCTGATAATATTACAGATTACATACAATCGCGTCATTTGTTATGTTCTGAAGTAAATGCTCATATGAATGCGATTAGTTTGAGCGATGGGCCGTATTTATCCAAGCATCCTAAAATTGATAGACTAGTTAAATCCATTTTTGTTACATGCCCAAGATTAAGTGAATATAAATTCTTGTAATTGATTAATCGTGTAGCGTGTTTATCTTTATTGGTAAAAGTCTTCGTGAATAACCTGGTATGCTTCTCATTCCTCATCTAAATGTTTGAAAGTTAAGTGATGACTCCATCGACCATCCGATTAACCATAAGAAGTTTGTTGTAAAATTGTATGTTGGCTAAATATCGCTTGTACATGTTGTTGATGCCCAATGGTCTCTGGATTTTATTGATTTAGGTTCAGGGAAAGCATTGCGAAATAAATTCATTTACGGGGTAACTTGATGGAGATGCTATGTTTAAGAGCAATATGTTCCATGAGTGGATTTGAAGCCATATTATGGATGCGTCCAATGCCAGTAGACCTCGCAAACCGGATTTTGGGTGAGGATATGATTGCTTGTACATCTCACTGCTGCGATGAGCTCAAATAGGCCTCGTGTTTATGACAAAAAAAGTGTAATTGGTAATTGCATTGCTGGCATTGTGGAAAGAAATGCATGTCATCAACTCGTCGATAAATCGATAGCACTCTCGTTAATTAGTTTTGCCATTGGAATATCATCACTTGTCATTCCAGGGGAGTCGCATAGTTTTTAACCAAACCTTACAAACAATTTCTTTGTTTGCTACCACATTGCGACAATAGCAAACATGCGAACTTCATGAAGTAGAGGGCACAATAAGATGCAGAATATCAAGCTCAGACGACGGCACGGCTTCACTGAGGGCAAAGCCTGCCAATCGATCTGAAATTGTTTTAAGGCTTACGCCTAAAGCAGCTATCGCCAAACGTTGCATTCGTCCCACAACGCTACTGAGATTCTGGATATATATATATATATAGAGATATATATATATATATATATTGATATATATATATATATATATATATATATATATATATATATATATATATATATATATATATATATATATATATATATATATATATATCAATACTGTTGAAATTGCGAAACTCATGGCCTCATTTTCAACTCTTAAAATCTTTAGGTACAATCAGATGAACTTACTAATCATTATTTTTTAACCTGATCCACAAATAATCATATTGGAAAATTGAATATCACAATTCAACTAATGGTGAAAAAAGTGGTTAGTGATAAGCGTTGTTGGCAGTAAATAGTCAATATTCAGACTATGTTGGATCTAAATAGCTATCAGAAATAACTCAACCCAACCCACTAAAAGTAGATAAGAAGCAACGATGGAGCATCAAATTAGTTGACAATGAGTCGATGGAGAAAACAAGCTCCTCAAAGCATCCAGATTAAGTTCGTTCCGTGCGAGTTACGTGTCTTGGCGTTCATAACTCGACATCCTGCCTGTTATGAATCGGTAAATGTGAACGCCTGATTTTACGTTTCCCACAGAATCATAGCCATCTTCTACATGCTTTATTCGGTTGCAGTTTTGCAGAAACTCTTGCTTAATAAAAGCATCCATGTGAATTTACGTGCGTCCCATTGTTAGATAACAGCCACTAATCTGCTTATCGGAGTTCTTTATCAAACGGAAACATGAAGCAATAGCAGACGGAACGTGATGATAAAAGTCACATTCTGATATATCTTTCTGCTTTGGCAGAAGTAATATTACTACTGGTTCTCGATACGTTAGCTTATTGGGACCTGCTTTTGAATAACGGGTATGAAAAAACAGGAGAGCTGGGAATAATTAAGCAGTCTCATACTGTGATAAGGTTAACCTAACCATGTGTAGCTGTGGAATGATGGAGGTCACGGCTTGATTATGTGATGCCAAATTTATCGGTCATCTTCAAAACTGCACAATGACAGTTACCAGCAGGTGATGTTGCAACATTGGCTCATCATCAACAACTGAATTTGTGAATGATTTGGCCGTCGATAACATCCCTGGAAAGGGCAGCCATATCAGTGTGTTATATCAAAATTGCATAAGCGCATTTAACCCAACTAATTGAACTGACAGGGATATCGTATCACGAAACAGAATGGAATCGATGATGCTTATATAAGATCGATACATATCTGAAAGGCAACTCATTTATAATGATCGAGGAGAAACGTCTTGATCGATCAGTGAACTGACATCAGTTGATTGAACCAATGATATACAGCTCAATTTAGTCAGGAGACAGGAGATATCGGTATATATATTGCCTTATCAACAAGGATCAGTTATATTGGTACGAAGCGTTGATTGTCTATAAGCTCGATTTATACACTTACTTGCATCTACCTGTTAGCTTAGAAAGACCGATACGACCTCATGCTAGAGAAGTTATCAGTAACTTTGATCTTAGTTTGAAGGTCGCAGCAAACAATATGGAGTGCGTGAATCTGATATGTTCCGGTGACACGTTCTGTCAATACAGCGTGTAGAATATTAAAAAAGCTCCTCCAGACAAACTTTTACATGTCACTTGTAGCAACCAAAACTAGGGCAACGTCAATGGGGATCGGGTCCAAAAATGTGCACATATCTTTGGTGAATGTAAATCCACTCACAGCTTCATGTTTGGAAGGTGATTTCACCATCTGTTCCGTTATTTTCGGCCCTTGAAATTGGAGGGGCGCTATTTTGGATGAGGTCATTTTTGGGAGTTTTATTGAGAAGGAGTTTGTGAATGGGTATTAAAAGTCAATTAGCGGTAATGGTGTTGAAAGAGAAGTGAAGGATAGTGTTAATGTTAGTGGAGTATTCACCATCTGTTCAGATATGTACGGTGTTTACGAGGTGATTTGTTCTATTAACTTCCTTTTATCCCATGACATGTGGTGATATATATTGAATTGGTCCTTAGGAGGGTAACGCAATGTAGGTATTCGAGTGAGTTCATTTGGGGCTATGTCCTTAGGAAGGTTGTTGACTTTCGACCTGGTGTGATGAATGGGCGGTATTTGGGTGAGGTCATTTTCGATAGTTTTATTGAGGAGATTGTAAATGGGTATTAAAAGTCAATTTTCGTTAGATATGTTGGTCGATTGAAGTTTTCACGTGAATGAATCTTACTAGCATATGAGTCTTACATAGGAGGGAAAAAATGACAGATGTCTTTAAGTGTGTTGTAACTCTCATTGAGAATATAACGACAGATAGATTAAAAGTTGATCATTGGATATTTCTCAAAATGGGGGTGGAGTTATGGGTTACAAATAGCGATATATATAAATGTTATACTGGTGTTTGTGTTATTAATCGGACTCGATGAATCTGTGGTATAATTATACAAGCTGGTAATGTGATTTACCGATCGTTGAATTCACGATGCGCATCTATCTTAATTAAATATAACGACTCATGTCAAACGATTTGATAAATTAGTCATTGTGAGTTGCCCCCCCTGTCAGTCGATTTCGCATTCACCTCAGATATTGTGGTGACATCATTCTATTTTTGGAAAGTGATTTCACCATTTGTTCCGTTATTTTCCGCCCTTGAAATCTTTGCGACTTCATGTCAATACATTGAGCTGGGCGCTATTTTGGATGAGGTCATTCTATTTTTGGAAAGTGATTTCACAATTTTCGTCGGATATGTCGTCATAGTTTGCTGAGCTAAGCTAAATGATGGGATAGAGGGTGTATATAAAACGAGTGTCTCAGTCCTGCGCTCAGTTATAACCATGGCTGAGAAGAGACAGCTAGAAGCTTTCAACGATGCGTGCAAACGCAGTAGACCGATGAGCGACGCAGATTTGTTAAGAGCCGTGGAACAAATCGAGATGGAAAGCAGTAAGTATGATTTTATTTTCTATATCTGAATTATAGAATTACCAGGTATACGTCATTTATTTATTTATTTTTGTTACGCGTGTGTGTTTTAGTGTTGACGGGAGACGAAGATATTTTACATGTCGCTATGGACGAGTATGAAATAGAACAGGCGAATACAGCATTGGATTTGTTAAACAACGCTCAACACAGCCCCCCGACACAAACTGGAAATGGCGCTACAGTCGACAACGCTAAGGGTAGGTCTATTAAAGGATAGGTCCATTACCGGTAGAATTGAGAATTGAGGAAATATTTATATTGACAGATTATCGATGATTATGTTGACAGAAGCTGTGTTGGCTGCTAATGAAAGAGCTATTCGTACTCATACGCGCTTTGGAAGGCTACAAACTGTTTACAACTATAATTTATCTGAAGAAGTGCCCAACCTCGACCAGAATATATTTGAGGAATGCGATTCAGCCTTTAAAATCAACGGGAGTTATGGATTCTTATTACGTCACAAAGAAACAGATGTATTGCGGTACTTTCACTCGTCCGTCAACAACCATCGAATGCTACCAACCCCTCTAGTCGTACGGAATGCCGATGATTTTGAGAGGGCTATGCGTGAAATAACACAAAGAGACATTTTAACCTACGCCCAGAACCAACGACCGGATTCGAAATGGAGTGTAGAGGAAGTGACTAATTTGACCATCTTTGTGAACCCAATCGAAGATCACGTGATCGGCTACCCACCACCCGTTATGCCGGAACACCTGAAAACAAACAGAGCCATCAACTTGTTAGAGCGAAGTCAACAAACGGGTAAACCGTATCAAGACCGATTGTGCTTTTTCAGGGCCCTGGCTTTACATAGAGGAGTGAAGATCACGAGTCTAGAGAATGCAGCAAAAACATTGTTAAAGACTGCTTACCCAAAACAAAAGAAAAAAACATTTGCAGGTGTACCCCTTGAAGACGTCGAAAGACTAGCAAAACAATTCAAAGTGAATATCACCGTGTATACGCTAGACGAGAATCAAGTAAGTGTGTCTTGTAGTGATTAAACAGAAGTAACAACATAAACGATGTAATCATTTGATATCGAAATGGAAATATGAGATGTGATCGATTTGTTATATGTGTTTCAGGTAGCTACTTTGGTCAAGCGAACGCGCACAAAATTCGCCGCGACCTTGAAATTGAACCTGTACGAAAATCACTTTAGTTACATCAAAAACTTTGACCTTTATAGCAAATCATATATTTGTGGTACCTGTCAGAAGCTGTGGAAAAGTGAGAAAAAACTACATCGCCACGAAAACATATGTACTGTGGAAACGAAATACAAGTACCCAGGCGGTGTTTTTCATCTACCACCCACTATCTTTGAAGCGTTACGGGACGAAGGAATCGAAATAGAAGACGGTATTTACCCTTACAGAGCCACCTATGATTTTGAAAGTTATTTTGGAGAAGACAACCTACCCGTCAATTCACCCAAAGTCACCTGGGACCAAAAACACGTACCGTTATCAGTGAGTGTATGCAGCAATGTACCTGATTATACAGAACCAAAATGCTTTGTAACGGAAGGAAACGCACAAACATTGATTGACAGGATGATGATTTATATAGAGGAGATATCAAACGCCGCCTATTTACTGATGCTTGCTCAATACGAAGCTACCCTAACCCAGTTACAAGAGAAAATCGATGAAGCGTATCAACTGGACCCGGTCGTCAAGGGAGAACATCCATTGCAGAAATTACAGAAAAAATTCGACAACTATTTACATGTATTACCGTTAGTCGGATTCAACTCATCGAATTATGACCTCAACCTTGTGAAAATACCGTTGACAACTTACCTGCAAGAACATTCATCGATCAAGTATACCATCAAACGAAATAACTCATTCATGTGCATTGAAACGGACCATGTACGGTTTTTGGATATCACCAAATTTATTGCACCTGGATATACATACGACAAATACCTACGAGCCTTTCAATGCGAACAGAAAAAGGGATATTTCCCGTATGAATGGGTGACACTCGATCATTTGAAAAATACAGAATTACCACCCCATGCAGCTTTTTACAGTGCGTTAAAACAAGAAAACATTACAGCAGACCAATACGCTGAATGTCAAGAAGCGTGGGAAGCAGGTCATATGCAGACTTTTAAAGACTTTTTGATATATTACAACAATTTAGATGTCAAACCGTTTCTGGAAGCCATAGAGAAACAGAGTCGTTTTTACAGTGAGAGAGGTATAGATATGTTGAAGGATGGAATATCAGTGCCCGGATTAACCATGCGATATTTATTTCAAGACTTGGAAGATTATTTTACCTTACCTGACGAAAAGAACAACGACATCTATTGGTTGATTAAAAATGAAATAGTGGGCGGACCCTCAATCATCTTTCATCGTTACCACGAAAAAGGAAAAACTTACATCAGGCGTGAACAGAACGGAAATGAATCGAAGTTGTGTGAAGGAATCGTAGGTTATGATGCGAATGCGCTTTATCTATGGGCATTGGCTCAACCCATGCCAGCCAACTTTCCGACCCGACGTCACGCGCCTGAGTTTTAAACCAATTCAGACCCGAAAAGGCGGAATAGCGGATGAATGGTTGGCTTGGATAGCACACAGCTCACAAAATCAAATACAACATCGTCTAAACAGAGGGGAAAAAAGAATTGGCGCCCGGCGATTACCCGTAGACGGGTGGTGTAAAGAAACGCAAACAGTATATCAGTTTCACGGATGTGTATGGCATGGCTGTCCGTGTCTGAAATTGACCCATAGCCCCATCAGTGGAAAACTAATGAGTGATTTATGTGCCGAAACAGAAAGAAATACCCAGTATTTGAGAGGATTAGGTTATGATGTCGTAGCTGTGTGGGAATGTGAATGGACGAAAAAACGAAAAACAGACCCTCAGATCAAAGCGTTCATGTACAGTCGACCGCAACCACTACGAACCGGTTTGACGGAAAAACAGCTCATAGACAATATACGTGACACGGAATCTTTTTTGGAATGGCTGAAGTAGATATACACGTACCAGAAACCCTTAAAGACTATTTCAGTGAAATGACCCCTATATTCAAAAACACTGAACTGACCCGAGATGAAATCGGACCCTTTATGCGAGACTATGCTGAACAACGGGACATTATGAAAGTAAGTACACAAGGTGACAAGGGGCGTGGGATCATAATGTATTTTGTTGCGATCACTATGATGTCATAACGATTTTCATTATTTATTTTCAAATAGACGGAATGGCGGACGTTGATAGGGAGCTACAAAGGTGTGTGAAAATATTGCTTGCTAGCCCACTACTGAAATGGTACTTGGAACATGGCCTGGTGATCACAAAGATATACCAAACACTGGAGTATGAACCCACAGCCTGTTTCAAACGATTTGCCGAGACCGTATCAGACGCCAGGTATGTACGAATATATATATGATATACTCTTATAGTTATGTGATATACTCTTTCAAGCGTTGAATTTTATTTTTGATAATGTTCTTGTTTGTGTGTAGACGTGGGGGTGATGTCGACCCGAGTCAGACCGTTATAGCCGAAACTTTTAAGCTACTTGGAAATTCGGCCTATGGTAAATATACTAAAATGTATTATTGTAAAATATATTGATTTGATTGTTACTTTCAAATTTATTTCAAATTTATGATTTAAAAAAAAAATTAAAAAATAATACCCGTCAAGTGCTGTTGATTTATACTAATTTGTCTATGTTTGTAGGTAAATGCGTCACGGATAAAACTAAAAACACCGTGATGTCAAATACGCCGACTACCGAGAGGGTAAGAAATTGATCAACGACAAAAGATTCAGAGCCTTGAACGAATTAACCCCCAACCTGTTTGAAATCGACATGGCCAAAACCACCATTGATCTCGACTTACCCCAACAAATAGGCTATTTTGTTTATCAATACGCCAAATTAAGGATGCTGGAATTTTACTATGATTTTATTGATAAGTATGTCACGAGATGTGATTTCGCCTATGTACAGATGGACACTGATAGTAGTTATATCGCTCTTAGTAGTAGTCATCTAACAGATGTCATCAAACCCAACATGAAAGAACAATTTTACAGAGAATACCCTCAGTGGTTGCCAGCTGTAGCGTGTGATGATCACAACAAAGACTTTATACAGTGTAAAACGAACGGAACCCCGTGGGTACCTCAACCGTGCTGTGTGACCCGCCAAAAATATGATAAACGTACCCCCGGGGTTATTTAAAGAGGAGTGGAGTGGAGATTTTTTTATCGGACTGTGCAGTAAAACCTATTACTGTTATGGAACTACGGATAAAGCCTCGTGTAAAGGACTCAATAAACGTCAAAACGACCTGAACAAGGAGAAATATATGAATGTGCTGAGAGAACAAAAATCAGGTCGTGGTGTGAACCGTGGCTTTCGCATTAACAATAACACAATGTATTCGTATACGCAAATTAGAGATGGATTAAGTTATTTTTACCCCAAGAGAATTGTGAATGCAGACGTTGTAAGCACTAAACCTTTAGATGTGTGATACGTTAATATGCTATTTAAGAAATTGATATGTGTTATTATGTAATAAATTGAAGTGAAGGTGTTATGTAATCGATGGATGTGTGCTCTGTAAGAAATTGATGTTTAAAGGCTGTGAGAGAAACTAAGAATAAAAACGTCGTACATTTTCAACACGCGTTGTTTATTTGCCTTGAATTAAACATGTCACCAGCTTATCGTTGGTTGAATAATCGTCGGTAAATACAGCCAGCAATTGGTTCAAACTTATTCCACGACATCGTCTCTTTAAATAATACAAACAATAAAGTCCACAAGTATTGGAATTAAAGGCTTGTAATGGCTTTGTATTATAAGTCCAGTTCACACAATGCTTGGTCAAGAACTTCACAAATACGTTATGAATAGGAGGTAGTCCGTAAGAATCAAAATATTCGCCTCGTTCATTATGATCAATGAAAATAGCAATCCAGTGTTTGCCTTTTTTGGAAGCTGGATCCGTATTACAAACGAAACCGCTGGGGTAGTTGACATGGCGGGGTAATTTATTCCGCGCAAACACTCCGCGCACAGTAGCTCGAGTGAAAGCGTCTTTTTGTAAGAGCTCGTGTAATTGCCTGGTATCCATTGTTAGGCAGCGTAATCAAACAGAACGTTACGGTTTCGGTCAATTTGAATCATATTTTCAAATTCGGCATACACAATGACATTAATGGTACGTTCTAGGGCCGTACCAAAACGCATTTCCAAGCGCACGTTTCCTTGTTTCAACAAATTAAAATGAGTGCCGCTATCACCCAGGTCGGGGGTCAGATCAAAAGCGAATAGTGTATAGCCATTGGGATAATCACTCCAACTTATGGCATTGCCTTCGTCTTGATAGAGTTGTCCAGTGCTAATGAATAAATTAGCATAACTGCGGGTGTATATATGGTGATTAAAATCGGGCTGTAATGGTTTTGCGGGCACTTGTTGTCCGTCAACGTACATAGCTAAAAATGTGAGGTCGTTATGCTTAAAGTTGAAGGGGTTCTGAGTGTAATCACCGTTGAACGCCCTATTATCAACACTTCCAACTACAATTCGTTTGGGTAACTGACCCAAAAATAAATTTTCTTGATTGATCGTCATAGCTCCTTGAGATGCAGAAAAAACACTTTGGTTTCTATGCGTCTTATGGGGTATTTAGCTGGGCTTCGTTCTAAAGCCTTAATGTGAGCTAGTTGCACGGTGGGGTTCAACTTTATTTTGCGTACGAATAAGGTCACGGATTGCAGAACTATTTTAGGGGTAAATCCTTCTGCAGGATTGGCCATAAGGGCAAAGCTGTCACCGCTGCGTACTAATCGCAACTTCAAATCTACGCCGTTTAATAAATAGCGTTCTTGACTAAATAAATCTAAATGTAATTTTCCCATCATATCCACAATGCGACTCTCTTGAGCTCGTTCCTTTCTAGCTATCATCCCCTTGTTGTTAGTACCACCCACGGCGTCCATGTGTTTTGGGGTGTCTTTGTACCATAAACTAGCTGTTAACTGAGAGTTTTTGGCTTCCGAACCATAGCTCAATAGCGTTTCCATATAAGCGCGATACGGGTATGTGTTTGTCGAGGAGGACACAAGTTTTTCGTTGAGAGAGACATCGACTTGGGAAAAGAGTGAGTGTAACCAGAGGTTAACAGGTGCTACTGCACTGTCAGCCTCCAAAACCGCCCCATCCTTTTTCACCACTTTGGCATTCACTTGTAAATACGTGTCGTTCAGATCGATATAATCATCACCCGACCCACTGATGTAGAATTCGACTGGACCCGAACCTAAAGCAGCTACCGGATGGAATTCGATCCACGATCCATGATCGACACTGCTTTGAGTTGGGGGAATCGAAAATAGGTCAAGACAGGGACAAGATTGGGGGTGTACCAGTGCCATGATCTAACCGAAAATATCTTTTGGCAACCTCCGAGTTGTTCCACGACGACCGCGTGAACTACTGTTCCTACCTCGTGCGAGTCGTTTTATAGAGAATGGTGGTCGGTGACGCGGTTGTTTGGGTGGAACTATTTGATCGAACACTTCCTCTCCGGTTTGTAACAATCGTTTCTTAGCCGACTGTTTCAGAGACTTCCCTCCCAACAAATCTCCAACCACCCTCACTCCTGTTTTCAAGGCGTGTTTTTTAACGACAGGTAAAACTTTTCGAACCAGCGGTAACACCATTTTAGCCAGACCAC
>CM067358.1:13047361-13079861 GCA_034190875.2 Urechis unicinctus
CACTGCAACTATACAACGATGCTTAGATATCGCATGCCAGACCTGGACTTAGGACCCCTAGGCCAGTCATCCATTGTAACTGTGGATGTTTGTCTTGTCACATCTGACTAAAAAGTGTAATGCATCAAGCATTGGCAACTGCGTTGCTGGCATTGTGAAAAAGAATGCACATCCTTAACTCGATAAATCTATTGCACTTTCGTAAATTATTTACGCCATTGGATTATCATCGCGAGCAACCCGGGGCTGTCATGCAGTTCTTAACCAAAACTGTCACCCATTTGACCGATAAAACTGAACTGTTTCTTTGTTTGCTGGTAACAAACTACAAACATAGAAAATATATTTTATTTGCTATATGCTTCATGAAGGTAAAATGCCAATATCAGATGCAGAATATCATGTTCATACGAACGTCATGGCCCCCTCACTGAGGGCAAAGCCTGCAGATTGATCTGGCATTGTTCGTTTAAGGTTCCCGCCTAATGCAGCTAAAACGTGTAAAACACAATACAATTTGGCATCCAGCCATAAACAAACCAACAGCCTCTTTAATCAGTACCAACTCACGCCCCCGTGATAGGCATAGTGGCAAAGATTAGCAGATCTACCATTTCATGAAAAGTGTGCCAGTGTGAATAAAGGGAAGGGACCTATAACTATAATTGAGATTTTGGTTTGACAATTCAGTGATCACAGCCTTACATCTTGAAAACCGTTCATGTTGTGTGTTTCCGATAGACAATCATTGTACCTCGATGAGAACGTCTGTGGCAATATCCAAGATATTCATTGCATTTATCAATATAAAAACAACACGTATTTGCTATTTCCAACTAGGCACATTCCTTGTATATGATGTAACCTAAAGTAGTCATCAGCTCAAGTCCACACAAATGAAACAATTAGAACAAATGAGAATGACATAATAGAAAAGTGACTCCGCTGATTTGTTCGTTACTTGGTATCACAGGCTCTCGAGTTCGGACATCACGATTTGTTATCTCCCTTGCATTATGGTATAATATAATAGAAGGTGGGCAACATCCGCTGATTAAACCGTGGAAACGGTGTAATGCTCCGAACAGGCGTTGAAAAATCATCGCATTATAAGTTATAAGACATGTAGGGAGACTGTAAGAGGCACAGAAATGACAAAGAATATTTTTTTAGTTATGAGGTGATGAGACATGAGGCCTTTTGGAAACATTATCGAGTGCCGTTAATACTTCGAATGAGAAAACGTTACGACCATAACACTTCACTCCACGCATGACTATTGATGAAAGCGGAACCAGTAAACTGGTCATATCGTATGATTTGTGTAAAAAGCCACCATGAATTGTACAAGCAGTAGCAACAATATTATCGTTACATGTATATCTTACATAATTAACTCCGCACACTAATCCCTGCTTATCAAACGTACCGTGATGTAGAACATGTTTGCATCATAAATCAACATGGCGATGGTAGTTGGGGCATGCTTTTGCAAATGCGGCAACAATCGATGCCGTTGCATTTTTTCTTTTGATCACGGCAGAGCGACTCTAAGTATGCTCTCTTAGCGTACCTATAAGCTGTATATAAAACGGCTGCCTGGCCGCCAGCCACATCTCCCTCTACCCGCTTATATCACCCTGCAGACTGGGCCGCCAACAGGAGAGCTTGGAATAAATAAACAGCCGCCTACCATGATTGGGTGAACCGAGGAAAGTATAGGAAAGTGTGGGTTGGCGCTGATTGAAAAGATGCAGATATGGGCTTGCTTCTGATGCAATGCCAAATTGAACTGCGTTTGATAAAAAACGATGCACACTGTCGAGAGTTAATGCCGCCTTCGTAACTTCCTGCCCGGTTGCGATTACCATGTTGTTGCTGCATTGATTCTCTATCAATGAATGGACGTGCATATGTTTTGATTGTCGCGTACATGCAGGCAACGTAAAGCCACGACTGTGTAGTATATATAAATTGCACCACAGGGATAAAATTATTTGTCACTTTCGAATATTCTAAACCATTAAATGATACTTTTGTGATTCCTTATCCCACTAGGCTTCTCAAATCTAATGACCACGTAAACAATCGAATTATTGAATTCTTGTCAAAACCGTATTTGATTTAAGGGAGAATTGATCGTCTGCTTTCTTTGGCACACAATCATTGCTATTGATCAATTCTATCATGGATGACACTACCAGCAATTACCATGTAACATATCGCATGTTGTGGTAATCGTTAAGGTAAACAGTCATATATTCTTAAACATTGCAACGGGGCCAGGTGAGGCAATTGTTTTCATTTTAAACCGCACATAAAAGTAATACCGGTGAATAATTCTATGGTATTCCAGTCATTACCTAATATTGTTATACGCGGATGGCAGTCATGTGGTATTGCAATAATAACATAAATATTCCTGTATTGAGTGAGTCTACAATTTTCTATACACTATATCCTCACCAAGTCCGAAACAGAGAGGTTCAAAAGTAGCCAAACACAATATACAATGCTGTCGCGAAAAACCATTCTGGGGATCATATTACATACATGTCGTGATTTCTCTTGTTCCTGGTTGTTGAGGAAGTTCTAAGCACACCGTACTACATTGGTGAAAGTAATGTTGCCTTGATCACGATGTGTCAGTCAATGTGTCTGTATGTAGCAGGCCTCTTGTGTATCTCGTCTTGTCATGACACTCGCTACTCACTCTTTAATATTACCTCTGATATTGCAGCTAGATATGATTTCATTGTCAGCACAGTTTTCACTTGGATGTTGTCTCATTCGTAATCAAACATGCCGCGATTTTATGGAATGTAGTCAATGCTGAATCTATATTCAGGTGCTTATGTTTCGTGCCATCGAAGATAATTGCTTACTTATGAATGATTGATTTATTTTTGGCAAGATGCATTTATGCAGAAGCAAGGGACATGTATGTCATTACTCTGTTATGTATGATGCTGGATGATTGTAGCCTTTGATCTTTATCATTAGTTTTTATGTCCGGCTGCTGCCATGTGTGCATCGGCAACGCAGCTTACATGGAGCTTAGTAAGATGTCTGTGACGAGTTTGATCAATGCTTTCCCTTTTCGTCCCCACCTTTGCTTTCCTTTCAGGTCGAAATTGGTATCATCTTACTTAAATGCGGACGGCATTCTTGTAAAGTTGATTAGATTTGTGAAAATCATGCAAGGCAAGGCATAAAAAATTTTCAGCCAATTTTGAGTGTTTGATATAGTTGTATGAGACTTTGTTGCATATAAAGCGCACGAGAAACATATTTTGCTTTGCGTTTTATTAAGCAAGACTCTGGTAACTTATGCAACAACTGCACAATATAAAGGTTGCAAAAAGAGGGTCATCCATTTATATCCATGCAATGATCAATCACAGTGACGTTTCGAAAATGGCAGAGCAATTTGCTTTTCTATTTTACATGTTCAGGGGGTCCCTCGCAAAACCAGCGCTTGTGTACAGGGGCATAATCCTTCTTTACTTCGTATATCCACGGATTATTTGACTGTGGATGTATATCATTGTGAAGCTGAAGAGGATTCAATCTTCAGTTGTAACCAGATATTGACTTAGGCGACGACGTTGTCAGTATGATCGATGTCGTCTTTGCCCTGTGCCATGTACCAATCCAGTCAATCACCATGACATAGTTTTTCGCGCACTGGCAAATGTATTTAATGACAATTGTTAACAGTAACACGTATTCCTACCGATCACTATCTATGAAACAAATAAATCAGTTACTGGGCTAGTTAATAACATTTCAGGCCCTCTTATCCGGCATGCCGAATGGCACATCACATTAAATAATTGACAGGAAGAGATGATTTGACTGCGCAGCTCGTTCTTTAATGAACAGAGTATGAATGTAAGACAATCCCTCAAGACACAATTGCAATGCTATTATAGAACGTAACGTTCGTAACAAGAAGTGGTCGTATAATTGTAGCCATTAGGCGCAACACATAAAGCGGATATGACGACATTTCGGAATATGCATGGGTCAAAAAAATTGTCAACCCAAAACGATTCTTGTATATAATATGCTTAAAAACATGGACTAGTAAAGGTCATCCAACACAACTCATCGTGGTATGTATATGACGCAGCTCTGTATTCAACAATATTCTCTTATATATATTGTCTTTCCCATTCTGTCATGGTGTAGCTGATGTAATGCACAATTGAATAGCGACATATCAATCATCACGACTACATGAATGTGGCAGAGCAATTTGTATCTCTATATCGCATAGTTAAGGGGTTAAGTGTCCCAAAAACGTGGCCTGGTGGTATTACCCTGTTGATTCTACGATTATCTTAGGTTGAAACTGACAATATAACGCAGAACACCAATGCGCCACTCTTGTATAACACGCTGTATCAACGAAAACAATTTTCATATAACTGTACCCATTCAGGAATACACACTAGGAGGACAAGGTATCTTTTTGATCTTCGATTTGCTGGAAGTTAATTTCCTATTTAGAATAATGTCATTCGTCTTGATATAAAGGTAAATCAATCAGTGATCCTGTTCACATCAACAAATTGCAGTTTGCTGATTGAGATGAATGGAACAGAATAGCCAATGAAAGTCATATTTGGGTTTGAATAACCTTAGGTATTTATGGTTGTGTCCTGAAGTGTAAAAATCGCACGGCGAATAACAATCAACCTTATTTATGATTAAGTTACCATGACAAGCAATCAAATACAATCAACTCCCACCTAGGCGCCAAACGTAATTTGAAGAAGTCAGGTAATACAAATGTGTAATATATAGATAAATATATGTATATATAGCTATATATATATATACATATATATATATATATATATATATATATATATATATATAGATAGAAACTATATACATATATATATATATATATATATATATATATATATATATATATATATATATATATATATATATATATATATATATATACGTATATATATACATATATATGTATATATGAATCTGTACATCGTTATCGTTATTCTATATCATGCAGTCGTCCATTAAACTTCTGATAGGTTCCGTAATACTGCATCCAAGAAACTTGATCTCGCCTAGATCAGGGAATTACGCATAACGGAATATGCAATACACCTTTATACGGTATAGAACGTGTTATCCGAAATTGTCGGTTTATCACTTTGGATGTGAGAAGCCGAATAGCAGATTCGGTACTCACAGTTCCTAACAGAATATGCCAGAAGTTATTTGCGCTTCGATATGGAGCGAAGCGTATGACAATAGCAACTACCGTATATTCCCTAATTAACGCCCTCCCCTAATTAACGCCCTACTTCCGTTTTAAAGAAAAGATAAAATCATGACTTACCATAAATTTATTAATTCATCCTTTTATATTCTCAAACTTTCACTATTCTGACACACATTAACACATAAACTGTTTTAGTAACACGTTAATAACTGTTAACACTTGAATAACTGTAAAACACTACGCATTAAAGACATGGACATGACATGATGTGACTATTTTTGTTTGGTATATAAGACTTAAACATGAAGTAAATTTTATCGATTTATAAACGCCCCCCCCTTTCCAAAATAATAACAAGGGAATATACGGTATTAGTTCGACTGCACTCGATGTAGTGTTTCTGATATAGGAAGTAGTTTTCCCCAGCTGAATCATTGCAACTTTGTCGGATCAGTAAGCAAGGTTAATCCGTAAGACAAGAAATATCGGACTGAACATTGAGCCAAACCACAAATAATGAATAACAAATATCTTTGTTTCCTAATTCTCACACATCCCACGCAAAAACTGAATCAAACTTCGTCAAGGCTGAATTCATGGAAGCACTAATCACTTTTGTATTGGGTTCACACGTTGCCGTACGTGTCATGCATGCATAACCAGTTGTGAATCTTTGATCTAACTGAAGAGGATGTATATCTATAAAACTGAATTGTATAATAGCAGATTGCATTAATACTGGTCTACTCAGCACACTGCGTACAAATAATCAGACCATTTATAACTTTATTGACTTGTTTATCTGCTAAATTTGGAGTCAACATGGAAATGTGTTGCTCTACGAAGTGAAGCAGCTATTAGAAAATAATGACTAATATTAGAACGAGTAAACACAAGATTTTTCACCCCCCAAAAGACAGTCCACTGGAATAGACGACCCACGATACACAAAGTAGCCCCTTCATCAGTACATTTTATCAAGCATATCTGATATGTAGTTTATTTATTAGTCGCTTAGTATTGCCATTTCTGTAGTAACCGGGCGTCGTTTATTCAAATAATAAGTGGACTGCGAGCAGGCAACTAGATTTGTGGCGTCACATCATCAGCCCCTGTTATGACACATTCCAATATGAGGTCACATATTTCAACATGTGAACGTCACATTTGTCGATGTTCTGTACCACAAGGGCGCAACAAATCACATACAGCTAAGGCTCAAAGAGTTACGATTCAACCATTGTCGGGTTTGCTTCGAAGCAGTTCATGCGTTTTCAATCACGAAGCTGCATTGTTCTCTTTTCAAACAACCGTTGAAAGTGCCATCAATTTCTCTTTTGGCCTTCATTGATTTCGCTCAGATAACGTGATAGCTGTTTTTGTACACGTTTTCACAATAGACCAGAGCCAACAAAACTTTGTTTGAGGAAACGTAAACTCAGCAATTTATGGGTCGTCACATATATCCCAGGACTTTACTTACTCACCTGTAGGCCAGACAGATGACTATTGATGGAAGCAGAACCAGTAAAGCGGCTACATTGCATGGTACGCTGATACTGCTCTTTTTTTGTAGTAGTACTGCGCACACAAATAACAAATATATATATATATATATATATATATATATATATATATATATATATATATATATATATATATATATATATATATATATATATATATATATATATATATATTTATTGTATAGTATATATATATATAAATATATATAAATATATATATATATATATATATATATATATATATATATATATATATATATATATATATATATATATATATATATATATATATATATATATATATATATATAAATGTATATACATATAGGTCATTAGTAGGATATTTTTAATATGATATTACCAATCAAACGTTTTAGATTGCTATTCGGGTTATGGTGCCTGTTTGATCATATTGTTATCTCATCTAACACTCTATTATTAAGTCTTTTTCCGTCTGCAATGAGCTCACTTATTGTCTTTGTCATACTTAGTATAGCACACGGATAAAGCTTGTACTGGCTTGTCGAGCACAATGTTCTAGCAATGTTATTGATTTATGTCGTTAGAAGCATTGCAAAATGAATTCATTGATGAGGGTTTTTTTAAAAGCTTGCACTCCGATCTAGCAATGGGTATGCAATGTGGTAGCGCAATGTATGGCACTGTCGACTTTCAATCCATTTTATTGTTTCGTCTCATGTCACAAACGTGATCATCTATGGGGATACTTAAATAGCACTTTTCATTGTAGGCATGATTAGTGATGTAAGAAGGCAACATTGTCCTTGTGCTGTTGTCGACAGCTGTGTTTTGTTGGCACAGCCCCCAAAAAGTTCAATGGAAAATGTTGCATTAAACTGTTTTGATCGGAAAACAAGTTTTCTTCCACATCACGTTAATTGTGATTTAGAACGCATTGTTTGACATGGCGCGCTGTGCGACAGTACTACACTGCTAATATATTGTATCCTGTACCTGGGCTTTGGACCCCTTGGCCAACTATTCATTGTTACTTTGGGCGTTTTTCCCGTAAAATCTGACACAAAGGTCGAATGCATCGTACGTGCGCAGATGCATAGCTGGCATTGTGAAAACAAGTACGCAATGTTATATGCAACATCCGAATAAATGACGAAAAATTAATAGCACTCTCAGTGATAACCTGTATACATTCGATATTAAATTTCATCGCTTGTCATGCCTGGTCAGTCTATCACTTTTGTCAAACTACCTCCCGACTACGTGTTATGCTAACTCTGAGCATAGTCAAAGGGACAGATATCAGGTTAAGACAATTACGCATAACTTACTTCATCACAAACATAGCATACATTTGGAATCGGTGATTCTAAGGATCATGTAATCGAACAATAACCTATTTAATGCTGTTAGAAATCCTCGTCCACGGATATTTACTAACAGGATCATGTGTATGATGGTTATATTTTCAAATTTAAGAGCATAGGGTAAATACAGCTTTTAATGCACTGCTGTATGGATTATTTGGTTGTTGTCCTCTTTAGCCAATCACACGCATCTCGCATACTGGTCAATGTATCGACGGATACCCATCTTCCTCCCGCGATCTGTTAAGAGAATATGCAAGTGATTATCTCACAACAACACATCCTACTGTAGCCTACAGACCAATTTACTGATGTTCCTGGTTATCCTGGGCGGATACAAATACTGATTTATTTATTTTGAAGTACATATGCATATATATCATAATATAAGGTATATTACTGCGAGTATTCTTATAATTAAAATGTTCTATCAGTGAACGATGAAAATGAAATGGTTCCTTGCTTTGGTTGGTAGATTTTGCGCATGTGAGAACTTGGTCTGTTTATTCTATAAATTCACTTAAGACAGCATTAGCTGAACGCTAACCTATACAGCAGCGAAGTAAGGTCAATAAAACACAATTAGTGCAGATCACAACTCAGTAAGTCGAGAACATACACTTACTGATGTGCAATATCTTTTGTTCATAAGCGGCCACAACTAGTAATCTAATGTGTCCAATGTCACCATGACAACAAGTGATAATAAAAACAGATTTATGTGACAATGTACAATGACAAATAGATATGAAGGAATTTTTTATAAGGCGCCTAACTATGAACACAAATTAAATTATAATGTAATGTGATAAAACATCTGAGCTCTAACAAGCACAATATAAATGTCAACAGAGTACATGCGCGATTATGACGGGCCATTACCTCATTATTAATGTAATCAAGATATTACATGAGGACTGTTTGTTTGTAATTGCATCCTCGCTCTGTTGGCGTCAACGAAATGCCGCTCAATGTAATCTTTAACGACATGATATCCCATTAAATACACCAAAGAAAACATTACCCCTGCGCTGGAATTACATAATACAATACTATAAACTTTGTATAATGATACAACTGTATTGACGGTCGCTTATTGACTGCCCCTTATAAATCACAAGAACGTGGAATAAAAGCTTTGCTGCGTCTACACACTTTCATCTACTAAATATTCAGCTCGGCTGAAATTCTATCCAGATACTCAATATTAGATGCTTAAATCGAAACAGCCGAATATTAGCATCAATCATGTATACTGCACACCTATACAATCACGCAATATCTATTGTTGTTTATGCAGAACCTGATTACTGTACCAATTGGTTAATGAGAACTGTACAGTTATTGAGATTTTATCACGGCAATAAGTACAATATTTGCTATGAACTATCATTCATTATTCATCTTCTACTATTAATTTACCTAGGTGGTCATGTGTTGGTTCTGAATTGGTCGTGTGAATGATAACTTACATTTTTAAGACGTCTTGTATCATGTATGGATATATAACTGTAGATGCTACCATATATGATCAAGTCTGATGCCTTCTTATGTGCATGAATTGACGTGTGTTAATGCGTCCTTCAATTAAACATTTCAATGATCAATGTTCAATGATGAGCAAACTTCCTGAGCAAATTGATTCCAGACAATGTGAAATATGTTTCGATATGAAATATCAGACAATGTGATATACGTTTCGATATGAAATGATTTATGTCATATGACAACTATATTGCGCTTCATGCACGTTAATTCTGCTGCTGTGTTGCAAAGGGTAATAGTACACAGACTGCTGTCGATGCGTCATTACTGATTATGGGGTTGATAATGTCGTATCGCCAGACGCAATCATCGTAACTAAAACGGATCGGGAAGAAAGGTAAGCAACGGTATTTATTAGCATACCAAATAATAACTTCCGAGAATATAATGCGGCGTGATGCATGTGAGAAGCGTGTCAAATGACAACCACTCATACACAGAAGTATTTCCATTGAATGCGCTTGACGTTTACATAAGTTTATGGCGATCGCAGTGCTCTACATACCTGTCAATCCAAAATATATGTTTGTACATTTATTCCTATCATTCTTTAAAAAGCATATAGATTTCATATTCTACATAAGTGATGTTGTGCAACTAGCGGGTGTTTTAAATGCACCTATGTATGTAAACATGTGTTCCATGCACCCTAGGAATACATGATTAAATGTTCCCCTGCTTCGGCACTTGTCAAGTTAAGCCATAAAATCCTCAAAACACTAAAACAAAAACAAAAGAATTTCGAATGATCAAACAATGATATTGGCACAGCATACCATGTAAGCAGCTGCCCGTCAGTGTTGTACTCCATAGGCCAGGATAACAATAATGGTGGTAAGTCTCCAGCACTGGCGAATAAATGGAACCAAATCGCAAATAGTTTGACCACAGTCGGATAATATGTCATATAAATGAGATTTTCCCTTCTTGTAATTGAAATCGATTGACGGAGCTAATCAACAACAAGCAGCAATACTGGTGTTGGTATGCAACGTAAACTACAACGCTATATTATAATGGCGATTATTTGTTTCTGCTCGTATAAGCTCGCATTATTAATTTTCATCTAACGAATGCCTATCTCACAGAAGAGTATATAGCTGAGACTCGCTTTTTGCTTTTCTTGCCGACAGCACCACCAAGGCCACTAGCTGAGCAACTCGTGTGCTTCTGTACATCACATATAGAACAATGCAATTCCAAAACTGTCTTTATGTAAATATAGGTCGATTATGAAGCTGACGAAATCACACAAACCTTTTACAAAGTCACGTCAAAAGGGTCCATGGATTTTAGTAAATTGCGTGAAAAACCTACTGTATATCGTATTCATTTTTAACCATGTATTTTATTAAGGATGTCATGATCAAGGTTAAAAGTACCTCTATTTCGCGTGCAAAAAAAATCATTTTATCTGCACTATTACTTACCCATGTAATTGTTGCGTCCCGCAACTTTTACAATTGTGACAACAGGAATCTGAGCGCGGAGTTGGACGTTGCATGAATGCGTTTGTGGTAATAACTTTATTATCTATACGTACGAATTTGCCGCGTGGATGCATATATATATAAAAGTATATTAAGGCATTTTGCTGCAAAGTTACTGTACTTAAATTAACCAACAAGACTCCATTCAATGTATTGCTGTGTAAAAGCAGAGTGTTTGCCCCATATCCCCTGGCACTATTCTTGGCGGCTGCAACGGATTCGAAGGGAAGGAAGCTTCAACCAGAATTGACTTCCTGAACATTGAGCAAGGATGGATGACAGTCAAATTATGATGTGCCATAGAGTGCAAAAGGGTTGTATCAATTTCACTTTTTACATGGCCATCTTTTTGTTCGGCTAAATTGAACAAAATGCACTTGCATTCATTATAGCATGGCATGGTGGTATTATCTGAAGAAAGGAGCTATTCATGGTTTTAATTCAATGAGTTACCTTACACTCATTCAAGCGGCTGTGATATACAACTAAGTGTTTACATACAAAGGATGCATTTAAAACACCCGCACCTTGCATCATTAGCTTCATATGGATCTTATGTATGCCTTTGAATTTTGAGATTGGCTATATGGCATTAAATATAAAATAACGCCTCAAATATTTTTATTCGAGGCAAAATAAAACTATTTCAAATGTTTTATTCATTTAATACAATAACATTATTGCAAATGTATAATCTTATATATATATTTGCAATATCATATGATGATCTGAGGCGACCATAAGCCTCGGATTAATTTACTCCTCTGTTTTCAGACTTAAAGCACCAATTCTATTTAACTAGTCTTGCCTCATGTTCAAATATAGCACGGCAATTTTAATGTAAGCTTGTGATCATGTTGCTTTGAAGGTCGTTAATCGATGTTATGCAGTAATCTGTGAATAGATGTCACGTGCTGAATATAAGCATTCGAAGAAGGTCTTTAGCGCATATACTATTTAAGTTGGTTGGCACCGCTTAACATTTGTATTACCATGTATGATACAATATGAGTTGTTGTTTTTGTATTTATTACGCTCATTTCATGTACCATACATCTCAATTGTTTTACATCCATCATATAAACCAATATGCTCCGTCACAACGTCGTAAATGCATAAAGCAGTGATCTGTCTGGTGACACTGAATATTGCTGTGATTCACGTCGATAGATTTGGGGAGGGTGCATGGCAACTTTAACAAGGTAAACTCAGAACCTCTTACATGGACATCATGATTGGTGATGATCTGCTGCATATATAAATGGATTTTGTTGTGCGTAAGTGACCCGTTATAAATAGAAAAAGTATTGTTTGAATGACGCACCTCATTCATGTTTCATACACTTCGTCTTGGAGAAGACAAGCCGTCCAAGGCTGTAAAACATACATGAAGAAAATGTTATGAAGTAACACCATAGCGGCCTAAGACTGTAGTCATCTAAAAAAATGTATCAACTACAAACCAATTCACCCCCACTAATACAAGGTTATGCGATCTGTTGTTAACAAAACTCAACGTTTATGCGCTTAAGCTAGACGGATATGCTAAGATCCGAACATTGCTAGTATCATTTTGATGAGTGATTGCATTTCAACTTTGAACTGAGCTTGCATGATAGTTGCAATTGATGATTGTAGATTGACATAGGTAGGCTATTACCATTGACTTGCTATCCTGTGTATTGGCCACAAGCACCACAGAGATACATATACATTCGCACTGCAGCAAAAGCACATATGCAATGCATATGCAATGCTTAGTTTTAATGTACTAACATTCAGTTACTTATGTCCCGGAAAAGGCAAAGAAATCTATATATAAATTAAACTGAGCCGTGAGCATGCACTCCGGGGTATGATAACTGATAACAGCAGATCATATTAGCTGCAAATATGCAAACACTATCAAACCTTGGGGAGAAAACATATACATATGCTTGAAAATAATTGATATGATAAAAGATGATAAAAGATGATGACTTTGATATAAAATATCCATAGTAAATTGATCCGAATTAACTTCGGTTCTATGAGCTACACTGACCCGGGTCGAACTAACCCAGGGGCGTATCGTCCAGGAGAGGGCGAATCGACCTGGGGGCGAACCGTCCCGGGGGCGAACTGACCTGATACCAGCTAGACTTACATAATGCTTTATGAGCATAAAATATTTATTTACATAACACCGCCCTATTTTCTGATTGACAGGGTGAGAAGAGATCTCTTCCAAAATATTTTTATAGAGACTACATCAATCACAACAAATGGCAAGCCATAATGAACACGATTCGCAGTCTTGTCACGAAAATGCCTTCCAATCATAGCAGTGAACTTTTGCTGTCGTAAATTTCTCAGTACAGCCACAGAGGCTTAAAAACAATTGAAACCCATCGCGGCACTTTTATTTCATATTGCTTCATTAAACCACGAATCGTGCTTGAACAACATGTGAGCAGTTATGATAACCGAGCAAAAGTTCCGTTCTTGTACATTTACTTAACTGTATCAGCCCCTATATGACAGATTTATATTTTCTGCTTGATAAGGTGACATTTATTTGTCGTGTGCTGAACATTGTCTTGTGTATTTAATACCACTGTATGCCTAGGTCCGTGGAATGGATTTGCATGTTGGAATGAAGCTTGAGCGAAGAGAATCGTTGATGCCCAATGTCTAGCATTAAAACAACACGGAGATCCCTCGCGTAAGATAACGTGTTTCCTCAGATGCATTAGAATTGTGGCTGTGTGGGCAAACCTTAAAATGTATATTTCCTGCTCAATATATGGCGCATATTGCTGACACAGTTGCAATCGCGCCCAAATAAGCCAAGCAACTGGATTGTCAGTCGTTATGAGCTAGCAAATGACAAACTAAAAAATAGATTGTAAACGCATTCGCTATTGTTGTCAAATTTATGTCTGGTGAAAGGGAAACATATAGATAATACGTGAATATCTATGAACTAGATTGCTGAAGCGAGGCTTCAGTATTTGCTCTCTGTGATACAGGAAAACTGTAAGGGCTACTTTTGTCCTGGTCCCCTTATAAGGAATATTTATGGTAATATACTGGCCTCCTGGCTGCACGGTGTATGTTCTCTGCGTTTGTTACCAATACACAAGTATTTCAGTCTATGAGTATGTTCTATTGATTATGTAACTGATATCTCACGAATGCCCACGCAGTATGCCATGAGGAGGCAGGTGCTTCATGTATCATTCAATGGGTTTGCAAATTGCACAAGTCACATCGTATATTACAGAAACAGATATTGATGTTGAGCATATCAAAATGTACATTCATGCGAGCTGTTCCCATTGACTTGCTAATTAAATGAATGAATATATATATATTTATATATATATATATATATATATATATATATATATATATATATATATATATATATATATATATATATATATATATATATATATATATATATATATATATATATATATATATATATATATATATATATATATATATATATATATATATATATATATATATATATATATATATATATATATATATATATATATGTTTATACAGTGTCAGGTTTGCCACGACACAGGCAGAACCATGTAATTATTTGACTGACAAAACCATTTGTTTTCTAAAGGCAAACAGTATGTCAATAACGACTGTTCGTTGTAATGTCAGCCGCCTTTGAAAGCAATCTTGCTGCGATATCACGTTTTGTTCAGTAATGTAAACCCCATCTATGGTTATCGATCATTCCAAAGATATACAATTTCCAACTAACGGAAAAACTACTGAATCCTAATCTGCCTCATAGATCTTCCATAATGCCAATGACTGCTAGGTTTGTGGTATACCCTGAGTCTCCTTTGCCTCCCTAATAACCAGTATAACAAAGTATAAGAGCAAGATATTGCTTCACTTTGCCTACATGTTATGGACGACCAAATCATAGTCATATCCTATTATTGATGGATAATTAATGCCGCAACAACGCTGCTACTGTAACCGCGCATTAAGTTTCTAAGGCAGCATTTATTCATGACAGCATGCACTGTATTCGACGAAACACGTTCAATCTGACATTACACCAGAAGCAAGCTCTTATGTGCATCATGAATATCAGCGCCATCCAACACCTACCTATGGGTCGGTTCACGCTATCACGGTCGATAGCTGTCGAATTATTCCCAGTTCTCCTTTTGGCGGGCCAGTCAGCAGTGAGATATTAGCGCCCCATCAGTGGGTCGGACCGATAGAGCAAGATGTTGCTGGCTGATAGTCAGTCGTTTCACACACTGAAGGTATCACTCTGACGGTAAGACTCTGACGAGCAACCACTCTGCAACAACGAAGACGCTGGATTACACAATTGTGAAATGCCATATTCGTCCCAACTAACGGATAAGCGTGTTCTGTTAATCGCCTCTTAATTGTTGGTGATATTGTTCGTACCATGATGAGAACGTCTATCATTTTCAATTTGTAAGATAAACTCAAAGCAAGTACTTTTATTCATACCCGGCAGTCGCAATGACCGAAAGCACATGAAAGAAGTGATAATAAAAGAATGATAAAAGCAAGAGCATTGATATCAGTCGCATTTGCAATAGTATGCTTAAGCTACCAAGCGCATGTCGCTTTGTGATGCAAACTTTGTCTCTATTGCGGTAATTGTGATTGATAGACTTAAATACAAGGAGTTATCTAAACATTGCAGTTGTTCACCTATCTATGCTACGATATACATGTTACGATTATATTGGTGCTGCAATACCTTTTATAGTAATAGTAAGCAATCGCAAAAAGTTTTGCCGGACCAAGAAAGAACAGTCCATATACTCCCCACGCCACAACATATCAAGGGCATTGTGGGAATGCCCTATTTGTGTTATTGAATAGTTTGTGATATTGCCATGATCTCTGTCTGTTTAGTAGGCGAAATGATTAACTGCGTTAGTTGCATTGCTGTACAAAATCCAACCAGCTCTGCAGAGAATATGTTGCTCAGGTACATAACGTTGGCATGGATTACTTTGTTTTTGTAATCAAGTTAAACGCAGGTTGTTGTTATTGTTGTTATAGGTAAAGCAGTTCGGATACTATTGCTATGCAATGGAGCCACTTAGATGATTCTGTGGGAGTCATTTCTGGTGCCAAGGTTTGTTGACAGTGATATTTAACAGTATCTGTTGGAAGCGACAGCAACACATTCCTTTCAGGAAATCATATGTATTCATCAATTTAACAGGATTTCAGTCACGCGATAACATTCGTCTGCTCGTAATAGGTCGCATTGCTAATTTTTATTTAACGAAGGCCTATCTTAAAACCAAGTATATAGCTAAGACTTGCAACTATTCCAGTAAATTTTACCGCGCCCCTTTGCCAACAGCGCAACACTGCTTTGGCTACTATTGGGCTAGTGTAGACCAAATATATAACAGTTAAATGTCAAAGCTATAAGTCTGCAATTGCAGTTTGGGTATTGGCTATATGAAAACTGATATAAGAAATCACGTCTAAAATCCTATTACTCAACCTACATTAACTCTTACAAATGTTTAAATCTTTTAATCTTATACATATCGTTTCATTATCATACGATTTTCAGAGGCGAACATTAGCCTCGCCTTTTATAATTGACTCCTCGGCTCATGTTCCGATTCTTGTTCCAACATAGCATAGCAGGTTTAATGTAAGATTGTGATAATGCTCATTGCAGTTATCGAGGTAGAGCTGTTAGAAAATAATTGAGATAACAAAAGATGATAACTTTGATACACAAAATCAACAGTAAATCTATCCGAATATTCTTTGGCTCTATGTCAAACACAAAGGAGCTCAAATAAAGATTCACCACTTACAGATAAAAAGTTTATTTACATAACGCCGCACTATTTTCCGATTGATAGGATGAAAAAAAATACATCAATCATAACAAATGTCAAGCCATAACGAACACGAGCTATTCAATTAGCAGTCTTGACACAAAACTGTCGTCCAAGCATAGCGTGAACGTTTGGTGTCGTAAATGTCTCAACACAGCAGTAGATGCTCAAAATCAAAGCGCAGCCAATCATGGCACTTTTATTTCAAATTTTATTCAACCACAAATTGCATTTGGACATTATATCAGCTGTCCTAAAAACCGATCATAAGTTCTTTCTTTTTTTATATTTATTTGACTTCATAACTGATTGTTACATGCTCTGGGTGATAATGTGACATTTATTTGTTACCATACTGAAAGATAAATTGTGTATTTGAGCTCACTTAATACAAGACACAATTTCAACCGTACTGTTTTCAAGCTATATGGTATATATGCTCATAAAACTCGGCAGAGTATATATATATATATATATATATATACCTGATTGCACTGAAGTAACAGAATCTTATACTGGCAATTATATTTTGCGTCAATTGAATGAAAACATCGCTATTGTACAGACGCATTGTATGTTTTGTCGACGACACCCACTGTTATATTACTGATCAGTAGGTCGTTAAACCTGACATAACTCAGATGCACCCAAACGGTCGTGAAATACAGGAAAGTGGGGCGGATGCAATAAGTTGTCGTAGCATTAAACAAGGACATACGTCAATAAACTATTATGTTTTTCATTTTAATATACTTATTTGCTTTATTTACCAGATACCTATTGACAAATTAATAACATAAGCACATCGAATATCTACTGCTTAGGAGAGCCGTACAGTAATAATGAAAAATTAATCACATAGATCATTCACAATAACTTTCATATTCTTAGCAACATTGCTTTCGCAATCAGTTAGTCCATGCTGAAAGGCGAGTCACATAATGTCTTCACATTTAGGACCTTAATATAATTTGCTCCCTAGCATAGCCTTATTGAATGTTATCGCGTGACTGAAATCCTGTTAAATTGATGAATACATATGATTTCCTGAAAGGAATGTGTTGCTGTCGCTTCCAACAGATACTGTTAAATATCACTGTCAACAAACCTTGGCACCAGAAATCACATACATTATATAGCGGCTCAATATGAATGTCGCGTATTTTATGCGTACATTAAAGGGAAAGCCCGAACGCGATCTCTAAGACCAGAGACATCCGTTACACAGGTGACAACCGTCGAATAGTTCAGAGATTCTCACCGATGGGTCCAGGGCCATCGCGCACAGCAACTTCGACATAGAAGATTCAGCACTTGTTAGACAGCCATTACATTTGTCAATGATCAGCTACTTAGAACGGTACGATTTCATTTGGCCCCTACCACGTAAAACAACCGCTTAAAGACGGGAAATTATCACGTTTGGGTAACGTCCCGTATGAGTATCTCAACATAAGGCTTGTTTGAGAAGACAAAGCATCAGAGCGACTGTAAATCTCCTGTACAAACGAATACATGCAAAATTGCATCATACGATTAAATATAATGACATAATAGTCCGGCGGCTGATGTTGTGCACACTGGTTTTTCGGAGTGCTGTTACTACATTCACATTCGTGAAGTACAATCGTATAAACAATGGCTGCACTTAGTGGTTTTTAATCCAGCCACTTCATAACGACTGACCTGTAGTTGCTCGGCTGACTGGGATGAGATTGCAGCTGCATTAGCTATATGCGACGAATATTAAGCATGAAACATACATTCATCTGCATGCGCAGTCATAATAATTCACCTAACAATTATGTTTCGGCTGGATAAAAAAAGTGTATTTAGAACACTTATGAAGTGAGACTGTATATAAAGTATCTGACGCCCTCACTTATAAATCATGATGTTGGCCAGATACAAAAGCCATTCCCAAAATGCCTCAGTTAACAATCCAACGCCTGAAAAAGTCCATTTGATTAGCTAATGCGAACCGACTTGGTCGTGGATAGAAACTATCGAATAACGGCGATGTTAACACGCTAGATCAGGTTATTAGCGGCATACCACACGCCAGTGGCAGACGGAAATAGGCCAAAATCACGTAGTTTCCATTGATGTAAATAAGTTGTTCTTTGTGCGATTAATGAGACCAAACTATTTATGGTGAACGTTATTGCTAACCCAAGATTAAATAAAATAATTTTTGAATTAAATAGCAGCACTCCGAAAAAACAATTGTGGGACAAGAGATTGATAATGAATGGTTGAATTAATAAAGGAACAGCTCAGGCGTCAAAGCGTCAGGCACACACATCGCATTGCAATTGTCTCACGGGATCGTTGATGATAAGTGGGTGCCTGCTGATTTGTGCTTGGCCTTTACTGCGTTCTAATGATCTCTTCGGAAGGATCAGATCAAAAATCATGATTCCTGCAGACACGTGGGATCATTTAGTCGTAACCCAGACAGATGGCTATTGATGGGAGCAGATTGGTAATATGAGTTTTGTAGCAACCTTTCGCCCTCCCACTTGCACAGTTTGTTTCCAATAGTTAATTTGCTAGTCAAAGATATTTTGATTTGTGAAAAACATGTATTGAATAGCATAAATAAACTCAATTCCTAGGACGTAAGATGGAAAGCATAACGGAATGAGACCTGGCATTTGTTGCATATAATGCGCAATAGAGACTAAATGCATATTCAGTGAAATGTAACGCGTTGGGTTACTTTAAAATATTCTTAACAACTGAGCAATTTCAACGTCGTAAAAAGAGTTATTTAACGAACAAAGAAAGACATTCTTTCAATACACTATTTCATCGCACGTAACGTTTGTAACAAGAAGTGGTTCCATAATTGCAGCCATTACGGACTTCACATTAGGAAGACAGAAGTGTCTGTTTGATTTTATCAGTGTTACCAATCCATAATTGCTAACACCAGCTAGTTAGGCTTTGTAGATCGAGAGAGACAGATCTGATTCAATGCTACACACTCGCAATGATTAATGTAAATGCTCGATAGCCCTAACCTGTGATTGATGGCTATGGTGCAGCAAATCTCCATTGGACCGAACTGACTTAATTATGCTTTTATTGCAAACAGAAAGCAGCCAGTGCCAAATATTGGTTCAATACTAATTGACCCAAGAATACTATGTTTTTATCTGTTTTAACTCCAAACACAATGCCGGAGTCTGCAGGGGTTACAAAATTTACAAGCCTAAGCTCTATTGTAAAGCATTTCATGCAGACGAGACCAGTTCAATGCTGCCAAAGCAGCTCACTACTAGTTTTATAAAGTACCAGGGCATCCATGATAAAAAGTGGAATAGCCTCCTCATGAATTATATTGCCGCAGGGCCTCTTTTAATGCAAAACACATCATGTCGAATTTAATATCTCTATTAGATCGGAACCATATTGGATTGATGCCGCATTGGTCTATTGTAATCTCGCTTCGTGATATGAAAAGCTAAATGTCTGTATGTTTGTCCTTTGAGGATATTTTTATGAGTTGCACAATCAAACGTTGAATCAATCCTTTGCTCTTATGTTAAAATTTTTTAATGTCCGCACCTTTGTCCTCATGTTATCCATTTCCTTCTTCAGTTGTTGAGACCATCTTGCCGACAAATTTCATCTAATCCAAAATTGTGCTCGCATTCTGTACAATAGTTGGTCACGGGTTACTGTGACAAGTCTCTATATGTGTCCACAGAGTATCTTTAGGAACAAATGCATAAAAAAAACTCGCATGGCAAGACATCGTGCGGCTTGTACTGTTTTGTGGCATCTTCACGTGGGCGTCTACTGATAATCAACTGTCCCTCTCTGACTTGCAAGACCTGTATTTTTACTAAATAACAGGCGTGCTAAAGTTATTAGGATGTCAGAAAGTACAAGAAACCAATAACAACTCGATAGCATTTTTATGTGGTAGCAATTAAATAATTTCGCACAATGCTAGGGGTATCATTATATTATTTCATTCTTATTTCACAGTGGATACCGTTTGACTTGGTGTTTAAAAATACATGTGCATTGTGGTAACGTGGCGAATAGTGTCGGCTGGCTATATTGAGAACAATGGATGATGGCGGTGTTGTTAACAGGGGTGGAGACACTTACTATGATGTGAGCAATTTTCAATATCTTACCTTTGTTGTGTGGTATCGGAAGAATTGCGGGATTATACAGTGCATTATCTTTCTGACTACTGCGATAATGACCATGAGGGTAGCGTTGTATGTGAGAATCGTGATGTTGGGAATAGATTAGTTTGGCTATATTAAGAATACTGTAGCTTTGAAACGGTGAGGATAGTATAGGTTTGCGATGTTGAGTATAGTACAGGGATCAAATGCTGAGGATTTGTTTGCGTGCCATTGTTCAGGATAGTGCAGGGATTGTGATGTTTTAGATATTGCAGAGCTTTAATATTGTGCAAAGCGTAGGGTTGCAATGCTAAAGATGTTGTAGGTTGGCAGTGTTGAGGATAGTGTCGGTTAGCACTGGGGATGATAGTGTCGTTTTGCAATGTTGAGGATAATTATGTTGACACTGTTGAGGCTAGTTTAGGTTGTCACTGTTGAGGATAGTGTAGGTTGGAACTGTTGAAGATAGTGTATGTTAGCAATGTTAAGGGTAGTTGAAGTTGGTAATGATTAAGGATATGGTGGGGTGGCAACATATGGATATTGTAGGTCGGCAATGCGCAGGATAGTGTTGAGTGACGATGTGTAGGATGCTGTAGGGTTGCAGCGTTGAGAATAGTTTAAGGTGTCAAAGTTGAATACAGTATAACGTTGAAATGCTGAGGGTAGTGCAGAGGACAGTGTTGAGGATAGTGTATAGCGTTAATGTTAAGTATAGTGTAGGTCAGCAAATGAAGGATTTTGTAGGGTCGCGAGTTTGTGAAAATATAAGAGATTATGAGAATGCAGGGTGACGATTTAGTTAATAGTGTAGAGTGACAATGCAGAGCGTAGTATGTGTTGGCAATATTAAGGATGGTGTATGGTGGAGAGCGTAGTATGTGTTGGCAATATTAAGGATAGTGTATGGTGGAGATATTGAGGGTAATGTACGATGTAGATGTTGAGGATATTATCGGACGGGGATGCTGTTAACGAGGATGGAGACACTTGCCACTATGTGAGTTTTCAATATAAGACCTTAGTTGAGGAATATCGGCATAACTGTGGGGTATTTATAATGCCTTACATTTCTCACATATGTGATGTTGTTTTGCGGGTTGAGGTGTTAGTAATAACGGCCGTTATTGTTGATAGAGTTTAGTGGCGATGTAAAGGAGAGTGAAGGTTGCAGTTTTCAAGGATAGTATAGGATGGTGATGTTAAGGATAGCGCAAGTATGGGAATTTGCAAAATGTGCCGGATGGCATTGTCGATGATAGGGTATGGTCGCGATATCATGGACATATTACAGCGGCGACGTTGAGGACATTATTGGGTGGGGTTTTTCTAATGCCTCACTATTCTCAACTATGTGTTGAGGTTTTTGAGGGTTGAGGTGTTGATATTAACTGCAGTGTTGTTTATAGAGTTTGGTCGCAAGACAATCTCCGGTGGCGATACACTTCCGGGCTTACTCCTGGGTGTCCCGAGCAAGCGTAGGCTGGAGTGCACTAGATGCGGAGTGCACGAGGTGGGAAAAATCGCCGGGCGCGAAAGGATTAGCAAGTCCCTCGTTTCCTTAAGTCCACATTGCAGCCATGAGGTTACCAAATAATACATGCAAATGTATAATAAGACTAGTCCGAATTGATGAAGACGTACGTCATAGCAGGTTACCCTTAATTGGGACGGCCAAACCGACTGCAGCGATGTAGGGGCCCCACCCGGGGGGGGGGGGATCAAAACGTCTCGAGAAGGGAAATAAAAACGGGTGGTGTCGGGACGGGTCAGAAATCTGTTGGCCTTGCACGAAGCTGGCCGATGGCGCTCATCAGTGAGCTCCTCTCTTACGGTAACGAATTAGAGAAGAACAGAAAATGCTCGAGAAAGTATATAAAGGAAGCTTGGGTTGATGAGGTGTTAGTAATAACTGCCGTGTTGTTAATATAGTTTAGTTGCGATGTAAAGGAGAGTGAAGGTTGCAGATTTTAAGGATAATATAGGATAGCGATGCTAAGGATAGCGCAAGTGTGAGAATTCTCAAAAAGCTTAGGAAGGCATTGTCGAGGATAAGGTAGGGTCCTGATATAGTAAGCATATCACAGTGGCGATGTTGAGGATACTGTTGGATGGCGATGTTGGAGAAGAATGGCGATAGGGCAGCTATGTTGACGAAATTGTAGGTTGCAATATGGAGTTTAGTGTAAGCTCGGAATGTTTAGGATATTGTAAGGTGGCAATGTTTAGGATAGTGTAAGGTAACGACGTGTAGGGTTATATGTGGTAGCAATTATGAGGATACTGCATATTGGCAATATTCAGGAATGCGTGATGTGGCGATGTTAAGGTCAATGTAGTTTAGCAATAATGGGGAGGCAATGTTGAGGGTTTTGTTGGGTAGAGATGTTAAGGGTAGTGTATGGTGAAGATATTGAGATAAATATAGAACGGCGAAGTAGTTAACAGGGATGTAGACACTCGCCACGAAGTTGGATGATGCAATATAAGACTTCAGTTCAGAGGTATTAGCTAAATTGTGGGCATTTGTAATTCCTTACTATTCTCATTTATGTGTTAATGTTTTTGAAGGTTGAGGTGTTGATATTAACTGCAGTGTTGTTTATAGAGTTTGGTGAGGAGATAAAGGATAGTTAAGATTGGGGATGGTCAGGACAATGAAAATTTTGCGATGTTTAGGATTGTGTTGGGGGGCGCAGATGTGAAATTTGTAGGATGGCACTGTTGAGAATTGCTTTGGGTCGGCGCTGTGTAGGACTGTATAGGATGGCAATGTTAAAGATAGTGCAGGGGGACGGTGTTGAGTTAAGTATACAGTGGCTATGTTAAGGGTCTATGATGGCAATGTTGAGGATAGAGTAGGGTGGCCATGTTGTGTATTGTATTAGTTGGCAATGTTTAGGATGCTGTAGGGTGGCAATGTTTAGGAGAATTTAGGGTCGCAATATAGTGGATTGTATGAAGTGGCAATGTTGAGGATGATGTAGGGTGGCAATGTCGAGCAAAGTGTTGGGTGTCGATATAAGGGAGAGTGAAGGGGCCATTTGTAGTATGTATAGGGTGGCGAAGTTAATGGAAGCGTGTGATGGCAATGTAGAGGATGATTCAGGGGGACGATGTTGAGGATGTCATAGAGCGGCAATGTTAAGCATAGCTCAGGTTAGCGATGTTGAGGATAGTGCAGGTTTACAATGTTGAGGATATTTTAACTTAGCAATGTTGAAGAATAAGTTGGTTGGCAATGTTGAGGTTAGTATAGGATGACAATATTGTGGAATGTATAAGGTGGCAATGTTGAGGATGGTGTAGGGTGGTGATTCTTTTGAAAGTGTACGGTGGCAGCGTTAGGGTTAGGTTAGTGTATTGTGGCGATGTGGAGGATAATGTCGGATGGCTATTTTGAGAACAATGGATGATTGCGATGTTGTTAACGGGGAGGAATACCCTCACCACGATGTGGGAAATGTTCAATATCAAACCTTAGGGGTTTCGGCAGAATTGGGGGGAAAAACCTTTGATCGTGGAAATAGCGGTTCTTAACAAGAATATGATCATTCAATGATAATGGGCTACATATTGATGGGCTTTGGCTAGGAGTGGTGCACTGTCTGCCTGCTCGTTGCCAGGAATTCCGACATGACTCAGAACCCACACAAGCGAAATATTCTTGCCCCGTTCAATTTAAGTAGAATCAAATAGTATAACATTAAAAATAAAAACATTACGAAAATAACTCCCTTTGGTTGCCTCCAGGGCAGACAAGGACTCTTAGAAGATGAATAAACGTCATTTACGAGACTGGGCAGTGCGGCCAACAGCTATAGAAAGAACGTTTAGCTCAGCGTGAAAATTTGACAAAATAGGCGGTTAACGCATACGGAACACAATTGAACCCATAAGAGCCGCATCCCCAAATCGGTCTCATTCTTTTGAACCGTCTGCGTAATGGCCGTGCGCCCCGATTTTTTTATCTTTCTACCCGCGAAATCTGTAAAGAAAGGCAGACAACTCAGTGTTCGTTTTGCTGCCATCCGACAACAACATTAAATTTCTGGGGAAGACGCAAAACTACGTGATTTCTTTGTACCTGTATATGTCATAATAGACATAATCAGAAACGTCTACAGAACGAATGTTCGCGCTGGTTTCAGGAGTTACTTAAATGTTGCGTTTAGTAGTTATGTCATCGACGGCTCGATCACGGGAAATTCAGGCAAACAATTCATGTTTTGAATGTTTTAAATACAATTCGTGTGAGCGAAGTCAGCAGCTACAAAAAGGTGCTGTAAAACCTCCCTGCCCGACCACCTCCCTAACCCGATCGCCTCCCTAACTCTATCGATTTTTTCCAGTCCCGTTGGTCGGCCTATACTTTAGCATTGTGATAGAATTTTCTAACCCGATCACCTCCCTACTCTGTAAGTCAATCGATCATTATGGTCCCAACGCCCCATTTGATATTCCCTAAGTCGATCGAATGTCGGCTGGCGGAAGGATTAGAGTCACCGGTTGATTGCAATTAGCAGAACACACACACACTCAGGCGATAACGCCTGCGGACTGAATAGCACTCTTGACATGTGTGAAACATGTTTGCGGTTTGTTATGTGTTGTAAGAGTATGCACTGAAGCTTTGATGATCTTGATCACAAAACTCCCTCTTGTTACAACACACACGTAAGATACAAGTAGCGGCTATATAAGGTGTGGATATTGGTCTTATGAATCATTATCTCACTGAGCGTCATGGCAGCAACACGGAAATAGGCGAAGGAGCTTACACTTTCACGGAAAGTAGAACTTATCGGCACGAAGGTACGCGAGGGCAAGAGCAATCAATATCTTTGGTATCGGATAATCAACAGTTCAAACCATACTGAAACGTAAAGCTGAATACATTATGGCATATGAGGCTAATGAAGAACCAAGTCGCAAGCGCATTCGGACCCGTGTTGATAGCGAAGAGTTAGAATGTGCCATATGGACTTTGTTTCAGAAGGCCAGCTCCATCAACGTTCCTGTCAGCGGGCCTATGTTGCAAGAGAAAGCCCTTGAGTTCGCCGCTAAGATGAAAATTAAAGGTTTAAAAAAGCATCGAATGGCTGGTTTGAGAAATTCCGTTCTCGTCATAACATAACGCACCACGTTGTCAATGGCGAGAATGGGGAAGTGCCCCAAAGCAGCGTGGACGATTGGACCAGCAAGCTGCCGAGCCTCATCCGTGGCTATTTGGCGTGGTTTCAACATGAGCACAGCAAATGACCTGCAGGAGGACGACCACTCCCACGATATCCCCCTTGCACAATTACTCAAGGACTTAAGAGCGAACATGACTGACCCCATCACGGATACTGAGGAGTATGTCGCTCTAGACGATTAGGCGCCGACCACGGAGGAACTGGAGGATGACTGGGAGGATATTATTGTCTCTCAAATCACTGGCGTTTCACAACCGGCTGAGAGCGACGACGACGACCACGCGTCCTCCACCACACAAGAAACGACAACCATGACCTTCAGTGAGTGCCTTCAGCGAATAGGCGACGTGATGATGTTCTGTCTAGAGAAAGATCTGGGGGACATGATGCCATTTGTCGCCTCCCTTCATAACCACTAGAGAGGAATGCCATCGCAGCTAAAGCAACCGCCAAGCAAGTTTCGATAAAGAAATTTCTGCAAAAGTGATTACTTGTACATGTATATTTGAATATCTGATTTTCCAAATAAACAAAAACCTACATTGTATTGTGAAAACATCTCTTTTTCTGTTTTTTTGGAGCAAAATATCGGATGGATATTCTGTAACCACCACCTCCCTAAGTCGATCGATCAGCGGCAGTCCCATCGTCCGTCGACTTAAAGAGGTTTACTGTATATAAATAATATGGACAGCTCCCAGTTATTCTGTTAATGAAAAGTGAGCGTACGCCAAATGTCATTCTGACTGACGGACGAATATTATGTCTGGGTCGATATATTTTGCTAGTATGTGGCCTGAATCCATATTCACTTACGTACGTTCCACGAACACCATAGCCGACGACTAAGCGTAGTCCGGGAGGGGGGTTCTTTCCTTGGAAAAGGGTAGGGGTGAGCCGCCATGGGAAACAAAAACAGGACAATATCTATACCAAGCCAAAGTGAGAAAAGGGAACCATTTACATACCAAATACTCTGAAAAAGACCCATTCATATATGAAAATATTAAAAGGGTCACCAATACATACACCAGAATTAATGATCCCTAATCTTATCTAGACCACCTCGAGGAGCTACAAGGTACATTGTAGACGCTGTTAACTATCCGCAGAGTTGAACACGGGCGAAGTTTTAGCTGTAATTCCTGAGATTGATAAAATTATGCATATGAAGCAATTCATTCGTTTCGCTACTCGTTTGGATTTGAATCAAAGGCGCCGACATTTATATATTATCGAATTTCCAATACCAAGAAAAGGTCACAAGCCAATTACTCAGGACAAAAATATAAAAAAATCGCCGGAAGAAACTGGACAAAAATATAAAAAATAAGGTCGCCGGTAAAAATTTGAAATTTTTGTATCATTCACTTTACATTTACTACACCGTAGTGTAACTATTATTTCCTAGTGATAAGCTCTCCATGATTGAGCTATGCTGTTGTTAGAGTAAAGAAGATGATAAGGTCAGTGAACGTAACTTCTTCATCCAATGCACATCGAATTGCCTCAGGTCAATTGAACCTGGCGCAGTTTGCATAGATTTTAGTCTATGCTGCTTCAAAAGTGAACAGGGTTATTAAATGATCGCTTTTAATGCCCTCACTTACGACCGCTGAACTTTTTTCAAACTAAATAATAGATCTCTATGACGTTTCAAAAGTGTTGGTGACACGCACGGCGCAATGTGTTGACCAGGTTGTGGCTGGCAGCGCGAAATTCTGACGCTGACGGCAATTATCGAGCAAAGCTGATAGCCAATGATGTATTTATCGTAAACGTCTAGTGATGAGGTTATCAAAAAGAAGACATTCGGATATCAAAAAGCCTTATTCGAGCTTGAACGAAACGGGCCATGACACGCTTTCATCAACATTCATTCATCCCTTGCATTTATTTGCCACGGAGTTGGGGGATAAACAGACCCACAGTCTGATCGAATACATTGCACAAGCTCCAAACTTGGTCCAAAAGTGCTATAAATTACGGGTAGCCGAACAAATTTGCAACAGGAAGATAAAGATTCTACCATTAACTCAGTTTCGCTAATAGACGGTTACAAATAGGGAAATCCTGGGGTTTCCCTGGGAAATCCCCTGGCAACGCGCGTAGCTGGCTAAGCATAATCAACGTTGCTAAGTCGACTACCGAAATCGTTCGTGATACGCTTTAGTCGACTAAGAACTTTGACATTTTAAATGAGTCATCTACGGAAGGAAAGTCGGATTCGGACTACGGCCGGCCGGGTACGCGAAATAGGACACAGCAACAGCGTCGGACACGCAGGGACATGTTCGTAGCGCACCTTGTGTCGACCACCGGTCTCACTTTTGAACTAATTTAAAGAAGTATATTTGGCTGGTTCTCCAATTGGTCAATCCACAAATGTACCATACAACAAATCGGTTATCTAAAAAGCTACGTTTAATATCGAAATATCTGATGGAATAAATGAATACATTTGAAACTCCATAAGTGAACAGATCATGAAAAATACACTGTGTGATTCAAGGCAATACCAGTATTGTTATCAATATCTGCTGCAGAAATAAGCGACGTACCATTCGAAATGTGAGGCGTGGCTACAAGAACGTACTATATTATTTACATCATCATCCAATACTATTTAAACTTCTTCGGAGCTGGTAGGATCATATTCTTATGTGGATATCAACAGCCCCAACCATCCCCAATATTTGCCTTGTCTTTATTGTTTGTTAGTCTTGTAAGTCTCATTCTCATAGATTCCAATGACGTGTCCATAAGATGAAACCCTCGTCCGGAATAAGTTTAAACCAACTTACTTTGATCGACGTCGGGCTGAATCTAGGCCTACGGGATGCTTCCTTAAAGGTGCGCGATGTTTAGAAACTGAAGGGTTCCCACTTAGTACAGTGCCTAGAGTTTGTGCTATTTCTGTGCCACCTTTGACTGGTTTCCACATTTATATACTTCTCTGTGTCGATGCAGTTTATTAATTGGTGGTCTGTATTTACTTTATGACATCAATTATCCACAACCTAACAAGGTAACCCAAAGTAAGGCCGGTGCATACACACGCTTAATTGGGCTTAAAGGAAGTCCACGAACCCCGCTGCGCAGAGCTGGAGCAAACATGTCGGCTGTCTTGAGTAGGGAAGAGGCAAAGAATAACAGAAGACGGTAAAACTACGAAGGCTAAAAGAAAGGGTTTTGAAAACGTGACCCAAACCCTGCGGGAGGGAGCTGAGACAGGAATATACACTGCTAATGAGTGAACGAGAGATAGCGCTGATCAAGTCGGAGCACAAAATATCGTGGTGCTGAAGCAGGTCGTAAGACCGCCTGCGCGAAAAGCCTCGAGGGAGGCCGACATCCTCCCTGCCGCAGTACCTCACTTCCGAGAGCCCTGATACCTGTATACTCGTCTTTCGATCCGTTAGAATCTACAGTAACTCTCTTAAAGGTCTAAAAAGACCTTTAAAAGCCACACTCGACCAATATACCTCACAAGACATAGTTTTGGTTCCTGTCAGGGTTAATTTTCCACACATTGACCAGTAAGTTACGCACAGTTTAGGCAATTACTTGATGACTTCGCGTAACGGAAACGGTCAAGTAAATGGAAATTGCAGTCACTGGCGGGCATGTCAAGTCGTAATGTCAGTGCGCACGTTTCTCCTACGTATGATTGACCAAATTGACAATCTGACGCGAGGTATATTATCCTTCTTGACAACGAGTTTTAAGCTGGACGTTGGATGGTGGCAGGCGTTCCTCACCACGATCAATGGCATATCAGCCTGGCCAGATCCAAGGCCCGTAACCGATTTGAAAACTGTTAGATCAAAGCTTGACCTAACGTCGCCGCGTAATAAATGCTTCTGGTCCAAAGTATCCCCCCCCCCCCTTTTACGGCTGCTTTCAAGCCTTTTTAACACGTCATAAGGTGCGATTTTATTGTACACCCTGGCGGCCTAAGCCACGGGGTCGTAGTGCAAATTAGCTTGTCCAAAACTATTACAATGACACGCGCCTTCTGCTGCACATGTAACGTCTCACTTCAGGGCCCCGCTCTCATGACAAGGCCCAGTGATAGGGGACGTCCATCTCCTCTGTTGTACAAGGTTTTTATCTCCTAGCTCCGGGATATATTGGGCACCATCATCTTCAATCCTGACCTTCACTCGGGTCATAGTATCCGACGGGGCGGTGCCTCTTGGGCGGTGCACCAGGGTCTTCCAGGGTAGGCTATCAAAATTCTAGGATACTGGAAGAGTTGAGTCTACCACTCTTATCTCACTCTCACTCTCACTCTCACAGCTTAAACATCCATTATAAATCAATTTGCCACTCACCTATCCTATTGAATACCATTGGCTCCTTTGGCATTATCTAAAGTAGTTTTCTTTGTTTTGCCATATTACATAATAGTAATGATCATTTTGCACTTAAGTTAACGAACTACGATATTTGTGCGATGTTGTATAATAACGTTTTAATCAATTAATATCCCTTGCTGCTCACACTCATTTGACTTGCTCCCCGAATATATCTGAAGTTAATTATTGAGGTCCGCACATTAGGATAATACGAACATGGTGTATGCAACAACAGGCATATAAACGAGACCAGATCAAAAATCTTGGCCGTGTATCTGGCGCGTTGCCTGAACTAAATCGCCATTCATCACCTGTAAACCATAACCATCTTATACGTTATGCAATGAACATTATATTCATTCGTACCTTTTGTTACCTGCATGTGAATATATCAGAAATATTCTTTGAACGAGTTGAATACATGGACGAGACGCATTGTGGCACAAGCACGGGCCACTGTCGGCGCCGCATCCCTTGAGTTAACGATTATCGGACCTCTAGCAACTGCCCTTACAAATCGTCAGTTTCCATCGTTTTCCTGTCACGGATACCGAGACGTTGAAGCTATGGATTCATGTCCTCAAGAGGAAGGCGATGCCAAATTTGACTGTGGATCGCATGAAAATCGAAAGGTTCCTTCATTATTCTGAAAATGTCGAAACTGAAGCGGTCAACTTTCCCTTCGATGTTCAACTACGGTTTGTACAACCCAAAAGCTACCGATCGCCCTCCACATTCCCAAGCAGGCTAGAAGAGAGGAGAGAGAAGGTGAAAAGCTTAACCAATCCGGGCGTGTCCTACCGACATTCACAGTTGGAGCATAAACTAAGTCAACGTTTACTTCAGTATTTACAGCATGCACGTTTCACGGATTATCGACCATCGAACTCATTATTTAAAATGTAAATGAAACCATTATATCCATGGTGTGGGCGACTCTGATTTTGATGACCAATTAACCATTAAACTCTCTGGGGCAGCCTGTCATTAAAGATATAGCAATGTGCTTTGTGCCATTTCCAATAGACCAAAAGCAACATAGAAAAGTCTTCATGTAGAACCTCAACTATTTATAAGTATTTGCCTACAGTGATTTTTAGCGGTAATTGTCGGATTACGCTTATACATGTACATCAACAATTGAAAGTCTGTAATCTTAGGACGAGTCATTGTCGATCTCTTATATTTTCTATACCCTGATGAAGAAACAAGGTACGGAGTGAATCATATATTAACAGAACACTAATGGGGAGTTAAACATATTTTTCAGTCAGTTTGTGGTTTTGATGCTTGGGTGATGTAGTATGGCTACATAGATTTCTCGACGGCAATGTTTGTTTAGTAAATCAATTATTAAAATAGAAACAATTCCTGTTGCGTAGCAGAAATTGGATGTCGTGGAAACGCGCACTGTTTGTTGTCAAACAGAACCCCAGGATCATACCGGGTAAAATCGCATGCGCTCCGTTAACTATTGCAGATATGTGACTTTAGCGTAGAATCAAACATGTCTGCCATGGTCAGTGACCCCAGCCTTGAGGTCACCCGAGTGAAAAGTTAAATTGTCTTGGATCACCACATGTTGACAGGGAAGAGAAGGTCGTAAACAGGGGCAAATAGTTGTCCTCAACCTGGTATCATGGGATGAGATTAGGGCCCTACCCACACGACATAACCGTCGCGCCGCTATTCCTCGCCAGCTGCCAGACATAGCCCGCCTGATCGAAATGATAGGCGTCTA
>CM067358.1:13084861-13090100 GCA_034190875.2 Urechis unicinctus
CCGATAATGTGCGAGCGGTAATCAAATTAAACACCCGCTCAAAGACAATCCTAGTTATGACGATTCCGGCATTTCTTCGCAACATCCAGCGGCCGTTGCTGCCAGTAATGTTCGGGCAATACTCTTCTTATATAAATTGACATGATTTTACTATGCGTATCCATTAAACCCCCAGTTAATGCTCTTACAGATAAGGTTGAGTTGCCCCACAAAACTAGTAAATAACAAGCAGGAATCGACGAAAATAACATTGTATTCTTTTGAACAATTGGGACGTGCCACATTCCTTGACCAAATTTCATTGGAGATATTGGCCTGTTGTAAACTATCAAGGTTAACCGCCCATGTAAAGCGTACAGCAGAAACTGTGTTCGTCTAAAAAGACGAACATCGAACTAAAGCCCGCAGGAGTCTGAACCATAACTGACGTTTAACTTGATTTAATTAACCTGCAGAGTGTGACATAAGCAGGTAAGTTGTGATTTCCATTCGATCTTCGCTTTTAAACACCACCTGTGTTTCTCGTTCCCTTTGATGATTGCATGCTATGTAAGGTTACAAAGAAATATATCTGCTAGACTATACGAAGGTACATGAAAGCCATGTTCGCAATACCTCTGAGCAAATATACCCAATATATGGGTGTAACGTTTGGGATTAACACGCGATACCTTTGCAAATTATTCATAATTCTGCTTCTGTCATTCAGGCGAATTGACCACTGACGTCCCAAGTAATCGTAATTCTATCACTATGAGTTCAGTTATTCAGCAATGCGTAATTCGTCTTAATGTTCCATCGAATTCACCTCTACAAACCTTTTATCTTTAGGAGAGACGTCATCTAGATACCCCTATATCTGTATTCTCTATGTTTTAACAAGTAGGCTCCTTACAACTCAGTATTACATTGATCAGGAGTGAACTTTGACGAGCTAAAGTCCAGCCAGGTATGTCTAACAGTAACTTATTGTGTGCTAACATTATATGACTGATAACGGCTTTGGTCTGTTCATAGATGCCTCCAAGAAGTGTTGTCGTCGCTGTTTTGGTAATGAGCTCGATCCACGCTCAGCCGACATCCCCCTGTAATGAAGAACAAGAGTAATCATGCTCCCAGATACAGGCTTCAAGGGAGCGAGACACAATCGTACAGACATTGGAGCGGTCTGTGGCCAGCATCATCTCTCGCCTCAACAGCCTAGAACTAGCAGTACGAAATACTGAAAGTCAGAACCCTTTGTTAATATTCTACTCATACTTGGTCATAAAAATATATGTACCTGGAGAAAATATCATCAGAGATATATATTTAGCTGTCCATAATCCAGCACACCTAACTAGAGGCTGACGTTGTGTAACTAACCCAGAGATTAGCTCACTAACGATTCAAACATTGTAATATTTGATTGTAGCTGTTGTTGCGGCTTACTCACTTCGTGAAGCTGTAAATGTTCTGTTATAATCCGATTTTCATATTTCAAACACGGGAATAACAGTCTTTGTATGTTATATCACATTCGTCTCCGCGATAGTGTTTTGGCTCTCGCTGTGCATTTCCAATGAGGTCAGCAACATATCTTTCAAATGAATGCAATTCCTAATAAACAACAGGGAGTGCCTTCCCCGTATTATTTCACTCTCTTGAATATTCATTATGTTTATGCAGACTGTGGCGCGCTGGATAGAATGACCCGCCGCTATGAGGACAATGTTTATATGCTGGGCCTCCACAATCTGACTTGGGCCCAAGCTAGGGAGCGGTGTTATCAATGTGGCTATGGTCTTGCAAGGATAGAATCTGATGATGAACAAGTGTTTATACAGACATGGTTCAATGATATTGAAGCTGGCACATTTGGTATGAATATATCCTTCCGCTTACATCTGCCCATGTTCTGTCATTTCTCAGGTTTAAACGTACAACTTCATCATTTAACCATTGTGCATAGGATGTGAATTACTGCCTCCTTCGGTTGAATGTTGTCATATTAACCCAGCGAAAAGCTCCTATCCACTGATATTTTGCAGCCCAATGGATCTGGATCGATGGAACTGACCAAGGTCATGAAGGCTGTTGGGTATGGACCCATCCTGAGGTGACGTCATTCTCGTCTGGATTCACGGCCTGGAAACCAGAGCAGCCAGATAATTTTAGTGGCAATGAACACTGTAATCATTTATCTAATGGTACGTGGCTTTGGAACGATCGCCCGTGTATTGAAAAGAAACTGTTTTTGTGCAAAAAGCAGGAGAACGGGTCTATCTCAGATCTGGTCAGTTTGGACGAGATTCAAACAGCGTCCGTCTGTTCCAAGTGACTGTATCGCTTATTCGTTCTGATGTGGATATCTAGCTTAATAATTGATAACGTGTTACATTATAACAATGACAATAATTTGACATGGATCAGATTGAATCATTCGTTCAAACGCGACACAATGTACTAAATAAATGCGACAAACGATGTCTCTCTGTACAGCTGGCTTATAAATTTTGCGACGCTTTAAAAACGCGAGGTCAAAATGCGACGAAGGTTATCATGATGTATGCACAGCGCCCTCTGCGTGGCATTGCTTGCTGGTTTCAAATGTCAGTTGGCGGAATTGACATTAACAATGAATGGTGGTATCAATAGAAAATTGAGGAATCACCTATTCACGGACGATTATCTAAACCGGAAGAACTAACAGAGAACCACTACTATATGGAGAAATCCTATCATACAATTAAACATAGGCAACGAATATATGACATTCCCAAGCCATACTGAGTGCGAGACAATGATTGGCAAGCAGCATGCCCGGTGCCTCAGACGTCTGGAATGTTTATTTAATGGAAACATCATTGCACAGGGGTTTTGTCCTACTATCGGAGCACTTGCCATCAACTCGTATCTGAAACCTCTTACAGAATCTCACTTCTAAGTCGCTCGGGCTTAAACTATGTCAACCATCCCCATGGCCAACCATAACAGTTGTATCATGTTGTTATGTAACAAGGCAGAAAACATCGATTGCTACAGAGAATTTTGCAATCAAGCTTGTACACATGAAAGTGATGGTATGCCCTTGGTCTCACATTTGGAAGGTGAATGTCGGTCTTCTCCTGTCATCACAGCGCTGCAATGGTTTATGCAGTATTCATCATAGGTTTTCGATCAATTACGTCATTTTATATAAGCTATGATGCATGTCATGGTCGTTTTATCAAAGAGTTTATAGCTTCGCTAAGAGCGCTCGCTCGAGTCTTCCGCCAGAGGAAATATATCAATATGCCACCTGTGTGCAGAAGCGTTATTGTCCTAGAGTCTTGTCATAGCGTCTCTTATAACCACGTGGAATTCTCTGTTTAATTTAGAGCTGTAGTCGCTTTGACCAATCAAATGACTCCATATCTTGAACAGCCGCCGAGCTGGGTTTTTTATGTACCGCAATTCATAATATTCTGCAATTAAACTGATCTCATCAGTATCTGGTAAGATTACACCAATTATTGTGTGACTGAACATAAAAGTGAATAAGCACCAATCGAAGATGATATGGGGATAGCCCTGAGCTCTCATGCAACATCGATCAATGTCGCTAAGGGCTTACTAAGCTTTATGTACGCAGCCATTTTTACATGACCGTTACCGGACATAAAACATTATGACGAATAACTCGGCTACCGTAATCCAGCATCATATATTGATCAGAGAATAATGAAAGGCATGTGGCTGGCCCCCACATAAATACATCAACTGCGGGACCTAGAAATAGTTTTAAATATCGCTGCTGGCAAAAAACAACAAACGGATTATGGAATTGCTGCAAGGATTGGTTAACACGAATCATGAATGAGAAAACATCTTGGTCATGATGGTTCTTACGCTGAGACAACATCAAGCTGTCATATATATGACTAATGGGTATTATGAATTTACGCAATGCGACGATTAAGTCACTGATAGCGGTAGAATTTATTCTTTGGTTAATGCAGTAAAACGTTATTGTGGTTTTCGTTAACGGTCTTGTACCTAAGATTGAGGTCAGTTATTGTGAAAAATAACAAAGGGGTATCCCTAAAGCACAGTCACTGTGTTAAGAGGCAAAAGATTTCTTAGATACAAATTGTAATTAGAGCGATATATATGATGATTAATGAAAATCATAACGTGCCTGTAATGTCGAAATTGTTCCAATGTTACTTTCTTATCATGTCTTATGACCCCATCATTGTTACGCTGTTTCACAAGTTATCGCCCGTACTTGAACTTATCAACCATAGGCAGAGTTATGTGAATTGTAACCTTGGCACAATAATACTCTATACTAGTGCGCCATGTGAACCTTCGTAGTGATTCAATCACTTTTCAATATCTGAAACGTAATAATTGAGGGTAATATTGAAGTGTGAGTGCTTTTGGGATTCCCATTTGTTATTTTTTTACCATAGAGTAAAGCGGTGAACCTTCCCTGGTGAGCCTTCGCAACGGGATTAGAGGGAACATGGCAAGCAGAGATAAACCAGTTATATGCAGACACAATAACTGACACGCCGTGCTTAAGGCATAACAATATTCAACAATGCAGACTGGTGTACATAGATGTTGCTCTTTAACATAAATATATTGTTCCGGGACTGCATTTCGCGCAACGATATTCTATTGTGTTTTGCTACTTTAGTGCTTCCACATTAAAATGGGGATTCCGTGTAAAAACAAATTACTATTGCGTTACCTCGTGATGTAGTCTATCACTCTCCATGGCAGACATGTTTGACGCAATGCTAACATAATATCTCTGCAATAGTTCACGGAGCACATTCGATTTGACCCAGCTGTAACCTCTGACCGGGCGATAACAAGCAGTGCGTGTCAAACATAAACAAACAAGAATGGTCAACATGAATGGAGCTTATCGGGGAAGCTCGGAAGTAAGCCCTTCTGTGGGAAATAAAGCTGTGCATACTGTCCACAAAGGCTGCATTTTGATGTCTTTGATTATGAACTTTCTTTACTTTAAACGCTGCAGTTATTTAGGTTATATAACCAAGGCCCTGCAGTCACAAGTATTACATTTTGGCAAATCTAATTCTAACATTAGTTTTTTTTGGTTGTGTGTCTTTTTATTTTTCAATAAAACATGTGAACTCCCATCGGGGGGCATGGAGGAGCAGCAAATCTGGGAGCAAATGGTATATCAGACTTTTCCCATACCCCGTTGGTAGATTAGCAACAACGTCGTTTCCCAAGAACA
>CM067358.1:13097949-13140449 GCA_034190875.2 Urechis unicinctus
ATTACCAATCAAACGTTTTAGATTGCTATTCGGGTTGTGGTGCCTGTTTGATCATATTGCTATCTCATCTAACACTCTACTATTTAGTCTTTTTCCGTCGGCAATGAGCTCACTTATTGTCTTTGTCATACTTAGTATAGCACACGGATAACGCTTGTACTGGCTTGTCGAGCACAATGTTCTAGCAATGTTATTGATTTATGTCGTTAGAAGCATTGCAAAATGAATTCATTGATGAGGTTTTTGTTTAAAAGCTTGCACTCCGATCTAGCAATGGGTATGCAATGTGGTAGCGCAATGTATGGCACTGTCGACTTTCAATCCATTTTATTGTTTCGTCTCATGTCACAAACGTGATCATCTATGGGGATACTTAAGTAGCACTTTTTATTGTAGGCATGATTAGTGACGTAAGAAGGCAACATTGTCCTTGTGCTGTTGTCGACAGCTGTGTTTTTGTTGGCACAGCCCAAAAAGTTCAATGGAAAATGTTGCATTAACTGTTTTGATCGGAAAACAAGTTTCTTCCACATCACGTTAATTGTGATTAAGAACGCATTGTTTGACATGGCGCGCTGTGCGACTGTACTACACTGCTAATATATTGTATCCTGTACCTGGGCTTTGGACCCCTTGGCCAACTATTCATTGTTACTTTGGGCGTTTTTCCCGTAAAATCTGACACAAAGGTCGAATGCATCGTACGTGCGCAGATGCATAGCTGGCATTGTGAAAACAAGTACGCAATGTTATATGCAACATCCGTATAAATGACGAAAAATTAATAGCACTCTCAGTGATAACCTGTATACATTCGATATTGAATTTCATCGCTTGTCATGCCTGGTCAGTCTATCACTTTTGTCAAACTACCTCCCGACTACGTGTTATGCTAACTCTGAGCATAGTCAAAGGGACAGATATCAGGTTAAGACAATTACGCATAACTTACTTCATCAAAAACATGGCATACATTTGGAATCGGTGATTCTAAGGATCATGTAATCGAACAATAACCTGTTTAATGCTGTTAGAAATCCTCGTCCACGGATATTTACTAACAGGATCATGTGTATGATGGTTATATTTTCAAATTTAGGAGCATAGGGTAAATACAGCTTTTAATGCACTGCTGTATGGATTATTTGGTTGTTGTCCTCTTTAGCCAATCACACGCATCTCGCATACTGGTCAATGTATCGACGGATACCCATCTTCCTCCCGCGATCTGTTAAGAGAATATGCAAGTGATTATCTCACAACAACACATCCTACTGTAGCCTACAGACCAATTTACTGATGTTCCTGATTATTCTGGGCGGATACAAATACTGATTTATTTATTTTGAAGTACATAATTGATCTACGGAACATGCATATATATCATAATATAAGGTATATTACTGAGAGTATTCTTATAATTAAAATGTTCTATCAGTGAACGATGGTCATGTGTTGGTTCTGAATTGGTCGTGTGAATGATAACTTACATTTTTAAGACGTCTTGTATCATGTATGGATATGTAACTGTAGATGCTACCATATATGATCAAGTCTGATGCCTTCTTATGTGCATGAATTGACGTGTGTTAATGCGTCCTTCAGTTAAACGTTCAATGATCAATGTTCAATGATAAGCAAACTTCCTGAGCAAATTGATTCCAGACAATGTGAAATATGTTTAGATATGAAATATCAGACAATGTGATATATGTTTCGATATGAAATGATTTATGTCATATGACAACTATTTTGCGCTTCATGCACGTTAATACTGCTGCTGTGTTGCAAAGGGTAAAAGTGCACAGACTGCTGTCGATGCGTCATTACTGATTATGGGGTTGATAATGTCCTATCGCCAGACGCAATCATCGTAACTAAAACGGATCAGGAAGAAAGGTAAGCAACGGTATTTATTAGCATACCAAATAAAAACTTCCGAGAATATACTGCGGCGTGATGCATGTAAGAAGCGTGTCAAAAGACAACCACTCATACACAGAAGTATTTCCATTGAATGCGCCTGACCGTATACATAAGTTTATGGCAATCGCAGTGCTCAACATACCTGTCAATCAAAAATATATGTTTGTACATTTATTCCTATCATTCTTGAAAAAGGATATAGATTTCATATTCTAAATAAGAGATGTTGTGCAACGAGCGGGTGTTTTAAATGCACCTATGTATGTAAACATGTGTTCCATGCATCCTAGATATACATGATTAAATATTCCCCTGCTTCGGCACTTGTCAAGTTAAGCCATAAAATCCTCAAAACACTAAAACAAAAAACTGAATTTCGAATGATCAAACAATGATATTGGCACAGCATACCATGTAAGCAGCTGCCCGTCAGTGTTGTACCCCGTAGGCCAGGATAACAATAATGGTGGTAAGTCTGCAGCACTGGCGAATAAAAGGAACCAAATAGCAAATAGTTTGACCACAGTCGGATAATATGTCATATAAATGAGATTTTCCCTTCTTGTAATTGAAATCGATTGACGGAGCTAATCAACAACAAGCAGCAATACTGGTGTTGGTATGCAACGTAAACTACAACGCTATATTATAATGGCGATTATTTGTTTCTGCTCGTATAAGCTCGCATTATTAATTTTCATCTAACGAATGCCTATCTCACAGAAGAGTATATAGCTGAGACTTCATTATAGCACGGCATGGTAGTATTATCTGAAGAAAGGAGCTATTCATGGTTTTAATTCAATGGTTTACCTTACACTCATTCAAGCGGCTGTGATATACAACTAAGTGTTTACATACAAAGGTGCATTTAAACACCCGCACCTTGCATCATTAGCTTCATATGGATCTTATGTATGGCTTTGAATTTTGAGATTGGCAATATGGCATTAAATATAAAATAATACCTCAAATATTTTTATTCGAGGCTAAATAAAACTATTTCAAATGTTTTATTCATTTAATACAATAACATAATTGCAAATGTATAAATCTTATTTTTATATCCTTGCAATAACATATGATGATCTGAGGCGACAATAAGCCTCGGATTAATGTACTCCTCTGTTTTCAGACTTAAAGCACCAATTCTATTTAACTAGTCTTGCCTCATGTTCAAATATAGCACGGCAATTTTAATGTAAGCTTGTGATCATGTTGCTTTGAAGGTCGTTAATCGATTTTTTGCAGTAATCTGTGAATAGATGTCACGTGCTGAATACAAGCATTCGAAGAAGGTCTTTAGCGCATATACTATTTAAGTTGGTTGGCACCGCTTAACATTTGTATTTCCATGTATGATACAATATGAGTATGTTTTTGCATTTATTACGCTCATTTCATGTACCGTACATCTCAATTGTTTTACATCCATCATATAAACCAATATGCTCCGTCACAACGTCGTAAATGCATAAAGCAGTGATTTGTCTGGTGACACTGAATATTGCTGTGATTCACGTCGATAGATTTGGGGAGGGTGCATGGCAACTTTAACAAGGTAAACTCAGAACCTCTTACATGGACATCATGCTTGGTGATGATCTGCTGCATATATAAATGGATTTGTTGTGCGTAAGTGACCCGTTATAAATTGACATAGTATTGTTTGAATGACGCACCTCATTCATGTTTCATAGACTTCGTCTTTGAGTCGACAAGCCGTCCAAGGCTGTAAAACATACATGAGGAAAAGTTATGAAGTACCACCCTAGCGGCCTAAGACTGTAGTCACCTAAAGAAATGTATCAACTACAAACCAATTCACCCCCACTAATCCAAGCTTATGCGATCTGTTGTTAACAAAACTCAACGTAGAAAGATTATATTTATGCGCTTAAGCTAGACGGATATGCTAAGATCCAAACATTGCTAGTATCATTTTGATGAGTGATTGCATTTCAACTTTGAACTGAGCTCGCATGATAGTTGCAATTGATGATTGTAGATTGACATAGGTAGGCTATTACCATTGACTTGCCAACCTTTGTATTGGCCACAAGCACCACAGAGATACATTCGCACTGCAGCAAGAGCACCTATGCAATGCATATGCAAAGCTTAGTTTTAATGTACTAACATTCAGTTACTTATGTCCGGGAAAAGGCAAAAAAATCTATATATAAATTAAACTGAGCCATGAGCATGCACTCCGGGGTATGATAACTGATAACAGCAGATCATATTATGCAAACACTATCACACCTTGGGAAGAAAACATATACATATGCTTGAAAATAATTGATATGATAAAAGATGATAAAAGATGATGACTTTGATATAAAATATCCATAGTAAATTGATCCGGGTCGAACTAACCCGGGGGCGTATCGTCCCGGAGAGGGCGAATCGACCCGGGGGCGAACCGTCCCGGGGGCGAACTGACCTGATACCAGCTAGACTTACATAATGCTTCATGAAAATAAAATATTTATTTACATAACACCGCCCTATTTTCTGATTGACAGGATGAGAAAACATCTCTTCCACAATATTTTTATAGAGACTACATCAATCACAACAAATGGCAAGCCATAATGAACACGATTGGCAGTCTTGTCACGAAAATGCCTTCCAATCATAGCAGTGAACTTTTGATGTCGTAAATTTCTTAGTACAGCCACAGAGTCTTAAAAAAATTGAAACCCATCGCAGCACTTTTATTTCATATTGCTTCATTAAACCACGAATCGTGCTTGAACAACATGTGAGCAGTTATGAAAACCGAGCAAAAGTTCCGTTCTTTTACATTTACTTCACTGTAAACCTATATAACAGATTTATATTTTCTGCTTGATTAAGTGACATTTATTTGTCTTATGCTGAACATTGTCGAGTGTATTTAATACCAGTGTATGCCTAGGTCCGTGGAATGGATTTACATAATGGAATGAAGCTTGAGCAAAGAGAATCGTTGATGCCCAATGCCCAGCATTAAAACAACACGGAGATGCCTCGCGTAAGATAACGTGTTTCCTCAGATGCATTAGAGTTGTGGCTGTGTGAGTACATATATATATATATATATATACTTACAATTGCAACCATTTTGGACAATATCGACAAAACCGACCATTTTGGGTCATTCGATTATTTCGCTTTTTTGAGCTCAAATTATGTGATATCACGGATGCAAAACATTATACATCTGCCTTGTACAGCTTTCAGTTAATATCTTCATTCAAAACTTGTTTTAGAAGATTATAAAAATCCTAGGCCAAAATGGTTGTACCAAAATAGTCATGATAGTTTTGTCATGCAAAAAACCAACCATTTTGGAACTTTTTTATAAAACCAACCATTTTGGCCTTTATATATAACCAACCATTTTGACCATTTTACATATATACCCATATTGGCGATTAGAAAAAACAAATGAGCCGACCAGCCCTTTTTGCCTTCCGATATTACCAACATTTATTATCCCAACCAACCTACTACTGACAGACCATCGTTTATACAACCTTGGGTTACAAAGCTTAGTCAATGAAAAAGCTTAGGTCAATGAAACCATAAACGACTTAAATTTAATTCCTACACACAAGCTTGCACAAAGTATTGCGCGTTTTTAGGTCTTTCGGGAACCTAAAGAAACTTTTTTCGATTTCTCATTGTGTTTTAAACATAATTCGAACTATACATTCACAATATTCAACGAGCCATGAAGAAAAAAGTGAAGCTAAATTATCGGCGCGATTCCACGAAATGCTGACGCAATGTCTTGCTCCGAAAAGTTCCGAACCTTGCCGAGCGGCAGGTGTACCGGTCGAACGGAGAAAATATGCATTAAAGTCACCTATTTTAAGGAAGGGAGTTCTTCAACGTACCCGTTATTAATTTGGTTACAAGTTTATACTTAGGTACTGCGAGTTTTAACAAGAATTAGTGATACCTAACATTCTGAAGATTGTCGTCTCTAATATTGGAGCACGGACGATTCTAAGTCAAAAATGCACGTAGGTCATATATTTTAACGTATTTATATTCTGATTCATGGATAATTAAACTGCCATCATTGAAGTAATTGCTGTAACTATTATACATTTCGATTGCTCTGGGCAGATTAATGTTATTTAACCACTCTGAACACTGTAATCTGTCTGTCAACGATGTCGGACAACATCCCTCGTCCCTTGAATCGGGAGAGTCCAAACAGCTGTCACTATTCATCTCCGTGCGACATGGCGACAGTTTTGCCGCACATGGCCAAAGTTGCAAAATCCGCTTAAATTTGGTGCAACAAAACAACAAGGTATAATCTTAAATCAGTTCCAATTAAATGAAAGAAGAAGTGTTTATATATAGTAAATGAAAGGCGAATAAGATATGGTAATTTGAGAGAAAATGACTTTCGACTGAAGCTATTTGGGTGTTTCCCAAATCGGTCGCGTTGACAGGCTTCTGTGAAGTTCTGATCAGCTAGCTAGCTATACACTGAATGACACGGACCAGTAGAGGCAGCATCACATAGCGTTATGAACCCATTCCTCGCTCTTATATGGTTCAATAATTTATTTTCGTATTGTTAAATATTAACTGCAATAATGCAAAAACCAGCCGAGAAGTTTAGGCAACAGGACACAAAGTATGTGCATGTCATATAATGATGTGTCCAATTGCATATGTTCATGCATCTATTCACAATTTGCTTCATCAAGTGTCAAACTGACCTCCAATTGATTAATTGTGCATTCTTTATTACATGTTTTATCTGTTCATGAAAGAGCATCATTGTCTTGCCTTACATTATATTTATTTTGAGAATTAAACTGAATCCCATCTTTTAGTGTGAACGATATAAATCCCCTCAGGACACCATGATTAAAACATGGATTAAACAATCTTTAAGCTTTAAATATATCACCTTTATTCAGTTTGCCACATAATAACATGTAGTTACAAAATGAAAAGAAAACAGCAGCAGCATCTGCAGGCAATATGCTGAAGGATTTCTTAAGGTCAGGAGTAGGCAGAGGATGAATTTAATTTGTTGATGATTAAACTTTGATTGCTGTTCACTTGCCTATCCAGGGTCACTTAAATTCTACAAAAAATGTATCCACAATAAAGACATTCAGAGTTGATTCAGCTGAATAAATTGACTTAATGGACTGAATGTATTGACCTCATAAGGGTTAACAATATAAGGAAATCAATTATCAGGATATCATTATCAAGCAAAGCATATCTACAGATAAATTTGAACATGATCAGCAGGAACTATGACAACAGCACCTTATGTTGCACTATCAGTAATAAACTTTCAATAGGGCCAGTCGTGGTGGGTTTCCATTAGGACACAATTAGTGAATCCATACAACAGCTTGTCCATATGATTCAGCTAAAGATGATTCTCCTGCTGTGCCCCAGCTATAGTTGCACATTCTGTTACACACACAAAGTTAACTTGTCAAACTGCCAATCAGTCTTATATCATAAGAACTAAAGGAAGTCTATGTAAAACATTACACAACATTAATTCTTACCAACCTGATAAGGTTGAATATCAATACAACATGTCACATGAATCAATCTCTTGTAATTAAGTAAAGGAAGTAAAAACTAATCCCTCTCATGTGGCAGACACTGAATCTACATTTGAATATAAACTAATAGAATATTGGTAAAACACATCGTAAGCCTGATATTATCAATATGCACTGCAATTATATAACCAATAACAAACCGCCCACCCATCAATAATTAATGTTACCTTCATTCATTGACCACTGATGGCAACTTTAACATTCTCTTTCTGAAGGCATACCCCACACACAACAAATACAGATAATACTCATTGTTTCGGTCATTTTGGTCATTCTGATGGTTTTTAACAAAAATTACATTTAGACATTATATGTCTTTTTTTTTAAGCCCCAGTGATTGATATATCTCAACGGAATATGATAAACAAGAGAAGCCACAACATTGGTGAAGCCACAATATTGATGTCACAGTATTGATGAAGCCACAATATCATTGAATCCACAACACTGGTGAGGCCACATCAATGTTGAAGCTAAAATATTGTTGAAGTCACAACATTGGTTAAAACAAAACACTGGTAGAGCCACAACTTTGGTGATGCCACATTATTTATGAAGCCACAATATTGGTAAAGCCACAGTATTGGTAAAGCCACAACACTTGTGAAGCCACAACATTTGTGAAGCCAAAATATTTATGGAGACACAACACTGGTGAAACCACAGTATTGGTGAAGCCACAACACTGGTGAAGCCACAGTATTTGTGAAGCCTCAATATTGGTAAGGCCACAACACTGGTGAAGCCACAACATTGGTGAAGCCAAAATATTGATGAAGCTACAGTATTGGAGAAGCCACAGAATTGGTAAAGCCACAATATTGATGAAGCCACAATATTGGTGAAGCCAAAGTATTAGTGAAGCTACAATATTGGTGAAGCCAAAGTATTGGTGAAGCCACAACATTGGTGAAGCCACAGTATTGGTGAAGCCATAATATTGATGTCACAATATTGATGAAGCCACAATATCATTGAATCCACAACACTGGTGAAGCCGCAACAATGTTGAAGCCACAACACTGGTGAAGCCACAATACTGTTGAAGCCAAGAAATTGATGAAGCCACAGTATTGGTGAAGCCACAATATTGGTTAAGTCACGATATTGATGATGCCACAGTATTGGAAAAGCCACAGATGTGTAAAGCCACAACATTGGTGAAGCCAAAATATTGATGAAGCTACAGTATTGGAGAAGCCACAGAATTGGTGAAGCCACAATACTGTTGAAGCCAAGAAATTGATGAAGCCACAGTATTGGTGAAGCCACAATATTGGTTAAGTCACGATATTGATGATGCCACAGTATTGGAGAAGCCACAGATGTGTAAAGCCACAATATTGATGAAGTCACAATATTGGTGAAGCCACAGTATTAATGAAGCCACAACATTGGTGAAGCCAAAGTATTGGTGAAGCCACAATATTGATGTCACAATATTTATGAAGCCACAATATCATTGAACCCATAACACTGGTGAGGCCACAACAATGTTGAAGCTAAAATGTTATGAAGCCATAGCATTGGTGATGCCACAGTATTTGTAAAGCAACAATATTGGTAAAGCCACAATATTGGTGAAGTCACAATATTGATGAAGCCACAATATCATTAAATCTACAACACTGATGAAGCCGCAACAATGTTGAAGCCGAAATATTAATGAAGCCACAGTATTGGTGAAGCAACAACATTAGTGAAAACACAACACTGGTGAAGCCACAGTATTTGCGAAGCCACAATAATGGTAAAGCCACAACACTGGTGAAGCCACAACATTGGTGAAGCCAAAATATTGATGAAGCCACAGTATTGGTTAAGCCACAACATTGGTGAAAAAAAAACAACACTGGTGAAGCCACAACATTGGTGATGCCACAGTATTTGTGAAGCCTCAATATTGGTAAAGCCACAACACTGGTGAAGCCACAACACTGGTGAAGCCAAAAATGTTGATGAAGCCACAGAATTGGTGAAGCCACAACAATGCTGAAAACACAACACTAGTGAAGCCACAACATTGGTGATCTCACAGTATTTGTGAAGCCTCAATATTGGTAAAGCCACAACACTGGTTAAGTCACAACATTGATGAAACTACAATATTGATGAAGCCACAATATTATTGAAGCCACAGTATTTGTGAAGCCACAATATTGGTGAAGCCACAATATTGTAAAGCCACAAAACTGATGAAACCACAATATTGATGAAGTTGTGAATTTACCATTAACATAAAATATGTTTTCATGGTGGTTAAGCACATGGACCTTAATATTGCACATGCAACTCATTATGTAGAATAGTGAGGAGGTCATGTGGCTTCATCTACATTACTGTCAGTAATGTAGATGAAGCCACATGACCTCCTCACTATTCTTATCTTTAACTATTCATTTATATCAAATCACCAAATGTCATGAAATGAAAAGACTAAAGAATATTTCTCTTCACTTAGCAAGAGCCTAGTGGCCCTACAGCAAGACATGGCTCCATTTGATATGAGGAGCTGTCTTGCAGAGATAGATGAGCATAATTGAGATGTTTGGATAGCTGATACTGTTGCCCATCTTGAAAAAATAAACTTCCTAAATTGGGCAGATTAACCAACACAGAGGATATTAATCTCCAATATGATTCAATTGAGATACTGGGTCCATAATATCAAACCCAGAACAGGAGGTAAAGCAGTTAATCACTACCAGATTGTGAGTGCTGCTGAGCAAAATGTCATCACAAACACCTAGTCAATCTCACTGCCTAACAATAAAGACAGAAGACCTATGGCTATTGAACTCTGCTGCTTTTGACAGCATTTAATCATAGCTTTAATAGTATATCTTTGTATTCAATGACACACCAGGGCTGAATAATAACTCCCAAACCCACTTGTCTAGCAACAATAGTCCATCCCCAAGTATGCAAAAAGTTTTAGCATTTAAGACTAATTATTTAAGTTATTAAGAAATGATTCACCCTAATACCCATGAGCTAATAATAACTTAGCTACATTTTCCTGGAACAAGCAATTTTAATTTGCTTTTATTTAGCAAGTCAGAGGTCAAGAGCCATAAAGCTATGAGTTAAAGTTTGCAAGATTTGGTCAATGTGAAGTTGCAAGCTTGCATTATAAGAAAATGTGCCATCAAGAATTATTCCCCATTGAGTAAATCACTCAGGCACAAAAGGTCATGCAGCGCTGATATTTACTTTGTAAGTGATCATCAATATAAGAGTGGTTCATGTTTAATTTGAGACAGGTATTCCCTATTTGACAGATATGCTTAATACCCCTATCAACACTAGATCAGATGCACAGCTTTTAAGACTAACTGACAGATGACCATGGCATTTATAGCTTATACATGACATATTCAAATGATGTGATGGTACTATTGAACATTGATAATTTGACAACAATTTTACTACCAATATTGATGTGGCAGATACCCTGACAAAAGAGGCTCTGGACTTCAAAAACCCACCTAGGTTCTAATTATTTGGCAAGCCACTGTTGAACTTGGCTGGCAGCTAAAACTAGCACAGTTTGTTTTGGATAGCTATTATTGAGATACAGATAGGATCTCCTGACTTATTGATAACAAAAGTTGTGACTATCATATAACACATAATCAAACTTATAGGAATGTAATAAAGAATTCATGTTTTAGTGTATTACAATGATACATAATATTAGCAGATCATGCTATTTCCATGTCCAATAAAAGTACTTTAGAAGGTAGGTTAAAGGTCACATTACTGATGCAAGTAAGTATATTATTCAAGAATGTTGAAAGCAAATTATCAATCTTCAACCTTTGAAAAAACATTGAAAGAGTAACCCCACCCCACTAACGCACTACCACCAGAGTAGTTATAACTTATAGGCGTAACTTATATGGTGTACTATGACACTAGGCTAGGGGTGGCTAGTGTCATAGTCCACCATACAACATTGTTAGTTACAGGGCATAAAGTCTGAAGTCTGTTTGGGTTATTGTGATACCGGAGCGGATTAGGCAATGTTTACATCTGACAGATGACAGCAAAAGCCGTAGGCAATAGTCGATGCGGTTTAATGAACGTTAGGAAATACATTTAAAAAAAATCATTGGTAATCGATAGATCTATCCAACCAAACTGCAGGCATCTAGTCACATTAATATGGTATCTGGGTATTGTTGGCCCTTGGAATGGTGTTCGTGATCGGAAAGTGTGAGTGTGAACGGTATAGCCCACGTAAGGAACTGCCCGGTGAAGCTCGCTAACCACTGTTAACTACGGGTATTTGGTAATTTGTCGTACATGAAATTTCTTTCCGCAACAATAACGTTCATTGTTACATGAATGATATTCAATCTATAAACGCTAGAATCATACTGACCGAGCGAGAATCACATGGAAACAGTGCGTGTAAAATTGTCATGGCTGACCGATCGTCTTGTTTATGTTCGCTCGTGTACCGGAAATTCCACGAGGTATGGCAGGCTAGAATAGTTACAATCCCAAAATATACCTTCAGATTGAGCCCGCGGGTGCGTTAGTGGGAACATTTGGATTTTACGACACGAGCAAACTGATAACACAGAACAATCTTTTTAATTAATCACTTGATAAAAACAGTCCGTTGATACGATATGCTTCCATTGATTACTCGAAACTTTACACATCATAGATCGAAAAAACCGGTATTTCATTTCAGTGAGATTCTCAAAACATTTTAAATGCTGATCTGCTTCTAGAATTCCCAGCTTAAGTACTACATTTGTTCTTATTTATCTAAATTAAACATTATCAGACGGATATGTACTGAGAAAAAAACACCCAAAATGAGTTGACAAAGACTTACAACCACGGATTTCCCAGTAAAATCGCCATTTTTTTTATATCCGCCCGTAAAGATATTTGAGCGTGTGCCGCCCGTTATTCTTTAATCTGCTGATTTATATATTCATTCAAAATTTGTATGTTTTTCATTTCAAGCGATAATTTAAAACAAAGAATTGTTCATTGAAGTTAAAAGTCACACAAATCATGAATATAAGTTTGGAGCAAATATACATCGAACAAAGCCATATAATGACCGATTATTCAACATGGCCAAAATGGTCGTTTTGGCCAAAATGTAAATTCAGCTAAACGCATTTAACGCCAAGAAAAAGTGGATAGTTATCCCGAATAATAAGATTCCAACCTTAGGAGGAGTAGAAGCAAATAAAGTTACGATTTTGTGGGGAAGCGCAGCTGTGTAAGCCTATGGGATGACGCTGACTATTTTGGCCCCATGATCATCGGCCAAAATGTAAGTATGGGCCAAGATGGTTGGTGAATTGTACCCAAATGGTCGGACTTGTATAAATATATATATATATATATATATATATATAGAGATATATATAGAGATAGAGATATAGATTAATTATTTGACTGACAAAACCATTTGTTTTCTAAAGGCAAACAGTATGTCAATAACTACTGTTCATTGTAATGTAAGCCGCCTTTGAAAGCAATCTTGCTGCGATATCACGTTTTATCAAGTTTCAGTAATGTAAACCCCATCTATGGTTATCGATCATTCCAAAGATATACAAGGCAATTTCCAACTAACGGAAAAACTACTGAATCCTAATCTGCCTCATAGATCTGCCATAATGCCAATGACTGCTAGGTTTGTGGTATACCCTGAGTCTCCTTTGCCTCCCTAATAACCAGTATAACAAAGTATAAGAGCAAGATTTTGTTTCACTTTGCCTACATGTTATGGACGACCAAATCATAGTCATATCCTATTATTGATGGATAATTAATGCCGCAACAACGCTGCTACTGTAACCGGGCATTAAGTTTCTAAGGCAGTATTTATTCATGACAGCATGCACTGTATTCGACGAAACACGGTTCAATCTGACATTACACCAGAAGCAAGCTTTTATGTGCATCATGAATATCAGCGCCATCCAACACCTACCTATGGGTCGATTCACGCTATCACGGTCGATGGCTGTCGAATTATTCCCAGTTCTCCTTTTGGCGGGCCAGTCAGCAGCGAGATATTAGCGCCCCATCAGTGGGTCGGACCGATAGAGCAAGATGTTGCTGGCTGATAGTCAGTCGTTTCACACACTGAAGGTATCACTCTGACGGTGAGACTCTGACGAGCAACAACTCTGCAATAACGAAGACGCTGGATTACACAATTGTGCAATGCCATATTCGTCCCAACTAACGGATAAACGTGTTACGTTAATCGCCTCTTAATTGTTGGTGATATTGTTCGTACCATGATGAGAACGTCTATCATTTTCAATTTCTAAGATAAACTCAAAGCAAGTTCATTTATTCATACCGGCAGTCGCAATGACCTAAAGCACATGAAAGAAGTGATAATAAAAGAATGATAAAAGCAAGAGCATTGATATCTGTCGCATTTGCAATAGTATGCTTAAGCTACCAAGCGCATGTCGCTTTGTGATGCAAACTTTGTCTCTATTGCGGTAATTGTGATTGATAGACTTAAATACAAGGAATTATCTAAACATTCCAGTTGTTCACCTATCTATGCTAAGATATACATGTTACGATTATATTGGTGCTGCAATACCTTTCATAGTAATAGTAAGCAATCGCAAAAAGTTTTGCCGGACCAAGAAAGAACAGTCCATATACTCCCCACGCCACAACATATCAAGGGCATTGTGGGAATGCCCTATTTGTGTTATTGAATAGTTTGTGATATTGCCATGATCTCTGTCTGTTTAGTAGGCGAAATGATTAACTGCGTTAGTTGCATTGGTGTACAAAATTCCAACCAGCTCTGCAGAGAATATGTTGCTCAGGTACATAACGTTGGCATGGATTACTTTGTTTGTGTAATCAAGTTAAACGCAAGTTGTTGTTGTTGTTGTTATAGGTAAAGCAGTTCGGATACTATTGGCCACGTACTGCTATTTAACGCAGACTTTTCACTAAAGCTTGATATGTGGATTTCCGGGTGGTAGCTTGTGGTATAATTGGAAAACATTTTTGGATTAGATTGATTAGGGAAACATTGACATCTCAGGTTGCAGATAGTGCATTGATTACCTGTGCCTGGTGACTTAGTCATGTCTCTCTTCTAACTCTCACCAAGAAACATATATCTAGTTTCATGTCTGAAAAGGATATATATTTGCGACATATATTTGCTCAGTGTAATCCGGGGTGCTGTTATTATTATTAGTATTTACCATTTTAATTCAAATATAATTGAAAAACCAGTCACAATATTCAGTCAAAACAATGTCAAACATTGCACATTTATATCTGGCATGCTGTTGCATATCCTAACTGTGACTTGACTCTTTCAACAAGGTCAAGCCTTTGTCCATTTTGTTATACAGATCACTGCGCGTCCAGCTCCGCGTTCGACTACACATCTACCGCGCCTTATCTTTTGTACGTTATGAACATTTTATGGGATATAATCGATGGAACTGCTGAGTAGCGCAAATTTAATCATGAATCAGAAAACGGTAAGCCTCGGGTCTTACACAAGTCAATTAACCAATACCCAAACCATGCAACTTGTTTCGTTCGGACTCCATTTATCAACCATGTGTTTGGTGAAACTGCTATGCAATGGAGCCACTTAGATGATTCTGTGGGAAGTGGGAAATCTGGTGTTTATGTTTATCGATCCATGACAGCCAGGATGTCGATTTTGAAACGCCATGACACGTTACTCACGTGGAGCGAACTTCAATTCGATGTTTTAAAGGGTTGCTTCCTCTATTGATTCATCGTCAACTAATTTATACTCGGTCTATGTTTTTCTTTTCTACCATCTGCTGGGCTGGGGAGAGTTTCCTGATAGTTAACGTAGACCAAAATAATGAGATCATAAGAAAATTCTGCTGCCAAAAACCTCTAATCTCTTGGTTCACAATTTGTTGTATTATGACGCGCAAATTTACAACACGAATTTGTCTTTGTGACCAAGTTTTCTTTGCATGCCTGTTGCTAATTACTGCATTTCGTGCACTGTAACGAACGAATGAAAAGTAAGTACATCTGATTTGAAGAGTTGATAGGGAAGCTGTGCAATTCTCAATTTCATCAGTTACTTCGTTGAAAACCAATTGGAACTATGAAGCTTTTAAATTGAATACTCAGCGTAGGGTCATTCACATTATCACGAACGACTATAAATCTTACAGGCATCGTTAAACAATAAAACATGACGTGAATTTATATAACCGATGATCAATCAAGTTATCCTCTAACAGTGTTTTATATCAGGTACATTACAAGCCCCATTGGCCTATTTCTTCCCGCAATTGCTAAGTGGCATACCGCTAAGAAGTCGATCTAGTGGCATTTAACCGCCTTTATTCAAAAGTCCGCTTCATCGCAGGTGTTGCTGGCAGTTCTGTGAATAATTTATTTGATTATTTTTTTGGAGATTAGTAAACGACTTTCCAAACCTGTAGATATTGTAAGGGCATTGTTGATTGTTCAGCCTGCATCAGGTATGCAAACAACAAGCCGAACTAAGTTATACTAAAGTCTTACCTGAAGTTAGGTAATGATTTAATGACGTGCACCCTTGAGTCATGCCAGGAGAAATGACTTTAACGACTTACTTAACTGTACATTGCGTTGGGCGCAGTCAGTAAAACGCGTCTGTACAGCAGTGGTAATTTGACGCGAAATATAATTGCTATAATTGTCATGTACTTCATAGTAAGCAAGACTACATATACAGCCTGCCGAGATTCATCAGCAGACACACCATAAATAATGATTAGAGTATGATTGAAACCGTGTCTGGTGTGTAGCGATATAAAAAAAGCGATTATCGTATCACTCTCTGCAATGACAAATCGCAATATATTGTTCAGCATGGTACAAAAAAAAATATCACTACAGCAGCAAATATAGCTTCAATTTGTTATACGGGGGAAAATGCAGTCAAATTGATTCATAAGAAAGCAACAATCGCTCGGCTGTCATTACAGCTCACATTATTTCTAAATCCAATTTGTGGTTGAATTCGCCATAAAAGTGCCGCAATGGGTTGTGATTTATCAATATTGCACAGCTTTATTTAGAGCATCTGCTGATGTATTCTGATATTGACGACATCAAAAATCCATGGCTATGATTGGATGGCAGTTTCTTGTCGAGACTGTCAGCTCATCAAATACTATGTGTTAGTTTCAGCTTGACATTTGTTATGACTGATGTAGTCTCTATTGTATTGAAAAAGTCTTTTATCCTTCGGTCAATCAGAAAATAGGGCGGCGTTAAGTAGATGATTATTGGTGGTGAAGCATTAATCTCGTCCAGTTCATTTGTGTTTGAAATAGAAAACGATCAATCAATTTACTAGTTATTGGTTGCAGCAGTGTCATCATTGACAGGCTAGAATTACCCAAAATTATTCTTTATCAGCGCAATTGTTTGGTAAAATAAGAATAGTATTTTGTTGTGGTTCACCCAAATGATTAGATAGTGTTTATATATTAGCATTTAGAGCTAATATGATCTGCTGATATCCATTATCACACACCAAAGCGCATGCTCGCGGCTCAGTATAACTCACATCTAGGTATGTTCTCTTTTCTTCTGTGACAAATCACAAGTAACTGAAGATATGTTTATGTTAGTACATTTGATTTACACATGGTAAACGTTATGTTTCGATGCCTTTTCTACAATGAGCATGGAACTTTACTGCGTTCGTAGGCAATACTCAGGTACGTCAGTCGATGACAATATTCAACCTATGTCCAGTGTACTATCGCCGTCGTGTTTGTATCATAGGCGCTTGGGTCATAACACTCAAGTTGAAATCGTCCATCAAAATGATCTAACAAATATCTGATTCTTAGCAGATCCTTGTAGCTCAAATGCATGACTAACATTTGTGTTTTGTAAACAACGAAGTATTTAAGCTTAGGTAAGCAGGGATGACTCACTATTTGATACATTTGTTTAGAGTGATAAAAACTGTATTGCTATTGTAGTCATTCATAACGTTTCGCTCACAACCAAATTGTAGTAGTGTGGACACCCCTCTCCGAAATATTGAATCCAGTACGTGACATCTATTCAACAGCTGAGAGCTGTAATTGGACTACTGCCTTGATTAAAAATATTTAAAGCAAGCTATCAAGTCACATCATCGCAAGCTAACCATAAACTTCCTGTACTATGTTTGAGCATGACGCAGGACTCGTGGAAAAGATTCGGGATTAGTCTTAAAGGTTTATGGTCTGCTGGTCATATCATTCTGACAGGATATGAATAAACATTTGAACGTGTTAACTTAGCCTAGAGTAACAAAGTTTCCGGCTCAAAGAGGACTTGTCAACTTTGGTATTACCTATTTCGGATTGTTTTCTACTGACCTGATAATGGCAGAAAAATAAATAGCATATGCACTGCCAATATCTACTGCTTTGGATAGCCTTATATCAACCACGACAAATTGATAACATAAGAGATTCGCAATAAAAGGTTCATACTGATTTCTCAATTTGCTAGTGACGGTTGAATTCGGAGTCGTATTATGCTACGACATTTTGGATCTCAATATAATGTGCTTCGTAGCGCAGGCAGCCCAATTGAATATGACCTCGTGGCTGGACGCGTAGATTCATTACTGCATCAATTTATGCGAATGTCTATGTGACATTAAGTATTAGCCGACCTGCCTGAAAACCAACTTAGCCTTGCACAACTGATATCATGTCGAATGTATGAATAAATATAAATTCCTGAAAGGCGCTTCGTGCTTTTGCTTCTAACGGGTGTGATTTACTGTTAAATGTCATTCTCAACAAACCCAGACACCATTAACATTACATTGCTGCTTAATATGGAAGCCATGTTTGTATTGTATCTATTAAATGGAAAGCCCTTGATAACAAAATGTTTTAACACAGAGTAAAAGATGTATTTGCAGCACACAGTCAAGGGCATGCTAATAGATCTACATTGCTGACCGGTAAAATGCTTTGCTGATGACACCGAAACTGCAGCTGTGCTCTGGAGAATTTGGCGATGTGCTTCTGCATTTTGGAGTATATATTTGCGAATGGTGTTAGTTTGAATTATCCGAGCAACGTCGTGCGCCATTAATGTGCTTAAACAATTAGTTTGTTTCACGTGAACATATCATAGCAAACACATGCTATTAGCACAATCTGCCTTACACTTTGTTGGCCAGCCAGCTCATTACGACTAACATGTCGTTGCTCGACTCATTTGGATGCGATTTCAGCCAAGTTACCAATATACGCACAATATTAATTTTACAAAATGCGTTTATATGCATACACAATCAGTGATAATCACACAACCCAAAGTTATGTTTCGGCTTGATAAAAATACATACTGTAGTTAGAATAGTAAAGTGTTGATAAATGAGCAGGCTGGACACAAGTTTGGATGCAACGTGTCCTGAGTCATGACTGGATATGTTGGGCAAATACAAGAGCAATTTCCAAACGCCTATGCTCGCTACGCAACACTGCAAAAGACTATGAAACTAACCAATGCAAACTTATTTGCTCGTGACAATTTGTAGATACTGTCAGTGATAGAGCAGACGATTAAATGAAGGTGGTGTAATGCCACCAGATAAGATCGTGCCCCTCACCAATGGCGGCGGGATATGGGCCAATAGGGCTTGCATAGTACCGCATAAAATACCTGATTAGAAGAGAAATCGGACTGATCATCTGTTATAAAAATGCAAATGATTATCCCATGCTTATTGTTCAATTTAAAATCCCTGATGTTCCAACTGGTTGCCGGCGAATTAAAGACGGGAAATTATCACGTTTGGGTAACGTACGGCCCGTATGAGTATCTCAACATAAGGCTTGTTTGAGAAGACAAAGCATCAGAGCGACTGTAAATCTCCTGTACAAAAAACGTAAATACAAACGAATACATGCAAAATTGCATCATACGATTAAATATAATGACATAATAGTCCGGCGGCTGATGTTGTGCACACTGGTTTTTCGGAGTGCTGTTACTACATTCACATTCGTGAAGTACAATCGTATAAACAATGGCTGCACTTAGTGGTTTTTAATCCAGCCACTTCATAACGACTGACCTGTAGTTGCTCGGCTGACTGGGATGAGATTGCAGCTGCATTAGCTATATGCGACGAATATTAAGCATGAAACATACATTCATCTGCATGCGCAGTCATAATAATTCACCTAACAATTATGTTTCGGCTGGATAAAAAAAGTGTATTTAGAACACTTATGAAGTGAGACTGTATATAAAGTATCTGACGCCCTCACTTATAAATCATGATGTTGGCCAGATACAAAAGCCATTCCCAAAATGCCTCAGTTAACAATCCAACGCCTGAAAAAGTCCATTTGATTAGCTAATGCGAACCGACTTGGTCGTGGATAGAAACTATCGAATAACGGCGATGTTAACACGCTAGATCAGGTTATTAGCGGCATACCACACGCCAGTGGCAGACGGAAATAGGCCAAAATCACGTAGTTTCCATTGATGTAAATAAGTTGTTCTTTGTGCGATTAATGAGACCAAACTATTTATGGTGAACGTTATTGCTAACCCAAGATTAAATAAAATAATTTTTGAATTAAATAGCAGCACTCCGAAAAAACAATTGTGTGACAAGAGATTGATAATGAATGGTTAAATTAATAAAGGAACAGCTCAGGCGTCAAAGCGTCAGGCACACACATCGCATTGCAATTGTCTCACGGGATCGTTGATGATAAGTGGGTGCCTGCTGATTTGTGCTTGGCCTTTACTGCGTTCTAATGATCTCTTCGGAAGGATCAGATCAAAAATCATGATTCCTGCAGACACGTGGGATCATTTAGTCGTAGCCCAGACAGATGGCTATTGATGGGAGCAGATTGGTAATATGAGTTTTGTAGCAACCTTTCGCCCTCCCACTTGCACAGTTTGTTTCCAATAGTTAATTTGCTAGTCAAAGATATTTTGATTTGTGAAAAACATGTATTGAATAGCATAAATAAACTCAATTCCTAGGACGTAAGATGGAAAGCATAACGGAATGAGACCTGGCATTTGTTGCATATAATGCGCAATAGAGACTAAATGCATATTCAGTGAAATGTAACGCGTTGGGTTACTTTAAAATATTCTTAACAACTGAGCAATTTCAACGTCGTAAAAAGAGTTATTTAACGAACAAAGGATGACAGTCAGACATTCTTTCAATACACTAATTCATCGCACGTAACGTTTGTAACAAGAAGTGGTTCCATAATTGCAGCCATTACGGACTTCACATTAGGAAGACAGAAGTGTCTGTTTGATTTTATCAGTGTTACCAATCCATAATTGTATTTCAGCTAACACCAGCTAGTTAGGCTTTGTAGATCGAGAGAGACAGATCTGATTCAATGCTTCACACTCGCAATGATTAATGAAAATGCTCGATAGCCCTAACCTGTGATTGATGGCTATGGTGCAGCAAATCTCCATTGGACCGAACTGACTTAATTATGCTTTTATTGCAAACAGAAAGAAGCCAGTGCCAAATATTGGTTCAATACTAATTGACCCAAGAATACTATGTTTTTATCTGTTTTAACTCCAAACACAATGCCGGAGTCTGCAGGGGTTACAAAATTTACAAGCCTAAGCTCTATTGTAAAGCATTTCATGCAGACGAGACCAGTTCAATGCTGCCAAAGCAGCTCACTACTAGTTTTATAAAGTACCAGGGCATCCATGATAAAAAGTGGAATAGCCTCCTCATGAATTATATTGCCGCAGGGCCTCTTTTAATGCAAAACACATCATGTCGAATTTAATATCTCTATTAGATCGGAACCATATTGGATTGATGCCGCATTGGTCTATTGTAATCTCGCTTCGTGATATGAAAAGCTAAATGTCTGTATGTTTGTCCTTTGAGGATATTTTTATGAGTTGCACAATCAAACGTTGAATCAATCCTTTGCTCTTATGTTAAAATTTTTTTTACCATCGTTAGTAACATCCTGTCAGTGCAAATTTATGGTATAGCAGTCATCACACCCTCAGATAGTTCAATGTTCGATCACATTAGAGTATCCGATTTTTGTCGGGAAAATGTCGTTATGTAGGTCTCATTTCGCAAATATTTCACTAACACATATCAAACTATGCTTTCATTGAAAATCATGTTTCTTCAACTTGTGCTCTACAGAGAAATGGGTCTTCCTACGTATATAACCGATGTCGTTTCATATATAAAGAGGCGGAGATACCAGGTATGGAATAAGAAAAATATTTTGACATCTACTTAAATCTCATATTGTAGAATTGACCAATATGAATACTCATCAGAGCATGTTAAAGACCTTTGGCATCTGTATGCATTATATTACATTTGAAAACCGGTGTTGTTATGCATTGTGTTGTTTTTGCTACAGCTGAGGTAAACTTATATAAATACATGCCACATACTTTCATCTTGTGTCACCACACCTTATGTAACAACGACGGAATATTTAATCGGTTCTCATATAAATGTAATTGATCAGGCAACTACACACAGTAATATCATCCCGTGTTATGACGCATCAATTCAATTTCCTACGCTTCTTAAACGCAACCCGTCATCGGGTCTGCTTTGCATCCATCATTAAATACGATACTTTCTGTATCATCCACACATGGGTTAGAGTGCTTTGATGCTTTCATTGTCCATGAATTCGTCTTTGTTGCACTTGGAGTACTGTACACGATCTATCGGGCCGGATCCCTCTGTAACACTGGTGACTGTAGTCGCGTATCTCTGAGATTCCCTTCGATTTGCCCAGGACCATCGTTCACGGCAACTTCGACGAAGTAAACTCAGCACCTGCCACAGCGAACGTCACATTCGTCTAGGTTTGGTTGCTTATGTTCTATGAGAAATGTAACTCTTCGAATAACGTACGTAGAGCTTAACATACCTCCTCATTGGTCAGACAAAGCGTCAGAGCGACACAGAAACCCTGGAACAAGCAAACATATTCGCAATTGCATGATACCAATCAGTTATATTGCAACAATGTACAAACATGGTCCACAACTCAACGTCCGCGGGGATTTTAGTTATACCCGAGGCCAGTACGAAACATTGCGTGTGGTATATTAGTTACATGCAGTTTTATTGACATCTGCATTCAACCTCACGGTCGTTTAATAAATCACACACGTAAGTCAAGAAATATCAGTGATATATTGACATCCGTGGAATATCTTGTAAGACTAATGTACCTGTGTATTGGTGACAAAGGCAGCGAAAATATCATATGCGTGGTAGCCAGGAGGACGGTATATCACCATCAACATTTGAAGTCCAAAAAGGGGCACCAGGACAAAAGTAGCCTATAGTGCTTTCCTGTATCATACCAAGCATGTGTTTAAGCGACACTTTAGCAATATCGTATAGAGATACCTCCATATCGTTTACGCATTCCCCTTTTACCTCAAATGATAACAAGTAATTACCAATATTCTTACAGCCGTGCGTGTGCAACGTAGATGAGCAACACAAACCATTGACGAATATGCAATTACTTACCCTTACAGTGCCATATTACCCGTTCATAACGACTTACCTATAGTTGCTTGGCTCATTGGGATGTGATTGCAGCTGTGTCAGCAATATGCGCAGAATATTAAGCAGAAAAATTACATTAGTCTGCATCCACACACAGTCACAACCCTAATAATGCATAGCAAGATAAACGTAGTGAGAATTTTGGCTCGATATTAACGTGTCTTACGCCCAGACTCAGTAGGTTGGGCAGATACAAGAGCCATTCCAAAACGCCGATACTCGCTATCCAACACCTGAAAAAGGCAATAAGCACATGATTTAGTCAGCACGAATACTCTAATATCGCCACAAATAGAGTGGGACCATCCAGTGAAGATTTGGTAGAACGCTCGGATGGGACTTCAACCGGAGGTTACGCCACAGTGGTGGAAAGAAATGGGCACAAACAATATTGTTGAATATGGTTAAAAAAAAATTATCTTCATAAAGCTGACTAATGATATTACAATGTGCACCATAGAGGCGTTTGTAGCAGATGAAAATTCATGTCAAACAAACTTCCATATGTGTGTTTGCAGTGAGACTAATCAGAGCTCGCCAAATATTTGCGCCTGAGCAAGGCAACCTGTGCGCTCCTATATGATCCGGAGACACGTGACACGGCAATCTCATAAAAGAAACCTGAATGAGACACGTGATGTTTAGGGGAAAGCTTGTAGCTAGCCCGCTGCCCCCATCCCTCCACGACCCCTTTAGGTTCTGAATGCATGTAAGTGTCTCACAATTTCCACAGTTATATAATGCCATACACTGTGATATGCACCGGATCATTCTCAACTCATGCAAACGTCAAATGTCCAAAAAATATACTTAACTTTCATTGTCGTATAACATTGCCCGCAGGATGCTGTATATAGCAACTGGCACGAATGGGAAACCTGACCAAAGAGAACTCGCTGTAATAATGTAATGGTTAAGAATGCTACCAATTATGGACCGAGTGGTAAGTGAGCATTGCACTAGACATATATATCATATGTCATGTGAAAAGTATAGAAACTCACCCCAACCAAATGAATAGTAGAACAGAATTGATGACGGAGCTTCAAATGCATTGACGATGAGTCGATGGAGGAAGCACGCCTCACAAAACATCCAAATGAAGTTTGTTCCGTGCGAGTAACGCGTCATGGCGTTCAACAATCGACATCCTTGCTGTTAAGGATCCATAAACATGGAACATCGGTTGCCCATTTACCGCAAATTGACTTGTGCAAGAAGATTGGCTTACAGTGTTTTGATTCATGATTGAATTTGCGGTTCTCAGCTGGTCCATCGACACGATCATATCCCATAAAATGTTGACAACGGAATATAGTACAAAGGACAAGAAGAGGTGAATATACGTTACATGTATTTTCATGCAAGATTTAAATGCGCAACATGTGACATCTGCAGATTAGAATGGTTAACTGCTGTCCCCTTAGTGAGTTCTAATTTGATCATGGTCGGGATGGCTAGAAAGCGGTTCTGTCATTAAAAGGCGCTTTTCAATCACGAAAATTGCATTGCTCTCTTTAAAAAAAAAACCTTGAAAGTGCCGTCAGTTTTTTGTTTGTCCTTTATTGATCTCGTTCAGAAGGCCGATATAAAACTTTATAGCTGTTTTTGTACACGTCCTTTAAATAGACTAGAGTCATCAATACTAGGCGTGAGAAAAAGGAACGACAAGCTCAGCAAATTATTGGCCGGCACGAATATCATTGCACTTAACCCCCTTACCTGTAGGCCAGACAGATTGCTATTGATGGAAGCAGAACCAGTAAACTGGCTATATTGCATGCTACGCTAATGATGCTCTGAGTTTTGTAGTCCTGCACACACAAATAACCACAATTAACATTCCTCCCACACCACCAGGAATAAGGAATAAAATCATTGTTTACATGCGTGATGACTGACAGCTGTTTGGTGAGATGAGCATATTATATGTACTTGTTTACATGCTATGTGGGGTCAATAAATAGATGGTACGTCGCTAATATCACACTAACTTACAGACAGCTCGACATATTTTGTGTAGTCGGTCCATTCCCCACCAGATTGCTGAGTAAACCACGACCCGTTTGCTGTACAGGATTTCTCTGCATGCTCTATGAAATCACATGCAAACAAACACATTGGCAAATGCCATACTTATAGCCAAATGTATTGATGTTATTTATGTATCAACATAGGACCAGAATATTACGGGATGGATTGCCGTGCTGTATAAATGTTGGGCATTGAGAAACCACAATGCTCGTTGCTCCAGTTTCATCCCAGCATGCAAACCCGTCCCATGTTTCTGGACAAATACTGGTATTGAATATCTGTGTATGAACTTCATCTGCAAGTAATTTGTTCTTTTCACAACATTTTTCCGCATCTTTGCAGCAATCTAGCCAATCAGAGCACTCATTGCGATTAAGTGTCTGGCATATCACATCTCTAGATGCTGTATCATGTATATCAGGAACTAAGTAAGTTAAATGTTTGAAATTTGTCCCATTTATGGATATCAGCCACGTGTCTGCTGATCGGAGTTCTTTATCAACCGGAAACAGGAAGCCATAGCAGGATGAGCAGGATGACAGTGTGAACGTCGTCATATTCTGATATATCCCTCTGTTTCAACAGAAGTACGTTTCTGGGCTGGTGTTGGAAGCGAGGACTGACTGAGTCACCTAACACACATAATAGATGGGTCATCTGCAGTCTGGGTCTTATAACTCTTCGCCAATTGAACATAAGAGGTCAATTTTATGTTAAACATTGATGAAACACTTGCGATTAACACGGTTAATACAGTAAGCTAATTTGTGATTTTTTTCCCCCTGAGCCACCAGGACAGGTAATAGCAAGCGCGCAGCCATCATACGTGACACCATTTCCTCCACAGTGTGCTTAGGGGTGTATTCTACCAAGATCATCAATGCATATATACCACCGACTAAACAGATATTGTGTAAACATTTAAGAATATTCCTCAAATTGACAAACATTTCATTCCATTCAATTATACGTCGCAAACCTCTATAATATTATATGCCCTAGTTGATACAAAAAAGGGCCCTCCTTCTTGGCAAAGCTTACGAGATACGATTGCTTGAAGGAAGCAATATCAGGAAAAGAGAAGATTCAAATCATTGTTGTCGTTTCAGCCGAAGCCTTATGTAAAATTATCTGGATTGCAACGATAGCATCAACAGCAGGAGCCATGCCTTTGCTTCTTTTCTCCAGTAAATACACCGAACAACATAAATAGAACAATTGCAGATAACCACGATCCAAGGGTATGGCAGCTAAGCCATGCTTGTACAAGTATAGAACACATCAGCCTAGTCGCATTTTCTTTTTGATATTCTTACTTCTTGTATATATTATACTTCGTTTCACGCCAAGAGCAGTTGTGCGATCATCATACGTGATATCTTTGTCAAGTATGAAATTACTAATTCTTATTGCTTTTGCTTTAACAGGTTGAGGAAGAAATCTAAGATATCGCCACTGACGCTCTTTCCTGTGTACAAAAATTAACCTTTTTAAGCTTGTAAGCAATGAATTGTCAAACTGGAATGCAAACTTACCTTCTTGTTTCTCACAAGGGTACAACCTTGCATGCGATGGTATAATTGCTAATCCATGCCACTATGCTGTAATCGTTAACCAGTGACTTGGCTACAGCCGGTGTGTTGCTTGTCAGAGACCCGCCGCCCGAGTAATCCCTGTGTCTATGAATCGTGTGGCTAGCGGCGCTGTTCGTCAGCCAGCAAGAGCTCAGTCTGGCCGCCCTCTCCACTGGTGACACATTTATATAGCTTCCGGACTGGGGGATAAAAGGAGAGCGAGAGCCGGGAGTTGACATTCAACACACTGCGTGCTGTATAGACGTTATATAAGCAGCCCTTAGCTATACGAGAAACCATGTCTTAGCTGGGTGCAAGTTGCCGCGTTTAAAATTGGCTGTTGGCTTGTTGATGGTTAGGTGCCCAATTGGATTGCCAGTTATTAAGTACATGCACTGTATCGTTACACGTATTGTATGATGGTGCAATGCTTTGCCGCGTCTGGCCAGATAGCTTTTATGTGAAATAATCTAATAGCTTAAGATGACGATGAAGCTAACCATGTCTCATGATACACGCACCATGGTTCATAAATAAACACATTTTTGTCGTGTACAACATTGCTAACTTTTCAATCAAACAAATAAATACTGCTTGCATTGTAGCCTACAGATGTTTGCATTACATCCCTATGCAATAATCATTTCTGTCACCAGCCCAGATTACTAAATAACGATCGCATCATGTCACTTAAAACCCATCAATTGTGATCTAGCCACTGCATAAGAGCCTTAAACGAATTGTGCCAGATCGATCATTAGGCTCTGGGCTTAGCTGGATCATTAGGATTTTGGCTTGGTCGCGGCGCTATGGCGTACGCCAGAGCTTGCCATTTCGCTTGTGATATTGCATTTTATTGATGATCACTCTCAATTTAATGGCTGTTTGTGAAGCGTATTGCAAACAAAACATTGGACAAAGGGACATTGGTAGTTTCCCAATTTACACTGCGTCTCATCATGCAATGTAGATACGCATGGGACGTGTCTATGCTTTTAAGCCTCGGATATTAACGTGCGTCCTGCGGTTGCTCGATACAACAATGTAAGTGGAATGGTACCATGTAGAATTCCGTCAAATCAGCGAGTTGTTCGCAGGCGTGGACTACTAAGCCTGTGCCAAGTGGTCATCACATGCACATCCACCACTATTGCTTTATCACCTCATTGTTCAGCTCCCAGTATTTACTGACTAAAATCATGATTCTCATGTAAATCTCATCTAATAAGTGTTCTATGCTGGTAGACTACAGCCACAGTAGTGCAAGATAATATATTTGCGGCTAGACACGTAAGTCCTTGCTAATATAAAGTGTGGGAAATACGCTCCTACCTCGTTGAAAAGTGCTTCATCCTTATCAGGATCTTTGACGAGTTGGTGATACCAGAGATAGATATGAGCTCTATTGTTCCAGATGTCGGTAAGGTTTCAAAATGAAAGGTAAGCAGTCAATTATAAGGATCAAGAAATTGTACCTATAACTGTCATCCAAATAAATATGTAATAGTTTCAGTATTTCCCAAAATACGCATCAGTTTTTGCTAGGCAAGTGTATCCGTCCACTTCGTGTCTTTGAATACTAATTATTTGGTCTGTAGGAACTTTTCATTGTACATTTTAGCACACTCACAATATAGCAGGTTGGTGGTGGGTTACTCATATATGTATATATATATATATATATAGAGATATATATATATATATATATATAGAGATATAGATATATATATATATATATATAGATATATATATATATATATATATATATATATATATATATATATATATATATATAGATATATATATATATATATATATATATATATATATATATATATATATATATATATATATATATATATATATATATATATATATATATATATATATATATCTGTACATATATATATATATATATATATATATATATATATATATATAATATATATAATATAAATATATATATATATATATATATATATATTATATATATATATATATATATATATATATATATATATACATATATATATACATATATATATTTATATGAATATTAATATTTATATAGATAGATATATATATTTATACATATATATATACATATATATATTTATATGAATATTAATATTTATATCGATATATGTATATATATGTGTGTACATATACATGGTGTGGTACACTTATACGTACAACGTGTACGGGAAGCTTTCTACTTTAAGTTTTGTGCAAATATGAGAGTTTGTTACATTGCAACGACGCAGAGAGAGCCGTAAATGATGTTCAGGATTGTATAGTTTAGTCTATGATACACGCCAAATAAAGGAACAAATATAACTGCCATGGGCAATTCTTACCGAAATGTTTAAATTTTGAGTATCTACATGGAGCGCTTGAGGGAGGACCAAGTACTTTAGCATTATTTGGAATGAAAGAGACATGTTGCTGCGCAAAAACACTATCTATTCGTTGCATGTGTACACCAATTGTGAAAAATATGACATCCGTACGCTATTAGACCAACCATTGAGATACCATTAATGGCTTAGAGTTTTGTCGACTGATATGATTATTATTAAATTCTGCAAGAGGTCATATGCGTTGTTTGTGTTGACATTCAACACACTGCGTGCTGTATAGACGTTATATAAGCTTTTCCACGTTGGCGCCCGAAGCCTTATCATTTCAGTGTCAGCTGCCCTTGACAAACGTTCCGTCCGATAATTACTGTCGTATGTAGTTACCTTCTTACTCATCCGGTTAACTCGCAAATATTGTGCCTGGAGAAGAGCCACCCCCCCCCCCCCCACCCTCCCACTTCCCCAAAATCAGTGACAACATCGAGTGCGGTCTCAGTAATATCATATTATTCAGTCAAGCAGCAGTGTTAACGTGGATGAAATAAGCTACATATTTCCCTTATGATTGGCTTACACTTAACTCCATAGCGATACACATATTCTAACGTGTTTGAGAAGATAGAACATGATTGGACAATGCTTTGAAAGACACATTGGCAAACTGCAACACATGCAAAACTAAATCAAACATGGTAACATTCACAGTTATATATCCGACGATAAGTAAGAAAATAATTTGCACGATCAATGCAGACCCAACATGCGATCCCTTTCGTCTGTCATTAGTACAGAATGACTTATTGATCAAGCTTACTAACTAATACTTTAATTGGTGTTAAAATACAATCTTCATAATCGTACAATTTGCATATTCTATTCGGATATTGTGCCATCATCAATATATATGTATTGTTAGATACATGTCTAGTATACATGACTTGGGTTTGGGTTGAAGCATTTGTATCATATATTGTGATAGCATTGTAAACAAGCTGAGTAAGTGGTGGTTAGACGTGTGTTCACCCAGGAGGACAACCATTTTAATATGATAATACCGATCAAACGTTTAAGATTGTTATTTGAATTATGGTGCGTAACCTGTTTGATCATATATTCATATGATGTAACACTAACAGTTCGTTTCCTTCTGTAATGAGTACATATTTTCTCTTGTTCATAATAAGTATCGTACAAAGGTATTCTATTTTGCTCTTCACTAGTAATGTCGTGGCGTCCAACTAATCCTTACAAATCTAGTAAGACGTGAAATCGTTAGCTGTCTGAGGGTTTATTTGCACTGTGTTTGCTAGCAGTTGGATCATTTCTTCGCAGGTGCGAATAACCTTGTATGCTTCACATCCCTGCTCTAGACGTTTTCAAGTTACATTCTTACGGCATTTGGTTACTAATCAGAAAATAGTTTCCATGTACTATGTTCTGGACATGTTAATCATATATTTCAAGAAAATTTTGCAAAATTAGTTCATTGATTAGGGGTTCTTTAAAGGCCCTAACTCTGTTCTACCAATGAAGATGCTATGTTAAAGCGCAATGTGCGTCACGAGAGGCTTTCAAGCCATTTTATGGTTGCTTCTCATGCGAGTAAAACGTGATCATTTAAGGCGATACTGCACTAGACTTTTTTGAGGTAGGCGTGATTAAAGATGCAGGAAGGCTGGAATATTTTTTTCGACAGCGGTGGTTTTTTGTTGTATGTCGGTACTTATGGGTGTTATTCGCTGTAACAATTCGCACCATAAAATTGATTAAACTGTTTGAATCGTAGTACAAGCGTCTTCCGTATCCCGGTTATTGTGATTGAGAACGCAGTGTTTGACACGGCGTGTCCTGCAGCTATACAAAACTTCTAAGATATTTAATCTGGACCAAAAAGTCACTAGCCTTATCCGACATATATCTTTTGTCTTATGAAATAGGTTCACTTAATCTTTTTTATCATACTACGTGCTGCGCACGGGTTATCTTACCCTCCCCGCTGGATAAGTTGTGCTGTACTCTCGTAATGTCCTGTTGAAGTAAATTTGCAGTGCTATGTTGGCGTCCAACTACTGCTTGCAAACTCAAATGACGTGATTATGCTTGCTGTCTAAGTGAACAGTGTTTATTCTTACAGTTTTCTTTTGTTTTCGTTAGATGTTGAAACATTCCTACGCTAGTGCAATATTCCCAACTTCAAAATGAATGCGTTTAATTAATTTACAGTTGATATGGACACGATAATATATTACAATATAACTTGTGTATCAGGCGGGTTCAGCGTCGAGCAAATATCAAATTTGTAGTCGGTCTATAGTTCAAGATGTGCCACTGGTCATGATACATACATGCGTAACTCAACAATTGCATCCATGCTCAAACATAGATAAATCGTCATCATGTATCATTTACGTTTGATAATATTACTGATTACATGACAATCGCGTCATTCGTTATAATCCGAAGTTAATGCTCTGATTAATGAGAATAGTTTGAGCGATAGACCGTATTTGTCTAAGCATCCTGAGATTGATTGACACGATAAATCCATTTTTGTTACATGCCTGAGATTAAGTTATTATAGATTCTTGTAATTGATTAATCGTGTAGCGTGTTTATCTTTTATTGATAAAAGTTTTCGTGAATAACCTAACATGCTTCATATCCCTCATCAAAATGTTTTCTAGTTACGTGATGGCACCATTCGATTAACCCTATGAAGTTTGTTGTAGAATTGTATGTTGGCTAAATATCGCTTATACATGTTTTTCAAGCCCAATGGCCTCTCGCGATTTTATTGATCTATGTCAAGGAAAAGCATTGCGAAATAAATTCATTTATGGGGGCCTTAACCTGATGGATATGCTATGTTTAAGAGCAATATGTTCCATGAGGGGCTCTTGAGCCATATTATGGATGCGTCCAATATCAGTAGACCTCGCAAACGGGATTTTCGGTGAGAATATGATTGCTTCTACATCTCAGTGTTGCGATGAGCCAAAATAGGCCTCGCGTTTATGTTGTACAACCTGTTTTCTTCAAAGCTCAAGCGTCTTCTACACTAGGTAATTGTGATTATAGACGCATTGTTTGACATAGCGTGCACTGCAACTATACAACACTACTTAGAAAACGTAAAACGGTTCTTGACTTAGGACCCCTCGGCCAGTCATCCATTTTAACCGTGGATGTTTTTCTTGTCAAATCTAACAAAAAAGTGTAATTGGCAATTGCATTGCTGGCATTTTGGAAAGAAATTCACATCTTCAACTCATCGATAAAATTGATAGCACTCTCGCCACTATTCATTTACCGACTATCCATATACCCGCTATACATATACCTACTAAACATATACCCACTCTACATGTACCGACTATACATATACCGACTATACATATACCGACTATATATATACCGACTATATATATAAAACGACTATACATATACCGACTATACAAATACCGACTATACATATAACTACTATACATATACCGACTATACAAATACCGAATATACATATAACGACAATACATATATCTACAAAACATATATCCACTATAAATATAACGACTATACATATAACTTTTATACAAATACCGACTATACATATGCAGTCTCTACATATACCAACTATACATATACCGACTACACATATAACAACTATACATATAAAGACTATATATACACACACTATACATATACCGACTATACATACAACCACTATTCATATACTGACTATACATATACCCATTATACATATACCACAACACATATACCAACTGTACATATTCCCACTATATATATACCGACTATACATATACCGGCTATATATATACCGACTATATATATACCGACTATACATATACCGACTATACAAATACCGACTATATATACATATATCCCACTATACTATATACATACCGACTATACATATACCGACTATATATATACCCACTACACATATACAGACTATACATACACCCACTATACATATACCGACTATATATATACAGTCTCTACATATACCGACTATACAAATACCGACAATACATATAACAACTATACATATACCGACTATATATATACCCACTACACATATAACGACTATACATATATCCACTATACATATACCGACTATACATATACCCATTATACATATTCGGGAGTTCGCGTAGTCGCGCGCACCGCCCTGGTGAGCTTTTTGGAACTAACTTCTGTTGACTTCCGGTTTCTGCTTGGTCTTCACTTGGCTGTGTTGTTATGGAAATCGTTGGATTACGCACGTTAGAAAAAGTGAAATAATTGTTGTGAAAAGCTTGGAAAAGAAATGCCTTATGGTCAGCAAGACGCACAGGTTCCTGGGTGCAAGCATTGACTGTATTGCTTCATGTGACTGCCACCCAGAGCGACCAGTTGAGATCAAGTGCCCGTCATCGATGGAGAGCAAACCAGCTGGGTCACTATCGGAGCTTCCGTTCTTGATCGCTTCCGCCACCGACCGCTCCCTCCAACTTAAGAATCGGCCCACTCCTCATCCATACTACACACAAGTTCAGTGCCATATGGCTGTAATGGGTGCTGTTACCAGTGAATTTGTTGTGTGGTCTCCCCAAGAAATGGCTGTTGTTAGTGTGAATTTTGATGCAGGCTACTGGGCATCAGTTCTTGCAAATGCTGCCCACTTTGCCAAGGCTTTCCTCACCCCCCACATGTTGGCTGCTGTGTCCACAAACCATGGGGCTTCTGCTGTCAGTGTTACCCAGGTGGCACGGGATGACTTTCTCAAACATTATGTTTGTGGGAATACCAAGTGTAAGGGACTCATTCCAGATGCAAGTGTCAATCAGGATAATCAGGAAGCTAGTGTTATGTGCGAATGCAACTGTGGCTGTCGTGTGTTGTATCACTGGAGGTGCTCAAATTTCAATAGCATTGAATTGGAGGAGGGCGAGGAGTTGCCAGGGTGGTACTGTCCAAAGTGTGTGAGGGCATGTGATATATGCTACTGAACAATTGTTCTTTTGTGACAAGTTTATTGAAATGTGTTTTGATGTGATGAGTGTTATAAAAATGCATTTTGTGTGATGTATAGTATATAATATAAGTATGAGATTATTGTGGCACTGGTAGTTGAATGAATAGTGGTATGACACAGGCTTATGCTCTAGACATATATAAATAGTGTGCTGTAAGATGTTATGTGCTATATCTGTCAGAATAAAATTTAAGTTAAATTATATAAGCTTTATAGATTTATGGTATAAATGTTATACACAAACTACAGCTGGCCATGTCAAAAAATTTATTTGCAAAAAAAAACAGCAAGACATGCAATGATACCAACAACAGTAATATAGATATTTGTAAAGAATAATTGAAAAGGACGGAATGATACAACAACAAAACCACGTTTTGTCAATTGACAGCTTATATGGATATATACACATCTTAGGAAATCAAGAAAGTTTCAAGAAAGGTCGTTTGAAGTTCACAAGGAATGCACGTGCTTTAAAAATGTTTTCGTAATTGTTAAGCATTGCAACTTTCACTTCAGTTTCTAAAATCCTATATTCCTTAATTGCCCGCATAGCACGCTCCACATGGATACGAGCCACAGAGATCTTTTCTGAATACTCTAACTGTTCTGCAGTAAATTGGCCTGTTAATTTGTTTTTAAATGGGGGTATGAGCAGTTTGACACCTGGAGGCAAATCTCCCGCAATGGTAAAACCTCTGTCTACCATTACTTGGTCACCAGCATCAAGTGCCTGCATCAAAACATCTGATTCTGACGTGATTTTTTTGTCAGACGCCCTTCCTCCCCACATGTCAGACACATAAATGATAGCACCGGTAGGACTCATCCCCACAAGAAATTTCACAGTGCTGTGGTGTTTATAGTTTGAATGCTGTTGCTTGTGGTTTTCCAGTGTCCCAGCTGTATGTTTTCTTGATAACATTTCGAAGGCTGCGAAACAGTAACAGTTCTGTGCCTGGATATTGATGTCTTCCTCAGACTAGGTGGTTTCCGTGTGGAAAACAAGTCTGGCTTGACATGATTCCAACCGAGTGTTCTTTTGGAGCTAGGGGCTTGTGAGAAGTGGCAATAGCACAGCCTGTGATGTTTTCTAGGTGACCACAACTTTCCATAAATTTCTCTGCCTTGCTCATCTACAGCAAGCCTATTGACAGCTATCTTCCAAGTCTTTCTCCAGTGTGGGTTGCTGGGAAAGGAATAGAACTTGCATTCCGCTGATGAACTCTTGTGAGCACAACCCACCGCACAGCAGTGGTTACCAGCCGACTTGAATCCCAAAGACATAACGATGTTGGATTTGGAATATACACTTGATTCACCTTGCACGTTACGTGCAAGTATAAATTTTGATTCGCTTCCATATTGACGAGGTATTTAAATCTTGGCCCACACAAAGCAACGCACAATTTCTACTCACGTTGGTTCGTTTAACCTTTCATCTATAGTCGCATTGCGCACCGAGCAGATCTGTCAGAAAGCAGACGGCCTGACAGCTGTGTTGTGAGATCGAGCGCGTCTAACCGGAAGTCAACAGAAGTTAGTTCCAAAAAGCTCACCAGGGCGGCGCGCGCGACTACGCGAACAACCGAATACCAACAATACATATGTCGTAACGTGATCCGTGGTGTAGAGATGCTCACGCTACGCACTTGTAGTAAGTAAAAGAATCGAACTCCAGATGTAGGGTTAATAACAACTTGAACTTTATTTAACCGTTTTCAACTTTCGAATTTCAGATGTAACTTAGCCTAAACTTAAGAGAGAGAAGTGTTGAGCTCGGAGGCCAGGAGAGAACTGATTTTGAAATATAAGTTGTTTCCCTCAACGACTAAGGCACGCCATCCCAATTCTCATGGGACATGCCGTAGCCAGGTCTGTGAGGGCTGGGGCTAACGGGTGTTGCCTGGGCAGGAAGGTCATGTGGCTCTGGAATATGGGGTATGTATGAGGAGAGGGGGGAAGTGGCAGGTGACATGTAGGTCACTTGTGGATCTGGGGAACTGGGGCGTATAATTAATATAAGCTGTTGGGGGTTACTCCATCAACTGATGACTGAGAGGGTACGTTATGATGAAGGGTAGGTTTGTTATGAATTTGGCACTCAAACATATATCCCTCTCCTTTTAAGTGGATGAATATCCACAAAAGAAACTAGGTCCCTTCATGGGAGAAAAAAAAAAATAATCATGGGGATATTCTAAACTAAGGGTTAGTTGGTAAGGAAATGACTGTAGTGAGTCGGAATGTCCAAATACACATTCCAGTGTACTTTATATCAGAATTGATAAATCTTATGGTAAAAAAAAAAATTCTAGTCCGATTAATTATTTTTCAGCGAAATCAAAATATTTATGGTATTATTATATACATTGTTATATATTTTACTTTATATTACTACTATACAAATATTGTTGAACATGTAAAAACAATTGGTAGATGTCGTGCAGGCTGGCCTATTTTCTAGTGGTTGGAATGCAACCATATTTTAATTACATGTTGGGCACATGGTGCAATATCTATGGCTAGGGCATCTAAATTACTCATAGATACCCCAGCTGTACTCGGAAACTGGAACTATTGATGCCGAAGCATTGATAGCACCAGCAGGAGTATCATGCGACACTCCTAACCCTTGTGAATCCGAGCCAAGCAGAGAGTTGGCCTCTCTGTGCACCTCAACGCTAAAACTAATTAACATTGGGGGCCTACCTGGCGTGGGATTTTAGGTGGAAAAGGGGAGAGAAGTAAGATTAGACATGCAACAGTAAACCTGACTATTCTAAAGGAGGAGAAAGTTATACTATTGGAATATAAATATAGCCTGAACAAGTCATGGTCGTTTTACTTGTATCTAAACTAGCAAAGCAGGGCTGATGGATAACAAGTCATGGTCGTTTCACTTGCGTATGCCCACTGCTTGCATTTAAGCTGAAAAATTTACGTAAAAACATTAAATGTGATTCAGTCATTTACACAATAAGAATTATTATTGACGTGAGCTTTCCAAACTGGTGGGTCCATTCGATCCAGGCAGCGACGTGATACTTGAAGATCCTCGGCCGGTTGATCATGTCGTAGACAGGACTCGCGCGTCAACGCCTCCTCTAGCTGAAAGTGATCTGTCCCCTAGACCAAAGACGCTACTGAACAAGTACAAACTCTTGAATATGTTAACAGAGCACGGCATGACAACCACACTGAGCATAAATACTACTACTAAATAACTACACAACACCAAGTACACATGACTGTTGATGCGTAGTCTGCTTATAACCCGAAGCAGAACTCGACGGGAAATCGACACGACAGGGCATGCCGTTATTTGTCTATTCCTTCGACAATCTTGTGGCGTGAACTGTCGGCCCTCAGGGACATCAACTTGAGCCACTGACCTCGCGCGTTCCTGAGGATTAACTGCTGGCCCTAGAGAGAGAGGGGGGTGTGGCGCATGTTGTACAAGGCAGATGCTATGTCCCCACGTCGCCTTCCTGGCGCACGCCTGTAGTACGGGGGAGGGTGTCTCTGATTGGCTAACAACATTTTACAGACAGCGCAAGCTCAACCTAGGCTTAGCTGTGATCTGGGACGGAATTGGTTCTAAACTCATTATACCAATCAGTAGGCCGTTCATCCTTATACGTCTGGGACAAGATCCTGCGGGCTACCTGCATACCTGAAATGTTGACCATGATACTTACTGATCTCGTCAGATCTGTGATCCGTGGTTATGGTCACCATTCGAGCTTCACGTATATAAAACCTAAATCACACAGACTTTCTAAAAGACGAGTTAGATTTCTTAAACCAATGTTAACTGTTCAATTCTATAACCACTATCCACGGAACTCATATCATGAAATTTAAACGTAATTAAAATATAAAATATCGGGGAGTTTTATGTTGAATTTCGCGCTTAACTCCCGATGCGCCGCAGCGCATTTTAGTGCGCAGAGAAAGGACGGGCCAGGCAAATGTGGGGCGCATGCGCTAAGTTCTGTGATGCGCCAGTAAATGAGCTTATCGCAAGTGGTGGTCTCGAACGGGTCCGTTTATTTATTGCATGCCGCGCATATCATTAAATGAAAGTTCATCGCAGGTCAGCTAATGAGCCCAGTCGGCCGGAGCGTTTTTATGACTTGTCTGGTCTTGCAGGCATGTTAAAGAGACTGTTCAGCCCCATATAAGAAAAGTGGTTGCCTAGCAAGCTGCTTGGTAACAACACCTTGGAAACCAAAAATGTTACATTTTCGGACTTTCAGTCGCTACGCGGCGCTGTGGTCTCAGAAAAAAGATCCTTACTTTGGCTGTCGCCATTTATGCTGTCGGACATTATCCTTCTTGCTTGTCGGTCTAATGTGTGCACAATTATGCCCACAACTTGAATGAGTGAGGATTTAATGAAATCTACATTATGTAACTAAAGCGGAAGAATAGACATCGTTAGCGAGGTAAATTCAGAGCGCGTTATGATTTACAGCTAACATTCGTGTAGTTCATGGTTTTAGGGAGGCACCGTTTTCGATTGAACGACATAACTGAATAAAACAGATCTCCACAGTATATCATGAATATTTCCAGTCAAATAATAATGTTAAAAACTTATCAACATATACTTCCATCATGTAAATCGGCTACACAAATTAGAAAGATGTCATTACTTACGTCTGCGTTAATCGTAGTAATGTAATAACGAAATGTTCCCTGATTGCCTTATATGTGGCTGAACAGTCTCTTTAACCTCCTATAAATGTAGCATCAGCTGTCCGAGTGTAAACTTTTGAATCAGCCGTGTCATTAATGGACTGCGCATTTAGCAGGCCCGGGTATGAAGCTTACGGTCTCAGTACCTAGTGAAGAGAATTTTTAAAAAAGAGGTGGAATTGACGTCTGAACTTACACTACTTGAATCAGTATATAATAAAGTACAGTATCTATATCTTAACTACATACAATGTTACACTACCAATAGTCTAAACCTGCTGTTGTGAATGCGAAGACGAATTCGGGTCATTAAATTAAATGAGGTCATCAACAGATAAGTACCCACTAACATAAGCAGATGTACTGACCAAGTTAGCCAACTGGAGCATGACCTGCATAGCAATGCCGGGTCTTCCAGAATGCAGGGAGATAGCGGGAAGCGCCAGGGATAGATGTTGGCGGGAAACTGTTGACAGATGTTCGTTGAACAGTAGGGTCTCGCGAGAGTACATATATGCGACGCGAGGGCTGACACGAAGCTTCCTTGAGGAGGTGATGTCAGCAAAGATTTGGTTTGTGGAATGGGAGATTGCGGATCGACAATTGATGGTTTATTTGGAGTTGGTGATGATAGGGCAGAAGCCAGTCTATTATCAGAGTCAGGAGGGGCTGGTGATAGCGAGACAAAACTTGGTGTAGACTCTAAGCTTGGAGGAGTTAGTGATGGGTCGACTGGAGTAGACTAGGAGAAGGGCGAAGAGGGGTTGGGGATATGTCGACTGAAGTCGGCAAAGGAGCGGGGCTGGTAGGGGTTGTAGACGGGTCTACTGTAGTCGGCAAAGGAGCGGGGCTGGAAGGGGTGGGGCACGGGGCAACTGTAGTCGGCAATGGAGCGGGGCTAGAATGGGTTGGGGACGGGACGACTGTAGTTCGTGGGCATTCAAACGATGCGACATTTGCATAATCTGCAATGGGAGCGACAACTGAGGCTTTGCTTTCTTCCTGAACTTCTCTCAACAACATAATATATCTAATGCCTTCCCTGAATGCTACACGCAACCTGGTCTCTTCTTCAGCATACTCAATACATTCACGGATGGCCGTCTCACTATACCCACTCTATGATATCAGGAGCAATTTGACGCTGAATTGCGTCTCCCACTCGACATCGCTGGTATTCCTGCGCAAAGAATCGCTCCCGCAACCAGGCTGCTTCATAATTGTCATTAGCATTCTTTAAGGCCACCCTCAAGCTCGAATTGTTACGTTCAGCGTCGTTTAACAACTCGGGCAGCCCAATACATTCAGTAAGCATTCTTTAAAGGATACCTTCCATTTCACGCAGTAGAACTTCAAAATCAAACAGGATATCAAAGAAAATCTTAAATTTTGTACTCACACGTTGGCAGCCGGAATCGAATATTCTCCACCATGTGTCGTATACGTGATCCGTGGTGTAGAGATGATCACGCTACGCACTTGTAGTAAGTAAAAGAATCGAACTCCAGATGTAGGGTTAATAACAACTTGAACTTTATTTATACCGACTTTTCAACTTTCGAATTTCAGATGTAACTTAGCCTAAACTTAAGAGAGAGAAGTGCTGAGCTCGGAGGCCACACATATACTATACTATACATATACCGACTATACATATACCGACTACTATATATACATACTATATATATATATACTATATATATACATATACTATACATATACGACTATATATATATATATATATATATATATATATACATATACCGACTATACATATATATATACATATATACATATATATACATATATATACTATACATATATATACTATATATATACCGACTATATATATACCTACTATACATATACCGACTATACAAATACCGACTATATATATATACTATACATATATACTATATATACATATATACTATACATATACAATACATATACATATATACATATATATATATATACTACTAATATATATACATATATACATATACATACATATATATATATATACTACTATACATATAATACTATATATATATACCTACTATACTATATATATATATATACGATATACATATATATATATACTATATATATATATATATATATATATACTATATATATATACATACTATACATATACCGACTATACATATACCACTAATACATATACATATACATATACCCACTATACATATACCCACTATATATATACATATACTATACATATACCTACTATATATATATATATATATATATATATATATATATACCGACTATATATATACCGACTATACATATACCGACTATATATATATATATACCGATATATATATATATACTACTATATATATATACTATACATATACCATATATACATATACAATATACATATATATACATATACACTAAAAACTATATCCACTATATATATACCGATGTATATATAACTATTATATATACATATATACATATACATATATATATATATATATATACTATACTATATATATACCGACTATACAAATACATATACTATACATATAACTACTATACATATAATATATATATATATATATACATATATATATACTACTATATATATACACTATACATATACCGATATATATATATATATACTATATATATATATACATATATATATATATATACATATATATATACATATATACTATACATATACGACTATATATATATATACTATATATATACCGATATATATATACGACTACTATATATATACCTATATATATATATATATATATATATATACATATATATATATACCATATATACATATATACGACTATACATATATACTATACATATATACTATATATATATATACCGATATATATATATATATACCGATATATATATATACTATATATATACTATACATATATATATATACGACTATACATATACGACTATACATATATATACATATACATATATATATATACATATATACACTATATACATATATATATACATACGACTATACATATATACTACTATACATATATATACTATACATATACTATACTATACATATATACTATATATATATACCGACTATATATATATATATATATATATATATACATATATATACCGATATATATATATATATATATATATATATACTATACATATATATATATATATATATACATATATACATACTATACTATACATATACCACTATACATATATATATATATATATACCGATATATATATATATACTACTATATATATATATACTATATATATATATACTATACATATATATATATATATATATATATATATATATATATATATATATATATACATATATATATATATATATACTATATATATATATATATATATATACTATATATATATACTATATATAATATACCGACTATACATATATACTACTATACATATACCGACTATACAAATACCGACTAAACATATAACGACAATAATACATATATATATATATATATATATATATACACATATATACATATACTATACTATACATATATACTATTATATACATATATACTATATATATACATACTATATATATACCTACTATATATATATA
>CM067358.1:13144915-13239240 GCA_034190875.2 Urechis unicinctus
TATATGTATAGTGGGTATATGTATAGTCGGTATATGTATAGTGGGTATATATATAGTCGGTATATGTTTAGTCGTTATATGTATAGTCAGTATATGTATAGTGGGTATATGTAGAGTCGGTATATGTATAGTCGGTATATGTATAGTCGGTATGTGTATAGTGGGTATATATTTATTCGATATATGTACAGTAGGTATATGTATAGTCGGTATATGTATAGAGGGTATATGTATAGTCGTATATGTATAGTCGGTATATGTATAGTCGGTATATGTATAGTCGGTATATGTATAGTGGGTATATGTTTAGTGGGTATATGTATAATTGGTATATGTATAGTCGGTATATGTATATTTGGAATATGTATAATCGGTATATGTATAGTCGTTATATATATAGTAGGTATATGTATAGTCGTTATATATATGTATAGTGGGTATAACTTTTAGTCGGTATATAGTGGTATATGTATAGTCGGTATATGTTTAGTCGGTATATGTAGTGTGGTATATGTATGTTTCGTCGTATATATGTATATGTGGGTATATGTATAGTAGTATATGTATATGTCGTATATGTATAGTCGGTATATGTATAGTCGGTATATGTATAGTGGGTATATGTATAGTCGGTATATGTATAGTCGGTATATGTATAGTCGGTATATGTATAGTCGTTATATGTATAGTGGGTATATGTATAGTCGGTTAAATATATTGGCAGTATATGAATAGTCGGTATGATATTTCGTATGTATCGGCATATGTATAGTGGGTATATATATAGTATATATGTATATATGTATAGTCGGTATATGTATAGTGGGTATATGTATAGTATATGTATAGTCGGTATATGTATAGTCGGTATATGTATATGTATAGTATATCGTCGGTATATGTATAGTCGGTATACGTATAGTATATGTATAGTTGATATATGTTTAGTCGGTATGTGTATATGGTATATGTATAATCGGTATATGTATTATAGTCGGTATATGTATAGTCGTTATATGTATAGTGGGTATATGTATAGTCGGTATATGTATAGTGGGTATATGTATAGTCGGTATATGTATAGTTTTAATGTATATGTATAGTCGGTATATTTATGTATAGTCGTTATATATAGAGTGGATATGTATATATTCGGTTATGTAAAGTGGGTATATGTATATGTGTATATGTAGAGTATATATATAGTCGGTATATGTATGTGGTATATGTATAGTCGGTATATATGGGATATAGTCGGTATATGTATAGTGGGTATATATATAGTATATATATGTATAGTATAGTGGGTATATGTATAGTGGGTATACGTATAGTGGGTGTATGTATAGTCGGTATAGTAGTCGGTATATGTATAGTCGGTATATATATAGTGATATATGTTTAGTCGGTATATGTATAGTCGGTATATATAGTCGGTATATTTATAGTGGTATATATAGTCGGTATATATATGCATATACCCACTATACATATAGTCGTATTATGTCATATACCGAATACATGTATACCCACTACTTATATACTGACTATATGTATACCGAATATACATATACTATACATAAACCCACAATATACATATATGTACCTTACATAATGTATTTACCTAAACCCACTATATCATAGTACCGACTATACATATACCGACTGTATATATATGAGTATACATATATGTATAGTACATATACCGACTATACATATACGGTATATACATATACCAGCATACATATAGTCGACCATATGTATAGTCGGTATATACATATACAGACTGTATAGTCATATACCGACTATACATATACCGACTATACATAAACCCACTATACATAAACACACTATACATATACCCACCTTGCATAAACCCACTTTACATATACCCACTATTCATATACCGACTATACATATACCGACTGAACATATAGTCGTTATACTTATAGTCGGTATATGAATAGTCGGAATGTGTATAGTCGGTATTTGTTTGGTCGGTATATGAGTAGTGGTTATATGTATAGTCGTTATATGTATAGTCGGTATATGTAGAGGGGATATATATATAATCGGTATATGTTAAGTGGGTATATGTATAGTTGTTAAATGTATACCGAATATATGTTTAGTCGGCATAAGTATTGAGGGTATATATATAGTCGGTATATGTATAGTGGGTATATGTATTGTGGGTATATGTGCAGACGTATTTGCCAAGTGGGTATATGTATAGTCGGTATATATAAAGTGGGTATATGTGTAGTCGGTATATGTATAATGAGTATATGTTTAGCCTATATATGTATGTGGTGATATGTATAGTCGGTTTATGTATAGGGGGTATATGTATAGTCGGTATATGTATAGTGGGTATATGTATAGTCGGTATATGTATAGTGGTTATATGTATAGTCGTTATATGTATAGTGGGTAAATGTATGGTCGTTATATGTATAGTGGATATAGGTGTAGTCGGTATAATTATAGTGGGTATATGTATAGTCGTATATGTATAGTCGGTATGTGCATATTCGGTATATGTATAGACGGTATATGTATAGTGGGTATAAGGTTAGTCGGTATATGTATAGTGGGTAAATGTATAGTCGGTATATGTATAGTCATTAAATATATAGTTGGTAAATGTATAGTCGTTTTATTTAATGTCAGTATAAGAATTGTCGGTATTTGAAGTTGTTATATGTTTAGTCGGTACAGGTATATTTGGTATATGTATAGTCGTATATGTATAGTGGGTGTATGTATAGTCGATATATGTATAGTCAGTATATGTATAGTGGGTATATGTATATTGGGTATAAGTATAGTGGGTATATGTTTAGTCGGTATATGTAGTGTGGTTATATGTATAGTTGGTATATGTAAAGTGGGTTTATTTATAGTGTGCATATGTATAGAAGGTATATTAACAGTCGGTATATGTATAGTCGGTATATGTTTAGTCGGTATATATGTATAGTGGGTATATGTATAGTCGGTATATATGTAGAGTGGGTATATATATAGTCGGTATATGTATAGTTGTTATATATATAGTCGTATATATGTATAGTGGGTATATGTATAGTCGGTATATGTATAGAGGTATGTATGTATAGTCGGTATATGTATAGTGGATATATGTTTAGTCGGTATATTTATGTGTCGTATATATATAGTGGGTATATTTATAGTGGGTATATGTATGGTCGGTATATATGTAGAGTCTATATACGTAAAGTCGGTATATGTATAGTCGGTATATGAATAGTCGTATTTGTTTAGTAGTGGGTATATGTTTAGTCGGTATATGTACAGTGATTATATGTATAGTCGGTATATGTAAAGTGGGTATATGTGTAGTCGGAATATTTAATGTGGTTATATGTATAGTGGGTATATGTATAGTTGGTATATGTATAATCGGTATATGTATAGTTGGTATGTGTATATTCGGTATGTGTATCGTCGGTATATGTATATTCGTTATATGTGTAGTGGGCATATGTATAGTCGTTATATGAATAGTCTGTATATAAACAGCCATTTTGTGTATAGTTGGTATAAGTTTAGTCGGGATATGTATTGTGGAAATATATATATAATCGGTATATGTATAGTGGTTATATTTATAGTCGGTATATGAATAGTGGATAAATGTATAGTCGGTATATGTATAGTGAGTAAATATATAGTCGGTATGTGTTTAGTGGGTATATGTTTATTCGGTATATGTATAATCAGTATATGTATAGTCGGTATATGTATAGTGGGTATATGTATAGTCGGTATATGTATAGTGACTAAATATATAGGCGGTATGTGTATAGTGGGTATACGTTTATTCGGTATATGTACAGTGGGTATATGTATAGTCGGTGTAAGTATAGTGGGTATATGTATAGTCGGTGTATGTGAAGTCGTATATGTATAGTCGGTATATGTATAGTTGGTTTATGTATAGTTGGTATGTGTATATTCGGTTTATGTATAATCGATATATGAATAGTCGGAATGCGTAGAGTGGGTATTTGTTTGGTCGGTATATGTATAGTGGTTATATGTATTGTATTATTCATGTAGGTGTGTATCTATGGGAATGTTTTGCATATGCTGATAGTGTTTTCACCAACACTATCAGCGTACATGATGCATCGCAATTATGCGCAGAAGGAATCTTGCGTTCATATCCTGACTGCCATCGACCATATCACATCCTGGGTTTCGGTTCAAATTACAATTTGGAATTGCATCGCTTTGAGGTTGCGTAAAATGGCACACATTACATGCGACTTCTTGTTTAAACCTAAATAACTGCGATCGTACATAACACTACGAGGACGGGTGCTTGTTCTAGAATCGGATCCTTTCAACAATTGTCTAAATGAGCCGATCAATGTTCTTTCAGTCGCTTGCATGATGTGTACGCGATTGATATTGGAGATCACTATCAGTTTGCCGTTTTGTCGGTGTTAGTTGGGCGGGTCCTCTATCTAAAATGCCTGACGTTAAGCTCAAATCTTGCATAAAAGATATAAAAGTAGCATCTGTGCCCTAAACACAGCAATGAGTCACCGATGCCTAGTAACTACACACTATTGATGATAGTCTGTGCCACAAACATTCCATAATAAGTCGAATCATGGGCTTGACACTGACATTATTAGCCACATCTAGAATTCTTCTTTGTCTAAAGCAATAACAGCTCTACATAGCGTTTATTGCAATATGATTTGTTGACTCAAAGCTATTAAACTATATGTTAAGGCAGCTATTAACACCGGAAGTGTTGGTTCAAGGACGTTCCGTAACTATTGAGACCATATGTTATCGTTACTCGATGTCTTCCGTTTCTATTACAATCTTGAAGATGTAGTCACCAGCGAACCACTGACCACAACTTGGATTGTTGTGGTATTTTGTTCAATAACTTGTAGATAGTCTAGGGGAGTACATTATGAGTAATGTAAAAGCGGTTGATCAACTCTCCCTCCCCCCCCCCTGCCTATCCCTCTACCAAATACACATTCCCCTTTGAATGCCAGGTTTGTCCATTATACATTGTACCGATCCGTTTGCATGTATTGGAGAACGATCACATATTGTCACGCTTTTTTTCCCGGTGAAAAATTAATTCATTATCCCGCAGGTTGTTTCTTTGGTTTTTTCTGTGAAATTCAAATTTGCATCCTACGTTGGCTTTGCATTAGGGTGTTGGTAAACAGCCGTATTCGCATCTCCTAAAGACCATTCAACATTTGTTCAACCTATTGTGCCTTCTGAATATCGATGTGCCTAATACCGATTAGGATTAGTTCTTGTGCTATGTCTTGAGCACATAGAGACCAATATTGAGTTAAACATAAATACAAAACATGCTACAGATTCACACGATAACACGTGCACCATTAGTGACGTTTTATTATGATCAATTAATTAAATTTACGCCCTATCACCCACGGCAACCGTCTGCCAAAATTCAAAGCTGCCTATTGCTTTAGTGACAAATATGCTAGTGGTAAATTTGTCCTTTGTTCTGCTTCATGTTATGGACAGGTTATTTCACTAAATTGAGTTCACATAAGTTGGATGTGTTGTTGGCCTTGCAATATGATGCATTTATCTGATATAATGCATATATCTAAATATTGTGATCAACAATCACTTTCATGACAGTTGATTCGTTACAGGCTATAGGTAGGTAATGTACTTGAGTTGAGTGGCCAATATGAGAAGATAACAAACATGAGTTACTACCGCAGCCTCTTGATATGGTGATAATTGTCGTTGGACGTGCAGCGTATATTTTACAAAACTACAGAGAGTAATGTAACACCAGCAATATTGCTCTCCTTTGGAACAAAAGCTGGATATAAAATCACCACTCATGTTGGATTGAGACAATACAAGTTACACTATCATTATTGGATCGACATTCTACGAAAGATGAGAAGGCCAGGGCGATAAATTGCAATTATGCACCATTGACGGGTCAATGGGTCATAAGTGATAACCTTCGTGTGTCAATGATGCTGAAGGGTAATGCGTTGATGCATTCATATATGTCACTTTTTTCAGAAAAAACAATATTGTCAGATGTAACAGCGCCCCAAAATACACCCGCATGTGGCATTAAGTAATTGCACAAGTCGATTGTAAACAATGCATCGTGTTGTCTCCTATCTTTGTTAAAATATAACATTTCGAGAGAAATCATAGACCGATTGCTAACTACATGATGAATGGGAACTTCACATGAAAAATTAAATGGTAATACTTTTATCCTTGAGGTCACCGTCCGTATACAGTAAATGCTAAATTCTGGATGTTCATTCCCGCGAACCATCTTTGATTAAGCCTCACATCGCGTCCGCATATCGATGCAAAATGCGCCTATATTATGCGAGTTTTGATATTTATTTTTTATGCATTTCTGCACACACTGATTGGTATGTATTGTGTGGATTTTCTCATCGTTGGTTGACGTGACTGTTTTAAAGTTGCTGAAAAAGTGTCATTAGCAAAGCAAATACACTTATCAAGCTATTGTTATCCCGTATGTATTTGTCCGAGCCATGCTGCATAAAGTGGTCTTAGGCTGCTTATTTACCGACACAATTTCAGCATTAGTACATAGTTGATATAAGCGCATATATGATAGGCGCTGGGGGAATTGGTGTTCGATTTCTTGACACCGTATCTCTCGTCCTGTGTATTGAAATTACACCTTTTAATTGCATCGAGACCACATGCCAGCTTGGCCATCGTTGCATATAACGGATTGTTGTGACGTAATGCATATAATTGTTAACGCAGGGACGTGGCTGTTATGAGCCATTGATTGGGGTTGATTTATCATTTTGTGAAAGGCAGAATAGATAGCTGCTCTTGCCCATGCATATATAATCCTATATAATCCCCGGTGCTACTAATCATATGACAATGTGCCGTGTTTTCCCTGTCAGACTAAAGAGTCATTAAACGCGAGAGTGCAAACGCCTGAAGTCATAAAGATCCGCTAGTCACTTGCTTATGTTCTCTGGTGTCCGTGATCTTGGACGAGGAAGACATAGCGATAACTGTATTTTGTATATACTACCTGCACATCTTACTGTATGTGGGGAGAGTCAGTCACTAGCATAATAATAACAATTAATGCAGCGAATCGCCTTACATTAACCTCATTAACGGACACTTTATTCCGCCAGAGCTAACATAATCAAGATTCCATACATATTCATGGAGTAAAAGTGCGTTGTTGGCCAAGGCAGACTTTGTGGCTATGCTACACTTTAAAGTTGAGATTGGGTATTGTATCGCACACAATCAATTGCAAATAGCATCATTTGCATCACTGGCACGTAAAATACAAACGCTGGTTTGCTGCTGATCAAGGCTATTGTCACCATCGTTTGATGACTTTTATCACGGGCATTTTTGCTGCTGCTACACAAACTGTTTGAGACAAATTGGAATTCCCTCGTATTGTTAGAAAAATAGCTACGCAACGTCGGGCGGTTCAGGAATTTGTGAGCGCCAATAATTTTTTTATCGGGCAGCCTGCTATAAAACACAAACGTCAACATGCGAGGGTGTGTGTAGGGAAGGCTGATATTGATAATAAAGCGAAAAGCATGAAGGTTTCATAATACAAGGGTGAGAAGGGACTAGGCATTCATATTATTATTGGCCTGTAGCTAAATTAAACAAAGACCATTAATTAAATATACGTGTATTGCTTGCGCTTTTGCTTTTACAATCAGCCGAGGGTTTGAAATATTATCCGGTGTAATATCTACATTGATGAGGCTCTATCAAGACAGGACAGATCCCACATTAAGTTGTGTCATATTTAGCGAGTTACACTTGTATACGTCATTATTAGCTAATGCTCTCAGTAAAAAAGCAAATTGATGAAGTATCACTAAGGCGGTGTATTTAGTAGTCATTGTAATCCTCTTTTGGTTAGGCACTGGCCGATTTACCACTGCCCATATCAATACTTTGCAGACATTGTTTCCAATATCATTGTCATTGCTAACATATGCATCCCAATCAGTTAGCTTATTCCCCGGGCATAATTCGTATGATTTATTGGGAAAGCCACAGAAACAAAGAATTAGAGATAAGGTTGGCAGCCCAGTTAGGTATACTAAATCACCCGTATATGTAGCTATTGAAGGGAATTCAACATTTGTCATCTGCTATTCTTGCTTGCTTGTAAACAATAACCACTGTGCTTATACTGTGTTTATCGGCGAACCAAATGTGTTTAATTGTGAACATCCACAGAAACAAAGCATTAGAGATAAGGTTGGCAGCCCAGTTAGGTATACTAAATCACCCGTATATGTAGCTATTGAAGGGAATTCAACATTTGTCATCTGCTATTCTTGCTTGCTTGTAAACAATAACCACTGTGCTTATACTGTGTTTATCGGCGAACCAAATGTGTTTAATTGTGAACATCCACAGAAACAAAGCATTAGAGATAAGGTTGGCAGCCCAGTTAGGTATACTAAATCACCCGTATATGTAGCTATTGAAGGGAATTCAACATTTGTCATCTGCTATTCTTGCTTGCTTGTAAACAATAACCACTGTGCTTATACTGTGTTTATCGGCGAACCAAATGTGTTTAATTGTGAACATTCAGGTGAACCGCCCAACGCTGGCAACGGCATTTATTAGTAACCATGCCATAGTGGTGAGAATGGCTTAGTTCCTGCAGTACAGGTCCATGAGAAGTAGCACAACAGTGTTCTGTGCAGACTCAAGACAGGCATATTGGAACGGCCTACCAATTGAAATGTATATTTCAACGTAAGGTTCCATATAGGTGTGTCATACATTTTTGTTGAAATGTGCTTGCATCGCATGGTCATATATGCTACAACAATCCAACAATTGTATAATCCTTCGAGCAAGTTATTCAATGTTGGCGATGCCTACACATACCTTACTCCTTCTGCTTGCAGTAATTAGGCTCCCGTGCCAAACGATTGATAGGCGGCACTAGGCCCTTTCTGAGTGAGGTGACAAAATAATTATATCTATTATGGGCTGGAACTGCATAACCCTACACGATATGGAAGTATGTTAGAAAGTATATGAAAATTTCGTGCACCTAGCAGTGATCAGCGCAGCAAAAGTGTCTTTTCACGGCATTTATACAAAATGGCAAATATTGTGATAGAGCCAACAATGATTGGTGGATCAGCATACTCTACTAGGGTGCGTTCAAAGAGCTGACAGCTGCGCTACTATGATTTTATTCCAAGTAAGTCACTTTTTTGTGCAAGGGACGCCAAATTGAATCAGATCTGTGATTTTGGACGGGATTATACCATGCGTTTATTACAGCGGATTCTATATCTATAAAGATAAATTTCGGACACCCGTTGATGTATAAGAGAGAGTTATGCTGCTGCTTTGTAATGTCAGTTACTTCCAATACTTAATTGTCAGCAAATTTTATACATTTTAGAATTGTAGTGCCTGGCTCTAAAAGCGCTGGTGACGTATGATTATAGCAATGTTTATACACTCGAGACGCTCAACAAGCTTTGTTTATTATGTGAGGTGTGCAAGTATGATGATTCATCTGGGTATATTTTGCTTATCAATATGCAATGTTTGTCTGCACTTAAAACAATATACAAATATCATTAGCACTGACACAATCTAATTAAGTGTACGGTAAATATATAACATCTATCATATTATGGAGTTTCTACTGCTGACGTGTGCACGCTGAAATGTAATTTAACATTATCCGGAACTGACATTCATACACACCTGCGAATGTGGTTGTTTGTGCCCCCATGAAAAACCTACCGTTAGATTTCTATTTCCAAACGAAATTTGTTAATCATCCGATATACTGCCACAAGCTGGATTTTATATTTTGTTGTTCAGGACAATGTCCTATCGGCTATTTCGTAGGTATGAAATCAACTTAGTGCACTCACAATGCATTCCTCTATCAATATATTCAACCATTGAGGTCGACTGCCTGTTTCATAAAATTGCAAAGGGACTTGACAGTATAGATGCAGTCTAAGCTCAATGGTCTAGACAAATGGTGCAGATAATCAACTTATGGCCTATTCCTGATTGTTATGATCAATGACAACTCAATGATCAGGAATAAGAACCTCAAATCACTCTGAAAAGTAGATACGTGGTATGCAAGATAGTCGGGGAGGCTTAGAAACAGATGCCATCAGAGCCCATCAATCAGGCAAAATACCATAATATTTTTCTACCGTAACATCGGGGTTACCGTGTGTAATTGTTCACATCATAAAAAGCTAATAACATTTTTTTGGGCAAATGACAATGGGTGATATGGTGCAGCGTGCCATACAGAAGGCGTGATTGGGCATACCGATGCCACAAACTTTCAACTAGGTGGTGTTGTGTCAGTAGATCAAGGATCTGCTGATTGGGTCATCTTCATTTTTGGCACGCACAAAAGGACGGAGAGATGCTGTTTACCAAGGCTATTATCAGCAACTGTTGACTGGTTCATCTCTTAGCAATTTTGCAGGGGCTTATAATGCTGATGATTATTTTGGGATAGATGGCGTGACTTGATGACAATTTGATCTAGAGATGTTGCAAAGGTTTGTCATGATTTCATTTAATGCGGTTGAAGATTAATAGCGACTGTATAATCCGAATGTGGTGATTTTATATTTTGAATGTCTGCTACTTGTAAACGTTACTTTGCAGTAAGGATACGGTGTGTCCATAGAGATAACTGCGAAGGTATGCCGCGGAATCGCACAGTATTATGATATATATGACAATATATTGAGCGAGTTGCGTCGGGTTAAGGAATCTGCGCCTGGATGACTATAAGCATAATCAAACTGCATCACCGCATCACGCCATACCACGGATATCGTCCCTGTATGATTTGAATTATTTACCCGTTTATGGTATATATACTTGTTTCCGGTTTTCACGTTACTATATCCACATTACACACTATACATATACCGATTATACATATACCGACTGTACATATCCCAAATATAAATATGCCGACTGTACATATATCGACTATACATATACCCATTATACATATACCGACTATACATATTCCCCCTGATACATATACCCACTATACATATACCCACTATACATATACCCACTATAAATATACCGACTATACATATACCGACTATACATATACCGACTAAACATATACCGACTTTACATATACAGACTGTAAACATACTCTCTATACATATACGTATATACATTTACAGACTATCCATATACCCACTTTACATATACCGACTATGCATATAGCCACTAAACATATACCGACTATACATATACCGACTATGCATATACCAGCTATACATATATCGACCATACCTATGTCGACTACACATATACAGACTATACATATATACCGACTATACATATATCGACTATACATATACACCGACTTTACATGTATTCACCGATTATGCATATACCGACTATTCATATACCTACTATACATACACAGACTATACATATACAGACTATACATATACCGACTATACATATATACCGACTATACATATATACCGACTTAACATATACACACTATACATATACTGATTATACATATACCGACTATACATATCCCAAATATAAATATACCGACTCTACATATACCGACTATACATATACGGACTATACATATATGACTTTACATATACCGACTATACATATACCCACTATACATATACCCACTATTCATATACTCACTATACATATACCCACTTTATATATACCCACTATACATATACCCACTTTACATATACCCACTATACATATACCGATTATGCATATACCCACTATACATATATCCATTATACATAAACCTACTATGCTTATACCGACTGTACATATACCGACTATATACATACCGACTATACAAATACCCACTATACAAATACACACTATACATATACCGACTATGCATATACCCTTTATACATATACCGGCTATACATATAGTATGGATCAGATAATGTCACGGAGAGCGTTGTATTATAACGGTGTCAACACATTATGTTGCGCTAGACTTTGAAATCAATCAACGTGTTATCCATGAACTTGCTGCTGCTCGTTTCGATTCTAACAAGTTTCATACAAGGAAAGGGATTCTCCAATGCAAGCTAATAGTAATTACTCTAATTTGTATGGCTTTAATGTTTGATATTGGCAAACCTAGGGGTTGATTGAAAGGCGTGAATTATTATCCATGTGTTTATTCCAGTGAGTTCCTTTTGATAAAGTGTTGAACATACGGATGCAAACTGTGCTGCATATTGGTCATTTGTATGAACACATAGACACTTACTGTAGGATAATCACTCCTGGCTGGCTGAATTTGTCGCAGATTGCAAGTGGGCCATGCGCAATGCAGACAGGCCAATCAAGCGATAAGCAGTGTGCGAAGGCTGCCTTATTCATGTAGGTGTGTATCTATGGGCACGTTTGGCATATGCTGATAGTGTTTTCACCAACACTATCAGCGTACATGATGCATCGCAATTATGCGCAGAAGGAATCTTGCGTTCATATCCTGACTGCCATCGACCATATCTCATCCTGGGTTTCGGTTCAAATTACAATTTGGAATCGCATCGCTTTGAGGTTGCGTAAAATGGCACACATTACATGCGACTTCTTGTTTAAACCTAAATAACTGCGATCGTACATAACACTACGAGGGCGAGTGCTTGTTCTAGAATCGGATCTTTCCAACAATTGTCTAAATGAGCCGATCAATGTTCTTTCAGTCGCTTGCATGATGTGTACGCGATTGATATCATTTTGCCGTTTTGTCGTTTTGTCGGTGTTAGTTGGGCGGGTCCTCTATCTAAAATGCCTGACGTTAAGCTCAAATCTTGAATAAAAGATATAAAAGTAGCATCTGTGCCCTAAACACAGCAATCAGTCACCGATGCCTAGTAACTACACACTATTGATGATAGTCTGTGCCACAAACATTCCATAATAAGTCGAATCATGGGCTTGACACTGACATTATTAGCCACATCTAGAATTGTATTCTTTGTCCAAAGCAATAACAGCTCTACATAGCGTTTATTGCAATATGATTTGTTGTCTCAAAGCTATTAAACTATATGTTAAGGCAGCTATTAACACCGGAAGTGTTGGTTCAAAGACGTTCCGTAACTATTGAGACCATATGTTATCGTTACTCGATGTCTTCTGTTTCTATTACAATCTTGAAGATGTAGTCACCAGCGAACCACTGACCACAACTTGGATTGTTGTGTTATTTTGTTCAATAACTTGTAGAAAGTCTAGGGGAGTACATTATGAGTAATGTAAAAGCGGTTGATCAACTCTCCCTCCCCCCTACTGCCTATCTCTCTACCAAATACACATTCCCCTTTGAATGCCAGGTTTGTCCATTATACATTGTACCGATCCGTTTGCATGTATTGGAGAACGATCACATATTGTCACGCTGTTTTTCCCGGTGAAAAATTAATTCATTATCCCGCAGGTTGTTTCTTTGGTTTTTTCTGTGAAATTCAAATTTGCATCCTACGTTGGCTTTGCATTAGGGTGTTGGTAAACAGCCGTATTCGCATCTCCTAAAGACCATTCAACATTTGTTCAACCTATTGTGCCTTCTGAATATCGATGTGCCTAATACCGATTAGGATTAGTTCTTGTGCTATGTCTTGAGCACATACAGGCCAATATTGAGTTAAACATAAACACAAAACATGCTACAGATTCACACGATAACACGTGCACCATTAGTGACGTTTTATTATGATCAATTAATTAAATTTACGCCCTATCACCCACGGCAACCGTCTGCCAAAATTCAAAGCTGCCTATTGCTTTATTGACAAATATGCTAGTGGTAAATTTGTCCTTTGTTCTGGCTTCATGTTATGGACAGGTTATTCCACTAAATTGAGTTCACATAAGTTGGATGTGTTGTTGGCCTTGCAATATGATGCATATATGTAATATAATGCATATATTTAAATATTGTTATCAACAATCACTTTCATGACAGTTGATTAGTTACAGGCTATAGGTAGGTAATGTACTTGAGTTGAGTGGCCAATATGAGAAGAGAACAAACAAGAGGTACTACCGCAGCCTCTTGAAATGATGATAATTGTCGTTGGACGTGCAGCGTATATTATACAAAACTACAGAGAGCAATGTAACACCAGCAAGATTGCTCTCCTTTGTAACAAAAGCCGGATATAAAATCACCACGCATGTTGGATTGAGACAATACAAGTTACACCATCATTATTGGGTCGACATTCTACGAAAGATGAGAAGGCCAGGGCGATAAATTGCAATTATGCACCATTGACGGGTCAATGGGTCATAAGTGATAACCTTCGTGTGTCAATGATGCTGAAGGGTAATGCGTTGATGCATTCATATATGTCACTTTTTTCAGAAAAAACAATATTGTCAGATGTAACAGCGCCCCAAAATACACCCGCATGTGGCATTAAGTAATTTCACAAGTCGATTGTAAACAATGCATCGTGTTGTCTCCTATCTTTGTTAAAATATAACATTTCGAGAGAAATCATAGACCGATTGCTAACTACATGATGAATGGGAACTTCACATGAAAAATTAAATGGTAATACTTTTATCCTTGAGGTCACCGTCCGTATACAGTAAATGCTAAATTCTGGATGTTCATTCCCGCGAACCATCTTTGATTAAGCCTCACATCGCGTCCGCATATCGATGCAAAATGCGCCTATATTATGCGAGTTTTGATATTTATTTTTTATGCATTTCTGCACACACTGATTGGTATGTATTGTGTGGATTTTCTCATCGTTGGTTGACGTGACTGTTTTAAAGTTGCTGAAAAAGTGTCATTAGCAAAGCAAATACACTTATCAAGCTATGGGCAGTATGTAAATCTTGCCACATTCATGTAGGTGTTTATGCATAGGCATATTTTGTTATCCCGTATGTATTTGTCCGAGCCATGCTGCATAAAGTGGTCTTAGGCTGCATATTTACCGACACAATCTCAGCATAAGTACATAGTTGATATAAGCGCATATATGATAGGCGCTGGTGGAATTGGTGTTCGATTTCTTGACACCGTATCTCTCGTCCTGTGTATTGAAATTACACCTTTTAATTGCATCGAGACCACATGCCAGCTTGGCCATCGTTGCATATAACGGATTGTTGTGACGTAATGCATATAATTGTTAACGCAGGGACGTGGCTGTTATGAGCCATTGATTGGGGTTGATTTATCATTTTGTGAAAGGCAGAATAGATAGCTGCTCTTGCCCATGCATATATAATCCTATATAATCCCCGGTGCTACTAATCATATGACAATGTGCCGTGTTTTCCCTGTCAGACTAAAGAGTCATTAAACGCGAGAGTGCAAACGCCTGAAGTCATAAAGATCCACTAGTCACTTGCTTATGCTCTCTGGTGTCCGTGATCTTGGACGAGGAAAGACATAGCGATTACTGTATTTTGTATATGCTACCTGCACATCTTACTGTATGTGGGGAGAGTCAGTCACTAGCATAATAACAACAATTAATGCAGTGAATCGCCTTACATTAACCTCATCAACGGACACTTTATTCCACCAGAGCTAACATAATCAAGATTCCATACATATTCATGGAGTAAAAGTGCGTTGTTGGCCAAGGCAGACTTTGTGGCTATGCTACACTTTAAAGTTGAGATTGGGTATTGTATCGCACACAATCAATTGCAAATAGCATCATTTGCATCACTGGCACTTAGAATACAAACGCTGGTTTGCTGCTGATCAAGGCTATTGTCACCATCGTTTGATGACTTTTATCACGGGACATTATTGTTGCTGCTACACAAACTGTTTGAGACAAATTGGAATTCCCTCGTATTGTTAGAAAAATAGCTACGCAAAGTCGGGCGGTTCAGGAATTTGTGAGCGCCAATAATTTTTTTATCGGGCAGCCTGCTATAAAACACAAACGTCAACATGCGAGGGTGTGTGTAGGGAAGGCTGATATTGATAATAAGCATTCGTATTATTATTGGCCTGTAGCTAAATTAAACAAAGACCATTAATTAAACACACGTGTATTGCTTGCGCTTTTGCTTTTACAACCAGCCGAGGGTTTGAAATATTTTCCAGTGTAATATCCACATTAATAAGGCTCCATCAAGACAGGACAGATCCCACATTAGGTAATGTCATATTTAGCGAGTTACACTTGTATACGTCATTATTAGCTAATGCTCTCAGTAATAAAGCAAATTGATGAAGTATCACTAAGGCGGTGTATTTAGTAGTCATTGTAATCCTCTTTTGGTTAGGCACTGGCCGATTTACCACTGCCCATATCAATACTTTGCAGACATTGATTCCAATATCATTGTCATTGCTAACATATGCATCCCAATCAGTTATTCCCCGGGCATAATTCGTATGATGTATTGGGAAAGCCACAGAAACAAAGAATTAGAGAAAAGGTTGCCAGCCCAGTTAGGTATACTAACTCATCCGTATATGTAGCTATTGAAGGGAATTCAACATTTGTCATCTGCTATTCCTGCTTGTAAACAATAACCACTGTGCTTATACTGTGTTTATCGGCGAACCAAATGTGTTTAATTGCGAACATTCCGGTGAACCGCCCAACGCTGGCAACGGCATTCATTAGTAACCATGCCATGGTGGTGAGAATGGCTGAGTTCCTGCAGTACAGGTCCATGAGAAGTAGCACAACAGTGTCCTGTGCTGACCCAAGACAGGCCCTAATGGAACGGCCTACCAATCGAAATGTATATTTCAACGTAAGGTTCCATATAGGTATGTCATACATTTTTGTTGAAATGTGCTTGCATCGAATGGTCATATATGCTACAACAATCCAACAATTGTATAATCCTTCGAGCGAGTTATTCAATGTTGGCGATGCCTACACATACCTTACGCCTTCTGCATGCAGTAATTAGGATCCCGTGCCAAACGATGGATAGGCGGCACTAGGCCCTTTCCGAGTGAGGTGACAAAATAATTATATCTATTATGGGCTGGAACTGCATAACCCTACACGATATGGAAGTATGTTAGTATATGAAAATTTCGTGCACCTAGCAGTGATCAGCGCAGCAAAAGTGTCTTTTCACGGCATTTATACAAAATGGCAAATATTGTGATAGAGCCAACAATGATTGGTGGATCAGCATACTCTACTAGGGTGCGTTCAAAGAGCTGACAGCTGCGCTACTATGATTTTATTCCAAGTAAGTCACTTTTTTTGTGCAAGGGACGCCAAATTGAATCAGCTCTGTGATTTTGGACGGGATTATACCATGCGTTTATTACAGCGGATTCTATTTCTATAAAGATAAATTTCGGACACCCGTTGATGTATAAGAGAGAGTTATGCTGCTGCTTTGTAATGTCAGTTACTTCCAATACTTAATTGTCAGCAAATTTTATACATTTTAGAATTGAAGTGGCTGGCTCTAAAAGCGCTGGTGACGTATGATTATAGCAATGTTTATACACTCGAGACGCTCAACAAGCTTTGTTTATTATGTGAGGTGTGCAAGCATGATGATTCATCTGGGTATATTTTGCTTATCAATATGCAATGGCCGTCTGCAATTAAAACAATATACAAATATCATTAGCACTGACACAATCCAATTAAGTGTACGGTAAATATATAACATCTATCATATTTTGGAGTTTCTACTGCTGTGCACGCGGAAATGTAATTTAACATTATCCGGAACAGACATTCATACACACCTGCGAATGTGGTTGTTTGTGCACTCATGAAAAACCTGGCTACCGTTAGATTTCTAATTCCAAACGAAATTTGTTTATCATCCGATATACTGCCACAAGCTGGATTTTATATTTGATTGTTCAGGAAAATGTCCTATCGGCTATTTCGTAGGTATGAAATCAACTTAGTGCACTCACAATGCATTCCTCTATCAATATGTTCAACCATTGAGGTCGACTGCCTGTTTCATAAAATTGCAAAGGGACTTGACAGTATAGATGCAGTCTAAGCTCAATGGTCTAGACAAATGGTGCAGATAATCAACCTATGGCCTATTCCTGATTGTTATGATCAATGACAACTCAATGAACAGGTATAAGAACCTCAAATCACTCTGAAAAGGAGATACGTTGTATGCGAGATAGTCGGGGAGGCTTAGAAACAGATGCCATCAGAGCCCATCAATCAGGCAAAATACCATAATATTTTTCTACCGTAACATCGGGGTTACCGTGTGTAATTGTTCACATCATAAAAAGCTAATAACATTCTTTTGGGCAAATGACAATGGGTGATATGGTGCAGCGTGCCATACAGAAGGCGTGATTGGGCATACCGATGCCACAAACTTTCAACTAGGTGGTGTTGTGTCAGTAGATCAAGGAACTGCTGATTGGGTCATCTTCATTTTTGGCACGCACAAAAGGACGGAGAGATGCTGTTTACCAAGGCTATTATCAGCAACTGTTGACTGGTTCATCTCTTAGCAATTTTGCAGGGGCTTATAATGCTGATGATTATTTTGGGATAGATGGCGTCTTGATGACAATTTGATCTAGAGATGTTGCAAAGGTTTGTCATGATTTCATTTAATGCGGTTGAAGATTAATAGCGACTGTATAATCCGAATGTGGTGATTTTATATTTGGAATGTCTGCTTTTTGTAAACGTTACTTTGCAGTAAGGATACGGTGTGTCCATAGAGATAACTGCGAAGGTATGCCGCGGAATCGCACAGTATTATGATATATATGACAATATATTGAGCGAGTTGCGTCGGGTTAAGGAATCTGCGCCTGGATGACGATAAGCATAATCAAACTGCATCACCGCATCACGCCATACCACGGATATCGTCCCTGTATGATTTGAATTATTTACCCGTTTATGGTATATATACTTGTTTCCGGTTTTCACGTTACTATATCCACATTACAGAGGGGTTGTTGGCATACCATTGTAAACGTATTGCTATGATACGAACACCTGGTGTTGACACTGTTATGCGTTTGTATGTTCGTTCTGTATGTTATGCTTCGTGTGCTTTGTATATTAGTAATAATATCATGTCCAATCCTTAAGACAGAAACTCTCAAGGTACAAGCAAAATTTGGCAATTGTATGGTTGGTGGGTGCTTCACAGGAGACAAAAAAGAGGGTACAAAACATGCGGACATAGCTGGGCTGTTGGGTTTGCACATGAGATATTATGTGTTTATTCCAGTGAATTCATTTTGATAAAGTTTTGAATGATGTGCGCATACTGATGCAAACTGCGCGGCTAATTGATGAATCATGCGAACGCAAGAGCACACACTACGGGGATTCTCATCACGCTGACTGATTTCGACACAAATTAAATAAGAGTTTACAAAGTGGGCCATTCGCATTCGTACCAATCAGGCGGTGAGCAGTATTCCTGCCATATTCAAGTAGGTGTATATTAATGGTCATGCGTTGCGGTAGTTGTATGCTACGGACAGCCGTTCTATATACTGTGGTCCTGGATTTTCACCCTCAGTGTACATTATTTTTCGCATTTATGCGCTGGGGGAACTTGCGCTCGTTTCCTAATGGTTATTGACTGTATCTGATCCTCGGTTTCGGTTCAAATTATAATTTTGAATCGCATACGTGTTGGGGTTGCATAAAACGGCTGACTTTGCATGCAACGGCTTGTTGAAACTATAATAACTGCAATCGTACATGAAAATACGCGCACGAGAGCTCGTTTTGGAATCAGGTCTTTCCAACAAAATTACCTATATGAGCCAACCAATGTTCTATCATTTGCTTGCATGAAATGTACTTAGAGAGGGTGATATCCTTCAGTAGTTTGTCGGTATTTATTCGACGGCTTTTCAGAATTGTCTGACGTTCAGCTCAGATCTCGTATAAAAGATGTCAAAGAGCTCCTTACCCTCAACAAAACATTCAACGACAATAAAAAAGAGACAACGCTATGTTTTCGTATACATCTCCAATATTCCTACCAAAATTGTCGCAGCACGTCATATATATATATATATATATATATATATATATATATATATATATATATATATATATATATATATATATATATATATATATATATATATATATTAGATATATATATGCATATATATATATATATAAATATATATATATATATACATATATATATATTTATATATATATTTATATATATGTATATATATATATATATATATATATATATATATATATAAATATATATATATTTGTATATTGTTACAAATTGCAGCGTAGTGTTGATTTGGACAGTAGCGGTTTGATATTGTAGTGCAATTGTGACGATTATTGAACACCGAAAACACCCTATATATATATATATATATATATATATATATATATATATATATATATATATATATATATATATATATATATATATATATATATATATATATATATATATATATATATATATATCTATATATATGTATATAAATATATATATATACAGACTATACATGTACAGACTATACATATATCGACTATACACATATTCCGACTTTACATATACACACTATACATATACCGATTATACATATACCGACTATACATATCCCAAATATAAATATGCCGACTGTACATATATTGACTATGCATATACCCATTATACATATACCGACTATACATATACCCACGATACATATACCCACTATACATATACCCACTATACATATACCCACTATAAATATACCGACTATACATATACCGACTATACATATACCGACTAAACATATACCGACTTTACATATACAGACTGTAAACATACTCTCTATACATATACGTATATACATTTACAGACTATCCATATACCCACTTTACATATACCGACTATGCATATAGCCACAAAACATATACCGACTATACATATACCGACTATGCATATACCAGCTATACATATATCGACCATACCTATGTCGACTACACATATACAGACTATACATATATACCGACTATACATATATCAACTATACATATACACCGACTTTACATGTATTCACCGATTATGCATATACCGACTATTCATATACCGACTATACATATATACCGACTATACATATATACCGACTTAACATATACACACTATACATATACTGATTATACATATACCGACTATACATATCCCAAATATAAATATACCGACTCGACATATACGGACTATACATATACCGACTATACATATACGGACTATACATATACGACTTTACATATACCGGCTATACATATACCCACTATACATATACCCACTATTCATATACTCACTATACATATACCCACTTTATATATACCCACTATACATATACCCACTTTACATATACCTACTATACATATACCGACTATGCATATACCCACTATACATATATCCATTATACATAAATCTACTATGCATATACCGACTGTACATATACCGACTATATACATACCGACTATACAAATACCCACAATACAAATACACACTATACATATACCGACTATGCATATACCCTTTATACATATACCGGCTATACATATAGTATGGAACAGATAATGGCACGGAGAGCGTTCGTTTCGATTCTAACAAGTTTCATACAAGGAAAGGGATTCTCCAATGCAAGCTAATAGTAAATAATTTAAATTGTATGGCTTTAATGTTTGATATTGGCAAACCTAGGGGTTGATTGAAAGGCGTGAATTATTATCCATGTGTTTATTCCAGTGAGTTCCTTTTGATAAAGTGTTGAACATACGGATGCAAACTGTGCTGCATATTGGTCATTTGTATGAACACATAGACACTTACTGTAGGATAATCACTACTGGCTGGCTGAATTCGTCGCAGATTGCAAGTGGGCCATGCGCAATGCAGACAGGCCAATCAAGCGATAAGCAGTGTGCGAAGGCTGCCTTATTCATGTAGGTGTGTATCTATGGGCACGTTTGGCATATGCTGATAGTGTTTTCACCAACACTACCAGCGTACATGATGCATCGCAATTATGCACAGAAGGAATCTTGCGTTCATATCCTGACTGCCATCGACCATATCTCATCCTGGGTTTCGGTTCAAATTACAATTTGGAATCGCATCGCTTTGAGGTTGCGTAAACTTGCACACATCACATGCGACTTCTTGTTTAAACCTAAATGACTACGATCGTACATAACACTACGAGGGCGAGTGCTTGTTCTAGAATCGGATCTTTCCAACAATTGTCTAAATGAGCCGATCAATGTTCTTTCAGTCGCTTGCATGATGTGTACACGATTGATATCATTCTGCCGTTTTGTCGTTTTGTTGGTGTTAGTTGGGCGGGTCCTCTATCTAAAATGCCTGACGTTAAGCTCAAATCTTGCATAAAAGATATAAAAGTAGCATCTGTGCCCTAAACACAGCAATGAGTCACCGATGCCTAGTAACTACACACTATTGATGATAGTCTGTGCCACAAACATTCCATAATAAGTCGACACATGGGCTTGACACTGACATTATTAGCCACATCTACAATTCTTCTTTGTCCAAAGCAATGACAGCTCTACACAGCGTTTATTGCAATATGATTTGTTTACTCAATGCTATCAAACTATATGTTAAGGCAGCTATCAACACCGAAAGTGTTGGTTCAAAGACGTTCCGTAACTAATGAGACCATATGTTATCGTTACTCGATGTCTTCCGTTTCTATTACAATCTTTAAGATGTAGTCACCAGCGAACCACTGACCACAACTTGGATTGTTGCGTTATTTTGTTCAATAACTTGTAGATAGTCTAGGGGAGTACATTATGAGTAATGTAAAAGCGGTTGATCAATTCTCCTCCCCCCCACGCATATCCCGCTACCAAATACACATTCCCCTTTGAATGCCAGGTTTGTCCATTATACATTTTACCGATCCGTTTGCATGTATTGGAGAACGATCACATATTGTCACGCTGTTTTTCCCGGTGAAAAATTAATTCATTATCCCGCAGGTTGTTTCTTTGGTTTTCTGTGAAATTCAAATTTGCATCCTACGTTGGCTTTGCATTAGGGTGTTGGTAAACAGCCGTATTCGCATCTCCTAAAGACCATTCAACATTTGTTCAACCTATTGTGCCTTCTGAATATCGATGTGCCTAATACCGATTAGGATTAGTTCTTGTGCTATGTCTTGAGCACATAGAGACCAATATTGAGTTAAACATAAATACAAAACATGCTACAGATTCACACGATAACACGTGCACCATTAGTGACGTTTTATTATGATCAATTAATTAAATTTACGCCCTATCACCCACGGCAACCGTCTGCCAAAATTCAAAGCTGCCTATTGCTTTATTGACAAATATGCTAGTGGTAAATTTGTCCTTTGTTCTGCTTCATGTTATGGACAGGTTATTCCACTAAATTGAGTTCACATAAGTTGGATGTGTTGTTGGCCTTGCAATATGATGCATTTATCTGATATAATGCATATATCTAAATATTGTGATCAACAATCACTTTCATGACAGTTGATTCGTTACAGGCTATAGGAAGGTAATGTACTTGAGTTGAGTGGCCAATATGAGAAGATAACAAACATGAGGTACTACCGCAGCCTCTTGATATGGTGATAATTGTCGTTGGACGTGCAGCGTATATTTTACAAAACTACAGAGAGTAATGTAACACCAGCAATATTGCTCTCCTTTGGAACAAAAGCTGGATATAAAATCACCACGCATGTTGTATTGAGACAATACAAGTTACACCATCATTATTGGATCGACATTCTACGAAAGATAAGAAGACCAGGGCGATAAATTGCAATTATGCACCATTGACGGGTCAATGGGTCATAAGTGATAACCTTCGTGTGTCAATGAAGCTGAAGGGTAATGCGTTGATGCATTTATATATGTCACTTTTTTCAGAAAAAACAATATTGTCAGATGTTGCAGCGCCCCAAAATACACCCGCATGTGGGATTACGTAATTTCACAGGTCGATTTTAAACAATGCACCGTGTTGTCTCCGACCTTTGTTAAAATATAACATTTCGAGCGAGATCCTAGACCGATTGCTAACTACATGATGAATGGGAACTTCACATGAAAAATTAAATGGTAATAATTCTATCCTTGAGGTCACCGTCCGTATACAGTAAATGCTAAATTGTGGATGTTCATTCCCGCGAACCATCTTTGATTAAGCCTCACATCGCGTCCGCATATCGATGCAAAATGCGCCGATATTATGCGAGTTTTGATATTTATTTTTTATGCATTTCTGCACACACTGATTGGTATGTATTGTGTGGATTTTCTCATCGTTGGTTGACGTGACTGTTTTAAAGTTGCTGAAAAAGTGTCATTAGCAAAGCAAATACACTTATCAAGCTATGGGCAGTATGTAAATCTTGCCACATTCATGTAGGTGTTTATGCATAGGCATATTTTGTTATCCCGTATGTAATTGTCCGAGCCATGCTGCATAAAGTGGTCTTAGGCTGCATATTTACCGACACAATCTCAGCATAAGTACATAGTGAATATAAGCGCATATATGATAGGCGCTGGGGGAATCGGTGTTCGATTTCTTGACACCGTATCTCTTGTCCTGTGTATTGAAATTACACCTTTTAATTGCATCGAGACCACATGCCAGCTTGACCATCGTTGCATATAACGGATTGTTGTGACGTAATGCATATAATTGTTCACGCAGGGACGTGGCTGTTATGAGCCATTGATTGGGGTTGATTTATCATTTTGTGAAAGGCAGAATAGATAGCTGCTCTTGCCCATGCATATATAATCCTATATAATCCCCGGTGCTACTAATCATATGACAATGTGCCGTGTTTTCCCTGTCAGACTAAAGAGTCATTGAACGCGAGAGTGCAAACGCCTGAAGCCATAAGATCCACTAGTCACTTGCTTATGCTCTCTGGTGTCCGTGATCTTGGACGAGGAAGACACTAGCATAATAACAACAATTAATGCAGTGAATCGCCTTACATTAACCTCATTAACGGACACTTTATTCCACCAGAGCTAACATAATCAAGATTCCATACATATTCATGGAGTAAAAGTGCGTTGATGGTCAAGGCAGACTTTGTGGAAGTATTGACTGGCATGGTTTCGTTTGCTGTGTGTTGCATCGATACGCTAATTTTTTAAGAGGACATACATTTTTACAGTGAATTGGACTGGTCCGTATTGCTGCTTGCCGGCTATACGCATAGCGAGCTGGCAGCAGCGGCGACCTTTGTGAAACTATAAACCTTAAACATTCATTCGGAAGCCAAACAACATTAAGCAATAAAAAATTCGTATCTACCTATAATTAACAAAATTACTATGGATTTATCAATAATGTTGAGTGTTTAGCTATCGTTGGCACCTGAAATACTTATCATCTGTATATGACAATATAGGTTAATGTGCTAGACCGCGTGGCGTAGCGGCATAGTTTTAGACCTCCATGCCAGAGGCCGGTGTTCAAATCCAGTACACGGACATAACTTTTTTCCCGAATTTTCGTGCCACAACAAATATTTCATCTAAATTCAATAGAACACGATTCGTGCTGTCGATTACAACAGCTGAGCAGATTTTTATGATTATAGAACTGATATTTACGATTTTATTAGCAATCGAAAATTTGACGAAAATTGACTGAGTGAAATTTGTTTTTTCAACTCAACGCGCTTTGAAAGCGACAAATATTTTGATAGCATATGTCTATAATAAAAGTGTAGTAATTGTGTCAGCTTTTAGATAATGTTAATTTTTTTACGATCGGACGATAATTAGAGAATTTATTGCGAAATTAAAACGTTGAGAGATTTTGGTTACCAGAAATTTTCGACCTGCTACAATTTTTTAAACAATGCATTATTTACAACTAAGTATATTTAGAAAACGTCTACAATTACATTACACTTTCAGAATATCTAAACTGTTTTTAAATGGAATTCTAAAGCATGGACGTATTGAGCATTGAACTAGTGTCATTTTTTGAAAACTTTGATGCTATTGTAACCGGAAGTGACGTCATCGACATCCAAAAAACACTTATCTTCCGATAGCCAGTGCTTCTGTGAACATTCGACCCAATTTTTATGACCATCCATCGAATATTGTTGAAGTTATGAGCGATGGAAAAATGTGGTAAAATACTACCACAAATTTTCGAGTGGGGGCTACGGGGCGAAATATGCATATTTTGTCATGATATTTGATATGGAAAGTTGGCGAATAAATCAGGCTACAAGGAAATGTAAACTTTTTAAAAATCGCACCGTAGGTTAAGATGATATTAAGGATTGAAAAATTCACAACGTGACCTTGACCTTAATATGAGGTCAAGGTCAAAACAAAACATCTCGGTTCTGCGCATCATTGACGCCTAACGATTGGTGAAAAAAAAATTGGAAAATTTCAAAAATTGCGACCTGTATCGCGAAACAAAAAATTGTTTACAAACATACATAAGGACAAACCGGACTGACCAATATAACGTGGCGTTATGATTACGCCAAGTTAACAAACCGGGTCGATCGCCATAACTTGGCTTCGAGCCAAGTTAACAAACCGGGGTGATCGCCATAACTTGGCGTTTCAAAAACGCCAAGTTAATAACAATGAGAAATATAGTAGTCGCACGTGTCTACTCAGAATACATGATTTTTCCTACATAAGCAACTTAATTGGATTGAGATGGTATGCCCGTCGATCAGTTAGTGGCTAATCGGATTATCGGTACGTAACATTACGACTCTTGTCAGCTGCCCACCTAGCATGGGGGTGATGCTGTTGATGCAATGCCGATACATAAAAGCAGGCGAATATGCAAATATATGCAATAAGGCTTGCGATGTTAGGCATGTGATACTGATATGTAATCTTTAATTTATGAAATTGAATGTAGAAAAAAATCTTGTAAGCAATAATGTTGCAAAAGCGCAATATACGACGCTTGCTGTTATTATTGTGCTGTAACACCATATCATGTAGTAATTCATGCATGAAAAAATAACATGCGCATTTGATTCGGCGATAAGCTGTACGATTTGCGATGTACAACAATTCTACTTTAATCAATACATCAAATATTTTAATTGAATATGAAGTGAGCAGGCATAGGTTTAGTGTATTTCTGGCAAGACATTTTCTATAGGGGGCGTGTCATATTTCCGGAATATATGAGATGTATGGGGCTTTACATGTTGATACAATCTTGTGGATACTCCAATTGTCCACTTATTCCTATTTTGGGCCCATATGTCGTTAACAGTTGTGGGTACTTCGCAGTTTTGCACTGCGTTCATTTGTGGTTAGCTGCAAAGTTTGCGTCTGCATTATAATAAGCCTTCAACGTTTTCGTTGACTGATCATTCGTGAACATGTTTATATGAGGCAAACCGTGTCAAAATTAACCTCAAGCCAGCAGAGTATTGATTCAGAAGTAAGTGACATCACCTAAGACTAGCATTTATTGCTGAAAACGAGGTGACAGCATATTATAAGTTAAATGAAGTGATGGAAGTAATATGGCTGAGAGGAATATGCGTGATCAATGCTTTTCCCAATGAATTTACGGTTTAGTAAATGCAGAAGGGCCAAGCCAATGTCAGGTCATTGCGACAAATGTTTCTTCAAAACAGTCTGCTGATTTGATGAAATAACAACATAATCTGGTCAACTCTCACCACCAGCTGACAGATGGCAGTGCTAGATATAGTAGCGTGTGCACCCATAAATAGTGTTATGGGTATGCCGACGCATAGTGAGATGAGACAGCAAAATTCTATACTGAAAGACTCGCAGACCATTATCTATCAACTACGCGTCAGTCATATTTCTCAATGAGCGGTTAAATATAACCATTATTAGTAAGGCCATATTCGAGATGTTAAGTTGTACAACCTGTATAAATCATTGAGTAATATAATCCACGATTGACATTGTTTTAGATTATTCAATTACCGGCGAAACTAAAAACTTTCTGCCTCCATATGTTTTCTCGTTAAACCTAATATCATTATTGTTTGTACTGATTATAATTACTTGCGCCTGTTTAAGTATTAGCGAACCCTAAGAGGTAATTTGAAAAAGGCACAAGGCTAATGTTGCATATTAAACGCTGAAAATGTATGAATCATGTGAAGCGAGAGTGACGTGAATAGGGCAGTAATTGCGCGGACAAGGCTGCGTATGTTTTACAGTATTAGTACAAGGCATATTTGATTAATGGAATGCTTCACTAGGGCGCCCCTTACGTAAATTGTGGTTCGCAGACGAATGTAAAATCCACTACAGACATCTAGCATGTATGGTGAAATCCAAGTTGATCCTCTGTATTCTGTATTTATTTTGAAAAAATAATCGCCTTCTAGGAACAGCTCACTTACAGATTTGCTTCGCAACCAGTTAAATGCATACCGTGAATATCATATGTTCTATCAATATTTACTGTAATTACCACTGTACAAGATTTATGGTTCGGGCAACCAGATATTATTACTCTCTTTGAGTAGGATAGTGTTGATGTGGATGTGTACAGGTGAGTACATAACATAACCGACAGAAATGGCTAATATCTTAAAGAACTGCAGAGCAGCATATAGCTCCACCTGCTTAGGAAGGGTGTCTGTCAGCAGGTGTACGTCAATGCTAACCATCCGAAGTACTACATGGATGCAACGCCGTTGCATGTTCAATTAAGAGGACGTTGAATGCTGTGCGGATCATTGTATATTAATACTTTGTCACTCATGAGCGTCTTTTAAGTTAAATGAATATACATGCGAAGTTTGCAAACTGGCTGGGGCTTCATATACACGGTAGGTAGCTTGCGTCTTAGGTATGTATGAGACGTCTCAATGAAGCATCAGTAAATGGCTTGACAGATAAATCAGTATTTATCTAACACAGTGGACAACTTGTGCATCGCTCTTATCACCAAAACGGAATTGCTTGCAACATATCGATATGCACTCGTCCTAGACAATACTAGTAAGCATATTGAAAGTCGTATCGCATGAAATGTTTTTTTATGTAATAGGGATTAGGTATAAGAGCGAAGTAAAGCTAACGTGTCACTGTAATCGTATCTTTTCATCAACACGTAGCTATTATATTATCTCTTGACTATGTCAGATACGGAGGTCATAAAAACGTCTTCTTAAGCACATTCACACTATTAAATGCACTATAAAATGAAATGAATTGTCAAACATAAGCACCGCAAAACGTACATTAAGCCCGACCACAGTGATTGCTGTTTTGTGCGGTCAGCGACGCAGGGTGCGTTTGATCTAGGCAATTACTGAGAAATTGTTGAGGCTTTTACTTGCTTTCATGTGATAGCGTAGCATTATTTGGTATATAAGTATATAAATTAATAAAACATTGAAAATCTAAGATAAGTTTACGAAACCGAAACATGTTACTGACAGACCAACAGAAAACAAAAAATGATCATCATATTGACTATATGTTTTGTCGCCTCCAATGTCCCAAAATGGTTTTTTGCTACATGTCCAAAATGGTCGCATTCGTATTACCACAATCACAGTGATTGTATGATTGTAAACCGTCTCGAATATTGCATTAGCTTTTTGTATCCATGCTAGAAGCACATTCAGAACATTGACGGCATATGCAACACACACTTGTGAAGCCGATGTATTCAGATATATGTCAAAATATCCGTACGATATTGCAACAGCCAAGGAATCGTCAATTGAGTTATCATGCCCTAGCGGTTTTCTTAGGAGAATATCGGCTCCTGGTAAAGCTCCATGGATGTGTTGCCATATTATGCTGTTAGCTCATATTACACTTGACGTTATGCTTTTGTTCTATATCCGTCCTTCACAGCAAATACATATCAGTATACAGAAAATAAGCACGGAAACGACTGCAAGGTAGCATATGTACATATTTATATATATAAGAATTAAAAGTATACTACATATTCATCTTATTTTTTAGTCAAAGTACAACAGACGTAATATTGGATTGTTCCACTGCTGCACAGGGCGGATTATTCTCGACGGTATTTAACTGATATACACCCAGCTATCCCTTATCTAATCTGACATCAATATTCTAACACGCATGTTAAGATTTAATCATTGTCAGAATATTTTATTCAGCCACACACCGGGCACATGATGCCGAGGCTCGATTGGTTAGATATACAATTACTTCATTGTTAACAGACATTGTCGCTGGAATGCTGACTAATTATGTATCACTTTCTTCCACAAAAGTTGTGTTTTATATTACATCTTAGCCCAATCGACCTGTAGCTCCAAACGCAATGGAGCCCCAGTTTATACGAATATGCTTACATATTCCGTTTTAGGGATGCATGAATGGTATTTCCCTGTCTGCTTCATAGTATTTGCGCATATCTCCAAGAGCCCATTTAAGCTAGATTACAAAATAAGCAATTGAATCATAATAAAGTGACGGTATCACTGCAAGCAGTCATGTCATGAGTTGTGGTGCTTGATTGAACTGTTTTAGTGAATTAATGTTGGTACGTCTTTAGAGCCTTGTTACTGCGACAGTCAAACAATGTGTGTGCGTTTTAGCCTCTATTGCTTGAGGGTAGCAATGATTAGGTGATCATATGCCGCAGCGACCTTCAATCAGTGCTGTGTTAATTTTGAAAATTGTTTACCTGTTGAATCATCATCATATTGTAGAATACGCAGCACTTAATTCAGGCTACTGCTAGTCGTTCGAAATATTAAAGAGGTGTGACGTGTGATCCAACAAATATTTCTTCAGGCAGCAAAAGATTTGCCTCGTCTGCAAGTGCGGTAGATATTCGAGATTATATTCGATACTTAAAATAGTGAGTAATCAGAATTTTTTTATTAGCAGATATAAAGATGCAATTATAATGGGCCATCTACTCGTCGCAGGATCATCCGACATTAACATCGCATATGCATTGCCTGGAGTACTGCGCGCAAATCTACTTTAAAGCCATACGAGTGAACTAAACATGGGTCATTATATGACTTTGTGCACTTGCAAAATCAAAATATATGTGACATGATTTTATCTAGATCATAATATTTAAAACAATTCCATTACGAATTTTTTGTTAGTAATTTTACAAGCTGTGATACACAACAAACGCTTTAGAAAAATATCAATGAAATACAAACATTTTCAGTGATGCCCCATCGCAATTTGTGACCAAATTTTACATCACATGATTTAGATCCGAAATAGATCCGCTATGGCTGTGTGGTGATTTTCATCAGCTAAATCATATGGGGATTTGTAAAACTTGTTACGAATTTCAGTTGAAGCTTTGTGACGTATCAAGCATTTGACACATTCATAATGCCCATGCCTGGAAGCAAAGTGAAGCGCTGTGTCACGGTTTCTCTCCTCTGTCCGGTTGATTACTGCACCTTGAAGAATAAGATGCTCAATCGCTTTGAAATGGCCCCGGGAAGCAGCGATCATGATTGGCGTGACGCCGTATTTGTTTGGCGAATCTACATCAAAATCCTTATCCTGGAAGTACCGCAAGCAGTCAACGTCACCACCAAAGGCGGCGGAATGGATCAGATGTCCGCCATATCTGATTTCTTGAACATTCAAATTTGCTCCTAGTTCAACAAGGAATTTGATGACATTGAGGTGGCCACCTAAAGCAGCTGACATGATAGGAGTCGAGCCGTGTTTGTTCGGCATATTTACATCAATATCCATATCCAGGAAGTATCGCAAGCAGTGTACGTCACCACCACGGGCGGCGGAATGGATGAGATGGTCGCCATATTTGATTTCTTGAACATTCAAATTTGCTCCTCGTTCAGCAAGGAATTTGATGATATTGAGGTGTCCACCTAAAGCGGCTGACATGATAGGAGTCGAGCCGTATTTGTTGGGCAAATCTACATCAATACCCATGTCCAGAAAGTACCGCAAGCAGTTTAGGTCACCACCACGGGCGGCGGAATGGATGAGATGGTCGCCATATTTGATTTCTTGAACATTCAAATTTGCTCCTCGTTCAGCAAGGAATTTGATGATATTGAGGTGTCCACCTAAAGCGGCTGACATGATAGGAGTCGAGCCGTATTTGTTGGGCAAATCTACATCAATACCCATGTCCAGAAAGTACCGCAAGCAGTTTAGGTCACCACCAAAGGCGGCGGAATGGATCAGATGTCCGCCATATCTGATTTCTTGAACATTCAAATTTGCTCCTCGTTCAACAAGGAATTTGATGACATTGAGGTGGCCACCTAAAGCAGCTGACATGATAGGAGTCGAGCCGTGTTTGTTCGGCATATTTACATCAATATCCATATCCAGGAAGTATCGCAAGCAGTGTACGTCACCACCACGGGCGGCGGAATGGATGAGATGGTCGCCATATTTGATTTCTTGAACATTCAAATTTGCTCCTCGTTCAGCAAGGAATTTGATGATATTGAGGTGTCCACCTAAAGCGGCTGACATGATAGGAGTCGAGCCGTATTTGTTGGGCAAATCTACATCAATACCCATGTCCAGAAAGTACCGCAAGCAGTTTAGGTCACCACCAAAGGCTGCGGAATGGATCAAATGGTCGCCATTTTTGGTTTCTTGAACATTTAAATTAGCTCCTCGTTCAGCAAGGAATTTGATGATATTGAGGTGGCCACCTAAAGCAGCTGACATGATAGGAGTGGTGCCGTGTTGGTTGGGCAAATTTACATCAATACCCTGTTCCAGGAAATACTCCAAGCAGTATTTGTGAGCTCTCAAGGCCGTGCAATGTATTGGACTGTTGCCATATTTCTTTTCCCGCACACTCAAGTCAGCTCCTCGGTCAACTAGGAATTTAATGATTTTAAGACGTCCGCCATCGGCAGCGTGATACAGGACAGAACGCCGTTGCGGACCGAGCGAATTCAAATTGGAACCTCTTTGTATGAGATACTCCACACACTCGAAATTACCGCGATAAGCAGATCCCTCTAATGGTCGATTGCCATTTTTCTTGCAACGAGTTTCAATATTTGCACCGTATTTTGTCAACATTTTGAGCGTCTTCATGTGATTCTTATGTGCAGCAAGGTGAGCGCACGTCAGACCATAATCATTGGACGCGTTAACATCCACACCTTGCTCCAGGAAGTATTCAACGCAGTCAGCGTGGCCGTGGATCGCTGACAAATGCATTGGCATATCTCCATACTCATTTGATTTAGCAAGCACATCAGCTCCATTTTGTACAAGTAATTTTATTTCCGACAGGCGCCCATCTGTAGCCGCTTCATGAAGAGTGGTCACATATTTCATATTTCGTGACGACATTGTTTATTGATTATCCACAGCTGAAAAAACAAATATGACCCGCTATCATTAATATAGGGCCGCTCTTAATACCAACAAAGATAAACGATTATGTAACTACTTACATCTCTTGGGAATTCTCGCAAGCAATGATTTTCAGATATTATCTGCACAGGCTATTTATAATCTCAAAGGAAAGCAAAAACCCGAAACAGTGATCAGACAAAGAACGAATCATGCAATTCACTACTCCCAAAGTGAAAAAGGAAACTGTCAGGTGAGCGTGTTCGATTCTACGTAGTTATGTGGTAGGGGAATTCAGAAGTTTCGCTCTGACACAAAGAGTCTCTTGACATTTGCACTAATATTATTTGCCTGTCAGATAATCGATTTTTATTTGCATTTTTATAGGAACCCACAGCTTGATGAACTTTAAGAGGCGTATATGCATCAGTTTCTAAGAGTGGCGGGAGGGGTTGGGAGGAGACGATGGGTGGTGGTTGTAGCTAATTAACGAGGAAAAATATTATAAGTGAATTCAAATACCGAGGTGGCTGCATCAGGAACCATAGCATTGCTATCCAATGGCACAGGGGTCAGCATAACGACAGGTGTCCTGGCCTAGTCATCAATCATATTGAGCATAAGTATTCCATACCAGCTGAACTGTCGATTAGTTGTGAATCATGTCCTGCCTTATGTAAATCTGAGCAAACATCTCTGAAATGTCTGCCTGCTATAGCAAACACGAGGGTACTTATAACTACAGGCTCTTGACTATGATTAAGCACTCATGGAACCACAGAACCACACGGGTGAGCCCTTTTAGCGTGGCTAAAGACGCTTTGGCGATATCACCTCGTAGTTGAAAGTGACGGTAAACCCTGACTATAACCATAACTTTTTGCATGTCGCATGAGAATTATTATTTTGAAATCAGTTCTATTCTCATCACATCTCTCTCTAAGCCTTTATGCAAATCTTCTTCTTACATTCAAATATTATGTTGACTTACTAATCTCACGTTTTACTTTCCCCACAGCTTTGAATTTAAGCCTTCCTTCATTATCTCAAGTGTGGATCTCCGCACCGATTGTTTGTTTCACTACGTACGTTAAGCAAGATGAACAAGCAATATCAGAACAGATTACGTAGGAATATGCAAATGCATGGAAGAAATATGCGAAATTGCCTGGAAGACTGCAAATAAAGACCGGCCAAGGAAAGAGAAGAAGTGAGAGAGAAAAAAGAAAGAGCGTTAGTGGATGACACATGTTTAACGCGGGTTGACGTGATTTGTATTGTCTTATTCAGTAAACGAATCAAGGTAGCAAGGCTTGTCCAATAGCTTGAGTGACTGATAGGCAGTGCTGATGAGTGAACGAAAGATATGCTGGTAGTAATCAGAGCGCCAGCTACCGTGGTGCTGAAGCAGATAGGGAAGCACGCCTGCGCGATTACCCAGAGAGCAGGCGCCCTGACGGCGGCTATGGCCTGAATAAAGGGTCGGATACAACCCGCTTAAGGCTGGTGACAAACGTGCCAAGGGTGAGTGTGATGATGCGGTCGTGCATGTCGGGGAAAACGAAGGCGGGTGATGATGCGGGAGAGGAGATCAGGTGGAGCATTTGATCGTATGTGCGTACTTGAATGTGAGGAATGGAAGCTATCACGATTGTGGGAGAAGTGTAACAATCATGAAGAGTCTTTGTTTGTTGTAAATTCAAGCTCGAATGTGACTTAAGTGCGACGAATCTCTCCAACAAGACAAATGTCAACGAGCTGGTTTAGGGAAGGAGGGGTCATATTTCCCTTTCTTAAGAAGACGAAGAAAGCGAGGAGAAAGGAGGTCAATAGGGTCGCGTCTACCAGTGAGACTTAGTTGGTGTTACACATGAAGGCGACATGCATCCGAGGTTCAATGGTAAGTTTGGTGAAGGGTGTATTTACGACAGATTTATTAAATTATTGTAGCATAAGCATTATATCGAAACCCGATGGGCCGATCAAGTGGATAGCCAAACGTGAATAAAGCACGCAGACATCGACAATATAGTTGTTGATTGATTGGTGTGAGGTGAGTGATCTGCACAAGTAAACAATGTAGCGCCAGATGAATGTAGAGGTCAGGCCGATCAAGCGCAAAAATTGATGTAAATGTGCCACTGAAAAGCTGAGTTGGATGTCGATCCGGACGCAAAGGCACTGTTTTAATTAGGACCACGTCGCAGACGATCTAATATACACCTGGTAGGACGCCTGGAATGGAAGCAGAGTCATAGAAGGGTAAATAACCAATGAAATGGAATCAAGGGAACTCGAGTCGACCAGCTCATTATATATCACGGAGATTCCAGGAGACTCAAATAACGCAGCTGTGTGGTGCTTGTACGAACCACAAATATTGCAACAAACGCTGCATGTCAGGTAACTTTGAACTACCCCAGCTCAAACGTGTGATACTGCCATGTTATTCACGGCTGTGACTATGCGTAGGTGCTCAAATAACGGTCCCTGTAGTGAGGCAACTCTCTCGGGTAGGTCGCACGAGGAAGGCGAACAATGAGAGCGCCAGTTCGCGAGAAACACACTATAAATGACTCACTAGCACGATACTTATGCATCCTCGGTCGTTGCACTCCGTCTTTCTGGCACATCAGTTATATTAGCATTGTGGTCAGTATAAATTGAGAACCACATATTGATATAAGCAAATTAATAGTATTGGGTTACAATGTGAAATCCATTCTTAGCACTGTGAAAGCGAAATGTAAAGGCTTGTTAAAGAAATATATGTCATCTAGCAATTATCAAGCTCTTATTGTATTAATAACCCGACGTTTTCCAAACCAGATCATCAAATATGACCAATTACATAAATATAGCCCATTGCGTCACTGGAGGGGTGGTGGGACAGTACGAATAGTTTGGGTGATTGGCTCCACTTTGTGCATATGATCAAGATCACATTTACCATTTCTACCATAGCTAGTCCACCGCTACCACACCAAAGAAACAACTTCCTTTTATCGTCGCATTAATGATACTACACGCTCCAAAACAACAATAAATGAAGTGACTCTTACCTCCACCCCTATGTTCGTCGATTAAAGTTCCCTTACTGCCAAAGAACGGAGAGGATGTCTCAGTTGCGGTCTTCCATCCCATCCTGATAGCATTCCATCTTTTTGGGTTATGAAGTGCATTGGAAGTTATGGATCCAGCTTGACCTTACTGGGGCTTGCATTGTAATGTTTTGCCGGAAAATGGAGAAGTTAGTTACATCTGTGTCTCTATGGGAGGGGGGGGGGGGGGGGGGTTAGTAACGTGTGAAGGGGTGAGGGTCGGGTCGGTCATGCTATCTTAATTTAAACACGGTTTTATAATAATTAAGCACCATTAACACAGCCTGCATTTTGGAAAAAAAACATTTACGCTTGCAACAAAGCTGAAAAGATATCCCCCCCCCCGAAAAAAAAGGCAACAGGGTGGTATCTAATCCAGCAATGCAATATCTTTGGGTGTCAGGCAATATAGCTTACAATGGACGTACCAACAGCGCCATGCGATACGCAAATGTAACACAGGTACTATGTTATTCAATTATATGCTGGATACGATTTATGCAAACAGCTTGTATGAGATATCCATTGTATATAAATCGGATGGATAATAGCTTACGTTCTCACGAACGATTTCTCTAGCGGCAGCTTTACCACCTGAGTAACGGCCAATGAATACACACACAGACGGCCAATGTCTGCTTGTGATTAGCGGCCCATAACTCAACTTTACTACTTGTGATCAATCGATAACTCGCAGTCATAGTATCGGATTGTAACTCCCCATCACTGCTACCGAGTATAGGTTATAATTTTTCCTCACTGCTTGTACGTATCTATAACACTACTTCACGGCTAGTGAGAATTACTCTGTAACTTCACTTCACTACATGTGAGTGTCTCACTGCTTGTAAGTATCTATACCACTACACGGTTAGTAAGAATCGTTCTCTAAATACAATTTCCTGTTTGTGACTGTCAGTCTGTCACTCGCCTTCACTACTTGTGAGAGTCACTCTCTAATAACCATTGACTGCTGGCGAGCATCAATCTGTAACTCTTCGTCACTGCCTGTGAGTGTCATTCTGCATCAACCATTTGTAAGTGTCGGTATCTAACTACATTAGCTGCTTATCAGTGTCGGCCTTTACAACCAATAAAATCTTATAAATGTCGGTCGCTAACTACCATTCACTGTATCTGCTTCCAACTATTATCGACTGCTTTTGCATGTCAGTCACTAACTACCATTCACTGCTAGTGACTGTCGGTCTCTAACTACCTTTCGCTTCTTGTGAGGGTCAGTCTCAAATAACCATTCACTGCCTGTGAGTGTCCGTCTCAAACTACCATTCACCGCTAATGAGTGCCCTCTATAACTCCACTGTACTGCATGCAAGCATCGGTCTGTAACTCCTCTTAACTGCTTGCGAGTGTCGATTTCTTACTACTGTTTCCCTGAAATGTGAGGGTCCGTCTGTAACTACCATGCACTGCTTGTGAGCATCGGTCTGTAACTCCCCTTCACTACTTGTGAGTGAGGGTCTCCAGGTACCATTCACTTAATACGAGTATCTGTCTGAAATACCACTTCACTGCTTGCATTTGTGTCGGTCTATAACTAACATTCACTGCTTGTAAGTGTCGGTCTATAACTAACATTCACTGCTTGTAAGTGTTGGTCTGTAACCACCATTTACTGCATTCGAGTATCGGTCTGTAAATCCCATTCACTGCTGGCGAGTGTCGGTCTCTATCTACTCATCACTGCTTGTGAGGATCGGATTCTAATTCCTCGTCACTGCTTGCGATTGTTCGGTCTCAAACGTATAATCACTGCTCGGGAATGTCGGTCTGTAACTCCATACTGCTTGGGAAAGTCTGTCGCTAACTGCCGTCCATTGCTTGTGAGCGTCAGTCTGTTAACTCTACTTCACGGCTTTCGAGTGTCGGTCTCTAACAAAAATTCACTGCTTGTGAGCGTCTGTCTCTATCTACCATCAACTGCTTGCGAGTGTCGGTGTCTAAAAGCCACTTACTGCTTGTGAGTACAGCCCCTTCACCCGGATTCACTGCTTGTGGTGTCGGTCTTAAACTACAATTGACTGGATGCGAATGACGGTCTGTAATCGGTCCCCAATTCTGCTTCATGACTTGTGAGTATCAGTCAACCACTCCCAATCCCAGGCTCTGTATCGTGCTATACCTGCCTTCCCAACTATTGAATCTCTAGCAATACCTCACGCCACTTCGCTTATGTTACTGTTAATACCGCCGTCAACCTTATTGCAAAGCGAGTTTATGTGCGCACCTCATCTGAACTGGCTTTGAAAGTCTGTTCTGAAAGCTTCCGCGGTATACTCTTGGGATCTAAAAGAGCTTCTACAACGCTCGAAAGATATGCCTTTCTCTGAATAACATAGTTCAAGTCACATGCACATATGAACGCACATCACAACCAACAGTACTGCATCCTGTAGATTACCCCTGTCACATTAACAACTTGTGTACATTTATACATAGCCAGGCTTTTCTGTCTCTTACACCTTGGCAACATCGATGCATCACTGACATGAGCAACTTTTACTCATCAATTTCACTTATCCTACATCGCCAACATCACTGGCAACAAACCGCATCACCCCCTGCACTGGCATCTATGATTGTGGACTTGACTACATTAATGCCATCTTTGTCATATAGGTAAATAACTAAGATACCAATAAGGGAAAAGGGGAACTTTGAAGTATAACGCTTTCAGGCTTCACTGATTATTGCGTAAATATATACCCCGGTTATTCGTTATAATTCGCAAAACATTGTTTGTCGCCCAACTGGCGCGTTCACAACAATTTGGATATATATTTGAAAGCATAACAATTGCTATAAAACAAATTATGCTGCATATAGAATAACTAAACTGAGTAATACACCAACTACAGCTTGGCTATATTAGGAGCGAATATAAACAAAAACGGAATTGGCAGGAAGCGTAGAACTGTGGGAGATATACATACAATTCATTAATATGCATTTTGTAAAGACGTAATTTGTAAAGACGAAAATGGTACTAAAATAATACTACTCAAAACTAGTGTATGAGGCTAGGCGTTTTGTTTTTTATTACCGATACGACTACCCTAACAGCCAATCAGCATGCTTTATTGTATTGTAGGTGTTCTAACGTTGCACCGTCGGATTGCGACTGTCACTTAATGCGACCTCGAACACACTTTTGGTATGCATCCTTACCCCATGGGAAAAGACTTCAGGAAGATATTAGCTTACCTGGCACCTGCTAGGTCTCTATCCACCTGTATTTTTTCACATCTCAAAGGCATTTCCACTGGCAAGATCCCACGCAGGGACAAGTATTGGAGTCTTGCGCAATGCAACACAGTATTGTTTGCTCGTCCAGAAATCATCACAATTAATGACCCCGAAACACTAAGAGATAGTAATGGGACACTTTCTCTCTAGCAATCCGCGGATAATTTCCGCATAATGGGCGTGTCACATAGCGACAACGACATGCTTTTCACTGGGGCCTTCATTTTTAGTGGCTGACAGATTCATTGCAAAGCAAGGTTGTCGTTGCTCGTTCAATACCCCGACCTGATCATGCTGCTTTTATTTAATGGTGATGGATAATAACGACTTGATGATCAGATGTCTTCGAAGATTACAATGTTTCTTTCTACTGGTCCAGCGAAGCATTATAACGACTGGATGGAGAATCGTAATACAACACTGTTTTAGGTGCTTTGCGCCTTTAAAACGTTGGAAGGCACCGAGGATATGATGTAAGCCGTATGACTGCATCGCTACGAGAAACGTTATCAAGTTGAATGACTCTTCAATGCGAATGAAGTAGATAAATAGTGCACTGCATTGCAGACTGCTCCTTGCTGATTTAAGCGAATCTTTACGTAAAATGTCATTATCATTCTAAATTTAATGTACCCTTTAATGCATTTCACACCCATAACAAATATCCATCATTCAGAATGAGTCAATATTACCATGATCAACTACAATGGTCACATCAACAACAGTGTAGCGCATGTACCCAGGACAGTTGTGCTTTAAGCTATGAAAACGAGCTAATTTGTTCCCACAGACGCCGATAAAGATTTTTCGAAATGTTTTTCTCAAATGCCATATGCCTTAAAAACAATTAGAACTGACGATTACACTCCCGCATATTTCTGCTCCGCGTGAGAAATACCGAGGAAAATATAGGAAAGAATCTACTAGACATTGAGCCAAATGTCGTAGCAGAGTGTTATTTATGCAAATGTTTTACAAGCTATTACTTACCTTCCGCCAGTTGCTGTTCCTACCTGTGAATAAAGACTTGATAAACAAACATATTGTATCCTTGGTATTTGAATAATCCAAATGTGTACATTTGTGCTACTTATATTTATAACAAGGGCAGTTTGGATTGATTCCGAACGGATATGATTGGTATTAAATTCTAAGGTAAAACCTAGCCAATATCTTTTTACCGCCTCTGTTATTTTTTATAAAGCCTACCATTAGCGCTAATGGGATGATTATTTATGATGAAAACCTTCAAATTCCGTGGTACAGAAACAGATCTTGGCTGATGCAAATCGCCAAGGGTTTAATATGTGACTAAAGCAGGTAAATATCATGGTAAACCATGGCTTGTGACATACGGCTGTAGTTTCTGGTCAAAAGATAAACACTAACTAAACGTATGATGAAATCAGAAAGAGTGCATTTATACAAGAGGTTCTCATTCATTCAGAAATATGCCAAATATTGTAGATGTCAGGGGGCAAACATGACCGCTATGAGTTGCAATGACCTATGCAAGTTCAAAGCACAGAGGAATCAGTCATAACCGAAATGCGGACGGTCTATTTCAGAAAGACAGCCGATAGTTGATCTACAAGGGAAGGATTAACCGGTGAATGTCATGATCATCTACGCTAGTTCATCAACCTACGTCAGTAAATGATGTTTATAATCAATGCGGTTTGTGTTGTGTATTATTGCAATATTTTCTACAGCATACACGACGTTTTATGTAACAAAATTGATCGAATAAGTATTGCAATCAACTGTCTCTGTCTTATAATGTCCTATGTTTGGCTTTGCCAATTAACGAAAATGTCAAATGTCAGCGCTTCAATTGCCTCCCGTTAAGTAAGAACCACCAGTACATGTACTTGGCTTCAATCCAGCAGTTTTCGTTAAACGTATTTCATGATTGGCTGAATCACGCTTCCATGATACAAAACGTCAGTGATTCAATGATGGTTACTTTGCTCTCTGTGCGCTGCTTACACATAAGGAATTTGTAGTACCCACAGAATCCCCCTACGTGAGATCTGATCTTGAAGGCCTTGGATAATTTTATCTGTACTATGTAAGAGACATCGTGTTTACGATTGGCATAATGCTCATCTTCCCAATTGAGTATTAACCACGGACGACAGCTATTTCATGTGACTAAGGAGCAGCCTGTTGTTGCCATGAAGTTGATTTATGATGTCCACGGACACCTTGTCGTTTTTGTATCCTTACACGAAGAACGCTATATGTTGGAAAATGGTTTCAGAATAGAATGTTTCCCGGGTAGACCTATTGAAAGCGATGCGACTTTTACAGCGTCCGCGCCGTTTACTATTCACGATGGTTAATGTCCTCGCTGTAGATGGTGGTATGAGATGGTCAACAACCTTCCCCGGCGAGGGAACTTGTCGGAGATATATTTCAACATTTGCTGGCTTGTGATGATCTCGAACATAAAGTTCATAGCTTCGCTAAGCTGTTTGTGGAATATAACATGGCATGAAATACACCCCCGTCATCAAGCGACGATACTATGAAATCGCCAAAAGCAGATGGGATTGTTTAACCGACGTCTCGGGGTCGGTGTGTATTAAAGACATGAAGTCATCTGATTGGTCGCTTCCACGGCTAAGATTAATCAGAGAATTCAATGATATTTTTAGGGACGCTATGACCAAGTAAAGCACGGCGGCTAACATGTGGCGTCTTCACCTATTTCCCGGAATGAGGCTTGAGTGAGCGTTCTAGCGTAGTTATGAACTCTTTGACTAGAGGATTAATCGGCCAAGGATCTACGTATTTGACACGCATAATGGTGTGGGGAATCTGGAAAATTTAAAATATTGTATAACCTTTCCCCACAATGCGCCTTAGGTTTAGGTTTAGTTTTGATGAGATGACTCGATGTTAAGGCTTCGAACATTCTTGAACTGCATGATTTAATTGTTTGGCGTGGCATTATAAAAGGGCGTTAATTATAAATACAGCCTCTATAAATTAAGTCATTACATGTTGGGGGTCCATTCGTAGCTAACTTTGAAAAAGTTTAAGGAATGTTTTTCTGACGTGAATGTGAGGCAATAGTTAAGAAAAAATAGTTAATTCTGGCTAAGATAAGGGAGTCAAAATGCCTATTTTTTTCACTAATGCCACCACTAACGCCCCGCTCCAGCTTTTCATACGCATACCATCACCATTAGATCATATGGTCGCTGAATCAACCATTTTCGAAAGCCACACATACTGATAGACTCACACTGCAAGCATTATTTGACACCAATATAGTGTTTCAAGTATGTGATAAAACATATTTATAATAGTATTTATGTCACGGAGCGCACTTGAAGCTTGCAATGTTACTTTTCAGCTGTCCACTGACAGGAATGACGGTTTTCGGGATGTGAAGCACAATGGCTGCCTGTCAATCTGGACATCGGTATCTATGACATAGCAAATGCAGTGGCACTGAAAAATTACCATACCTATCCGTCTTCATATATCATATCTTAAAGCAGTGTTATTTGCTGATCGTCACCCTTAAACTGAGCCTCAGCCCCATGTGTGAATGAATGGCATTGCATGGTTAACATATTTGCGCCCTTTTAAACGTGAGTTTCTGTCTGTGAATTATGACACTTTAATCTGAGCCTAGCGCGTCTCATGTATATTGAAAAAACAACTGCGTATATCTTTTCACATTGAAGTATAACGTTACGCTTTGATGATGATATGCAGTTATACCAATGATGTGTTTGTCAGACTTCTTGCTGTACGGAATTAATCACACTAATTGATGATTGCACAATGGGCTGGTAATTGAAATTTTATGTACAAACGATATCGTTTTTCCCCGAGGAAGGCACTGACCATTATAACAAAATGCGGAATTAGTTGCGTTCCATGTGTCGCAAAACTGAGAATCGGACCGTTGTTATTTTGCCAATCATGTGAAGTACTTGTATAATGATTGAACAATATTACCGATACAATGCTTGAACAATATTACCAATTTGTACGTTTGTCAACTTTGATGGGCTAGCCTCAGTAGAGAATGTCTAGGATTCACTAACCAAATGCTTTATTAGCAACGCATATACCTTGCTGTGAAAAGTCTGTCACATTTCTGATGGATTTACGGCGCCTATGGGTACTTTTTGCTTCTCCATATACAGCGCCCGGCCACGCTATATGCAAGGACAAAATCAGCCGGACTATATAGTGTAAATAATGTGTTTGCTATATTGTGCAATGTCACGTGCAGACATGCAGTATGGAAAGTCATGGAACGTCAACTGTGCAAGCCAGGTGTGCACTTCATGAGGATCAAGCCCGTCAATTGAATCACAAGCGGGAGTAAATACATGTGCATATGTGTCTGTATTTGAATGGCTTTACCGGCAATCATTGTTCATATGAATTTGACAAACTTAATATCCATTGGGCGGTTTTATTCTGATGTACATTGTATGATAGTCTGTGAGCCGCAGAAACCTCTAGAAAATGACAAGACAGATCTATGACAAGGCCTTAATCCCAGACCAACAGCGTGCTGATTAGGTACAAACACGCAATCAACCGTAATTCAGCCTTTTGAAGAAAAATAATGTACATTGTGAAGGAAAACATGGGACATAATATGGATTACGAAGTTTGAGTTTGTCACCCTCAGCCCACCAATTGTGTTTGTGTTAACTGGAACGATGTGTGTTTGGCCATCTGCTTTCGGAAGTCGCTGACAGCTAGCTGTTGGTAGCAGATGATTGGGTTGATTTTCGAGTCAGCTTTCGTTTAAGACACCTTTCATCGACTGCAAATACATTATGCCATTTGCAACGAAAACGCCATCATAGTAACGTTAGCTGCTTGGATGTTATTCGGTAGAGCCCCATGATCACAGCTCATCTTGTTCCCCATACATTGGCAGTTAACTGCCTTCCAGCATAAATCTCCGGGCATATATAACAAACATTCACCCAGTCCTCACAATTGAGACGTACATAGAAAGGAAGGCAGGATCCATAACGTTGAATATGATGGCATTGATCATATTCTCAAGTTACCCAGAGCTCACGGATCGGCATCCGGCAAATTATTAGAAAACAACATGTATAACATGGCTGGTTTTTGGCACTCTCAAAAGAATTCTTCAATATTCTCCACAGTCTATCACAAACATAGAGTTAAGTGGATGAGAGCTCAACATGTAATGTACATTTGAACACTTCTATCCATGAGGTCGTCGACCGTATAAAGTAAATGCGAAATTAGAGATTCACATAGAATTAATCCATCTGTTTATTTCAACAAACTCATTTTGATCGAGCTTCGAAACGCGTGCTCATATCGATGCGAACTGCGCTAACATTTTGTAATTTATGACATGTTCTCGGGATTTTACTTATGCTGTTTTGAGTCGATTTACTTGTCATGCCTCATTTCGTCCGTGATCTGGGAAGAGATACGACATAAAGATAACCGTGTATTGATTATGCCTTCCCATGACACAAACTGCCTGCACATCCAACTGCGCCAACCACGCTAACAGTCAGTCACTTCTAATACCATGATAACTATCAATTCAGTGAGTCGTCTTGCATTAACCTCAATCACGGACACTTGCTTCCGGCCCAGTTAACATAGTCACCATTCCCTACACATTCACGCAGTTGCCCTCTAGTATGCATCTGACTCCGGGCTTTTGTGATCTAAGAGGATTTAGTAAACTTGCAGCTTGATCTGAGAAGTCGATACGTCGTTTGAAAGGGTTAGTTGGATGACAAGCGAGAAGAGGCGATATTGATGTGGTGATCTATATGCATTCAAGCAACATAAATACCTGGTGGCTGGAAACCACGTGGAAGCCGCCCGTATAAAAGCACTCACGCTGGATGCTTTCTTACATGGTTATAGAGGTAATTGTAAGACTGCGTACCTAAAAGCAAGCAAGCAGAAGAAAGTTTGAGTGGGCCAGCATGTTCTCACGCCGCACAGACGGCCCGTATATGACTTAATACAGAATCTATAGCTCATTGATGCAGTATCTAACGACGCTTTACATGGCCAAGAAAGTGTTACACCAACTCAAGCAAATGACACGATGTGCAGGCCCAAGTCCCGGGTCATACAATATGGCTGATGCCAAGCTATCCTGTAAGGGGCTTCATTGGTGTTAGCTCAGCTGTGACTCCTTTAAGTGCCTATCGCACGGTTATAGGTACTTCGCTGAAAACAATTCATAATGTGATCAATAAACTCAAACCGGTCCAATAACCGTCGCATCTGATCAGTTAAGGCCAAGATTTGATAAAATGTCAGTTCAAATTAGCGCGCCCGACAAAACGTTGCGGCAGCCATTATCTAGGTCAACCATGCGTATGACGTCGGGTAAGGGCGATTAATTATTCATGAGCTCGTCGTCTCGATACGCCAGACTCATCTTTAAAGTCGAATTTCGATCCGAAAGCGAGCACTTTGGCGACTAATACATAGACAGAATAGGTAATTGATAAAATGTCAGTTCAAATTAGCGCCCCCGACAAAACGCTGCGACAGCCATTATCTAGGTCAACCATGCGTGTGACGTCAGGTAAGGGCGATTAATTATTCATGAGCTCGTCGTTTCGATACGGCAGGCTGATCTTTTAAGTCGAATTGCGATCCGAAAGCGAGCACTTTGGCGACTAATACATAGACAGAATAGGTACTTCTGGGTTATATATCCGTATTCTGGCGAAACAAATGACATGATTTTTCGTGCGAATTAATGTTATATATTACTTTGCATAAATTGCACAATTCGTACCACATGGCGGGCGGGTGAATGGTGTGCCACGCAGAAGGCATGATTGCTCAAAACAATGCTTCAAACTGGTATTCGAAGTTTATCGTCACTGATATAACAGACCATCAGCTTACTTTCGAGCATTCGAATGGTGTGAACCAGCTCGAAGCAACAGTCGTAATGTCAATTCCCAATCCCGAGTCATACAATACGGCGATTCAAAGCTATCAAGATAAAGTGCTCGTCAGGCAGCGTCATCAAGCAGCCTCGTTTTCTTACCCTGACTGAGCCACGCGAAGTACTATAGGATATAGTGTTTCAACCAATCAACAGCTTGGGCGGCGTGAGAACATGCTGGCCCACTCAAACTTTCTTCTGCTTGCTTGCTTTTAGTGATAAAACCGACAAATACCCCCCTACGCGACAAGGGGGGATTTCTTTATGCTTACTACCTGGTGAAGTAAGATATTACCGTCAGCGTGTGACAAGTTATCGAGTTTTTTCACCTTGGTCAAAGAAGGTCAAATTGCCTGACGCTGGGCGATACTAATCAGTCCTAGTCGATACGTCAATGTCAAACTTTACAATATGACGTACCAACTCACTTCGTCATACATTATCCCCCTCTAGACAGAATAATCCCATAGCTTGGTGCAATAATCTGTTATATACCCTTGTTAAATGGTACATACACAATGCAAGATAATATGACTTGAACAATAATTGATTCGGGAATCACCTTGCATTTCTTCCGCCAGAGCTAACAAAGTCACAACACCATACATATGCATGCAGTGGAAGTGCGTTATTGGCAAATGCAGACGTTGTGGCTATGCCTATCGACGCTACATATTGAAGATGAGATTGGTCATTGTTTTGTGCACAATCAGTGGCAAATTGCATCATCTGCAACAACGGCAAGTAGCATACAGACGCTGGGTTGCGGCGGATCAACGCAATTGTCACCATCGTTGGATAATCCTTTATCACAGGAATTTATTGCCGCCGCTGCGCGAACAGTTAGAGAAAAAATAATGGAAATATCCACATTGATAGCAAAAAGTAACGCGGTGCAAGAATTGGTGAGCGCCAATACTTTTATGCCATGCAGCTTACTTTAAATTCGTTAACTTCAACACGTGAAAGGGGTGTGTGGGGAGAGTTTATATTGATAATGATGCGAAATGTGTTAGTAGTAGAAATACCAGGGAGAGGAGGGGCTAGGCATTTTCGTTGATGTTAGTTTGTAGCAAAATGAAACCAAGCCCATTTATTACACAAACATGCATTGCTAGCGCCTTTCCTTATACAATCGAGCAAGGCGTCTGATTGAAAGGTGTGAATTATTATCAGCAGTAAGAGACACATTTATGAAGCTCTTTTCGGCGAGGTCCCACATCCAGTCATAGTTAGCAAGCAACTGTCGTATTGAGAATCCCTAATCCCGAGCCAGGCAATACGGCGATCTAAAGCTATAAAGACAAACTGGTCGTCAGGCACCGTGATCAATCAGCCTCTTTTTCTTACCTTGACTGAGACAAACACGCAGAGAACCATAGGGGTCTGCAATCAGGCTCGAATCATTCAATTGCTTTGTATCTACACTCGAGCTTTTACTTTCCATTCAGTCAGAGCTATTTTCAGACGGATGGAGTCCTAAACTCACTGCTGACGTCGGTGTTATGTTGTTTTCTATGCAGAAGACGAGATTGCATCTAACGATGCTATAACAGCTAATTGGATCATCATATCTAAGATGCAGACATGTGGTTGACATAGGCTAACGCTAGCATACGCTGATTGTTTTATATCTGACTATTATTGTATTTGCTGACTAATCGCTTCAAAGGGTAGTGTTGTATTGGATCTTGTGGCGGTAATGTTGGAATAAAGTGGTGCATCTTGTGATCAGCTACGTGTGCGAATGCGCAAGTTATGATCACTATCGGCATCATCGCCTTACAGTTTTACACCAATGTCATCTCCATCGACATAAGCATTCAGTTCGCGACATTGGCTTTTGAGCCTCACGCAGAAAGCGTGCAAAGCGCTTGCTGGCAAAATATATGCAGTATCATAATGCGTAAAGGCATTACTCGATGCAGGTAAAGTTTCGGTTTTGCCTCAGAAAGTTGGCAGCATTATAATTGTCATTATGGGCATAACCATGATGACATTGTAAATAGAGAGATGCTTAACCGGGGTCTGCTTTATGATCACAATTGTCACCCGAAATAGTGAGCTGACTACATTGGTATTTACGGTATGACTTAGTTATCACCTGCTACATACTAAGCGTTGGCTTGATGGGCGTACAACCATCAGTGGTGGTTAGAGGATCATGCTCTCTGTTGTAAAGTAATATGCGAACATTTAGGCGGCTGTACTGCAACCATAATTAAGCGGTCCCTGTACCCGGATTCTCCACCAGATGTCGTATGGCAATCCGTGGTTCGGTTGTCACCTTATCCTTCCTTTGTGGAGTTACCGTACCCCAGCATGTTATAATGGGGATTTAATCCTTATGACGTTATGACGACCCTCGCTCGGTTCTCGACACCCGATTTTGCCTTCTGTATTCTAGATTGATTCATTATGGTTGCCTGCCATTCAAATTTTGTTGCCACGTAAGAAGACAGCTCACACAATACCGTGCTTGGTTGTAAAACAGATTTAAGTAATATCAGCTTTATGCTAGGGATTAGTTAGTTAGACACAAGTCGCACCTAGTATTTCAAGAGATAGTGGTTTGAGTGTATAGTTACAGTTGGCCTTTCAGTAGAAGACATGCATAGTGTTCAGGATTGACATTCTAAGACGATGTAAGGGTGCACCATGTGCCATGTGGACCATGTCATGAAGTTAATCATATGTGCAATGTGTTATGTAGCCCTATATCAAACAACAACAAAATGTCCATGTGCTTAGTTTGAAGAAAAAAACGTAATGAAAAGCGAGTTAAGCTGCAATAAGTGCCGTCTAATTTGCAAAATGATCTTAATGAAGTGCAATAAACAATCGCTTCGTGTTGACATTGTCCGGTGGACCAGATATATAGGAAAAACAGTATATCTCTCCATCCGAACGTATGTTATGTTGTTTTCGGTAATCAAGAATATTCACAATTGTACTACAATATTAAGCCGCTACTGCCCATATCAACACTAGGCTGCTATTTGTACCAATACATTGCTTCTGGCAGGAGTTCTTGTTTGTAGAACCTGACGAGACTACATACCCAACACATACTCTATCCAACCAGTGATGATAAATACTGGATTAATATATTTGCGAAGGGAGGGACAAAACACCCAATTTTCGTTACAATGACCCGTTTACGCGAGCCCTCTTAACACACTTGTCTCAACGCATCCGGCATGTAGTCAATTATGGGCTGTTTCCGAATTTTTGCATATCATTGATCTTAGAAAAAACTTCCCAAGAGCAGCAGCGCGCGCTACGCGGAGGCGCCATCAAAGCCCCGTGATATTGGGTTTAGCATGATACCTCTAGTAGGCTGATGAATGAGATACACAGACAATACATTAGGATAACTACGATCAATAGATGGTGTATAATTCGGCAGGGAACATTGATGCAAGAACACGACAGCTAGATAAATGGCATTAAGGTCAAAGATTGTCGATGAGATGTGTTGCTTGCTCCGGAAAGGAGGCACTGGAGATAAATATTACCATGTTGGCTGGCAGCTTCTACGCAAATATACAAGAGAGGCATGACATTACGTAGCTGCAATTAATACCCGACACTGGCACATGGTGAGACTAAATGGCATGTTAACTCTAGTTACCTATCCAATGCTTACGCTGAGCGCGATGCGCTGATAAAGCTCAAGAATCACTTTATCGCCGATAAGTAGTAGATAGCATGTACACAATTAGCGTATCAAATATATAGTATATAAATACTTAACTAAACGCACATATATAAGATATATATATATAGATATATATATATATATATATATAGATATATATAGAGATATATTATATATATAGATATATATATATATATATATAGATATATATATATATAGAGATATATATATAGATAGATATATATATATAATGAGATATATAGATATATATATATATATATAGATATATCAATATATATATATATATTTATATATATATATTTATATATATTCTAAAATATATCAATTTATATATATATAGATATATATTCTGAAATATATATATATATATATATATATATATAGATATATATATATCCCTCTCTATATATATATATTTCCTATATATATATAGATCTCTCCTATATATAGAGATATATAGAGATATATATACTCTATATATATATCTCTATATATATATATATATATATATATATATATATATATATATATATATATATATATATATTCATATATATATATATATATATATATGCAACTACATTAAGCACGGCCTGCGTGTTCATGTAACAGAAGATACTGGAATTCACATCATACATTGTTTGGCTGCCAATAACCGGCTAATTGGATCATTTCCACGATCTCTATGTGGCGTAAAGGCACAGGCTTATAATTGAAAAGAGATTCATTTATTGGTTTATACCTGTCTTTTTAATGACACATAATATTTTATGATGCAATTGATGTACTAACAAACTCGATATTTAGATACCATTGAGGTTTCTAATGTTTTTACGCGGCATTGAAACGATCGCATAATCCTTACGCGGCCGTTATATTGCTTAGAGTTTTGCATTATCGCGGTGCAGCGTCGCAGAAGAGGTTCAACGGTCAACTTCGGTCACTCCATTTTTTAACAATCATCTTATACTAGGGCTTAATGGTAGATGTGCGACATGCGCTAGATGCGCTACTAGTGTGGTCCATTACTTGATATATATTTTCATGTATATATTCCTAATGAAAACTTTATATCATACATACATACATACATACATACATACATACATACATACATACATACATACATACATACATACATACATACATACATACATACATACATACATACATACATACATACATACATACATACATACATACATACATACATACATACATACATACATACATACATACATACATACATACATACATACATACATACATACATACATACATACATACATACATACATACATACATACATACATACATACATACATACATACATACATACATACATACATACATACATACATACATACATACATACATACATGCATGCAAACAAACAAACAAACAAACAAACAAACGCGACTTACCATAACATTTGAGACATTCAATCAACCCCAAATTCAACTTCTTTCAATGCAAAATATCGTCTCTAAGAGGGGCTTGCGCGAAGAAGATGCGTAGTTGGCTGATAGTAGTGGCAGGTGGTGGTGCAATATCCAAGTTTGCTGCTCGTGCCCAGGCAATCATAGCCTCTTTGTATTTCGCGTACAGTGTGCTTGTTTCGCATTGGAAGTTGCGTTTTCACTACTACCACATCACTGGTCTAAACTAAGGCGAATCGGCATGGGTTCGTTTATATGTATGCATATATGTAAACTTTTTGGGGGACGCGACACAGGTCGCAATTTTCCGATTTTTTTCCAATTTTTTTCCACCAATCGGTCGGGACTTATAATGCGCAGACCCAGATGTTTTATTTTGACCTTGAAGCTATAGTAAGGTGAAGGTCATTGAAAATTTGAAAATATTGAATCTTGTATAACTAAGTGTAAAATTCTTCGATTTTCACACAATTTACATCACTTTGTAGCTTAATTCAATTTCCAACTTTTTTGTAAATATATCCCGTTGTAAAAAATAAATAGTTTTCCGAATCGCCTAAGGTCGAAAAAACGTGGTATCAGTCCACATTTTAAGAAAAATAACTCAATTGCCTATAAAACAAATAATAACAGCCTGATGACAACGAAACTTTTGTTGAATGCTGTCAGTAACTTGGTTAGTTGCATCGTAAAATTGTATGGTTTTTGATGACGTCACTTCCGGTCACGAAAGCATCAAAGTTTTCCAAAAATAACAAGTTCAATGCTCAATGTGTCCAAGCTTTAGCGTTCGATTCTGAAAGTGTAATGTAATAGCAAACTTTTTCTAAATATACTTAATTTTAAAAAAGGCATTGTTAAAAAAATCGTAGCAGGTCGATAATTTATGGTAGCCAAAATCTCTCAACATTTTAATTTCGCAATTTATTCACTAATTATCGTCTGATTGTAACACAATTAACATTTTCTAAAAGCTGATACAATTACCAAACATTGATAAATGACATATGCAATTTAAATATTGGTCGTTTTCAAAACGCGTTGATTTTGAAAAAACAAATTTCAATTAGTAAATTTTGGTCTAATTTTCGATTGCTTATTGAATCGACAATATGCGTTCGGTGGTCATAAAACGTGGGTCAAATGTTATCATAAAGAGCGTCAACCGAATTATAATTCTTTCGAGAAAGTCGCTGACGATATTTCAGGTAACGAACGAATCAAAGTTAAAATGGGACAGAAATCTGAAGTTATCGCGTCGTTTGTCCATCATGAATGGTTGTATTGCGGATCGGTTAACTCTCGAAGGAAGCCCATCAAATTCTGAAATTAGGACTAAATCGTGTCTGATGTAAATAACCGATATTTCCTCTGACCGACCCCGCAGTGTCAATCAATCGACACGTCCAGAAGCCAGACATGTCAATGACTGTTTTCGTAGATTTATTGACGGATGTACCGCTGTTGATATGGAAAGTTCAAATCAGAACACTCACCGAGATATGAGGCGTTTATTAAATATTCAATTGTCATACGGGCACACTAAATGACACATAGTTTGAAAAAAGTGGATGTTAATAGAGTTCCCAATCAATCAACTGTTGTTTATCTCGGTAGAGATGGTGCTCAATGTCCTTGAAGCTAATAAGTATCAATGATAAATTGGCTTCGCCATTTTAATAAGTACCGAGTTCACCAGGTTGGCTGATTCATCGAAGTTAAGTATAGAAACTGTTGGACCGAATGAATAGATAACGTCAACTAAACACTTACCCGATGTTATTGATCTGATCAATAATGTTTGTTATCAGCTCAGGAACAGTCAGTACCTTGTAACTTATACGTGCTTCACAACAGGTGCTAACCACTTCGCCACCAGAAGTGGCTTATCAATGATAAGACTGCCATTAATGTGACTCAACCATGTCAATATACGGGTTAAAATGTATTATTTATTCAGCATATGATATGTAGTGTTTGCATGGAGTTAAAGTAATCGCTATATGATATAACATGTGGTTTCATATCACATAGTAAACATTTATTGTTAGAAGAACATAAAATACATGAGATGTCAATCATATTGTGGTAGTGACATGTTAACTATAAACTACCAAACAAAAAGTTCTTGATGAGAAAAATACATTTTGGCCCATTTGAGGAAATGATGCATGGTATTAAAAGACAAGCATGTGCAGTAAGTTAGAATGGTACCTCTAAACTAACAAAATGACCATATGCCGTAAGTTAGAATGGTACCTCTTAACTGAAAAAAGGATCATATGCACTGAGTTATAATGGTACCCCCAAAATAAAAAATTGATCATGTTTAGTAAGTTAGAATGGCATCTCTCAACTTACACAATGACCATATGCAGTACGTTAGAACGGAATCTTTCAATTAAACAAATGACCATATGAAATAATGTATAATGGTACTTCTAAACATACAAACACGGTTCGTCGGTTGTGAACAATGATAGAAGAACATGAGCAAACTGTTGAGGAGCAAAGATTGCGTGCTGTGTTCTCATTCGGATGTACACTAATTTTTTCTCCACCTCTTCCTCATATCCCTCTATTCCCCACCCCGCCCCTTTCTTCTTTCAAACTTTGTCTCGTCTCCCAAGCCACTCAAGTCACAACACAAGCTAACACTTGACAATAACGAGTAAAATCGATATTACAACACATAATGTCAGACTCTTTACGACCCGCTGTTAGCAATGATTTTCAGTTCCACCTTCACTGGCGATAAACCACATTCTCCTTCGAAATTTTCTTCAGAAAGTCAATAAAAAACAGCGTGGATGGCCTTCTTTTATTCCTGCCGAAGCTTCTTCAGTTTTAATCACAAAATAAATAAATTTAGTGGTGAAGAAAAATTTCTGCACTAGCACAGGACAAAATTAAACGTCACAGTTAACAACGAGGTCATTTCGCGGCGGTGTACATTGACAAGAATTAAGCTATTACTGAAAAGATTGTTCATGAATGTCATCATGAGTACCATCCAATGTCCGTAACATTAGTTGTATGGTATACCCTGTAAGATGGGGGTGGCTTGATGCGGTGAGCTGTGATTGGCTAATCGGGTGCTTGGGGTCATTTGGACTGACTTGCAACTATCAACGATAGAAGAAGATGAACAAACTGTTGAGGAGAAAAGATCGCGTGATGAGTTCTCATTCGGATGTACGCTCACTTTACCTCCCACTTCCTCATTCCTCCTCTAATCCCCAACTCGCCCTTTTTCCTTTCAAACTTTGTCTCTTCTCCCATGCCACTCAGTTCACAACGAAAGCTAAAACTGGACAATAATGAGAAGAATAAATATTACAACACATAATGCTAGACTCTATGCGACCTGTTGTAAGCAATGTTTTCAGTTCCTGTTGTATGGTTTAACCCGTTTATTTTTAAACTCCACATCGTGCCCTTAAAGATATGCCCCACTGTAATATAATATGTATGAGCCTCGTTGTAATCGGTCTGTAATCGGTCTGTATAATGACTGTCTGTGATTGGTCAGCCAATTACAGAGTTGGTCACATGAGGGGACATGGGGTTGTGCATATATTAAAGGAGCGTCCAAGTTTCGGTAGCTTACCTCCAGGATCTGAAGCGGGTGGACGCGACTCCAATATATACATCATGAGACCGGTTAAAACGCGGTGTTGGTAGCGTAGTCAATAAATATATCTCGTACGCAGTGAAGTCTTGATATATCTGAGTATACTGCTCAAGCCACTACAGAAGAAACCGGAAAAGAAATACCCTCACAACATTCCTCCTGCACAGGCGATAAACCACATTCTCCTTCGAAACTTTCTACGCCAAGTCAATAAAAAAAGCTTGGTGGCCTTTTTTAAAAATACCAGCAGATACTTCTTTAGTTTTACTCACACAATAAATAAATTTTAATTCACACAATAAATAAATTTAAATTCACCAGGACAGGACAAAATGATACGTCACATTTAACAACAAGGTCATTTGGCGGCGGTGTACATTGACAAGAATGAAGCTATTACTGAAAAGTTTGTTCATGAATGTTCTCATGAGTACCACACATTTTGACAGCCGGAGAGAGCGACGGTGTAGGAATCGTTCTACCGAGGTGCACTTGAGGTCTTCTTTGAGACTATTATGCCTAGCACTGCCGTGATGTCGTAGAGAGTCCAGTGTACACGGCAGAAGTGTCTTTGTTTGTATGCCAAACAAACCCTGCGTGGGACTACTTGCTAGTCCTTTCTGGGGGATATTGCGGAGGTTCGACAATCCTAGATAAGGGTCCTCCTTGTTGTTGGCACACTTCCTCATCAGTCTCTTTATTATTTTCGGCACATCCATTAGCTTGACTGTTACCTGTTGAACGTGTTTAAATCCCCACGACTTGCGCAACTTGCTGAAATATGCAGAGGTGTATTGTAGACCAACATCGCTCACCATAATCTGGGGTATACCGTGTTTTGCAAAATGTTGTTTCATCTTGCTCACAACAGTCTCAGATAGAGTATCTGGCATAAAGTCAATTTCAAAGAAACCACTACCATAGTCCACTTTTATTAAGTAGTTTCTTTCTGATATTGTAAACAGGTCTATGCTAATTTTTACCCAGGGTCCATCGAGTACTTCAGAACTGATAAGAGGCTCAGGTGTCTGTTTGTCTCCATGATCTGCACCAATGGAGCACGACTCAATGAATTGACGTATTTCACTTGATATTCCTGGTCAATATATCAACTCAAGGGCTCTACGGAGACAGTAGTTTATGCCTAGGTGGGCTGCATGTAGTTTTTGCTTCATGTCCATCCGCATAGTACAGGGTATCACTATTCGCTGGCCACGCATGATTATACCATGCTAAATTGTGAGTTAATCTCAATACTCATTGCACTTTTAGTCAGGCCAACTTTTTGAGACTGCAACCATGAATGTCTGAAGTGTGTCATCAGCTTTTGTATGCCTGCGAATTTCATCGAGCCTTGCATTTTTCACAGGAGTAAATAACAGGAGAGGAGAGCGTGTAGGTGTACAGCTGTGTACGTAGAAGAATATTCTGTAGTCGATTTGGCGCTCGAGCTAGTGGTTTGCAAGCAATGGCCACTAGAGGTTTATGGTCAGTGATGACATCAACTGTCCTGCCGCAAGTAAAGTGATGAAACTTCTCTAATCCGAACGAGATGCCAAGCATTTCTTTTTCAATCTGCGCATAGTTTCGTTCAGTCTGGCTCAGCGTACGGCTCGCATATCCGATTGGCTGTCCTTCCTGAAACATGGCACTACCAAGACCATATTCAGTGGCGTCATCTCCAGCCTTAGCGGTCTGTCATGATCATAGAAAGCGAGTACAAGTGCGTTTATGATTTATGACCAGTTCTAGCATACATCCTTGCATAGTAGATGATGTTGCATAGGTGAGGGATAAATTTCCCAAGTTATTCACAAGACCGAGGTATCGACGTATTTCCTCGATGTTAGAAGGCTCTTTCATCTCCGAGATTGCAATTACCTTCTCAGGATCAATTTGCAGACCATTCTTAGTGATCTTATGTCCTATGAAAGTGATTTCCTCTAGAGCAATGTCCAACGTGGTGATGTTCAGCTTTATGCCAGTGTCTTCATACTGCTGGGAAATCCTGGCAAACCACACGTGGCAGTCTTTCTATTGCTTCAAGGAGTTTTCTTTGAAAGATTTCGGATGACGCGCAAGTGCCGAAAGGTAGTCTCAGCCACTTGTAGCGCCCATAGCATGTTGGGAACGTCATCAGATTGCTTGATTCTTCATCATGCTGTACATGCCAATAGCCAGAGCTAAGATCCGCCTTAGAGAAATACAAGCCATTAGGGTGTCATCGAGTACAGGGAGTGTGTAGTTCATGCTTTACTGAGTTCTCTAGGGTTTTATGTCACCAAAGTGACAACATATGCTTATCCAAGGGGTGGGTTTGCTTACAGGTTAGCTTGCACAGACGAACTAATTCTTCCTTGAGTGGTTTTCGAACTGATATTGGTATCCTGTGGTTAGGCATGACCAAAGGAGTTACACTTGGGACATGTTTTTATTTGTTGCTGAGTCTAGTTTACTTTATGGTTAATGCTTATAACTAAGCTTTTCTGTTTGGTGAGAGATGTTGCGTGTTTCGTTTATAAACTGTATCTTCCACTTATACCTTGGCCCGCAGTGGCGCGGCAGTTGTGATTTGACAGACGCCATTAAAACATGTGTACTACACCCGATGTTTACGAATTAGTTGCTGTTGAATAACTAGTAAACGAAACACATCCCAAGGATTATGGTCGTTTATAGTTTTCTTCGGTGGTAATGATATTTTAATCTAACCCCTAACACGACACAGATCACCTTCATATTGCTTGCTTTAATGCGATTTAATTGAAAAAATCAAACACTCCACCGAAGATGAACCGATCACGTCGACATTTCGACCACAAAAGAGACACTATATGAAAACAGCATCAGCTATTCTGCGACCCAAACACAACCCTTGCGTAATTTGGCAGCTTAATATGCACGGCGATAAATTGCGCTTAATGGTCGAGTGTAGGTGCCACCGCGATAAGTATGTTGTCGCTTGGTCACGCGGATGATATGGGGAAGCAATCTTTAGGTATTTACGAAATTAGTTGCTGTTGATAACTAGTAACCCAAGATTGGTGAGGCAGATAAAAATACGACAAGTTGATTTGACATAATAAATTATATATTATCATATTTATTGCATATACATATATATATATATATATATATGGGGAAGCAATCTATATATATATATATATATATATATATACGTCTATATATATATATATATATATATATATATATATATATATATATATATATATATATATATATATATATATATAGTGACGATTACATCCATTCGTGGACAAATTTTTTAAATGCTTTTTTCTGTCATCTAGTACTAATTATCAATGCGGCATATATTGATTGATGTAATGAAAATGTTTAATGGAAATAAAAATATTGTTTACACTTTTTATTCCTACTATATACTTTTGGTCCTCTAAAGGTCGTCCACTTATGTTCAAGATTCTTATTTATACGCACTTATACAACCTTTCGTGCCCATATATATTTGCGTAAATTTGCACAATACCGATATTTTGTAATCATTTCATCCGTCATGGATTAGAAATCTAATATTTATCTTTATGTGATCATTATGAACGATTAGCAGTGTTTTGCAAAATAATTTAATGTTGAAAAAAAAGGTTTCGGTAATGAAATGTTAAAATCAATCAAATATCTTAATACTTCTAATAAACCAATTCAACAGTAATGTTTTAACATTATTTCGACCATTTTGGTCAAAGTATATTTGGTTATAGGGAAGAAATTGACGTTTTCGTGGTAGGTCAACGAACGGTTAGTTGCTACAATTTGATTTTGCTATAATATTCAAAATTCAATGAAATCTTTCGTGAAAGGTTATTTCTGTACGTTACTAAGGCTAGACAATAATATTAAAGTGGTCAAACCAATATATTTTCAAATATTTCGACCGCAAATGTGCTTTGACTTTATGTGGACATATATCCTTTCGTGGACCAAAGTCTACGAAAGGTTGGCGGTTTGTCCACAAAAGGTCGTGTTCGTGCTAATACATATATATATATATATATATATATATATATATATATATATATATATATATATATATATATATATATATATATCTGTATATATATATATGTATATATATATATATATATATATATATATATATATATATATATATATATATATATATATATATATATATCTATATATATATATATATATATATATATATATATATATATATATATATATATATATATGCAATTGTTCTTTTAAAGCAGCTGACAAATAATCTGTAACCTACCAGGTCTTAATCTAAAGCAGCCCAAGTAAATCGTAAATGATTTCACAAATCACTTAAAGCTAATGAATTATTTGCTGCCCATCAAAAGTTAATATCATGTGCGTTTGACCAGATAAATGGTTTACTACGAGCTGCAGACAAGCGTTAATATGACATATCATACGACTTCATAATAAATAATCTGGAGACGACGTTGCTGTAGTGGACTTTATTCCCAATTCATTGTCAATCATTATGGTATTTATAAACCTAGAATGCTGAATGAAACTACGTAGCACAGGTTATGCGCTTGTAAATTACATATACGAGCGAGTGTTAGCAGGCCACAAAAACACAAACCGCAGCCTTTATGACAATGATAGCAACAAATCCCATCTGTGATTGAACGTCTTACTGTCAAAGCCATCAAGAAATATGGGTAACCAGTAGGCAGTAGAACTATCCCACCAAGACAGTCTTGTAACAATGTAATAGAAGGCTTTTGTATGCAAATGGATTTCGATGATAATGGTGTATCCCTATAGCCCAGTTAGAGCGTTAAACATGAATGTTAGGTTCATTTATCACAAATCCGATATTCCCAATGCCATTGGGCCTTGGAATAAGTGTAAGGCTAACTTTGAGGGAGTAACATCCTTACTTGTCAGATATAATCGTGGTTGGTAACGTTCAGCCAACAATCAGATTTGACTAAACTTTATCTGCAATAAAAAGTTAATATTTGGCTATCAATAATCACTGTTACTCTTATAGCAACAGGCTTCAGACTAGCTCGATTAATATTCAGATCTCACGGATAATTTGGGTTCCAATAAACAGCATAAATCATTTGAACATTTGACGCAGTGCTCTATTATCAAGATTAACGTAAAACATGAAATTAAATTCGCCTTTTAATCAACTCCGAGGTATATACGCTTTGGCCAGACTCCGTTATTAAGGCATTAATTAACATTTAGAGTTATAACATCAACACCGGTGTTGATTCCAAGAGGTATCTGGCATTTATTTGTCGCTCAACGTTTTCACACCACCAGATTGCGTCTAATTGCAGTCGATAGAATACATTTTGACGAGACAGTTGCGCAGTATATCTGTATTGGGCGCTCATCTTTAAATTGAGCTAAACGAGCCTACGAAAAGAAAGAAAGCATCATTTCAGTGTTATGTCGAGTTATTTTACTACCGATGTAGGCATGCAACATAACACATTGCGATATAAAGTGTATCCAAATGGAAAGTGTGATTTTGCATAACTATGCACAACAAACGGATGGGGACTGGACATTGGAAATCCACCACTTAACAGATAATTGCTTTAACCGCTCGGTCGGCAAGTTTCCTAAAGAAGATCGGCCTTTGTCGACCATGGCTGTCGTCACCATTAATTGACGGAACAATATTATCAACTGTCTATGACCTATGTGGTGTTTTTTTATGACAACGAGGCTTCCTGGGGGTTAGGCATATTTTTTTCATGCTGCCTATAATATAATTAATTGCGCTGTCATACCAGTTATGATTGCTTTGATGATCTACGGATAGATTACCAGATTACGCTGCAAGATGCTATGAGCGATGCAAATCTACGTCTAAAAATTAGGTCGCCTCTTAACCTGAGCTTGATTAGGGGTGAAATAATGACTAATTTAGTTCAATCATTCTCAATCGATGGGTGAAGTGGAACTTTGCCGCTTGCAAGATTTATACCGATAGGTTTCTATTAACATCCTGGCCACTGGAAAGAGGAATAGATAATTAGTCGCTGCTTAAGAATGGGTATTATTCATGTGAGATATACATGTGAAATCCGGTTCGATTTGGAGCAGGATTTGATGAAACCCATCGGGAATCTTATCCAGTGAAAAATAATCAGCCAGCGCAAAGTTGACTAGGTGATTCCCCCATTGCGGAAATCTTTGTTAGTCGATGAAACGCTTACATGTCATCCTGGGGATATGATGCTAGGGCTTGCTATGATTTTGCATAGATTCATCAATAAGCAGTTTATCTGTATCTATCACAGAAACGCCAGTGCTACCAAAGCCACCAGAAAGACAGCTATGTATTCATTTCGGTGTATGCATACGGTTACATAAGTCGTATGTAAATCATTTTATCTTCTCTCATTCATGGTTGCACAACAATAATGCGATGACAAGCGGTATTGCCTCTCTGATGCAGCACATAGGCCGTAATTCACATCTGGAGTGGGCTGTCTGTGCCTAGCATCAGGGATCTATGAATCATTGTTCGATGCCGAAGAAAATTAAGCTTTCCACTAACATAACAAATATATATTTAACTCCGTCCGAGTTATTTTACAGCCGATATAACTATTTGACATGGAGTAAAGCCCATTGACATGATATGTGTAGCAAATTGGAAAGTGGAATCATGCCTAACGTCTCACCAAAACAGGTGAGAGATCGGACGTTGGAAATATACCATGCTGTTCATAATTGCATCATATGTTCGGTCGGCAAACTGTTTAAGGACGTTTGGTTTTTGATAACCAAAGCTATTGTGACGCATTGAACGAATAATATTGCGAACCGCCTTTCGCTTTTGTGATGTTTTTATGTGATAACAAGGCATCATGGAGGTCACAAATGTTTTGTTAATATGCTGCTTATAATATCATTAGTCGCACATTTTACCATTTATATTGACTTTTGCAGGTTAAAATGCATGATGCTATGGGCGATACAAATCGACGTCTTCACAATTGGCCAATCGTTTCATAACTTGAGATTGATTATGGGTAAAACAAATATACAATCTGGTGCAGTTGTTCTCAATCGGTGGATGTATTGACACGATGACCTTTGCAAGCTTTCGGTTGATGAGCTATGGTATTCAAAAATAACGAGGATCTCATTTAGCATGCCATATGTGATAGTGGTTCAAACAACTTGCGGACAAAACCATGTGATGATAAGTGTAGGTTGAGTGATCATTCGAAAAGCCTTGTTTCCGCGGTAAGGGTGTTGCTGTGTTCGACAGAGGCTATCTAATGTCTTAACATATAATTGGTTGATGTATTCAAAGCCAACAATACCCTTTTGTCCATTTATTTATACAACATTCGTGCAAAGCAACATATACGATGGTAGTTTTGGAGTTGCTTAATTTTTCATCACTTGCTTTTCTATATATCGCACCCGATTCTTTCAGCAGATGATGACATGAGCTATTCATAAGCAATTCCAAATTCAATAAATTTATGTTCTAGCTTTGTAGACATAACAGAATTCTGGTGGACAATATAATGAAAAGCGACGGCGCAATATGGCATTTATAGAAAAGGCCCTCACATTTATTCGTATATTCAACCGGGAAACATTTTACTTGGGCGTTCAAACAGACGCCCTCTATTATCTGCAATGGACTACATTCTAGTATGGGAACCATCCGTGTTAGCGATAGTGCTGTCTGGATTAGCGTACAATTGCTTTAGTTTAACCTTTAGCGAAGGAATTATTTTTGGAGTTAACTATTTGCAATGTCTGCAAAGTAGCCAAACTCGAAAGAGCTGCTGTAGCCCTTTCTTTAGTTTTACCTCCTAGTTTGGGCACCAAGAGACTCAAATACCCGTATATTACTTGATAATGCAGGTAAGGACTTGACTCAGCCATAATTGGGTGGCTTGATAATGGTCTCGGTAGGGAATCGGTTTCGCCTAGAACAGAGCCACTTCTGAATAACGAACCCCCGGGTATGTTTATGTACCATGGATATTCAGCGGATGTATCCACAAGATCGACCTGCTCTTATTCCTACACTGGTCCGTACAGACTGCCATATCAAGTTGATCCATAAACAGTTTGACAACAGTCTAGGTATAAGCGGTTGTTCCTCTTTAAAATACAGCAACGTGCTGCGTAAAATTATATCGCTGTTTATTAGTACATCTACAATTTGTAATCCCAACCAGAATAGATATAAATGACATTCGAATTGAAGAAGCTACACAGGCCGTAGAAATTGACCGGCAAATCGTGTTATGAATTTCAAAGCAATTATGCATATTTGCGGAATATTCATCGATAACTACATCGGTTACAGCTTACAGATGGTGATTGCTAAACTGAATCTGAAGGGAAATTGTCAAACATCAACATTTAGTATTTTAACAGCTCTTCATTTACTCCACTGTGTATCACGTACTTTGTATTTGTCGTATGTTCGTCACTGCGTTAAATACCTTGCTCTTTTGTATCTGTAATAGTTTTCAATGCAAATAGGCTGAACGGATTTACGATGTCGGTTACTGGGATTTTACCAAATTTATTCCGTTAAGTCTATTTCGCTAAATGCATACAGTTGTAATGTATACATTTAAAATGTGTGAGTAACTTCCTTTTATAAAGTTTCGGCTCTGTCGTTTTGTTTACAAGTCTTTTTCTGAAGTTGCCATGTGGAATTTTGATTACGAAGTATGCCATCTTGCTTCCAAAATAGAGTCTTGTTCTGTAGCTGTCATTTTGAATTTCGATTACAAAGTATGCAATTTCGCTTCTAAATTCCTTCTGCTGCTTTGGCTGTACCGAAATTGACATATTAGATGAAACGCTGGGATGTATTTAATTTAATGTGTCAGTATATGCAAATGACAACTTGCATAAACTTCACATAATTTATTTCCTTGTCAACTCATAACGGACATCAATACTACTATTGGGAACGTGTAGAGAAAATATATTCAGAAAATTGTTTATGAGATTATAACGGAATTTCATCAATAGTATTTATGCTTGTCACAAACCTGGTGTATAATAACATGCTACCAGCCACAAATGGCAGCACATTGTGACCAGCGTGATTATCAAACCATCGCAACTATATCGTGGGCAATGCTTTGGCTATATCAGAGAGACTTATGCGCTGCAAAAGCTAACCTGACTGTAGAACACGGCATCTTAATGGTAATCATATCACGTAGTCATCCGAACAGTACATCAGCTGACTGTAGAACACATATCATTAATGATAATCACATGATGTATTCATCCGAACAGTACATCGAATAGCCATCATTAACAATGCCTTTTACAATAACCATTTCTCAAACGCGAATACCTGTGACTTGGCTGCAAAACTCAGTGTTGTATTTGGTTTTGTGAGCTATATGCTATCTAAGCCAACCATTCGTCTGTTACACCACCTCTTCGGGTCTGTACGGGTTAAAAATCAGGTGTGTGCCGTCGTGTAGGAAAGTTGGCTGGCATTGGTTAAGACAACAGCCACAGATACAATGCGTTTGCACCGTAACCCAAACAATTCCTTTAAACGACTTCACTTCATTTCTGTTCAGTTCTCGCCTGACAAACTTTTAACGTTGTAACGATGAAAAATAATCGAGGGTCCACCCACTCTTCCATTCTTTATTAATCAATATAAGTCGTTGTTTTGTTTGACTGTTGAGTTAAAATAATGTTCCAAGTCTTAAGACAAATATCGCATGGTTAATCCAGGTACTGATATTTCATTTGTCAACATATATATACCTCTCTTACTGTAAAAAACGTTTGTTTATGGCTTCCTGAAAAGGTTCGACATCTTGATTGTTGTATTATATTAAAAAGTCTTTAAAAGTCTGCATATGACCTGCTTCCCACGCTTCTTGACATTAAGCGTATTGATGAGCTGTGATGCATTTTTTCTTTTAACGCACTGTAAAAAGCTGCATGGGGTGGTAATTCTGTATTGTTCAAACGATCGAGTTTCTCCCGTTCATTCGGGAGATATCCCTTTTTCTGTTCACATTGAAAGGCTTGTAGGTATTTGTCCTATGTTGTCGTCTTTTCTCCCTATTTCACAGCTCCTGACAAGTACCACAAATATATGATTGGGCAAAAAGATCATAGCTTTCCATGCAAAAGAGTTTTCGTGTAGGTTTTATTGCAAGGTCTTGGCGAATTTGGTGCGCGTACCCTTGACAAAAGCAGCTACCTGAAGCACATATAGTTAAACGATCACATCCGTTTCTCGTATGAATGGTAAAGCACACATCTAAATATGAAATAATTATATCGTTTTATGTGTTACTTCTGTTTAATCACTAAGATAAGCACTTACTCGATTCTCATGTAGCGTGTACACCGTGATGTTCACTTTGAATTGTTTTGCTAGACTTTGGACACCTTCAAGAGGCACACCCGTGAATGTTTTTTTTCTTTTGTTTTGGGTAAACAGTCTTAAACAATGTTGTTGCTGCTTTATCTACACTCTTGATCTTCGCTCCTCTTTGAAAGGCCAGGGCCCTGAAAAGCAAAATCGATCTTGATTCCGTTCACCCGTTTTTTTCTTTTGCTCTAACAAGTTGATGGCTCTGTTTGTTTTCAGGTTATCCGTCGTAACAGGTGGTGGGTAGCCGATAATATGATCGTCGAATGGGTTCACAAAGACGGTCGCCACTATTCATTGCGAGTCAGGTCGTTGATTCTGAGAGTAGGTCAAGATGTCTGGTTTTGTAATTTCATGCATATCCCTATCAATATCGTCGGCATTTTGTACAACCCGAGGTGCAGGTAACATTCAATTGTTGTTGACTGACGAGTAGAAATAGCAATTCATCTGTTTCTTTCTGGCGTAATAAGAATACACAACTTCCGTTGATTTTAAAGGCTGAATCGCGTTCCTCAAATATATTCTGGTTAAGGTTTCCTCAATTCTACCATGTAATATACCTACCCTTGACATTGTTGACCTCAGCGCCATCTCCCATTTGTGGCGAAGCGCTGTATTGGGCTATTTCAAAAGCGTCCATGGCGCAGTGTGAAATATCTTTGTCTCCCGTAAACAAAGAAACACACGCGTAACGAACACTGTCATTCACGTAGGACGTATAACTTGTAATTCTGTGTTTCAGGTATAGAAATAAACTCATACTCACTGCATTCCATCTCAATTTGTTCAACAGGCTTCAACAAGTCCATATCGCTCATTAGTCTACCGCTTTAGGTCGCCTCAGAGAAAGGTTCCAGTTGTCCTTTGCTAGCCATTGTAAATGATCAACTGAGATCGCCCTTTCGTGTTTATATACACCCCAGATATATTTACCGGTCATTGACATGAGGTATTACATAACTGTTGCGTTAGCAAAGGTCACAAAATGATGGTGAAATATCTGAGGAGATTGTGAAATCACCCAGAGTTGATGCGCTTGAGTAATCTTTAGCGCTTTGTAGACGCAGCCCACAATGACTCAAATCGTTTGACACGAGCCATAACCTTATGACGATTGAAACGTGTCGTGAATTTGACGACCAGTTAATCACATTACCCAATTGTGTTATTATACGAAGTAAAATATATTCGGTATATAATTTTCATTAATCAGTAATTGAACACCGCCATGGTATTAATTTTCATCCATGTGTAAACTAAAGTAGAAACACGTAAAGACTAGACGCCAATCTACCAACAACACCACCGCTTGTACAATACCTCATTACCAGGATGGAGAAAATTAATAGTCACTTACAAACTCTTTTCAAAGACCCCTCATGAAGTCATCATTCCGCACGTTGAGTCACCAACTAAGATAGGCACATGGAGACAGCATATCAGGTAGGCACAATACGTTACCAATTCAGGTGGGCATATTTAGTCATCATATCAGATAGGCATAATATGTCACCATAACAAATCGACTCATTTAGTCACAATGTCACATAGCAGTAGTGATGATATAACCAAGGCCTAATTACAATGAACCAGTCGCATAGCAGTATGTGATAACCGCCGTGTTATCACGATACAGGCACAGAGCAGCTGGGATGATATAATCACGGCCGAATTTCAATGGACCAGGCACAGAGCAAAAGGAAAAAGATAACCATGGCCGAGTGACAACCAATCAGGCACGGAACAGTAGGGATGAGGATTCACGGCCGAGTTACAATGAACCAGACACAGTAGGGATGACAGAAATACTCTATTTAGCTTCATGGCGTTATTAATGATGGTGGTGGTCGATATCAGTGATGCGAATCGGTATTGGTGAAAAAAATACACGTTTATATATAAATGCTATTAAATCTGATTCGCTGATACTAAGAAATAAAAGCACGTTCATACAAGGGTTCGATGTATCGGGTACATTGCCAATGCACGTATATCAGTGTGAACATTCAGCAGCAAGTGTCTTGTTTGAAACTCTTTTGATGTAAATAATGTGATCCATTGTGATATGTATAACGCCAAGTTCGAAGAGCCGTCTGATGTATGTTGTCGCTCTGAGGATGGTTACTTTAATATTTTGTCCCTCATACCTATCAGAACAGTCAAATGACAAGTTCTCATTTCCATATGAAATGATTTTGGAAACTTGCAAATTAAAAGCAGAATTTCATAGACAAATCCAGTCTTTTAGCTCTCTTACAAGGCGAGAGCTGATTACCTGCAGCCCGTTTATATTAATTCAGCATATGTCAGCATATGTCAGGAAAGGTCAGATATGATATGGTTGAGTTGTAATATTAAACCTCAGAACCTTAATTCACCAAACTGTTGACAGTGGGCGGTTACTTTATTGATCTAATTAATGTCCTATATCAGAATACACCCTACTAGATGCAAACAAATAAAGTTGGATCATGTTTTGTCTCTAGAGCTTTGTGACATTTACAACATCAACGCAAACGCCGTATTCTTCGCACTGTACATATATACCTTCATTGCAATTGGCACTACATATGCATAACACTTGGTAATACGTAGTGCACCAAAATTTCCACATAGAAACATTGATGCGGTTTAAATGTTATACAAACGTCGTTACAGGTAATCATAGCGACGCAAGCTATGATGACCAATGACCTTCACCAAGTTTCTATGAACGAGGCGCAACCTTGCAGATGACAAATAATCTTCGACCCACTTGTCCTGGTGCGTTATTAATGACGTGTCATCTTTACTAGCCTCCGTGAGACGCGACATGTACACTTACTAATTATTCAAAGTCAACATTACTTCTTCACATGGACTAAAAATTAATTTAGCCTCAATCTATCGCAACTGGTTATTAGCTCTTATTATTTATAGGCACTCCACAAACCCGCCTTGGACCCTAACCTGATTACGCACCCCACAATGTAATGAAATTTACACATGAATTGAAACTAAGAACGCCCTGAAGCACGCGCTTGTTGCTTTCCATTACAGGCCAGTTTTACCGCAACAATTTTTCCAGTTCAGGTAGGTTGACGACGCCCAAGCCGTACATTATGTCCGCCTTATCTTTGTATTAAGTGGTGTTCATTGCTAGTCCAAAGGTGAAACCCTGACTCCGCGGTCGCTACCAGAGGGCCGTGAGATAAGGGCACACCAGCAGGCTTATAAAGCTAATTACCTGGCTGTACTATCAAAGCCAAACATCAGCTTAGCAGCTGCCATCGACTCTGGTCTACATGATTACCACATAAACAGCATCAACAAAAACATAGCTATTGCCAAATTTGTGTTTGGAAGCATCTCGTCATAGCTTCCGTTGACATCACAAGAATGCTGCCCGGAGGACGAAATCCTATTGGAGGTGATAATCATTAACTGTTTATACCGTTCACTTTGGTCTGCATTGCACAACAAAAGCTCAATGTTGCACAGAGAAGGGACTGAATTGCACGGGGGAGGGTCTTTATTGCTAAGTGAAGGGTCTTAATTGCACAGTGAATGGTCTGTATTATACCGGGATTTATCTGTATTGCATAGGAAAGAGTCTGTATTGCACGGATATTGGTCTGTTTTGCACAGGAAAAACTTTGTATTGCAAAAGAATGGGGATGGGCGAGGAATTGTTTTGAACAGGGAATGGTCTGTTTTGTATGGGTGATAGTCTAACAGGAACCGGGAATGGAAGTGTAAATTTGGCCAATGTAATGGTCAGCTGGGCATAGGTTATGGTCGGTATTGCATCATCAATAGCCCGTATTGCACATGTTATGATTTGTATTGCGCAGGAAATGGTCTGTATAGCAAAGAGAATAGTTTGTAGCGCAGAGGGAAGGTCAGAACTAATACTGCAAAAACCCTAAAAGACACCCCAATTTACGATTCGTAGCAATGGGTTTGCGGAAAAGCACTCAGAAAACGTTTGTATATATTACTCACTAATTCGTGATTAACTTGCTGATGATCAATACGCCGTTCCTCCTCGAAGCACGTAACTTGCTTGTCTAAATATGCAATACAAATGGTGACCCAGTTCTGCAAGAATTAAGTGAATATTCACCAAGCAATTATTATGTCACGAAGGAAAGGTTTTGTGTATTATTATGTGATGTGTCTGTTTTCACGCCCTCCAGGTACGTTTATCGTCACCTGAATGTCAATGATTGGGTTTGAACGTTAAACAATCGATATAGTTGAGACTCAAGTACTACGTTTAATCGATATATGAAAACTGTTATCATTGTGTTCTGTACAGTCTAATTGGTAACAACGGACTTCCGCACATGAGTCACCAACTAAGGTAGGCACATGAAGTCAGCATATCAGGTAAGCCCAATAAGTTACCAATTCAGGTGGGCATATTTAGTCATCATATCAGATAGGCATAATAAGTCACGATATCAAATAGGCTGATTTAGTCACAATAGCAAGTAGGCATATTTAGCCACCATATTAAGTGGGTATATTAAGGCACCATATCAAGTAGACTAATTCAGTCACCAAATCAGGTGGGCACCGTTTGTCTCGTTATCAAATAGGCACATATATTCACCATATCAGGTACCACATTAAGTCACCAACTCAGATATGCATATTTAGTCACCATATTTAATCATCATATAATGTAGGCACGTTTAGACACCATATCTAGCAGGCTCATGTAGTCACCTTACCTAGTAGACACTTTAGTCACCATATCTAACAGGCTCATGTAGTAACCATATCTAGTAGGCTCAAGTTGTCACCATATCATTCAGTCACCATAGCATATTTAGACGCCAAATCATGTATTCATCAGATTCAGAATTGCCAAACATGATATTCTATTCACCCATCGACAGATGACAAAGAAAATAAAACCCTATTGCACTCATTGTGTATCTAACCATAGATACTGAAAGTGGATTGGGCTATGCCAAGACTATCCTTTATATATGCTTGTTCTAATTATGATCCCGTGTCGAATGTAAACTCGCGGAATCAGCCACAACGTCTTGTAACCCAAGCAGATGTGAATGGCAGCTTGGAAACTCTAACCAGCTAACCGCTTACTCTGTATATGATTCATTACAGCATCGAGCGAGTGAGTACACAAGAAGGCACTGACTTATCATGACACACATGCATCATAACACAAAATAATGTATTAATACATACAAGGAAGTAACGTGAAGCATGATACATGTGTGATTACAGCAGCATGACGACTGGTTGTAGCTCAGATACCCTGGCACCGTTCTGCTCTAAAGGCGAGGAATCCGTCACGATAGGTGACCCAAGGGCAGCCGAGTTCTTCACATATTTTTCAACACTAAGAGAGAATAAATACGTCAGCGACTTCACCATAGCATGCCGTGGTCAGCAATTACCTGTCCACCGTGCCATCCTGATGGCCAACTCGGATCATTTCCGCCAGATGTTCAGCCGAGAATCCCCCGCCCCATGCAGTTACACTGTCGATGCTGATCCGTGCTTGGTGGATTCGGTGATCACGTATTTGTACACTGGTCAGCTCCGTGTGGCGAAGCCATGCTTGTATGACATTGAAGAAATAGCCGGTGGGCTAAATATTTTCAAGCTGGTAACGGAATGTGCTCGGATTCGATTGAGTAAGCTGGTACCTGCACAGGAGAATTGTTTAGAGATGTGGAGGGTTGGTGAGGCGGTTGGGGATCAGGCTATGGTGGAACGCTCGAGGCGTGTGGCATTAGAAAGCTTCGTCTCAGTGCAGGACACACCCTCATTTCTCGATCTCCCTTATTCTTGGTTGTATAGGTTGCTGTTGAGTGAGGAGATCGTAACATCAAGTTTTAATGACATCCTTCTGGCAGCGCTGGAATGGTTCCGCCATGATCCGTCCAGACATCAGCATCTCATGCCATTGTTGCGTGCTCTGCCCTTGGCGGACATGGACGGGGCGTTTCTGCGCCAATGCACTCACGATTCGTGTCTGGGAACCAATGCAGAGGCGCAATGTGTATTGAATGAAGTTATAGCTGCTAAGCGTGCTGGTGTTGCAGTGGTTACAGACAACCGACTTATTGCGAGGGAAGTAGCGCAGTTTATATCTGTGGCGGGTGTGCGTGCAAGACGCGATGAGAAATGGGTAAGTTATAAACACGTGTATCTCCTACCCACATCACTTACTGGTCCACATAAAATGCTTCCTGACCTACCAAGCAGTGTGCCTGATTCTGCCATCTATGGAGTGGCCGCGTGCGTCATTCCCGCAACAACAGGCCCCAGACTGCTGCTCTCTGGCGTTGGTCGCACTCGGAAGGATATCTGGGACCTAGATCTAACTGAAGTCGATGGTGAATGGAGACAGCTGGGAAGTCTATCTGAAGGTCGGGTCCTGCATGCCATGGTTTACGTGGGCGGGAATGTGCTCGTGGTTGGAGGTATTGATCCTGTGATATATTCATTTGTATCGGCGGTTGAGGTTATTGATGTCGCCAGTGGTGTGGGTCGACGAGCTGGTGAGGTACGAGGTAGCCCAGAGTCCATAACTTATTGCCATGTTGCCCGTCAGACGGACCTCCTGGTCTTAGCTGATCAACCAGCCGACCATAAAGATACAGGCATCATACAGGTATACTCAACTGCACGCCGCGAGGTGACATCGACGTGCCAGCTGCCTTTTGGTTCCCCAGTGGGTGTTAATGGTATGGTTCTTGCAGATGAGCAGGTGATCATGTGTGGTTCAGATGGCACGTATACATGTCCGCTGGATGATGTGTACCACGGAGACATTACACGGATACAGAAGCTGAGCCCCTGGTATGCGACACCCAATGCATGGTGCGGTGTGATGCTCAGTGAGGACTGCCAGAGTGTTCTGCTTATTGGAGGAAGGAATAGAACTGTCCAAGAGAGAGACACACATCCCCTGTATAGAGGGGCTGTCAAGGACATACTTGGTGATACAAAGACAGGCTGGCAACAGGTGCCGTGTAGCTGGCCACTGAAGAAGACCGCAGTATTCTCCTCGGGTTGTTGCGTAGTGAGTGTCCCCAGTAAGCGCTAATGATTTCCAAAACATTGGATAAGTATGATCCGTCGCCACTAATTGCGTATCACGTCATACGCTGTATATGTACATATATATATGCATTCACTGATCAGACATCAATGCTTTATCTGTGCCGAATCCAACCCGTGTTCACTCGCTATGCGCGTGCTCCCTATAACCGCCATTGAATCTGTGGTGCAATAAATTCCATGTTTTCCAACCAATCTCCTGTCGTTTTTTGAATGTTAATATGATGATATGTCAGAGAGGCTTTGAAGTCGGTCTTGCGCCCTGTTATCATAGACGTTTAATGGCGTTGAATATATCGCATACCTCGAGTTTAGCTTGTATATGTTAACTTGAGATTTGCCATTGGATCTCCTACAAATATTTTGTTTTAATCACTGCCAGTGATTGATTGTTCTATCGTTTTATTCATTCAGAATTTTGTATTTGAATTGCGATATTCGACAGCAGTTCGCATTGAAAACAGTATTCATCTACTGTTAGAGTTTATTAGAAGGCTATTCTTGAACACAGCTGCTGGTACTCCGTGAGATGCAAACAAATGCATTTATCACGATGTTGTCCAGAAATCCCCCTTTGAACTTCAAATATATTTATCCTGATTATCATTATATTGGATTTTATACAACATATGTTTTGCATCTGGAATCACACAAATTAATGGTTTAAATACGGGCGTTTGTTAGCGAACGAGAACTGGGAATGATATTAAGTATGTTAACCTCGCCCAGTGAGACAATTGCGTTACATACGAATATAATAAAAGTTTGAAGGAAGACACAGACACACACCCACACGCACAAATATAGCCGTTGATATCATCACGATGTTTATATATATATATTTATATACGTATACATACATATATATTAATGTAAAATATATATACAAGACACTCTGCATGCTGTTTTCCGCTCATCGTGAATATAAGCGAATCGTGATAACAAATTGGCTGTATAAAGCTAACATCACCTCTTTGCACCCTCATATTTATATGATTACTATGTGCATTTCACTTTATCCCTGGGGTTGCTCTACCTGCATTATGGAAGGATCCCTATAAACATAAACTGGCAAAATGAACTCGTGATAATGATTGAAAACCAGTCCTAATTCGCAGGCGTATTCATCATTTATTCCTAAAACGCACCAGTAACGCTAAATATTGCGGCAATCAGACGAATATTAGAAACTATTTTTTTGAGATATCCTACATCGCAATGCCAATAATATCGGGACATTGCCTTTAATTAGGTGCTGACCCTCGCGTTGTTTTGTCTAGCTAGTAGAGATACGCTGTGCCAGTAAAACTTCCGGCTAACGAGGGAGAGAAGACGGCTACCTTTGATGCACAATAATGCACTCTCATTTGATACAGTGTATATGGAAGCTAACATGACAAGGCACTCGTGCAAGTACAAAAACATGATGCACAGTCAATATAAAACAATGTATTTTGACGGTATGTTTACGCCAGCTCATTGTTCTTTTAAAGCAACCATACAATTATAATTAATTTGTCACCCAAAGTTGGGTAACGATATAGCCCGGATTATTTCGACGGGAAGCGGTTGACCTTTTCCCATCGTATACGAGCGAGTGTTTAGCAGGCCACAAACGCATAAACCTCTACGACATGATTAAACGTTTCACGAGTAGAATATGACCGTCAAATCTAGCTGCCTCGAATCATCAATATGATCTGTGGTTCTTAGACATAACGAACATGGACAGTGTTTAACAGACGAAATGAGCGCAACCACGATCATTCGGAAGTAGCTTCATGCACGTCATGATATGAATACTTCATGATGCACAAAAATGATTGTCATTTGGGGTGAAGTAACTGTTAACCTAAGATAGATATTTGCGAGTCCATAGGTATTCAGAATCACTTTATTCACAATCGACATGCTATGTTTTGTTGAACTTATATTACAAAGAAAACGCTTTGAATCACAATAAGTAAATTGTGATAGCATTGCAAAAACGGTAGCAGAAGAACCAGCCCTCATGATCAGTGAATATTTGGGTTCATTTCAATATATGAACGTTTATATAAATTCAACAGACCTGATAATAGATCATAATGTTTAGAACAATTCGGTTAAGATTTCATTCTCGGTAATTTCACAAGCTGTGATACACCAAAACGATGATGCCTAAATGAAATATGTGGCTATCTATGTCAACCAATTTGTACAGTGCATTACTTAGATCCGTAATAGATCCGCTATGGCTGTGTGGTGACTTTCATCAGCTAAATCATATGGTGATTTGCGTAACTTGTTACGAATTTTAGTTGAAGCTCTATGACGCATCAAGCACTTGACACATTCATAACGCCCATGCCGGGAAGCAAAGTAAAGCGCTCTTTCACTGTTTCGATTGGTTTGGTTGATTTTGGATATACTTTTTTAGATATACTAAATATCACATGGAACAAACCATGAAGTTCATAATTCATCCCGCAAATGGGGCAGACGCGTTGCATCAACAAGTAAAGCAAGGGTGTTTTGTAGATAATTATATACTTTTACCAAGCCCAAAAATATCAAAATTACTTATCTTTGTCACATTTTTGCCTCGTCAACATGCATCTCTTCATAGAGCTTTTCATTAATCATACATGTGTTTATGTCACCATTTACACATAAACTGCCAGATATGTGCACATATATTTAAGTTTCAACATTCATTGGGAAGCAACATAATATATAATTGGCTGTTAAAATGGCTTCCGCATTACTTTACAATGCTCACACTACCAGGTACCGAATCGGTCGCGGTGATTGGTTAGCTTCACCTGGAAAACACAACTGGAGTCTGATCAGAAATATGTGATCCCCTATTGAGAGGGTAAATATTCAAGGCGCTATTCTACATTATTTCACCACGACGAACGTGGCTCCTATAAAGATTTATTATGTAATATTGGCGAGCTTTTGGCGGATTACTCGTGGGGTGTGCATACATTAATCGAGGTTAAAGCCACAGCAGTTTGCGAAAGGTACCCAATGCCTTCAAAACAGCCGCAACGACAAGGCTCACTCCCGTGATTCTAGCTAAATAATTGTAAGGTATACCACAGAAGCAACATATGGGGCATCCTAATTACTGACAAACTAATTTGCTAAGGATGGAAGATGTAACCATATCAACGGTTGTTATTTATTATGTAATGGTCTTGGTCATCTCAATATTGATATAACCTAATGGTTTTGTTTGGTGCAGCCAGTTATAAATTACTTTGCCCTTTAAACTGATAGCAATCATTTTTAATGACTTGCCTAGCAGTTCATCCCCAAGGAAGTAATCTATTATTTAGCGACAATTATCAATGTGAGAAGGCACCGGATGTACTCAGCTATTTAATTCCATCGTCAACACAATAAAAATGGGTATATATTTAGGTGGTATGGCTGACATTGACACTGTGATCGTGCTCGCTTTTCATAAATGACACAGTTTATCCGCCAATGTGTTTTCATTAAGGTTTATCATGGCGGAGGCAAATCGATTTTTAGCAGTATTGCATTTGCCAGTGTCAGCAGATGACAAAATCAGCTAAGTTAACCAAACAGGGTTAATCTAAGCTCATCTACGATATATTCGGTTTAACCAAGTAATACGTACCTTATGTCTGTTGTGCCGTTACTGAATTGAGATTTCGGTGCATTGTTCGATTATCATAATTACAAAGATGCTTGGCACGTAATGCATTACACCAAATTAATTCTCTATTGGCCTGGTATTGAGGTCTATGCCAAATTGAGGGGATGCATACATGCAGGGCGTTTGCCATTGAGCGATTGGCATAACTTATCGTCCTCTGATCTGTTTGTCGTTGTTTATCTTTTCTCATAAATGTATACGAGGTTTGGGTATAGCCGAACTAGCTATATCTTCAACCACTTCTAACACAGATTCATAAAACTCATATGAATTCGCAGAGTGCAAAACAAGATACTTATCGCGGAAAGAGAGAGAGAGAGAGAGAGAGAGAGAGAGAGAGAGAGAGAGAGAGAGAGAGAGAGAGAGAGAGAGAGAGAGAGAGAGAGAGAGAGAGAGAGAGAGAGAGAGAGAGAGAGAGAGAGAGAGAGAAAGAGAGTGAGAGAGAGTGTGTGAGAGAGAGAGAAAATTATATGAAGATTATGAAAGGAATAACATGATATCACCGAATGTAAAATGTAATAACTCTAAACCTAATAGTCTACCAGGTTATCGACAATAATGCTCATGCCATACGTAGCAATGAAAGCCAAGAATTTGCTGCACGACGGATAGCACAGCGCATATCATACAGTTTTTAATGGGTAAGATTTATGTTTCACGTTTTAGCAAGAACAGAGCAAAGATGCGTCAGCGAGGTCTTTTGAGAATTCAGTAATTTATATCACAATTGAAACACTCCAAGGTATTCGTGGAAATGTCATGATATTATGTTTGTTCACCAAGACATTTGAATCACGCACAATAAGGTCACACCTCTTTTATTAATGTAACCGGCAAGATTTATTAACACTTGTCATAGTGTTTGGATGGAAATATGCTTGTTGTTAGAGCATGTTCATACAATGCATAACAAATATTTTTAATGCTACATCAAATTTGTTGCTGTGTAAAAACTCATGACACTATTTAATATATTAGTTCTGGAAATGCCCGTTTGGAGCAAAAATCCGAGTCAACATAATTAAGCGTTATGCACTAACCACATCATATATGGCGATCATTATGCGGTAGAAATTACCCTTTAACAGTACATCGCTTAGTATCGGCATCGTCCAATAATCACTACGAGGACAATTGGGACATCTAAAAATCGATCCGCAATGTCTTGTCATCGCTTGATGCAAACAACTCTTATCTTCAGACATCTACCTTATTTGTGTGCTGCTTAAAGCTTTCACAATATGTACTTCATATTTTAAGCGACATATAATACCCAGCTGTATTGCAGGTAAACCTATTGAGAGTTGTTGTATTTGCCTATCCGTGCAAAACATAACGATCAGCTTTAAATCATATTATTGTAATATATAGAGATATATATATATATATATATATATAGATATATATATATATATAGAGATATATATATAGAGATATAGATAGATATATATATATATAGAGATATTGAGATATATATATATATATATATATATCTATATATATATATATATCTATATATATATATATATATATATATCTATATATATATATATATATCTATATATATATATATATATATATATATATATATATATATATATATATATATATATATATATATATATAATATATTTAAAATAGGACTGTCGCCCTCGTAGTGAGATTGCAACTGGATGAAGATATCGGCCTAGCCAATCAGGTATTATTGCTGGGGATGGATGAGCTCTATACACAGTAGAGCGGCGATGCATGCAAACAGGACTTTTGTTGTGAAAAGATGGAGCGACTTCATGCCCTATGACCTCGGTGTCGTTTATCGGACATGTATATGAGCTTTGGTCGTAAACAAACTAACAATAGCTACAAACGCTTTTCTACACAGAAGCATACAAAAAGTACGCGTAAGCCAGGCAGATTTTGCAGAGAAGGGGAATTTTTATAGAAGAATATATGCATGCAATGCATCAAACACTGATCGCGTATAAGCATTTAGCACTTTATTGATTAATTATTGTTGACTCAAGCAAGATTAATAATAAACATAGCTTTGGTTATATCGTGCGTGTGCGTGTCAGCGTGTAATGCCGGAAGGTCACAGTGATGTCGGCGATAACAGGTCGTAGCCTTCTAGATCCCAAGCCGTGTACATTTTACAGTAAGCTGTCAACAGGATTTCTATCACATAATAGCATGCAATGTTCATGGAAACATCCTTATATGCATCATAAAACAACGGCGATGATAAGCTACATTTACGTTGTTGTGAACCGTTTATGTTGCAACTTAGATCCGTGACTCAAAGCCTTAAAACATTGAGACACTGATTTGAGTTGGGGCTTATAATAGCAGAGGACGAATTCACATCAGGCGCCTTGTCTTAGTAAATAGGGAAGTTTATCTTGGTAGGGATTACTTGAATGTTGAAGTTGCGACTTATCTTGAGTGAATACAGTCAGCATGGCTGCATGGAGCCACTACAATCTTTGCTCTCGTCGCCTTTCTAGTCTTTGAACGTCCCTTTTAATAAGATATGTCTGCCGTAAGGCTACTACTGCTTTCGTTTTAGGATCAGCAAGAAGTCAATTACATTTAGATTGAAACAAATTACTAAAATGAGCAAATGGCCAGGTTTATTAATGATGGTCTTAATGTAAATCTTAAGGTACGTCCTTTTCAGGCCACAATCGGAATCGTTGCAATAACTTATCCTTAATGTCATTAAATTAAACGATTGTAGCCATACACGCCGCGATTAAATTGTATTTGATCTGCAGATGCGAAATACTAATTCATCTATGCATCAGTAATATCTAGGTCGTTCTTGAATATATCATAGTGCGTCAGGCATGGAAAACATGCATACTAATTATGAATGACCAGGACAAGACAATGTACAACATTACACAAATGTTTGTCACGTTAAACACTCCAATAGCTTCTGTTAGAGTTAGTTCTTGTACAATCCGATCAAAAGAAAACAGCATGCTGTACTATTTTATATTGCTTAATAAGCTGTTATTAAGAGGCTATGCTAGGAACATTGTCAGAAACATTAATATGGATGCTACAGTATAGTTTGAACAACACAAACATAACCACAGAAATATGGATAACATGTCGTCTCGCCACATAATGCACCGTGGTGCTCAAATATTATTTAATCAATACTTGAAAGAGATGAGTGTGCTGTGGTAGAAAGTAAATACAGCCCCACCGGGCATATTAGTCTGAGGGCGTACGGTACATTTTAACGTAGTCATCGTTCGATTGTCTGCGTAATAGCACAGCCTGAATCTTCCACGGTGAGCGGTAATTTCTGAATCTTTTCCCCATGAGTCCTTTTACCGCCAGTGCCTAAGCGCATTATTTAGGGACTTTTTGGCATCGCTGCTTAAACTAGGTTGAAATCATCTCGGACCAACTGGTATGCAAGCAATAATGACAGTAAACTATATAGATGTGTCAATAAAACAGCGGCTTTTGAAGCTATTGTTGTATGATTGCTTTCTAGGCTAGATTCAGTAACAGTCGGCATACTATTGTTGATATCCTAGGTTATCAATAGATTATACGACGACACAGTGAATCGAGGTGACATAACACTTTCATTGCTACTTTATGGTTATCTTACAATCGCCTTGCCCATTGATATTTACTCTCTGCATTATGGTGAAGCAGTATCCGATTAGAACTCTGAACACGCCAGCTTTAACGCCCCCAATGGATAGCACAAATTTGCAGCCTTGCTTACCGGTGTGAAATAGGGTTTAAATTAGGATGCAAAGGTGTTATTTTTGTGAGCATCGCAAACAATAGCTATTCTGCAAACTATTAACATACATAAAGTTATGAAAGTTATATTTCGGGGCCAGTAGTATGCATCATTATTCATGGGTCGGTTGGCCGTAAGACCTTATGAAGATGATTGGATATAGTTATATAAAAACAATTCTTCATCATCACGTTTATGCCTGCTAAGGAACAACCTACGGTACAAGCTACAGTTCCAATATATTTGCTTCCTCGATACAGAGTAGAATAAGTACCCAAACGATAGTTGATATTTTGTGTAATATATTATCAAAAATAATGACTGAAATTGCAATGCAATCGAAAACATTAGCGGGTCTTTAATTCATGTGCCGTGTACGACAAACAAGTTAAATAATCTTCACGTCAAACACACCGTTTACATAAAAGCCCATTCTGAGGCAAAGTATCTGATCCACTCTCGTTCTCGCTGCAAATATTATTGCTAAAGCATATTTAAGCTCCATTGGGACCACTTAATATCATAGCCATTATGGCATGACTCGTCGTTTCATATGAATGGTCTAGGTTACAGCGCATAGTAATGGCTCTTCTGGGGCTCATTGACGGACGGTGTCAAGGCAACATACTTTATCGTAATGATACTGCAAGCCGCTTAACATTAAACGTCGGAATTAATCATTCGAGGTCATGTAAGACTTAAAAGCAATCGTATTATATAAGCATTAGATAATGGACATACCGTCTGACAAATAAGGGTTGCAAAATCAAACTATGCTACGCCTTGTTTGAACGATAAGACGACGCGATATGTTGGTCAGGGTCGTGAATGTTAGATACCTTTGATATGTTTTTGGGCACATATTGCAACCATATATATATACAGCGAGTCTGGGTCTACATGCCACTCGAAATGTTATATAATAGCAGTGATGCTAACAATTATTGGATTTAGATAGGACCCAACTGTTTTTATTGTAACCACTAGTGACTTCTGCAAACTTTAAGTTAGTATTATAAGCAGTTTATTTTGGAAAACAACATCTACGTAGTTTCAATGCTAAAAGCGTCCAACTGTTAGCTAGGTCGCCGAGGACATTTCAGGTAGACTTTATATCTATTTGTGTATTCGTTTGAGCCAATTCTGGCGACTGTTATGCTATTCCAGTTTTATCATTTTCTCGACGGAAACTGTTTGTATGACAAGCAACTGCATAATGCTGTACTGCCGCTAACTTATGTAAAGCGACCAAGGTCCTATCGTTATTGCTGCAAATATCCCCGCTACAAGGAGTTTAAATTCCTCATGGATCGTTTGCGATAAGAGTCATTGCGATAACGCCTTTAATCAAATAGCAATCGTTTAATTATGGCCTTCAATGCGCTTGTTATTATGTTATGTACGTAGGACGTCACCATTGTTAAGCAGCAATGATATTAACGACAACGCGAAGGACCCTCTTGCATATTTGCATCAGTGTTTGTCACAATAAAAGGCATTACATATCAGCATTATTTGTCAGATATAGAGAACTGCCACTAATGAGAACAATCATTACGGACAGCGACTATTCTAGAGATAAAGATAAGAGTCTACCTGTGACCGCACAATGAATAAGATCAACGCTGCCCTATTTTGAACCTCCTTAGTGAATCATTGTTGTCTGAAGCTGGAAAGACACGCGCGGCCTTCTCAACTTGGAAATAAATCATGACCTTCGTGGTACCATGAGTGTGCGTGTCAACCTACTTTGCCTGAAGGTTACTGTGATTGGTGATTACAGGCCGTAGCACTTTGAATCTCATGATGTGTAAATTATACCTTCAGCTGCCTGTAGGATCTCCATCAATGTACAATTATTTGCAATAGGGCTTAAGTAAGTTTGTGAAGTACCGTTTATGATGTAGTAGTTGTCTTCCTTCGATCACAAGTGTGCTATGCAATTATCATATAACACCTGCTCTGGTTGATAATTGGAGTACCAGTACACTGGTGTGTGTGCATTGCGATGATATACGACAGTACAGCGGATTAACATTACCTGGTACACACCTATTAACACTAAGCAATCTACTAGTATCCAACGCATGACGGAATGCGAATTTTAAAAACGCCGCAATTCAATATGCATCTCGTGAATTATTTTGCTCAGGTTCCTAGCTTTAATAAGATAATAAATTTCAATATTGTAGAACTACGTTTTAGAATACAGTCTATAGTCAATCTTTGTCTACATGGATGCTTATTTTGATATCGCCGCTCGTGCATGCATATATAATAACTTGATTGCATAAATGAAATAACGTCTTTGTTGGTGACGCATTTAATTAACCCAAGCAAGCTGTATTTTAAGCGCCGCTTCTCCAAATATGTCATATATTGTGAAGGATCGTGGAGCAGATAAAATACGTCAAATACAATTATAAAAGTTGCAGCGTCTTGCAGTATGTAGTTCTGTGACTTTATCTGTCAAAATGTAGCGTTCCAGTGCGTAGTTAATGTAGCAGCGGGGTTTCATGTCGTCGTTGCGACAAAACATATATGAATATAATTATATTTATAAATATATATATATATATAATATATATATATATATATATATATATATATACAAAATATATATATACATAAATATATATATATATATGTATATATATAATGCATATATATAAATATATATATATGTATATATATACATATGTATATATGTATGTATATATATATATATATAAATATATATATATATATATATTTGTATAATTCTGTTAGCTCACACCTGTTACACATGAGTCTCATTGCGACAATATATATATATATATATATATATATATATATATATATATATATATATATATATATATATATATATATGTATATATATATATATATATATATATATATATATATATATATATATATATATATATATATATATATATATATATATATATATATATGTTATATATCTGTTAGCTCACACCTGTTACACATACGTCTCACTAATCATACAGTGTATGTTATTGAAAATCAATTCGTCCGCCTGAAATCAGAACCTATCATTTGGTAATACATGTCGAGTCACTGACATGTTGATAAATATTGCTCCTCCATTGCCGCCCTCAGCCATATTGTGGTATCGGAAGCTTTTCCAGACATATTAAACATATGCGATCTGTTCAATACATTTCCAAGGGGTAATAAGTGGGTGTGTTGTTACAGGCATGTACCTTAGCATTGAGTTCCAAATTTGTCTCCATTTAAACGAGGCTTAGTGGGCTGCTGTGGTTGTGTTTCAGTCATAGCTTATTTAGTCGTGGTTCGTAGATAAACATTAGGTCCATTATCAAATAATTGGAAATAGATGCATGGCGTGCTGGAGTACCGGGTAATCGCCTTTAAACACGTAGGTCACATGTTACGTTCAATTCTGCGACGTTCTGGTTCGTTCAGCTGCTGCTCAACGATGAACAACTTAAGGACAACCGCCGTTGGAGGAAGAAAGGGCTACTTGATACTGATTTTGTCAATACAAAAGAAAGGCAAGAGATTAATCTTTACACAAAGTATTTTTAAAAAAAGGACACATATCACAATAAGATAATTCAGGTGCGGTTTTTATCCTTTTGTGCCTGAACAGTGCAAACGTTTGATGTCAATGCAAAAGGAGATTATAATTTGTGTAAAGTGGGTCTTTCCTAGTTACAGCCACATCACCTTGAATACTTAAACTGAAAATACCTGGACATATTCCGAAGAACACATGGGGTCAGACGCTCTAAATTATCGTAACCAGTCTCTGTGATCACCAAACTGACATGTAATGGGCCAAGGGAACGTAAAGTGCAAGATTGTCTATAAAACAAGAGGATATGATTACCAAATCTTTATGGACCAGGAACATACGCGTCAACCCCAGTTAATGAATAAGGTTTTGTTGTCATTGACCCTCGGTATACCATGCCTTGATTTTAGCAAGGCATGTTGTTTTGGTCAACGTATGCCCACAACACATTGATGTTGAAGTTACTGAAAAAATGGTAATCGTAGCGGTAAGTTGCACATGTGATCCAGCTCTGTAGAGATTGGAATCATTATAGCTATGGGTAATTGTAGATACAATAATTTAGGCATTCAGGATGGTTCTGCTTTACAACAAATACATCCGTAGGCTATAACTACGAGGCGAAGCCAAGTTGTAGTACGTGCTGTTATCATCGAGACCCTATATGATATATGTTAGCGTAGACACAATATATGAGGTTAATCAGTATCGATAAAAAGCAACAAATTCATTGCCACAATGTTAAACTGCCGCCGCTAAGGAATTATTTGGCCTCATTTTAGATATATTCGGAAGGCTTGCGAACTTTACCTGTTTGATATCTCTTGTTGGTGAATGAATGATTACTTATTGGCTTTACAGGAGGAACAGTATTAAATATTGGGCATTTTAGTGATGAATTTGAGCTCTGTAACTCCAAAACGGCCGCATAGACATAATTTCTTTCGTATGTGAATTCGTTGTCGACAAAATAGGGCAGAAATAGCGAAAAAGAAGCAATTTTGTGGGCGAGGGTTTGTTAACAGTGAATGACGCTGAACTTCCTTAAGCTTCATTAGTCAAGTAAAGTTGTCTCCTGCTAGATTGAACGCACACTAAGTATTGTTACTGGGAATTGAAGCAATGCGTGTGTGTTTTAGCCTTTTATATACGAAAGGTGAAATTTGTTTTTGTCTAAACATTTCCCAAAAAAATTTGAATAATTGGAGCGAACGTTTGCTTGTTGCAAGCTCTCTGTCGTATGTTCATCATTTGCTTAGATATTTGACGTAATGTCTGTATTTAAGAATCGCTCATTTTGATAATCCACGATGCTGAAATTGTTCATTTCATAGTGATATGCAATTACTATGTGTTGCAGCAATCCACAGTGCTTAATTTGTTCATGACATATAAACACATGATGTTATTATGTTTTGGTGTTTATGTGATGTATTTTGCTGGAACATGTACAAGGCTATTTTATTCATATTATCTAGTTTCAATTCTTTTTTGTCCTTTGGTGTGATGTTCAATACCGTTTCCGTTCATTAGCGCTATTTTTTAACCATTAGTATGTGGGGCAGTTGAATGGTATTTGGTACCACTACACACCTAAATGGCGTAGCAGTGGATCATTGTGGACACGGAACGGCGAATTCAACGTTCTATAACTGATAATAAATGAAATCAAATAGAAGGAATCAAACAACACGTTTGGCAAGTCAGCGCTCTTAGTGAATACGTACCCCCAGGGAGACAATAATCTTGCATCCAGCTCATTCTTAACCAGTTATAATATCATTAAGGTATGATTTACGAGCTGGTCATTCCCCCTATATACGACCCATGTGTAAAGCGAACTAACTATATGGGCAACCGCAACATTTGCCAACCTTACTTTTATCGAGGTTAAATGCTAGTCAAGTCTGCTCGCCCATCACTAGTTTCCGAAAGTAGAGGAATCCACTTTGCCTTGCACAGTGACAAATAATCGCCGAAACCTGGGTGGTGGCTCAAGTCAATGGAACGTAGACATTCAATGCATTTTAAATACATTGAAATCTGTCGTTGACTTATCATTTAGCGCTTTCTTGCACCAAACTTGCAATTTTGGTCGCTCAAGAGGTCGGAATATAAGTGCCATTAGCACTAAGAGTGTAACAGGAAAAGAATGATGAACCAGAACTAGCAACAAATCAATTCCATTTAAGCTATCCACCAGTATTCAGACCCTGGCAAACTCTATAAAATACATGCATAATGTACATTGTTCTAGAATGAAATATAAGATGTTTACTGGACCAATGACCTGCCGAATGTTTCCTCTGTTTGCATCCAACAAAAGGGAATATATTAACCCACTAATATACAATCCTCAGTGTACCTTAGTACATGCATGTTAATTCGTCGCTGAGAATATGTGACGCAACTGACGAAATGAGGCACTTTCAATGTTGAAAAGACGCATGTTATTCAACATGGGCTCGTGTATGTGGAATAATAGTAGAATATGAGCTAGTTAGAGCTGAGTTGGTGAATTACTGTTGTATCAGGCGTGATTACTGACACGCTTGTGGCGGAAATGAAGCCTGCGTGAATCTGTCATCCTTTTAATGCTAAAGTTTTACAGTGATACGATTACTGGCTATCGCCCTCTTCAACCAATGCAGTGCGAATACTACAAATTAGTTGCTCGCAAGATCATCAAACTGGAATACAAAGAACACTCCGTAATATGAATAAAAGTGGACAATGACTCGGCTTTAGTGTGAGTAAGGGATAAGTATACTGTTGATAAAACAATACCAGCATTCCCTTAGTGTAATCAAATTAGGTAATTTAAAACAAATATTATCAATATGACAATGTACTGCTATGGACATATTCGGTCGATGGTGTTAACATTCAACCTGTCAGAGAAAGGCTAACGCTTACATCCTGGCAAAGGTCTCAACGAATAATAAGATGTAATCCCACATGACTTTTGTTCTTGACCACTTTAACGAACGTTGGTTCAATTGTCACTTAATCGAACTTGTCTTGTGATTGTTCGTTGCGGATATGTTTCAGATATCATGTTCAAAGATAAAGAATTGAAGCAATGAGACGTGATGCAAGGCGCGTAGATATTGATTAAACGTGGTTGTATATGCAATGAAGGGATAGGCATAGCATGACTTGTCGTGATTAGTGAACACGCTTACCCAATGTTAGTGCATGTGTTGTCCTCTATAAACAAGTGGAGAGGACAATAGCATATGTAATCCGTCAGCCATGATCTGCATGCATGCAAGTATGTATGACAGCTGTCAATCGTGTTGAGCTTGGCCGTCTGCGGTTGTCTCAATGACAATTGCTGATGAAATGATGAAGCGCATCAATTCCCATATTTTCATATCATCATCATGCATAACAACAAATGTTCAAGTTATCACAACACCTAATACATTTGAACGACACACATGAATGAGCTTGACTTACATGTTGCATTCAGAATGTAACACATTAGTATATGGTATGATAATTGGTAAATTGTTACAGGACCTGATATATTACAACATGTCATGCACCCATCTAGGCGTTGAACTCTCCAGCGCCGAAAGGGGACGCCATGTAACCATTCGTGTCTAGATTAATCTGATTAAGTTCAGCGACCTTTTCCACTAGAGAAATGCTTTTACCGAATTATATTTAAAGAACCGCTTGCAATCTTCAAGGCTGCGACTCACTAATCAATGCCGGTTCAAAATTGCATTGTGTGGAACAATGTATGCTACAACCAAAAGTGGACGACGCACGTATAATATCTACATGTCAATGTATTCGTCAATTACATATAGGATGGCAGCCCTTTGTGTGGTCAGGCGTTTGGTGGAAACGACATTCAGTCATTACCTACAACAATACGGATATATGAATCGAAGCAATTTGGTTGAATAAATGTTTACCTCTCTTAAATCCTCCCTTACTTTTTGCAACTTTAAGTGTGTAGTTTACCTCACTTATATGCAGTTACAGCGCAATGGTTTTAGATCTATTGCTATTATTGGGTACATTTATAATGGCCCATATAAATAATCCGACCTTTATGTTTCATATGTCTGAAATGCTGCGTTGTTATCTGCCATAAAGCTGCACGGCTAAACCAATCATGGATTATCCTGCAATGTGGTGCTCTTTTATTTCTAGATCTGTGAGCCAATATTGCAACGTTACGAATGCAACGGTGAACGGTTTTTCATTTTATGTTGGTCATCTCGGATTCGGCTGTCGGTACAGAGCATCAACATATCTAGATATGTGGTTCAAAACTTACTTTTATAGTTGATCATAAAATTTTGCGTTAATAACGATACACCCCAATAGCATCAACAAGTTATACTGAAATGAGAATAGGAAGATTGACTGGGACATTATCTCGCTATTCGTTCAATAAAAAGAGTAACTACGATATATGCCACGTAACTGTAGGGATGCTGCGAAAATAATTACATGCAAGCTGCTAAAAGTAATAAAAGCGTTGCACGCAAAGCAATTATGCGTATTAATGGCATATGTTAGGGCCATTCCATTACTTTTTTCCTCCGATTGGTACATAATTGACTTTGAATATTGCATACTGGTTAAGACTCATTATATTGATCGACACTAGCCAACATTTATATTATATTGCGTGCATGAAGCATATATTATGACTGGTAGAACATCGAGCAAGCCACACTAGTATGGAACTAGATCAATGATGGGGCTAGTCTCCGAAGATAAACTCTATACTTAAAATAATAGTCAACATGTGGATGAAGAATCAAACCAATTATTCTTGAAATATTACTTTAATGACTCAAATTTAACCAGTAAATATTTAGCAGCATTTAATTGTTGCGGGTATCGGCATACTCTTTGTTACCATATGATGCACGTCAGATTACGACGGAAACATTTGTTATTCACCGAAAATTCTCCTCGACTAAGGCCTGTAATCACCAACATCGCTGGGACGTTTCGACGTTACAAGCGGACAAGCACACGCATGTGATCGCGATGGGCGTGCTTCATTTTCGAGTTTAGAAGGCTGCGCTGTTCGTATCAGCCTGATACAACATTGATTTATTTATGAGGTTCAGCTTGTTCATTGTCCAACCTAATCTTATCTCTTCACGAAATGCGATCTCCCCCAATCTGATAGCCCGTACGACTATATAATGCCTATTATCGTGTTTACGTACACAACTGTAGCCAGGTATTAATGGTAGTCCTAACTATACAATCCATTATTGAATGTGTCACGTTATCGGACGCGTTGGGAGCCGTAATCAAACAATCGCAATCAGTTTCTAGGTAAGGTTTATTTTTTTGCAAATGAGCGATACTAACTATCCAATATTGACTTCTCGCACAACTGTTTCCGCTTTTTTTTTCAACATTATCGTTTGCATTAAGCTAGTTTGAGCTGTACAGAAAACAAAAGGTTACGACAAGTCACTACTCGCCTCATCGAAATAAATACCTTGCCATCACAGCTGGCGATCCATTACTCATCTGTCAGCGGACCAAGCTATGCAGATCATTACCTGATTACGAGAAACGTTATGACATGATAGTTACATTATTATATCATTTGCAATAAACATTATGCCTTGCAAAGGCATTGCACAACATGCCGTTTCAGTTCGAAGCAGGGATTGATGGATGAGCAGAATCTCACTAATGCACCCCGAAAGACTATGAAAGCAGTCTAAGCAAGTACGAATCACAATGAGTCATCACCATTCATTCCCATCGACGCTACATCAATGTAAATTTATTCTTAAGTGGTTTCAAAATAACAGATATTACATGCAACCATAGGCACATGTTATTATCGAATCGTATTATCTGGCTGATGCTTATGCTGCACGTATAAAGGCTGACACATTCATGTTAACCTGAACTCTGGAAGAGCAGATGTTATTGTTGATCATTGCATATGTCAGGAAAATCTATGTTTACTATAACAATTACTGTAGCAGCTTGTCTTTTGTTGATTATTTACTGATCAAATTCCTCAAGGTTCCCCTTATGTCGCGGTTTTTTCTGGGCCATAATTCATGCATCTCATTGTTTGTTCTATGTATTAATTAGTACGTCGCAGGACACTTTGACGGTATACATGGCGCTTAATGGGACAGACATCTTTGCGTGTGCAGTGATTGATGTAGCCAAGTAGGAGTATCTACAAATGCCAACATATCAAGCTCGTGGTGCGATAACCCCGAATCGTAATTAATTGTTGGTTAAGGCAGTATTTGCCTCTAGATTTGGTCACAACAGCGTACATTGAATGTGCCGAATTTGAGCGGTGCATCAGGCGTATATTAAATATATCTAGCAATTTTGGTTATGGATATCTGATCACTTGCTATACCTGGAAGTAAAATATAATATCGGCTTCGGCCGAAGTGACCACTTTATTTATGATCACGAGATGGTATCCCTCCTGAACCTTATAATGTCATAAATTCACACACGGCGTTTGGCACACGCCAATCACGTGACCGCCTGGTTTTCAGCATATGTCGGCGGTGACCAATCAAGCGAACTTCATGTTGATTTGAAGGGCTGTTTTCATGAATAGATGACGTAACTATCTTACATGGAAGTGATAGCTGGTTCACGGCCTAGCAGATTAATTGGAAAATTCGCGGTTTCTTTGTCTAAGTTGCATGGTCAAGATAGCGTGGCCATAACGTGCCGTTAGACTTTTCGCTCTTCTAGTACGGTTGCAAAGTGCCACTTGACGTTATTGAATTTATCTATTATGTATATATACAAAGTGTCGTTTGCATTCCAACCAAAAATGCAGAACAGATTGACTGTTGATGTTTGCTAAAAACCATATATCTGGGTATACGGGTATACGAAACGTCCCAGCGATGTTGGTGATTACAGGCCTTAGCCATCTGAATCCCATGATGTGTTAATTATACGGGTTGCTTCCGTTTGGATCTCCCTAATTCGCATAATGAATTGTACATTGCCACTCCTACTTGTGCGAACAGCACAGAAGTGTACAATGCAAGATTATGCAAGGGTAGATATAGAGCGTAACGGCGCACAAACAGGTGATTCCAATAACAATAAATATGGACCCACTGCTTGACGTAGTTCACATCGCGTAATCGGGGTTATTACTATGATTTTAATTCATAAGCAAAATAATTAAACTACTCTGTTCATAGGATAAGAGCTCACAAAGGCGTGCAGGCATCTCGTGTAAATACAAATCATCACCAGCCAATGTTTGACGAGGACAACGCAGCTGCGGTGTCATGTGCTATTCAGTATGTCTCGTATAGAGCACGTAATGGGGCCAACATACCTGACTATTAGTGATTGATAGCCAAGTCTGAGTTACCAATCAATACCAATATATAGTGCACGTGGCGTAATATTACCGAATGCTAATTGATTGCTGCGCCACTGATAATGTGAACGACTGATTCGATTGATATATGCCGTGATTGTCATTAATCGCGGCGCACCTGCCTGCTTGCTTTGCTGTATTAATCCATGCAATGAACCCGTCATAAGTATTACATCGATCGGTTTGTTCATATGGGAAGCGCATGCAGACCAGTGCAGGGCATAACGAACACCTAACGAAGTGCTCGATAAGTCCTTAGCTACATGCAAATAAATTCGTATAATATTGCTACAGACATGCATCAATCAGTTTGAAATATGTTATTTGTGTGCACGCATGAACGTTAATAATTAAAAACCAGGGGAATTGGAATCATGCCTTCCTTATTAAATGCTCTAAATTCTTGGTTATACCCTGTAGTTTTGTTATACATAAGGAATCTATGTGACAGCTTGTTCAATAAGCTACACACACACACCAACAGCCTCTGTGGCAATGTCAGATTCTGCTGCTTGCTCCATGAGGTACACTCACACACACCACTAGCCTATAAGGCAATGTCAGCTTATGCTGATTGCTCCATAAGGTTCAATTTTAACGCAAAATACTTTCGCTGCATGCGGACATCGATAAGTGATCGCATTGCGTTTTTCCACATCAGTGTCACAAATCTTCCAGAGGCCAGCCAATTTATGTTCCAGAGGTCAGATTGGGTTATGGCATCGGTAACATCTCTTACATAAAATGATACATCCATGGGAACAGCACCTTTCAAAATATCAGTATGTCACGGCGTAGTATGACTTCCAACAACGTGGCGCGTAATGGGACTAAGAGCCCTGCCTATGCGGTGATTGATGTAGCCAAGTCATGATTACTTATACATACCAATACCTCATTTGGTGCTACATCAACTGTAATCAATTGTGTGGACTTATAAGTATAAATAGCATATTGAACAATGCCAATCCTACCGAAGTAAAATGATTGCTACGCAAAGAAGCATTTGCGACTGCTAATGCGAAGGATTGATTTGATAAACAGAAGACGTTACTCTCATAAATAGTGGTAAACTTATATAAATAGATATATATATATATATATATATATATATATATATATAAATATATATATATATAAATAAATGTGTGTGTGTGTGTGTATGTGTGTGTGTGTGTGTGTGTGTGTGTGTGTGTGTGTGTGTGTGTGTGTGTGTGTGTGTGTGTGTGTGTGTGTGTGTGTGTGTATACATATGCATATACATATATATAGACTTATTGATAGATAGGTGTTAGTCTTACTGGGATGTCGCATAATACAGGCGAATGACGAAATAGCCATGAAATTACCTAGACTTTGCTTTCCGCAAGAACAACTTTCGATACTATGTTAGTGTTTACAGAATTTATTAAGAGTCACATTTGTATTCGATCTAAACACTTTAAAATTTAGCATCACGTCTAATATATAGCATTTCAAGTGGCATTTATACACAAGTAGGCAGTGAATATACGGCTTCAATAATGTGTTAATTGAATCGTATTCCCCAATTACATATAAAATGTAACAAACATTCACGACCCCTACTAGCGGGTCGCACCGTCTTATATATCATACAAGGCGTAGCATATATGAAATTTGCACTACTTTTTTGTCAGGCGGTATGTCCATTATCTGCCGCTTATATGCTACCATTGCTTCGAAGTCTAATTTGACCTCAAAAGATTTATACAGACTTCTAATGTTTTATCACGTGACATAATATTATAATGTGATTAAGCATCGGTGACGTGAGGCGGAAAAGCAGCCTAACTCTAAGTGGTGCAATATCGTTATAACAATATATGTTGCCTTGACACCGTCCGACAACGGTCCTCAGAACAGCCATTACTATGCTAAGTAACAACCGCCATTCACATGATACGCCGAGTAATGCCTAAATGGCTTTGATATTAAGTAGTCCCCAAGTAATTTTATCTAGCCTAAGTAAAAAGATTTTTAATACGGTTCGTAATTTAACATAGTAGAGAGGCATTGATATATGACGTTCTCGGATATATAAAAGGTGAATGCCTACACAGCTTAAAAGGTTGTGGTAAGCAGGACCTCAACATCGTCGTCGGTACCCATAAAGAATAACTAACAGTGAAGCGTTTATGACAGAGGCATATACGTCTGTACATACGATATATATATATATATATATATATATATATATATATATATATATATATATATATATATATATATATATATATATATATATATATATATATATATATATATATATATAGATATATATATATATATATAAATATATATCTATATATATATATGTATGTATATATATGTGTATATATATATAAATATATATATACATATATATATATATAATTACATAAATATAGCCCATTGCGTCACTGGAGGGGTGGTGGGACAGTACGAATAGTTTGGGTGATGGCTCCACTTTGTGCATATGATCAAGATCACATTTACCATTTCTACCATAGCTAGTCCACCGCTACCACACCAAAGAAACAACTTCCTTTTATCGTCGCATTAATGATACTACACGCTCCAAAACAACAATAAATGAAGTGACTCTTACCTCCACCCCTATGTTCGTCGATTAAAGTTCCCTTACTGCCAAAGAACGGAGAGGATGTCTCAGTTGCGGTCTTCCATCCCATCCTGATAGCATTCCATCTTTTTGGGTTATGAAGTGCATTGGAAGTTATGGATCCAGCTTGACCTTACTGGGGCTTGCATTGTAATGTTTGCCGGAAAATGGAGAAGTTACATCTGTGTCTCTATGGGAGGGGGGGGGGGGGGGGTTAGTAACGTGTGAAGGGGTGAGGGTCGGGTCGGTCATGCTATCTTAATTTAAACACGGTTTTATAATAATTAAGCACCATTAACACAGCCTGCATTTTGGAAA